>JAVTVJ010000030.1:8449892-9094785 GCA_034509425.1 Eopsaltria australis
AGCAGTACATGCAAGATATGAAGAAATAAAGTAGAAGAAAAGTCTTACATGAAAAGACTTGTGTATAATTATTTACCATCTTTTTTACTCAGAATTTTTTTGTTGTAATCATAAATCTCTGTGTTCAGATACTTTGCCAAGGAATGGTAAGGAAATAAAATACTCTTCAGATAAATTTTTCATATCCTAAGGTTAATAAGGTAATGATCTTGTTTACTTTTTTTTTTTTTTTTTTTTGTAATTCAAGAAGCAGTTTTTAGTGATTCAGTAAGGTTGAAATATATCTATTAAACCATATGGGAATGATCAATGTGGATCAGTCTGTCCACAGTTCCTTTCTCTTCTAAAGTAACTTAAGTATAAGCAAGTTATTTATGTAAAAAAAAAAAAAAAAAAGAATATGAGTGCTGAAACGCTTCCCCCCCACCCCTTTTTTTTTTTTTTTTTTAAATCATCTGTAAATCTGGGGGTTGTGAGGAAGGAGATAGTGTGGCATGACAGGTACAGGTCATCCAGCAATGGCAATTCACAGAGGGTGGTATTAATTATTAAGCAGGCAGTAAGCATTATACTGAGCATCTTTGCAGAAAATGGTAATCCCTCAAAAAGCCTAAATCTAAGCCTAAGAAAACCTGTGAACAGCCTCCTCCCCCCCAGAAAGAAAACTAATATAAATCCCACAAAAAACGTATCCCTTCCTCTGGTAGTATGGACATTACGCCTGATTTTTAAGTGAGGTCCTTGTGCCCTGCTCAATCACCCTCGAAGCTTCTGTGCTCTCAGGGAGTTGCTCTGCTGACAGTGGCTGCTGTTGGTGCCAAACCTTTGAGCAAGAGGGCTGGCTCTAAGGCTGTGCCCCTTGAGGTCAGCCTGCAGCCAGAAGAGCAGTCTCTTTAATTTTCTGTCCTGTTGTTGATCCTCCATGCGACTGAACTACAAGACACTCTGAAAACTATACAATCTTTTCTCTTCATTCTGTTCTACTTCTTCATGCCCATTTTCCAGCTTATGGCAGCCTAAATGGTAATAAGCAGAGCTCCTTGTTGTAGAGCCTAACAGACATGCTCTAAGAAATTATTTTCTGTGATTACACATCTTTTGGTTCACAATAAAGACATGCAGAAATGTTTTCTCTTGTTCACTAGCAAATAGGACCTACGGGAAAAGAAATTTATATTCCCTTGTTCTGTTTTGTCTTTTGATTGAGGAAGACAAAAGAAGTAAAGGGCTATACATTCTGAAAGAATGATTCCCTTTTTAAATTCCCTTTTTAAAATTTTAAATTAATTATGATGAAATCCATGTACTAATTGCAGCAAACATTTGCTACATCATTTTATGATATGTGCTGTGTTCCATATTCAGTAGTGGCTTTAATTCTCAGCTACAGTAGACATACAGAAAAACAGAAAAAACGTTGGCTGTTACAAAGTTTTGTTTGAGCTTTTTAAACTGAGTGATTAGCAGAAATAATGACCCTGTCAGCCTTAATCACATTAAAATGTGGTTAACATCATTTAATTTTTTCCACTTAATATGCGAAAATTTCCAGTAGATTTGCAGTGAAGGCCATTGAAATTCCATTAGAACAAGAATAAAAATTTCAGGCATCATTTATTCAGAAAGGGAATAAAGGTCTCGTCTGAAAACTGCTGAATCTTCCTATTAGAGGAACTATGAATCATTGCATTGAGCAGTACCTTTAGCTTCTATAGTACTGAATCTGGGTTGCTTCTGAATGAATGGAATGCATTTTTAGCGTGGTGCTTTTCTGAAAATTGCAACATACAAGTTTTTTTTTTCAAATTCAGTAAGAGCTTTCTCTGTAAAGGATTATTATGTAATCTGTTTTAACTGCTGTAGAGCTGGGGAAATGCTTCTGGTTCAGGCATCTCATCACTGTGAAGCTCCATACTTTGCATTATTTTTATTAAAACATAAAAAAGACCTCTTTCTGATTGATTCGTAATGTATAGTTGGGTTTTCTTCGTGCTGAAAAGCAAAATAGAGGACATGCAGAGCTATGACTAGAATATTGTCATATGAAATCTTTTGCGCTCCTGGTATTTCTTGTTGCAGGCTCCGCAGGTTTGTACCAGAAGTACAGATACAGTAACTATGAATGTGTTAGAAAAACTATCAACTGCATCTTTTTCTGAGAGAAATTTTTGTTTCAAGGAAAGATACAGTATTGGCTAGTGTTACTATGTTTCAGATTGCTGTATTTAGACTCCTTTTTTTTTTTTTCCTTTTCCTGTGTAAAGAAAAGATTTCATCTGGTAAGTGGAAGCACTAGAAGTACAACTGTATGTTCGGTGCTTTTCTAGACTCTACTGAAGGACTTGTATCTAGTATGTCTTTATAATAGATATTACTTATATATCTGGTAAGATACATCTTTGTTGTGTCTCTGGTACTTAAACTGTACAGTGGATTTTTTGGTTTTGTTTATTAAATTGGTATTTTATACCTGAGCCTTGTTTATTTCAGCCTAATACGTAACTACTTTGTCCTCTTTTTAGTGGGAAAAATCATCAGTATGCACTGGATTTGTGTGGAATAAATTTCAAAATGTCATTTGTACAGTTTATTTTTAAACAAAATTACAAGAAAGTACAGTGGTAGATGACTAATGTAATGCTAAATACTGTGAGATACACAGTGCTTAAGGATTTTTTCTCAGAAATAGCTGTTGCTAAATTTACAAATTGAGCAGACCTAACAGGAATTTGGAAGTACCTCAGATATACCTCTGTATGTTGAAGCATGAAGGAAACCAAGCAGGAAGTGGATCTGTGACCAGGACCAGAACTGGTAACCCTGCAAATGGGATAAAACGAAGTGGGAGCATGGGAGTGACCAAAACAAGGGTAGGAGGGAGGTGTGAATTCAGGGAAGTGTCAGTTTGTGGGTCGCATTTGGAAGCATCTTGCTAAAGAGCTGTTGGACCAGGATGGAAAGCTTTGAAGACTGGAAAATAACACTGGGAGGAGAGAGCAGAGTGAGCAACAGAATGTGAAGAACTGTTGGATGGGAAAGTGGTCATAATTTAAGGAAGAGGGTCAGAAGAGACTGTATTCACTAGATTTTTCTCCTTGGAAAGCATGGCTTGAAATTCAGAGGTACTTTGTCTTTTTGTTTCTGTACTCTTAGCAAGTACCTGTGACACCTTGCAGCAGAACAGCTTCTACTCTATTGGGAGGCAAATGCTCACTGTAGTTCTGTTAGCTCACAGATGGTTTTGTGTAATAGGTATTTAATGAGTGTATTCAGTTTAGAACTCAGCATGTTTATTGGTTGCTTTCTTATAAATTGGAAATTATCTGCTGCTATTACTAAGTGTCTTAATGCTGTAATGGGACACATTTCAAAGTCAGAAAATGTCACAATGAAGGCTGCCAGTGCATTTCAGAATCAGTGTCCTGCCCCAAAGGGTTGTCTGCTTAGGGATGTACCTTTCCTGTATGGCCAACCTTGCTCCATGAAAAGGACAAGCTTACTCTTGAGGATGCAGGTAGGAGACTCCTGATGATGGGATTCCCTTTTTCTGGAGCAAAACTCCATACTAGTGTGGGACTGTAGAAGGAAGCCGTTATGTTAAAGGCATGTTAATGCCTGGAGATTTGATGATGAGGGGCTGGATTTTACTTTTGTCTCTTTTAGATCTCTGTGAAACCAAGTAGGAACATTTAATTTAAAATTTTTACACACATTGAAATTACAGCACTCTTAATTTTCTTCATTTGACCAGTTAGTATAATGAAATCCAGTGCTATTATTAGTGCTATTTTAAAATTTGTACCTTGTCCAAATTTTGACATGACTTAGTGCCAAGCTATGATAGAAGTACTGCAGCCACCTCTTCTGCTTTACCTGTGCTGTCCTTGTGAGTGGTACTGGTAACTATGTATGGTGTAATGGGCTACTTCTGACTTTATGTATATTTTATTTTGGAAGAGCAGAACTCATGAAGTCTGGTTGTCCAGGAGTTTTGAGTCTTGTTTCCATACGACAGTGATCCCGAATTTATACTCCTTCCTTAAAAAGCAATGACATCAGACATTGGACACAGGTAGCATCAGTCTGACAGTCCTACTGCTGCTGGCCAGCACTAGCCAAGTCGAGTGTGTGGGGGTGGAGTTCTTTCTGCCTTCTTCCCAGTGAAGGCATTGGTTATTACAAAAGGTGTAGGAACTTGATTTGTATGAAATTGAGACCTCTTTGTCCTCCTGTGCATTTCTGCATAGTGTTTAAGTACTTCTGAATTCACAAAGTGTAGTGCTTCCTTGTAACTATATGGTAATCCCTAAATTACTGTAATCCCTCCTCTGCATTCAGTACAGAACCAGTTATTGTTGGTAGCTACACAGTATAATGACTTCCATAAATTAATTAAGGTGGTGATTTTTTTAACAGTAGCTGATTGTTCTGCGCTTAGTATTGGGAGGCAGTTCACAGAACCTTGCTGCTGCCTTGGGTTGAAAATGTTCTGCTAATTTCCAGCCTATGTTTTTCCATGGCTGGCTTATTTCATTGGTGGTTCAGGCAGCTTTGTCCTGTAGACTAAATAGCATCTTATCTAATTGGTGTTTACCTCCTGTACTTATTTAAAGCAGGCATTATCAGTTTTCTCTCTCTCTGTCATTTACATGGGGTTCCCATCTCTCTGACAATCTTAGACCTGTTCTGAATTTAGCTGACGACAGCTGCACGTAGTGCTCCCTATGCTTTGAGGAATACCTTGTATGCAGATATAATGCATCCTGTTATGCAAAGGGAAACATTTCCAGTAGGATCTGTAGATGATATTTGCCATTTCCCTGTTGCATTGTCCTGGTGGCTTAGAATTACTTTGAAGAACACTAACCTAGTGTGATCTCCCTTCTATGTCATTTCAATTGACGACAGTGATGACTTTCCTTGAGGAAAACGTCTCCTGCTCATGTATTGAACATAAAATTTGCATGCAACTAATGTTTATGTCAAGGTCATTAATATATTTAACAAGATCAGGCGTAAGTTTGATCCTGGTGAAGTTTGATTTAGTACCCTTAAAGATTGATTTGTTCTCCTGGTATCATATCCAGTGCGTTGCTCAGTCCTCGGTCTCTACAAATCCACTTTCCCTTCTTCTCCAGCTGAATGAGTAGTTTCTCACACAGCATACTATCAAATACTTCATAGATGTATTTCTCCTGCACAGAAAATCATATGTCATATCAATGAGAGAATAAATTTATCAGGACATGCTTTATTTTTTCCTTTAAACCAAATTACTTGTGTTTACCCAAGGTTATTTTCTGTCATCATTTCTTCTTTGATGGTGTCATTGCTCAACCAAACTAAGACTAAAATTGCATTGTTTATGTTGATTAAGTGACTCTTCAGTGGAGAAATGTATAGATTATCATCTCCCAGAATAACTGCCCAGTATGATTTTTTTTTGTATTTTTCTTTTGGCTAGGTCTACTTTTAACCATCTGTTACTTACTAGGGCTCTTCCCTGTTGAGCAGGTCTTTTACCAATGCTGCTTCTGAAACAGAAGAAAACATTTGAGCATTAAAATAGGAACAGTGCTTTTCATTGAAAATGTCATTGAAATGTTCATAGTTACTGAAATATTTCTCAAACCCTATGTGCTAGAAGAGTGTAGGTGATTGCTTGCAGCAAGTAAACAGCATTTCTAATGATAAGAAAGCACCTGGACACAAGTTCAATAATTCTCAATGTCAGTCAGCTTTGGATGTATATATTATTTGAGTTGTCATTCACATAATTGAATGAAGTGTTTTCAACTGCTGTTTTGGATAGCAAGAATGAATATACAGAAAGTAGAAATCATTTTATAGAGGCTGTTAGAAGTCTAGATTTTTTTTTTTACTCGGGAGATGATTAATGTTTTACATTTTAATGACTGCACATTTATGTCATAGTTTCTCTTTTCTGTGTAACTAGCTCAGATCACATTCCTTATAGTATATCCCATGCATGTTTGAACTACTTTGAAAAAGTGAAATGATGTGATGTTTAGCTACAGAGAAACGTCAAAAACAATGCATTTATATGATATGAAAGATTTGCAAGCGCAAGCTAGCAATTGATAGTAATATTATAATTAGCTCTTTATAACAGCCTGTTTTTTATTCATGAACATTTTCATTTATGTTGACAACTATCATGTTTGCTACCACACATGGAGCCTTTTCTTTACTCAGAAGAGACTGAACATGAATTAGTATGTTCTTGGGCTTATGTTCTGACTTTCTATTGAAAAATGGTTTCTGGGCCAAGTCACAAAAATAAAAGTAGCTTGCTTTTTAGGTTTGGCTTTTTGATCCTATTGTTAGTGCTAGTGTTTGTAAGGGTAAAGCATACCACAGAGCACTGCAACTTCAAGGTAGTGTTCTTTTCAGTCAAATTACTTTTTTATTGTTGAAATTGCTGAGGGTATTGAATGCTTCCTAGTCCCATAACTGATACAAAAATGAAGATAGGTAAACTAACAGTTTTATAATCAATCAAATTTCAGTTTTGTACTTGCAAATAAAAATGTTCTGTGCACACCCACCCGCAGAATAAAATTATTTACTTCTGACAGGAATTTACTTTGTCATTCCATTTTCAGCCTTAAAAATCTCTGTGTCTAACGGATCCTTTCGTCTGTCAGATAAATGAAGCATGACACTGATCCAGATACTTACTCTGGCTTCTGAAAAAAATGCAAGTTACTGCTCCCCTAGGACAAGTATGTTTTAGTAGATGATTCAGACATTGTTAATTTTTTTTCATTTCACCATAGTTTAGACAGGTAAACAGACTGTGTCTATGGAATTGAACGTTTTTGTGACAGCTTTTCAAATTAATCAAGTACATTTCATACAAGGCATCTCTGCATGCCGTGAAAGTCCTGAACTCATTTAGTGTTTTACTCAGACGTGGACATGTTCATATGACAGTACAGTATATGCTGTTGGATTTATTAGACATTATTTTGGGGAAGTTTATCAGCAGGAGGCAAGACCCAGGCACATCACATAATTCTGTGTGTCTTAGGCACGTAAGGTGAGGGTTAGTTTCTAAAGCAGCCCATGAAAAGAGGAGAGGGGAGATGCTTTAAGAAGAAAATGAGAAAGGGAGCCCTAATTTAAGTACTCTGAATTGCCCTCAGAAGAGCCTCCTACTTCATTAACTATATAGGGAGCAGAGCAAGATTAGGTATCTAAATCAGGGGGCTGAAATAAAGCCTTGTAGTGTTTGAGTTGCTCTAGGTTGAATATTAATCATTCAACTGAACACTTTTGTTGTTATACTGAGAGCTTAGGGGATGTTCTTTCCCTGGATAAATACCAAAGTTAATTTCTCTTTTACTGAGTAGCATATTCCAGCCTAATAGCAAGTTTGATCTTTTTTTCATCAAAAACCACACAACTTAGCCCAGTGTTGTCAGCTTCTGTGATTCTTTTTATTCATCTCATTAAAATTGTTTCTTAAAACATAGAACTGTAGTATTGTGTGATCACAAAATGTAAGGAGTTGTTAATGGCCCAGGGGTAAGGGGAATAAGCAGGGTTTATTATTTTAAATCAAATATTCTTATTGTAGTAATATTTGACTCTTGCAATTTTAGTACTTACGGTAATTTTTAACAACTAATAAAGAGAGGAAGAGAACATTCATGTGAATTCTTTGGTCTGGAGAGGCTCTACAATTAAGATCACACAGGCTAATTCTGGAGAAGTGGGGAAGGCATTTCCCTCTATCTTTTGTGAGAAGGAGAGGATATTTCAGTAAGAGAACTAGGGGGGAATATACTGACCCTGTTTATTAAGGTTTCATTAAATTGGTGTGTGACTACAGTGAAAGCCAAAACTAACAATGTCATAGTCTGCATTTGTGTTACCCATTGCAGGATTTTTAATTAACAGTAGAGAAATACATTACCAATTAGTCTTTATAGTGTCTTATTTCAAGTATTGTTAGTATGTATTTATTTCCTTACATGGGATTTTTATGTAGATCTTATTTCTTTGCATGGGAGTATGGCTTGGTATTTGCTTGCATGCACATAGTATAAAAAAAAATTAAAGAATAAAATGAATTTTTAAAAAATAATAAAATAACTAATGAATTAAAAATTATGTTGTCCATCGTGTATTTCGTGTAAACTTTATCTTGTTAAGGCATCACCTCTTTGGGGGTTTTTTGTCAATACTCTATTTATGAATGCCTTATAACTTTTTGTGAGTTTGAGATTTTACTATAACAGCATTGATATAAATTGTCTTACTTTGTACAGAACTCTTAAGAATAGTTTTCCATGTGACATAAAAAAGTCCTGTCAAGAGACAAAGGTTAAAATTATCATGCCATACGCCTGACTATGAAATAGGAATTCTTTCTACTATCTGTATACTATCTGTAATAGTATCTCAGTCATCATCATTTTGCACAGAAGTCTTGTAACTGAGATTTGCTCCTTCTGCTATGATTTATGAATGAGTAACTGTTACGTTATTTTGTTACAGTTTTCAAGATAGCAGTTCTAAACTGTGCATTTTATAAATGATAGCAGAAAGAATGGCAAGATGGGACTTCAAAAGCATCTTTCTGGTCCAAAGTATATCTTCTTAAGTGGGGCTTGTTGTGCCCATTACTAGGAAATACAATATGCACATCTGTTGCAGTCTCTGTTGTTATGTGGGTTCATCAGTAGTTCAGTCTTGACTGTTCTTGATCCTTGCTACAGCCACCTCTTTTTTGTCTTTTTATTTAAGACAGGATTAGTTTTCACAATTGGCATACCAAGGAGACCTAGAGACTGTAAACCTTTCACATGCCAGCAGGTGCTGCAGTGTCCGTGTAGTACCACTTTCCTTATTGTGTAAGGCATAATTGATTTTGGTTGTGATACCAATTTATAATTGGTTTTGTTCATCTTAGCAGGGACCATAATTTGGGTATAGATATTACTACAGTCTTAAAAATTAGATCAGAAACTAATGTTTTAAAAATAGATTTTAAGATCCTTATTTTTCATTAATGAGGCTTCTTACAAATGTTTAAAATAGGGTTACCTTGACTGGCCTTTTATTAGATTATATAAGCTGTATAATGTACTGAAAAATCTTTTCTTACTGGGAGCTCTATATATATCTATCAGCAGAAAAAGTCATCCTGGATTATTTTACTTCTTTGTCTTTCTACCATCTTGATATTTTTTCATTCAAAGTGGTTGTAGGCCATGAACTTTATTTTTCTGTTATGCTTGCTTTATTTCTCCTAGATACAGAAATATTTTGTCCATTAGCTACTGTCTGTACTTGATTTACAGGTTCATGTTCTCTGGTATTATTTCTTTCACAGTTCCCACATCTTGCAAACCAAAAAAGTTTCATGTCAGTTAAGCCAAGTCTTCGTGTGAAATATGTTCAAAAATGGTTGGTCATACATATAGAGTTGTAAGTGAAACGTTGTGTCCTTATGTGATTTTAGCGTACCATTAAACAGCCAATGTCTCTGTGTAGCTCTCTAGACCAGGTGAGCTGAGAACCCTCTGCTACTGCCATATTATGTTGGTTTGTTAACAGAGCTATATCTTGAGGGCATAAAGTGCTTTGTTACAGATTTTTAGAATGTTGTCTTGATTTTTTTACTTCCCCTGTGTCGTGGGTTAACCTTAACACAAGTTTCTGGTACAGAAAGGAAGAACTCGAGTTGGAAATGACCTATCCAAAAAGAGACATTACAGTTTCTGTCTCCAGAACTCATAAAACCGAGAGAGAATCTAAAGACTTCCAGCTTCTAGATAGAAGGGGTTGCTCTCCCCGCTCCGTGCCCATGGTGAGGTCTGACCAGGCCACATGGCTTGGCTGCCGGCCGGGATGGCACAGAGGAAGGGGGGGAGTGGGGGGCCCGGGCAGGCCTACAGTCCATCACGGCAGCTGCAGGCAAGGGAGCCAGCTAGGCTCCACTCAGCTCCGGCCTAACTGAGAAAAGCTTTGCTTTGTTGTTCCAGGCCAGCTCTGCTGGCCCTGCTGGGCCGGGCTGGCTCTGCGTGCAGTCCACTGTGAGAGAGGGCTCAGGCTGAGCCCCTGCGGCTCCCACGGGCTCCCCTCCCTTGGCTCAAACACTGGGAATGCTACACTTGAACAGCGGGGGCAGAGGCCATGTGACCATTGCCCAGCTGAGAGACAAACTAACCCTTTCAATGTCAGGATAGAACCTGCAAACACCCATTCTTCCTCTGCACAGAAAGAGTGAAGACACCTACAAAAAGGACAACATAAAGACTCTAGGTTACTGAATGAAGCAAAGCCTATATTCAGAGAGGGAGGAGATGAGGAGTGCCCCAACTTTGAGGCTGAAACTTCTCTTTTGAAGACATGTTGATAGACTAAGCTATAATATGCCCTGTAATATATGAGCAATGGTCTAAAAGAGTGAAAAGAGAGCAATGTAATGTTCTAGCTGCAGCCAGTGAACTAAGGCACCTGTATAAAGATTCCTTGCCCCAGGAATAATGGAAGAAGACTTATGTTGTCAATAATAACATTGTAGAACTGTAGTAGAACTGCTCATCCTTAAAAGAGTACCTCATGGACCACCATAACCCACTGTAGTGGTTCTGGGAAAGCTGCTGGTGTGGGAGGGATTTTCCACAACAAGCAGATCTTTTCTCCTTCTGGGCAGCTGCTTGTTGTGAGGCTGGAAACCATAAGAACTGTATTTCTTATGGGGGAATCAACATGGTAAAGCAAGAGAAAACTTCTCTCCCTAAATAAACTGAGAAAAGACTATTCCAGAGGTAGTAAACTGACTAAAAGTTGAAGTGTTGTTTTTTGTATGGTCAGTGGGAAAGAAATGGAGAGGTGGAGGGGAAGAAGGGTGTTCTAAAAGTTTTGTTCTGGCTCCTGATTTTTATAATTCCTTTTTTTTTTCCAGTCTGTTAATAAATTTTCTTTATTTTCCTTAAAGTTTGAGTCTGCTTTACCTACTCCTAATCCTTACCTCACAGCAAAATTGAGTAATTTTAGTGTGCTGGTGTTTGACCAAATACTCAAATTGACGAACTCAAATCACTACACCCTGTCAACCAGTGTTTTCTGCCTTGAAGAATCCATTATAAGTGATCTCATGTGGGATAATTTTTACTCAGGAGTCCTGCCATTTATAAGCATTCTTCATTATTAAATAACAAAATTCCTGACTGAACTTGGCTCATGGCATTGGTGTTTTTTGGGTGGTAGGCTAACTTAAGACATTCTGTCTTCAGCAGTCATCACCTGTTCCTGCTGCACCCTTCAGTTGTATTGGCACAGCCAGTTCTAAGGATATGTGGGAAAGCGGACTGGTCCATCTTAAAAGGCAATGGCTGGAGAGGGGGGCTATGATAGAACTAAATTCTCCCTCCAAAAGCTGCTTTTTTACTAGATTATTTTTGTTGGTGAGCTTGAGTATGCCTACAGGGAGTGCTGGTAGGGGCCCTGCTCTGTGTGCTGCATCTGGTAGCAGAAAAGCAAGTGTAACATCTGGATGGGTAAAGAATGGGATGAGAATCTCATGTCCAGGTTCTGAAAATGTTTCTTTAAAATCTGGGATGCAACATAAATAAAATAGTAGGTGCAGTATTAACCACCCCATCTAACAAATGATTTTGCAGAATTATTGGGGATTTAAGACAATGGCCATGATAGAGATCAAGGCCCTGGAAGAACTTGCTTTGACACACGAGGCAGAGAACCTGGGATTACTTATATTTCAAAGGAGAATGTTGAGGAGTTATAAACCCATCTATAATAAATTCAAATGACAGTGTTGGTCAGGAACCTCTATGATTCTTTTTTTGATACAGTGTAAGTTGAAATTACAATGAAGTTGAAAAATGTGAAATCTGGATCTGGTAGAATGAAATGCTTTATATGCCCATTCTGTCACAAGATTCCTGAGATCATGGGATGTGTGGCAAGTCCCCAAAAGGTAAAGAATTTTAGGGGTTGTTCCATTTCCTGTCTCGAGGCTCAAGTCAATCTGTGTTAGGAGATGGGAGTGATATTTAACATATCCACATTGGCCTTTTGTAAGGTTCAGCTGGATGCAGTGACTAAACGCTGGAGCTGATACGGACATTGGACTGTGGGAAGGTATTGAGGAGCTAAAAGCATTTAGGATGTGCAGGATAAATGCAGTGCTGAGTTCCTCAAGCTCTTGCACTGAGGGGCTGAGAGGAGGCTCTTGGCCAGAGAGCAGCCCAGTGTGTGGAGGCAGTGCTTTTGTTCTGTACTGTTACTAGAAAGCATTTGCAGCTGAGGGCTGGGAAATGGCTTTTTGAAATTGAAGGGTTGCTGTGTTTCATCTGGCCAGCTGGGAACAGGGAATAAAAAATAAACTTATAAGCATCGCTGATGATTTAAGATGTGGCTGCCGAGGTCTGTAACAGGTACTCCCAAACCTTCTGTAGATTTGTCATCTTCATAAAAAACTTACCATCCTGAGGAAGAATATTTTCCTGTTTAGTCATCCTTTCTCCTTATGTAATGCAGGAAGAAAGGGATACTCAGAAAAAGGCAGGTAGCAATAAAGACTTACAGCACAGTGCTCTGATACAGCGGAGTGACAACCACCTGTGCTTTTCTCTTCCTCTTCATATCTGCCACAGACCATTTCTGTGATACAAAGGTTTCAGTGTCTTACAACATTCTCATAAATAAGATGGGAAATATTGGCTAGATGGGAACTACTGGAAGCTGAATGTGCAAGCCTTGTTGGAAGATAATACACAGAGCGTGGTTATCAGTGGTACACTTTCCCAAACAAAGAATATCTCATTATGAGATCTGCAGAAGTGGCTACTGGTTCAATACTGTTACCCATTTCCATTAATGAGCTGGATGGTGAGCACTCTTGTTGAATCTCTGGATGGCCCCCCAGTCTAGGAGATGTCCATATGTGAATAGAACTTCGGAGCATCTCAAGAAATAGAAGAAATAATTAGGAAAAAGTAGCCATGGTGCAGCTCCTGAGAAGGAGTTTATACAGAAATAATCAACTATGCAAACATAGTATTAAGAATAGCTAGTCAAACAGGGTCGTGCAATAAGTTATAACCTGCGCATGAGATAATGTTGCAGTGCTGTCACAAAAAAGAAGATGCTATACTGGGTTTAGTGAAAAGGAAAATCACCTGAAAAATGAGTTAATCCTCTAACTATTTTTAATGTTTACAAGCCATTATTATTGAAAGCTCTGAGAAGTGCATCAGTTACTGTGTGCTTTCAGAAACTTCTAGACCAATAGAAGAGAATTTAAAAAAAAGGTTCAAAGTTAGAAGTAATATGTGGCTTACAAGGAAAGCTCAAAAACTACCCAAACTTACTAAGATATAAGTAGGGAGTGTGTATTCCCAGTCCACAGCCTATAGGCTCAGTTTAACTAAGATAAAGGTGGCTTAGGTTCCACCTGTGGAAAACTTTTCAACAGTAGGGGGCAAGCACTAAACAGATTGAGTTTAGAAGGTTTTAAAAATCAGTATTGCTCAGAACTGCCAACAGGAAGAGCCTGTTGGAATTTCTGTGTCCTCTTGTTCTCATTCCTATCTGTGGATCTTTTTTTCAGTCTTTTGTATATTTTGATCATAGTTTGATCTTACGTACATTTGTTTCTTTCCTTCTTGTACTGCCTGATGTTTTCTTTTTCCCTGCCATGGTCTTCTGCTTCTGCCATTTTCCACTTATAGTTCAGGTGTACAAGAGAAAAACAGTTGCTTCTCTTCCATTAGTTAGATGGTTTTTTGGTCTTGCTTGTACAAAAGCACAGTTTCACAAATCACCTTTCTTCTCAGGGGTCAGTTTTTCAGATCATCTTGTCTTGCGGGTGTCCACTGAGTTTAAGCTTTCTCTGCAGCTTCTCTCTTCCATCACTACTTCAGATTTCCATCTGAACTCTGTCTCTGTTCCCAGCTGGATCTCTCATGTGAAACTCTCTCAAATATTGATTTGTAGGTAATGTACATTCTGCAACTTTTATATCTTTTTATTTTGGTTGGCTGCAGGTTTTGGTTTCTTCTGCCTCAGTAAGCATCACCATTTTAAAGTGAAGGCACCCCTCTGCACAGCTCTCCTTTCTGATGCTCTTTGCTTATTGGCCTTCTCAGTGAGTGCCCTCGTTTTTAAACCTTGCTCCGAGGTTTTCTGCATCCTGATTTAGGATCAGGAGTAAACTCTGGTAGCTGTTCTGATCCATCTGCACTTGAAGTCACTGGAACCTGTGGTTTACTAGATATGCTGATAATGTTGCTGTTATTCCTTACATTCTTATCAAGCAAGAGTCACAGAGTTAGGTGGCAATGAGCATCTGAATTCCTCTGCATTGTTTTCCCTGATCAGAATTTTGAGTGCTGTCTTCACTTGCAAGTTGATGAAACCTGATTTTGCACTTGCTTTGGTTTTATTCTTGGGTTGGACTTTTACATAGTCATAATATGCTTTTCTGCTTGCTCTCACAAAGTGAATGAGTATCTTGCTGTCTCTTGAGTCTGTATTTTTTTTTCCAGAAAAGATACTTGGTCTGTTTTCTGGCATCAATCAGATTTCAATTCAGGAACCCTCTGTGCTGTAGGCACACTCCTCTCCGCAAGGAGGGAAGAACCAAGCTACTTCAGTTGGGAAAGTCTGTTGGGTGTCACAGAAATCCTGCGCTGTTACACTGTTTTCACTTAGGTTTTGGTTTACTTTGTTAAGAAGGGTTTTCATCTCCAGCAGTTCCTTGTTTCTTAAAGTAGTTTCAGCTGTTAATCATGGTCATTGGTGCTGCCAGTTCTACTTTTTGGTTTTTTACTTTTCATTTTGTTACATTTTAGTGTGTGGTGGGGTTTTATAAGTGTCAAAAGTCTTTAAGCGAATAATCCAATACTCTTCATTATTCAAGTATAGCATGAAATAATGGAGAGATACTCCAGGATTTGCTTATATTAACAAAGGCCCAAAATGAGTGTACTATTGCTGTCCTTTTACAGACATCCATAATTTTCTTTGGAAAAATTATGTGCTCAAGTGAAACAGACTTTGACATTAATTGTTACCATTTGTTAAGACCATTTTATTCTGTTTGGCACACTTGGTTATCCCTAACAGGAAAGCAAACATGCACTATTATTTTATTGATTGTTAGTTAAGCATTCTGCTTTGGGGAAAATGTAAATTTTAAATATATCAATATTTATATTTGAGTGGTTATTTTCTTATTTATTTTCTTTATTTTGATCACATTTAGGGGAATTCCTTGGTACTTTTTAGTAATTCCTGTGACATTGAAAGTCACAAAAGTAAAAGACTCGGGCAGAGAACCTGACTGTCTGTACGGAGTGTGATGCAGTACCTTATTCTTTTAGTGAGGCTGTAGCAGGTCTGATGTCAGTCACTTCAGAGACCTTTAGACCTCAGTGCTCATTTATTGCTAAAATGTACCAGCTCTGCTCCTGCATTACGAAGATAGTCTGTCAACACTTTGAGATATTCTCCTTTGTTATTAAGCTTGTGATGCTCTACACTGTCAGGTTTTTTGCCAATTATAGTTAAGGTACAATGGTGTATTCACTGGATCAAAGTCTCACACTGGCGGTAGAGGAATGATTTGTAAGTCTTTATTCATCTGAATCGTACAATAGAATACCTGAGGAATGCAAATAATCCCTCTAAGGACTCAATAGAAAAGCTGTTAAAATGACAGTCTAAGACTACTATTATTCTGAACTGGTGTTTTAGCCAAAGTAATTATTTTGTATCTTGTTGTTCCACAATAGTTCTTAGTTTATTAGTTATGATGACCATATTTACCAAACAGAATTTGAATCCAGTTTTTGACATTACTTTCATGCTCATTTCAGTTTTTCAAGTTTATGTGTTTCATTCCATCTTTCTTCACTTGGCACATTATGTAATTAGTCTAGAGACCAGTATTAGATAATTCCTTAAGAAAACACCTATAAAGAATGTACGCATGTATGTTGAAGTACACTTATGAATTGTAAATTCATTTCATGATATATTTTCTGTAAAATGTTGGCATTTATTAGCTCTGAACTTTGACAACCAATTTGTTAGCCAAAATAAATTAGTTGACTACAAATGTTAGTTGTAGAAGTGCTTTTAAATGTCAGATGTCACATTGAGAAATGCACCTCAATTGTGATTTTCAGTTCAGATGTTTCTGAAGGCAATAGTGTTTCAGTATCAGTCCTGGATACCAGACTGTGTTTTCACTGGATAACTGGAGGCAAGAAAAGATTAGTATAATGAGGATTGAAAAACATTGACGGGGTATTTACATAAGTAAATGATAGAAGACCAGCCTTATATAACAAACGTGTGAAAACTGTTGAGTGAACTTCTGTATTCTTTGTCCCATCTAAAACCCTACTCAGTCGGCCATGCACTTAATCTCATAATAGCTCTGATCCCCTGCTATTTTCTTTGACAAATGTGTGTTAATGAACTTGTGGTTCAGTTCATTTTTTTCTGAAGTGACATTTGCATTGATTATTTAAAGGTTTGCAGGCCACAGTTTCAAAGCACTTTAGTATAATAGCAGTTAAAACCTTAGTCTAAATCTTGCAGATTAGCAGGACTAAGAAAAAGAACTCAGCAAGCATAAAGCTCTGTGCTGTATGGTGGGTGCTTCAGGTCTGAAACATCGCTGGCACCCAAAGTGCTGTATTTTGTAATTTGATTATTCGTGTACAGGAAGTATTCCCATGGCTCCTGTTTCCTTGCTGAGCATAGAGCTGTCATTCTTACCGTTCATACCTGTCCAGAAATAGGGTCCTGTTAACAGTAGTGCACTCCTTGCTGTTAATTTATAAATGTCTCCCTTAAACTTAGGACAAATACTTGCAGTCATGAACATGATGCTTGTGTTTAAAGATTTTTGAAACACCATCTACTACTGTAAAGTTTTCATAGAATCACAGAATACTCTGATTTGGAAGGGATCTACAAGGATCACTGAGTCCAGCTCCTGACCTGCACAAAACATCCCCAAGAGTCACACCAGGTGCCTGAGAGCATTGTCCATCTGAGTGAAGAAACTTCTTCCAATACCCAATCTAAGCACATTCAGGCCTCCAGGTCCTGTCACAGGTCACCAGAGTGAAATCAGTGTCTGCCCCTCTGCTTCCCCTCACAAGGAAGTTGTAACTGCAGTGAGGTCTCCCCTCAGTCTCCTCCAGGCTGAACAGACCCAGTGCCTTCAGCTGCTCCTCATACGGCTTCACCTCAAGGCCCTTCACCATCTCTGTTGGCTTCCTTTGGACACTCTCCAAGAGCTTTATATCCCTCTCATATTGTGGTGCCCAAAACTGCCCTCAGCACTCGAGGTGAGGCCGCCCCAGGGCAGAGCACAGCGGGACAATCCCTCCCTTGCCTGGCTGGTGATGCTGTGCCTGATATACCCCAGGACACAGTTGGCCCTCCTGACTGCCAGTTTTGTTAACTTCAGTAGGATAATGAACATTCAAAAACTAACACCAAAGTTTGTAGCTCTAAATTTGTTGCTTTATTCGACTAAAAAAAATGATGAACAGCAAACTATTGCAAATGCTGACAGTTAATGAAGATGAAGAGGAAATTTTTTTCTTTATTTTAAAATAATCATAGTATAGTATCCAGAAGCTTTTTCCTGGGACAACAGTAGAAACATGGTCCTGTATTGATCAGCTATGGCCTACTCCAAGACCAGTAGGCAAAAAAAGCAGGTGCAGGTTGCTATCTAGGAGTGTAGTGTTCTTTTCTATCTGCTAATATCAGCAGTCTTAGCTACTCAGATGCCTTTTTTTTTAATGAAAAAAAAAAAAAAAGGAAAAACTGAAGGCCCTGAGTTTTACCGCATTTGATAAATATAATTCTTGGAAGTACATTTTTCTCTCAGAAAGTTTTATTCACTTTTTAGATTGCAAGTATTTAACCTCTACCAAACACCTAGTTATTGTCCCAAATTATGCCTATTTCTGATAGATTAAATGCCAAACAGAAACCAAGAAACAGTGAAATGTTAATGGAGTACACCTGAAGCAATTGCTGCCTGTTAATGCCTTGACCTTGGAAAGCAATACACAAAAAGATGGCATCATAAATCCGTGCAATTCTTATGAATATGTATGTGCTACTTGATAATAATGAATGTGGTACAGCCATGCATGCACTACAAGATAATGTTGTGCCCTTTGTTGTCTACAGGTTGATAAAAATTAAAGAGTGGGTGGACAAGCACGACCCGGGTGCTTTGGTCATTCCTTTTAGTGGGGCCTTGGAACTCAAGTTGCAAGATATGAGTGCTGAGGAGAAACAGAAGTATCTGGAAGAGAACATGACACAAAGGTTAATTAGCATTCATTTTCCCTACACTTTATTATCAACTATTTCCTTGCAGTAATTTAATTGCTTGCGCTGATAGAATAATAAATGACAGAGTAATTACCATTATAAAGAGAGAATCTTCTCCTTTCTTTACCATGAGACAGAGTGAAAAGATTTATTTTAAATTAAGTTTTTAACTGTCATCTGTCATCTCTGTACAGTGTTTTAATTATAACATAGGTATTAGTTATGTATATTTTTGAGAAGGAACGATCACCAAAACTGTTTCATCATCCATGGGGAATAAGGACAGTGGAGAAAATTTTGCCATAATTTTCTGAAGAACTATAATAAATTGTTTCAATACTGAATTTCAGTCAAACAGATACGCTTTCATGACCTGGAGTCTTGAAAATTGCATGAGACAAGAGTGCTGCTTGATAGGGTGATTTATATTTATCCCATGTTTCTGTAGCCTGCCAAATAAACAAATCAAAATACTATCTTTATGATTCTGCAGTAAAAAAGTAGTTCTTCTGAAGAGAGTTCAAAGTGAAAGGCCACTGCAGTTATTGCTCTGTTTAAAAGTAGACCTGGTATCTTCAAAATATGTGATGTCTTTCCACATAAATTGATTACTTGGCGCATTTAGCTGTTTTATGTGTATATGCTGAATGAATTGGATTCCTTCCTCTTTTTTTTTTTCAGTGCTTTAGCAAAGATCATTAAGGCTGGATATGCAGCACTCCAACTAGAATACTTTTTCACTGCAGGCCCAGATGAAGTGCGTGCATGGACCATCAGGGTAAGATTCATACTTATTCATCAGCTATATCCAGTTCCACACTATTGAATTCAGATTGATATCACTGACTTTGAAGTTTGTCATGGTGGCGGTTAGCTAGTCATTACAGATGAGGTTTTTGTCCAGGATAACTTTAATTATTTGTGAGCTGCTGAACAGTGAAAGTGGAGCTGCATTGATTGAGGCAGGTAACAATTGATTCTGCCTATTACATAGTCTGAATTTCTTCATCCTGTAGAATCTGTCTACCCTCCTCCTGTGGTCAGAGATAAGACGTACCAGTATTGTGCTTGCTTAATCTGTGTGACTGGGTTTGTCTGCAGTGAAATTGATGTTGCTTTTCATTTTGTATTCACTAAGTTTGTTTGGGTTGCGGATGGTTCATTCCTCCTGTGCTTTGCTGGGATTACATTTTCAGCAATAAAAGCAATATAACGTCATTATATTCCTCGTGGATACACAGTTGGGCTCAAAATCCTAAAATCAGTGTGCAGTAATTCAGGTCTTTTACTGACTTTAGTATTTAGACCTAGTTTATTTTGGTAGTTTTTTACGTTTATCTGGGAACTTACGTAATGCCTTAAACAATATTATATATTTTAAATTTTGGTGTAGAATGGTTATAGCCATATACATCAACTAATTTATTCCCAGAGGACAGTAAGAGCTGAGCTGTAGTGGCTTGCCTTTGGATGCAAATATGTTGTAATATAAAGATCAATGTTAAAAAAATATATTTTGGAATGTGTACAGTTGCAAACTCTTATCTTAAAAATTACAAGTTTTGGAGGTGCAATTCAGTCTTTGAGCTTCTGTTTTTTGCATCAGTGTATTTAGGGCTGTGCAATGAGTTTCAGTGCTGTATTTAATTTCATTCACTGGAATTAATTTGTTTTCATTAATCAACATAATTTCCTGTAAATTTATATTTTTAATAGTACTGCTACAGATGTTTGTGTATGTGTTTTAGCACATTAAACTTATTTTCTTATAAGCATGTGGGGGTTCTTTTAGCTTTTTCTTCTCATCTCTGTTTACATGATAGCTGCTTGTTAAAGTCCCTGAAATGGTGACCAAAATAATATAAAAGCAGGAGTTTTGCTGTTCTGATTCTTGCCATAGCTTTTAAAAGCCCATTGTGAAATTCCACTGTTTTCAGTAGAAGTGCTTGCTCTTTATTAGAGAATTTGAAAGCTGGTTTATCTTAAGACTGATTGTGAGTATCTTTGATTTAATGTGCAAAGATATTTAGTCAGGTAAGCATCAGTGAGTAGCCATATTAACCCAATACATCTTTTATTGTAAAAACTGTGCTTTACAGTGTCAGACTCCTTAGCACTTTAACATGCTTTATTAAGCAGCCTTTAGGTCACCATTATTGCTCAAATTTCTCTCCATGGTTGTATGTGCACAGAATGTATGTCCTTGTAATTTAAAGCATGCAGCTATAATGTGTTCTCCTTCATTGCATAAACTTAAATTATCTTATAGTTGTCTGTGATTTTTTATTTTTTAGTGGTAAGAGTACTCTGTTTATTCTATATCAAACTTGCTAAAATTATTCTGAAATATAAATAAGCTAGTGTGTACAGCTTGACATCCTTATGTCATTTCTCATTGCAAATATTCACCATGAATGTTATCATTTAATTGAAATTATTTGGATGTAAGTGAATGTCTTGAGTAATTCAGATTTTAAAGTTATTTAAAAATCTTTATCTTACTTTCTGTGTAGAATGCTAGAGGTCGAAGTGAATCTCACAACAAAACGCAGTCATAGCTTCTAAAATCAATAGTGCTGTTGATACCTATTAGGAAAAACAAAGCTGCTGCTCTTTAATGTCAGTTGGTTTATCTGTGACGAAGGCACTGTCTGTGTCCCAGTATTGAGGATCACCCAGCTTGCTGTGTGTGACATTTCAGCTGATACAAAACAAAGTTCCAGCAGATCCTGAAAGCATGTAAAAAAGGAGAAACCTTTCCTGCAATCAATCTTCTTAAATGCAATTAATTTTCTTCTGGTCTTTCCTTTGACAGAAAGGGACGAAGGCTCCTCAGGCAGCAGGGAAGATTCACACAGATTTTGAAAAGGGATTCATTATGGCTGAAGTAATGAAATACGAAGATTTTAAAGAAGGAGGTTCAGAGGCTGCTGTCAAGGTGAGCTCCCCATCTTTTTCTTCTCCCTCCACATGTGCCATTTTTCCATTTCAAATCTGATTTTTCACTGGAAAGAAGTTCTTAATGCTAAGTGAATCTTCAGTCACCTCTAGCAATAGGCCAAAATCAATTTTCATCTTTTACTTAAGAAAGAGTTCAAATGTGCCAACTTAGAACAGGAATGCAACTATTTCAGTATCCAAGATATAACGGTGCATGGACTACATGTCAGCACCGAGATGAAATGTTATGCTAATGTGTTGGGGTGTTTTTCTCGCTGTTTACATATTGTTTAGAATTTAATAGGCTTTGAAACAAACTGGTTTTTGAAAAATCAGATTTTTAAGATGAGAGAGACTTCTAAAATCACTTCTAAAAGGAAACATGAAACATCTGTTTCTTTTTAAAATGTGTCATCTTGTTTTCAGTTTGGAATGAAGGTATTAAAAATGTCAGATGCACGTGGTTAAGAAAGTATTATATTATAAAATTGTACCCTTTTTTATCAGGACTAGTGGGTTCCACTTCTAGGCTCTGATAAGCATAATTAGGATCTTAAAATTTACCATTTCAGTATTTCATTCAATTGCCCTTTGATGTCTTACTCAAAAATGCCATGCCTTACTTTGATCATTCAGGGTGGCTCCTATGTGCTGAACAGACAGTGAAGATATTTAATGGAAAACTTCTTTCCTTGAGCCTCCGCTTCTTTGTGGTGACACTTGTACTGAGGAGAGTTCCATCTGCTTTCTCAACACTAGAGGGCAGAGACTGCTTGGGTGCCCAAAGTTGTGCCCTTTTAGAGCTGACAAATTATATCTGATTTGACGTGATTAAGTATGAAATGAACTTGTACATGGAAAAAATGTCATGAGGAAAGCTGTTCTTCTCTGCGTTGCTAATGCATTATTTCCTCCTTCTTTAAGCAGAGAAACTCACCTTTATTTAATTCACATTTGATTTCTCATTTGGCATTTTTGATGTTTTCTTAAGATTTGTATTTTATGAAATTGCAATTGCAAAGCACATTAGTTTGATTTACTCAATCTCGGTATTTGAAGGTTCCCGCACGCAATAATGTGTTAAAGAATTTAAAAGGTTCAGCTTTATTGTTTGCTATTTGATAGCTTGAAAGGTATGCAAAACTATGATTTCAAATTCAGCCTATTCTCAGTGGTATCACTGAGGAAGATCATACTGAGCAGCGGGACTTTAATAGGTTTGTTTGAACCCCAGGAAGTGAGGGAAAAAAATCCCATATAATTGGTTCGTTGCGGCATGTGAACTGCTTTATGAAAAGGGAAGTCGAGTTGTAGTTGTAAAGGGAAACCACAGCTATAAATAAATCTAATATTCTGCAGTCAGAAACCACTTTACGTAACAGATTCAAATTTTGCCACCATCAGTTTTTGATGCTCAAATACGAGTGTTTTCCCTGAGAGGCTGCATCAGTTAACACCTATTAAATTAATCAGTATTTTGCTTGTATATTTTCATTTGCTTTTCACAGTGTGAGATTCTAAAAATCAAGCTTCCATTCTCAAATCATATTTAATGATTATATTTTTATTGTTATGACGTAGCTGTAAAACAAGCAGATTTGCATTTGTTACTCAGTTTTAAAATCAAGGTTAGGAAAAAACCTTGTTCTTAGAATAAAGTGTCATATTCCTCTGGTCTTTTCTAATTTGCATTTAATGCAATGTTTCATGGTGTAGACAATACTAATTACTTTTATATTGCTGGTAAATTTCAAAATTAAATTTAGGCACTTTTAGGAATCATCTTAAATAACAGTGGTAATGGGAGTTGCTTGCTTTGTATGTTATCAAGTTGATCGATTTTTAAGTTTGATTTTGTGTGTGTTTAACACCAGTACAGCATAACTAATTTAATGCCAGTGCTGTGAACTATACACTGAATAGCTCTGTGTGGGCTTTGTAGTCTACAGGGATATCACATTATTAGCAATCATATCTGCTTAGGCAAAGCTGGCTTCTACAGATGGCTGCTTTCAAGTGCAAATGAACTGGTTAGACGTGTCTTGTTTAATACATACTCAAGATTCACAAATGGGTATTGATTTTTTCAACCAGTGTTTCTGATAGCAATAGAAATGGATTAAATGGTCTCTAGAGAATTTAAAGGAACACTGTCACTTTTAATTAACTGTAAACTGGTAACAAAAATACATAAACTTACATTAGTGTATCAAAATGTATTTAATTAAAGACATTTAATGCCACATTGATAGTGTGCACTACTGTGCTAAAAAATTTGTTGTGTTACTTTGTGGAGGAACAGTTTTTTCTACAAATATTTGTGAGTAATAAGTGTATTCAACTGTAAAATGTTTCTGTACCTGTGCCTGCAGCTTATGTTTTCTGATGATTTTTACAGCACTGTTTTATTACTATTTATGCCATCAATTTGTCTAATTACTCTTGACTTTAAGCATTATTAAGATCTTCAAAGGAAAGAACTTGAAAGGAAACCTTTTACAGTCTACACAGATTTCCAGGGGAAAGAAATAGGAAAACATTTGCAAAGTACTATTTCTTATGTATCAATAATGTCATGTGGGGTAAGGTCAATTACTATTTAAGTATATATTTATTGTCAGGGCTATCTTAGCTGCAGCTTTCCATAGGCTAACATCACTGGGAACCACATTTAAATAAGGAATGGCAGCAACAAGGTTATTGAGCCTCTAAATTTCTAGGCAGCAATATGGGGAAATGGGTTGCTTTACAGAAAAGGTTTTGTGAAAGAAAGGTGTCTAAGTTAACTGTGTACCATTAATCTGATCTGTTCTACAGCAACTAAGGTCATTAGTTAACAGCTTTCCTGTAATGGGATCTTAGCATGCCACCACTGTGATAGTGTCATTGAGAATAATGGCACAGTCAGGTCTTGCATGGAAGCACTTTCTCCTGCAAGAGAAAACTTCAAAACAGGAATGGTTATTGAACTAAAGCAGAAGCTCTCAACTTTTCCATATTGTAGACACTTTTCAAGATAAATGCTTCTGCAGACCACCTCCCGCCCAGCCTGTCAGGCCTAATGCCACAGCCTCTGTAATACTGGGTTTAATTACAATGGGATAACAGTAGAAAAATATAATAATAAATTCTAATGCAGAAAGTACTGATATTTAATAGATTCCTTGCCTATTTTCTGCTCTCCTCAAGTACAGCATTTTAATAACGAATTTTCTTTTCATGTCTGTGGTCCATATGCCTTTTCCTGTATCCTGGTTTCACAGCCTATCTGCGCTTGTATCTGTCCTTCTGAAGCAAATGCCTTCTAAAGGAAATTTCTGACAGAAGAGCTGAGCCTGTATTTTGTGCTCCTCAGCCCTTCATTATGTGGACACAAGCAGACAAGAGAGCCCCACTCGCAGCCCGAGTGAGGCACAGCTGTGGCTTTGGGGGTGTCCCCATGGTCAGCGGTGACAGGACCCTTGTGTCCGGCGGCTCAGGAGCCCGGGCAGCCGTGGCAGGGACTGATGCCTTCCAGCAACACTGCTTTACATTCCTGCTGCCAGTGTTTGTCTTCTGCAGGGTTTTGGGGTGAAGGAAAAGAAAGCCAAAGAAAAAAGAAAAAACAAATGGAACTGTTTTAGAGTCCTATATCATGCCAGGCTCTACCACTATATAATGCAGGTGCATTTTAAGCACTGCAGATCCAGTGGAGGCTAAATTACTTTCATATATATATATTATATATATGTCAAACCAAGTGATGTCAAACTGAGGAGTATTGGGACTGTCAAACCCTGAAGCTGAAATATTACCATCTCCTTACCAAAATGTATTTAAATAATTGCCATTTGAAAATACTATAAAATGTCTAATGAAATAACCCATTTCTCTTTTGTCTGTTCCATTTACAGGCTGCTGGAAAATACAGACAACAAGGCAGAAATTACGTAGTAGAGGATGGAGATATTATCTTCTTTAAATTTAATACACCTCAACAACCCAAGAAGAAATGAATATCAGATGTTGTTCGCTCAGAAATGAACTGTGCTCCTTCAAAAAGCATATGAATTTTTATTTGGAATTGGAATATCTGGAAACAAAAAGCATACAGTTTCTACCTAGGGAACCTCCCCTTCCCCCCAGTGAAATTATTCTTGTTTGTTTTGAATTAAAATATGGCACCTCCAGCAAACATGCAAGTTCACTAAATGTGAACAGCTTTGCATTTCAAACGATTAAGATCCTACTCCAAATTGTAGAAGCTTTTCAGGAACCATATTACTCTCATGATACTTCATTAATCTCCATCATGTATGCCAAGCCTGACACGTTTGACAGTGAGGACAATGTGGCTTGCTCCTTTTTGAATCTACAGATAATGCATGTTTTACAGTACTCCAGATGTCTACACTCAATAAAACATTTGACAAAACCAGCCTTGGTGTGTTTGGGGATGTCTGTATTGACTGACTGTGGTGTGCTGAATGCGATACGGCACCTGGTGGATGCTGATTACAGAATTTTAAGACGTGTATGATACAGTAGCTGGCAGTGTGGGGCAGCTGCAATTGTATCTTGAAAGTGAGTCTTTCATGGGAATCAGAAGATTAGGATGCCAATGATTTGTCTCAAAAAAAGTTAATGAATTTGTAGATGGACATTCACTGAAAGATGATGCTAAGGATAATAATGACGGCAGCATAAATGATTTTTACTGGAGAGAGGAAATACATGTAGAAAAATCATGTTATCTATGAGATTGAAGCTTTTTCGTTCAAATGATTTTGAAAGAGTATTTCACTCTTGCCTTGAAATTAATAAATCAGGCTAGAGCAGTAGTACCTGATGTTGTGTGTTGTCCTCTCAGGTCTGGTTTTGAGGCCAGCAGAGGGTGACACAGATAGTGCTGTGAAGGAAGAGGTCACACTGTGCTGGATAGGTAAGTTGTTCTGCTGAAATCAGGTTGCAGCTGGGAGTACCTTTTTAGCTCTTCACTTTTTAACCATGAAGGAGAGCTGGTCACTCTGGGTAACAGAAAAATAAGGCATTGGCAAAAATAAAACCCAGTTTGTTCTTTTAATGTGAGGTGTAGAGCTGCCCTTTCTCACAGTATGTTTAGTGTGTTTGTAACAGCCTGGCTTTTTCTGAGTGCCTGTATGCCGGGGTTTTCGGCTACAGGTTCATTGGGGTCAGTGCTGGGAGAGGTGCTCTTGTTACCTGTGGCTTGTTGGTGTGCCAGGCCTCTTCTGTCATGGTGCCAAATTCACTAGCTGTGAACTTTGAAAAGGCAGCTTGCCACAGGCTAACCCCCTGCTGTGTGTAGGGCACTGGGAGCGTGGCCACATCCTGCTCCGAGACATTCCTTCGAGATGCCGCCTTTGAGCGTCACTGCTCAACTCAGAGAGAGTAAGACATGCTCCAGCCAGAGCCATGAGCCTCGTTGTTGAAAAGTTGGCATCATGCCGTTAATTGCACCAAAGAGAAAGAGGGAGGGGAGATGACTTCAACACATAGTTGTTGGTTTTGTTTTAAAGAGCATCTCTATTTTGCATGGGGGCAGGAGTGGGGACAGTATTGTAGAGCAGAGAAATTAGGGCTTCAGATGTTTTTGAACTATTGAAATTCTCTTTTGTGTCGTCTCCCTGGTGTCACCTCATTTTACCTGAGTGCATTTGATTGCAGTCGGTCCATTTGCAAATTTGCCAGTTTTTTTCAATTGCATTTTGATTTGATCATATCTCCTTGCCAGAGTGTTTGTTCCACTTTGCCCTGCAATTTCCAGATTTCATTCCCTGTCCTGAAAGGAAGCATCTCCTTCCGGGAAAGGGAATGAAATCTTGCAATTTCAATGAGGATCAATTTGGCAAGCTTCGGTCCGTTTCCCTGCACCTCATTTCATCCCATTGGCATTTCTTGGTTTTGCTTCCTTTTGGAATTTTTTTTTTTTTTTTAATTTCAGTTCTTCAGTTTCTTCTCTATCTCTTTGTTTACCTTTCTTCCCTTGTTTCGGGATTTCAATGGGAATAATTTTTGCAAATTTTGTCCCTGGCGTTTATTTGATGTTACGTATTTGAGAAAAGATTAGGAGCATCAAATCTTGTGTTAAAAGTCAAATCCAGAAGAAAACAGAGCCTACCTGTTTCTCTTGGAAGTCAGCAAGGTGCTAGTAAGAGAGAAGGGCTCATGCTGGGTTTTAGACACAATGAAAGGTGAGTGTTAAGTGGAGTATGTGTGCTGCTGAAAGAGAAGTAACCTCTTTACTGCACTAATACCCACTGAAATGCGTTCTCTTGTCCTGGCTGAAATTTGTTCTCATTTCCAAAATACTCCCATGGCCCTGAATTGTTTCTGTTTGATTGTGTGTAATTCATGATACCTGCCTATTCTAAAAACAGCAATAATAAAAATCTAGCTAAGTCGTTCTTGGTAGACAGGGTTTTCTGAAGTTACTGCATTATCCTGAAAATAGAAAATGAACTTAAAATGTTTACCACATCTTAAAAAATATATATTCTGTAATGTTTTATGTTTCAGTTAATTAATTTGCCTGAATAGTTCTCTCTTCAGCTGTTTAACTAAGTTCTTTTAACTACTGAAGCTAATAAATTTTTCCAGAATAATCACAGATTTTATTAAAAGAAAGAATCATCTGATAAACTGTTATTTCTATCACCGGTGACTTGTGACAACTGCTGTGTTAAATATGTGCAGCCCGTGTTTCTTCTTAGTGGGTTTATACATTCAGGATGTACAGCTCCTTAAAACTTGTAGATATATGTAGGAAATATAAAGCACTCTGTTTTAAATAGAATTGTGATTTTACTTAAGCTGAGCACACATTATTTATGCATTTCAACCTGCACAGGGCACTCCAGGTGCAACCTATAACGTGTCCATCCTACTCACATTTGCTGTTAAAGAAAAATACCAGTGAAATCTGTCTGCACAATTTTCACTGCCACTGGCATCGTGGCAGCGGGTAGGAGACATGTTTCTCCAGCTGGAGGATGAAGAAACATTGTAGGCACTGCTTTTCCAAAATACAGTAAGTAGGGAATTTTGCAAGGGAGGAGGAGTGCTAACCCTTCCTCTTCACTTGGCATCCCTCAGTGCTAATGGCCAGTCTGACACTGATGGCCTGTTTCTGGGATTCAACAAACACTAGTGGAACAGGCAAAAGGCTGCTACGAGCCTCCAGGCTGGCAGAGGAGAGTGCCCCAAAGTGATGTGGAGATGGCAGTGAAAGTGGAAAGTGGCCATGCCTGCACTGCCCCCCCGGGCTTACTCTGTAGGAGTGGATCTGGGGAGTGAAGCAGTGGTCTGGGCGACCTGATACTCCCATGACAAGTATTTGAAGGGGCTGCTTGGGCTAGTGACAGGGTGGTCCCATGAGGAGTTACAAGGGCAGTTTCCACTTCAGTCTGCACCAGTTTTCTGTAAGATACCCAAGGAGTAGCTAGATTGCCTGTTGTGAGAGTCTTGTGTGGTGCAGAGCAGTCAGGGAGTGTGTGTGTGTGTGTGTGTGTGTGTGTGAAAAGGAGGTTCACGTGAAGGTATGTTCCTGGTCAAATAAAAACAAAGCTGTAGACAAGGGTTTACTGCTGTTGGCTTTTGGCAGAATCAATAGCAATATCGAGGTGATGTGCTTGGGGACCCCAACATGTGACATTTCAGACCACTAAGTAGCATAAAAAGCACAGAAATTTAACTTTTGAAGACTATTTGTACCCATAGACACTTCATGTATAAGATACAGTTTTCTGTCCTAATAGGCATCTCCCAGAACACATGGGAAGCAGGTTTGGTGTTTCTGTGTGGATTAATGTGTCAGATAAAATACAGATGTATTGTCTTGATTTCATGTCTGTTTGATTTTTGTTGACTGTGTCTCCCTGTAGAGATTGGTAGAATTGCCACAGTTATTTTAAAGATTTACTTTTCCTGAAGGATACTTTCTCAACTTGCTGCAGCTTTCCATCTGCCTTTTCTATTTCATCACCCAAGTTCACCCTGATCTCCTCGCAGCCCACAGGGCCTGTCAAGGGCTCTGTATGACAGTGCCTGCTTTGGAAACGCCGTGCTGCAAGCCGTGTTTATCTCCCGTCCTTTCCCACAGCACAGGCTTGCAGCTGGAGCGGCAGCACTGCCGCTGGGGTCATTCACTGCACACCCCCTGGCACTTTATTGATGCTGTTTGTGGGCAGGGACAGCCCTGCTCAGGCCGTGTGTCCCCAGGCTCCCAGCCCAGTGACTGTGCTGCCCCCCCTGCTCTGCTCCAGCAAGCTGGCAAATCACCCTTGTAGCTTCACAAACATCAGGGAGGTGTGTTCCTGGTGCAGTGTTTCGTGTTCTTGTGGCTGCCAGGCTTGTTCAAACTGCCCTTGCACAGCACTGTTGGTCCTTTCTGAGGCAGGGATGCTGCATGCCCCATTCCAATGCATGGTTTAAACACCATTTATTCTACCAACCGCAAAATAGGACCACAAAATTGCTTTTTGAAAGATCAATGTGTCTGGCGAAGTTTTCAGTCTGAACAATATTAGCTAACAACTGTTACCATTTCTCTCTACTCACAAACTCGACTCACAGAGGATGAAGTAGGGGAAGTCATTAGAAATTTGTAATTGTTTAATAATCACTTATTTTAGCTTTTACTCCCCCCATACTAATTCCAAATGTTTGATTACACTATTCCACCATTTCACTTCAATTAAAACAGGAAAACCACGGGAGGCTTTATAAAAAAAAATCGAAGTAATGGTATTCATCACAGTATCCTTGTGGACTGAAATAGCAGTGTGCAGGTTGGGTTTAGAAAGTTTTAAAGTAAATTTTGCATTTCCAGGCTCTCTCTGGAGCAGTTATTTCTGCGCTTCTCTGCAGGGGTAGTGCCCATTTGGGATCCATGGAACAGGCACGTGTGGCAGCGAGTTGCATTTTGAGGGGTGTTCCATGTGTGTGCTTGCTGCCAGGAGCCATGGCTGGGTGGGTGCTGCCATCGGAGCTCTTTGTGGCTCTGCGCAGTTAACGCCTGCAGCGTTTGATTTCCCACGTGCAAAATGTGTGTGCTCAGCACAGAAACTGATAAACCACACAGCAAATCAGATCTGCAGCTGTTGCAAGGGTGTGTGGGACGTGTAAGTTAACAAAATACATGCACCTGAGCCTTGGAAAGTCAGTGCCTGGCAGCCTGGGGCTGGCTGAGCAGGAGCGTGGGGATTGCTGCTGCTGCTGCTGCTGCTGCTGCTGCTGCTGCTGCTGCTGCTGCTGCTGCTGCGGGAGGGGAAGGGCTTTGGCTTTGGCACTGCTGGGCCCTGAGGGGCAGGAACTCTGCACGGCAGGAACTCTGCACGGCAGGGGAATTGAAAAGGCTAAGATTGGGTATGAGGATTTCTCCAAACAGAGATAAATAACATAGCAAAGGCTATTTTGGTAAGAGTGGGGATGGAAGAAGTGCTGCTCTGTGTTGTCCATGTTTTCATCCCCTGTGACCCAGGCCCATGCCAGCAGAGCTGGGAGTGGGGAGCACTGGCAGAGCCCTGCCACAGCCACAGCCCCTCCACCCCTCCCAGGCAGCATCACCAGGCCTTGAGGTACTTGAGCCTGGAATCAAAAGAGCTGAGGTAAACTATTTTTTAGAAGGGCGTGTAGGGACAGAACAAGGGACAATGGCTTTAAACTGGAAGAGGTTGGGATGAGATGTTGGGAAAAAATTCTTCTCTGTGAGGGTGGTGAGGCACTGGAAGCTGTGACTGCCTCATCCCTGCAGGTGTTCAAGGCTGGGCTGGGTGGGGCTTTGAGCAGCCTGCTGTAAGGGAAGGTGTTCCTGCCCAAAACCCAGGTTGGAATTCGATCTTTGAGTCTCTGCTAACCCAGCCCATTCTGTGATTCCATGAAATCCCTGCACTGCTTGTACCTCTGATACCAAGTTCACTTGCTGAATTTTGGTGTAATGATCACAGCAGCATGCCAGGGGGAGGGAGGAGGGTTTATGAGGGCAATTTGGGAAACCCTTTCATGAGGACTTTCCCCTCCATGGGCACGGCCTCAGAGGAGCTGCCGGGCCCTGAAGCACAGCGTGAGAGGATTGTGTGTGACCCCAGGTTTGGAACCTGCACCTGCCAATGGGGGAGCTGCACTGAGCACAGGGGCTCACTGTGCAGAGCTGCATGTAGAGCAAACGTGGCATCCTTTAAAGGCTAATAAAGCCCTTGGCAGTAATGAGGAAGGCTGTTGCCCACATAAGAAGGTTCCCAGGAGCTAGCCAGGCCAGTGCAGGCCCCGAGGGAAGGCCGTGCAGACTGGCATGTGAAAACTGGGGGGTTTGTCCTCTCCAGGCACTGAGCTGGCCCCAGGCATGGGCAGGGGCATGGAGCTGGTGCTGCTGTGGCCCGGGCCCAGGACTCATCCCTTCTCCTGCCCTGTGCTGGGAGCACTCACTCGCTCGTGCTGTGTGAGGACAGAACCAGCTCGAGTCAGGGGCTCTCATGCTGCTGAAGGGCCAGCTTGCCAAATCTGTCAGCAAACAATTCTTTGAAAATTGGATGCAAAACCCTCTAGTTGCTGAAGAGTTAAACTCCCCTGTAATACAAATCATGTGCAAAGTATCCAAATTTGGTTATAAATCCTGTTTAAGTTTCAAAGCACAAGCGTTACTGGAGGTAGCAATACTAACATCAAACAGCCTTGATAAGATCAACAAATTACTAAGTATAATTGTTTGTGCTGGGGTGTGTGCAAGGAGATAAATAACTCATAAATTAAACACCAGTGCCTGAGGGTGAGTCATTCATGGATTCAGAGCTGTCCTGACACTCACAAGCAAAAAGTAATTTTCTCTTAGTTCAGTAATTATGCATTTCAAGATATAAGATCAGCAATCAATGCTAGGTGTGCTTGCAAAGGTGGAAGGATACTTCAGCTATTGGAGTTTCCCATACACTGATTAACAAGAAAAGTCTGTTGCTTTTCTCTGTAGTGGGGAGTATTCAGACTGAGGTACACTTCTTCAAAAAGATAATGACTAATAAAGGGATTCAAAATAGATTAAGGGTCAGTTTTTGCTGTTATAAATTGGCAACATTCTCCTGGCTTCAATGGAGAAGTAGTAGTTTATATTAGCAGAAAACCTGTCCCAAATTATTAAAGAAAATCAACAACCCCCCTGTGATAAGTGCTGTTAGTCATCCAGGCTAGTGCCTGCTTCTGAGAGGCACCTGGCACCTTGCTGGCTGTGCTGCAGCTCACACAGGGTCATTAGAGCCCCTTCCTGACTTATTCATAAGACCCCATGAGGATCTTGGTCTAATCAGGGTTTTCCTAAGGACAGGGAATAGTAATGTAATCTGTTATTGTAACAACATCATCTTGATCTGCTTTTATTTACTAATGTTTTGCCAACCATTAAATATTTTTCTGCCGAATTCAGACAGATTTCACACTGAGAAATAATATTTTTGGAAATGTGGTGTAAATCTCACAGCTGCTCAACAATCGCTGCTGCTGGGATAAACTCCCAGCCTGCAGGAAACAATTGATGTGTAACCCACACCCTCTGACCAGACAGATCTCAAACAGCCTTGACCTAGTTGGTCTGTGGAGGGGGAAGAGTGGTGGGAATCCTCCTGGAGAAGGACTAGAAGTCTGTGACAGTCTTTGATGGGTTCTCTCAGTCCTCAAGAGTACTGATAGTGCATCAGTTTTCATCCACAGGTATGTAGGGGAGATGGAAACACAGCTGGTTTGCAGGTAGGTGTGTGCCAAACGTCATCTCCATTAAGTGATGCTGCCTTCTTGTGGCACCTCCATCCCTTGCACACAGCCTGGCCTCTGAAGGCTGCCTGGGTTCTCTGCAGCTCCTACCAACCCAGCAGTGCAGTCACCTGGTGCTCAGGAACCTGTCACCAGGTAATAAGGACACTTCTGCTATTGCAAGCCACCTTTTACGTGCTGTGTTGCAGGACACCCTTCCCCTGGAGGAGGTTTGTGTCTAACACCAAGGTGCTGGTTTGGGATGCACTTGTGGAAAGTGCTACAGGTCATCTCTGGCTTTACTGGCAGATGCCATTCTGGGAAAGAAAGAGAAATGTTTAATTTATATTTACTATTTGGGAAAAAAGCTGTAAGCATACCCTTTTATCCCAAAACAAAAATGAGTTAATGACTGGAGTGTTTAGCCCATTGGGGATGTCATTGTTTTCAATTACGTGCCATTCTGGTGGGTGAGCACAGATTCTTAGGCTGAATGGAGATTTGTGCTCCAGCTATTTGTGCCTTTTAAAACATTTTCTTTACTACTTTAAGAGAAAACTGTAAAATGACAATAATGACATATTATTACAAGTAAATTACACTGTGAAATAGCATTAATATTGCAGTTGAAACCTAGAATTTGAAATAAGATGGAAATATTCATTTGCACGCAGCTTTTGTTCTTATCAAAAGCAATTTGGATTAGGTATGAGATTTACTTAGCGCCTGCACTCGCAGGCGAGCTAATGCTCAGTCACCTGGACTGAGCAGGCTGTCAAGCTCATCTGTCACCAGCCACCACAGGAGCCTCAGGCAAAGCCTGGCACTCCCCGGAGTGGCACAGAGCACCGGGAGGAGCCGGGGGAGCCGAGGTGCTGAAATGCAGCTCAGAAAGGCCTCGTGTGCACAGCGATGCTTCGGGCTGGGCACCTGGGGACAGGGCTGGGCAGCCACGGCTCCCACGGGAGGGGGACTGGGTCAGCCTCTGGTTTATCTCCACAGCAGAGGAGGATCTGGACCACAGAACGTGAGACCCACTCTTCTCCCACCTAATGGAGAAAGACTAATAGGAATTAGAAATTAATAAACCCAAAGTGGGTGCAGGAATGGATCTCCCCTTCCTCACACCTCAGGCAAGGGCAGCCATCCCACCAGGAGATCAGCCCACTGTTTGATGGCCACAGGATGAACAGGGAATCCAATCACTCTTTTTGTCATAGCTTTCAATAATTTGTATTTGCATCAGCACAAAAAAGAGAGTAATAAATCTAGAACTGATCTTCCAGGCAACTTCTGCATGATGTGACCCTTTCAGATCTTGTTCTCTCTGTCCATTTAATAACACAAGGCAGGCACAAAATTTCCATATGGGGAAATACGTGGAGAGCCTCCTATATTTCTGTATTCCTTTGCAGCAATGATAAATCTCTATTGTGTGTCTTTGCAGCAATTTTGCTGTGGAACAGAGGAAATGAACTGGCAAGCGCTGAATCCTGTCGTGTGCTCCTCCTGACCCCACACAGGTGAAGGCTCTGGGAAACAGAGGATGGCAACAAAGGCCAGAAAGCACTGCTGGGATGCTGCTGCCATCCTGGCTGTGCAAGGTAAGCCTCAGGCAACCTTCTCTCTGCACTGGATAAATGGGGCTGCAGAGAGGTGCAGGCTGCTCCTGGTCCTGCTAACAGCTAATTACTCCTGCCCTGCTGACACACACAGGGCAAGCAGGGAATAAACCAGTGTATCCTTGTTGGAAACATCCTTCTTCAGTAATTCCCAGACTGTACGAAAGTACATTTGGAAAGGATGGAGAAGCAACTCGACCAACAGCCTCTTGGGGCTCTGTGCCAATCCCCAGCCTGGTGCCTGGGGGAGGAGCAGTGAGCACGGCACAGTTGTGCTTCATCCTACCACCCCTTTCCATTTCTCCAGTGAGAAGGGTTGCTCCTGTGACAAATCAGGCTTTGGTAACCTGTAACGTTAGTTTTAGGATACAGGAGCCACTTTGAAATTATGTCTGAGCCATTAAAAACAAATTAAAAATACAAGAAGTAAGGATGATGATGGGAGTCAGAGGGTGCGATCCCAAGGCTGCCTACAGCTCCCAAGGAGCCCTGCCAGAGCTCCAGCAGCTTGCAGGGTGCTGTGGTGGCTCTGCCTCCCTCCCCTGCTTCTGGCATCAGCTTTTACAAGTGTCCTGTGTGCTCCTGATGGCATGGTCCCAGTGACACCAAATTGGCAAAGCTAAGTGGTGCTCAGCAGTGCAGGGACTCTGCTGCTGTGCCACTGCTCCTGCAGGACTGGGAGCGTTTCTGATGGGCAAAAGACTTATTCTGGCAAACTGCAGTTTTGCAACATTTTCCAGTTCTTCCGAAGAATAATGTGAGGTGTCATAAAAGACAGGCTTGAAAAATGTGTTTTTATCTCCTAAGTAAGCTCCTGGCATGGTTTGGAAGGGCATTGGCATTGCAGCTGCTCTGAGATGAGTATGTTCACTCTGAAACCAGTGGTTCTATTTTCAAAGGCAGTGCAGGTCTATTTGCAGGACTTGTATTTTAATACTATGTCAGATTGTATCTTAGAAGTACTCATGGATTATTTCTAGCAATCAGTAAGGATACACATCCTATTTGTATTCCACTAGATATCTTTATTAGGGACAAAATATCTTTAAATGCATTAGAAATCAAGTTGTACGCTATCCCTGACAGTCACAGTGGGCACCTTCAAAATAACAGAGCTGCTTTCTTTTTGGGGCTCAAAGACCAGCGCAGGAGACCAAAGACATTTTGGTGCCTGAGCCTTGCTGGGGGACTGGCTGAGGACCCCTGTGCCTGGCAAGCATGTTGGCTCTCTTAGGAGTCCCCACCCAAGCGCGGTGTAGGAATGAGTGTCCTTCATCTGATGGTGTTAAAAAAACCAAACCTCAACTAGTTAATGCATTTTTTGGAAAGTATCTATAATAAGAGAGATATTCAAAAGCACTTTGACAAAGCTACGTCATCATAACAATGAGCAAATAACAAAAAATAAGCAGGAGAGGTCCTGACATAGGAGAGAGAATATGCTGTCTAGGTGTCCCATGCTAACAAAAGAGTTTTTGTTTCATATCTGAAATAATCAAAAAGGAAGGCCATATCTAGGACCAGTTCTGTTATGATTTTCAGGCAAATGCAATTTTAATAATAATGATCTTACTGTATACAGTGAAACTGCTCTGAGCTTGGAGTTACTGGAGTGCCTATCTTTGCATAAAGACAAATACATTTTTATAAGCAAATCAAGGGTAATCATGCTTTAAATCTTTGTTATCCCAGTTAGTTAAATCAGGGTCCAATCTTTCTGGCCAGAATTAGTATAGATTTCTGCAGCTTAATATCTAAATATTTTTAACAAATTTGATATTTATCAGTGCTCCAGTGATGAATGGGTATGTGGGAAATGAAATGAAATATTAAAATGTTTGTGGCATATTCTTGCATAGTTAAAGATTTGAGGATTTTGTTCAGCAGCTGAGTTTATGAGCCTGCAATACCAGCATTTATGCTTTTGCTTCTTCATAAACCCATGGAAACTTTTCAGAAAAGTTTTAACTACAACATGCCAATGAACTATAAAGGAAAGGTTTATTTTGTGTATACCCTCTTTACCTGAGGTTCATAGTTAGACTCTGCATTACAGCTTCTGGATCTCATGTGCTCAGTTTGTGCTTTTGATCATGTCACTCTTAGCACAAAGCTGAGAGAATTTCTGCTTCATAAAGAGGAAAACACAGACACGTTTTGATGTCTATAGAAATGCATGTTTGCTCTTATTTTTGAGGCAGGGGAACTTAGGGTTTAACATCTCTACAGTTCTTTTTAGGCTTCTGTGCCATCAAAGTTTCCAAGAAGGACTTAATGGGGAATAGAAATCATTTGGTTGTGGTGGTGATGGCATCCTTGATTCATTTTTCTTTAAAGGTTGTACACTGATAAAAATAGTAAGTAACCCAGTCTACTCATAACCACTTCATCTTTAAGTTCATGCAAGTTTAGGGAGGTGTAAGTGACTAAAAGGGTGAGTGGCTTAAGATTCACTGAGTGATACTGCAAATACAAGGACTGAAATACCAAAGGAGTAAAGGATATATAGACCTTTGCCCATTACATCAAGAAAATGAAAAAGTTAGGAAGGGGGAGGGGGGGATTCCTGTGCTACATTTTTCAAGTCCTACTCCAAAAGGGGTAACCAGCCCATTAGTATAGGTGCCAGGAAGCTGCTTTTGTGACATCTCACCAAACACACCTACTTTCACTGGACCATAGAAAGATCAATCCTGTCTGAAAACCACCCATTACCTAAGACACCTAATTTATATTAGAAGCTCACTAAAAGGCACTGTCTGGCCCCCAACCTTCACTGCCAGTGATAAAGAGGATGTTTTACACCATATGTGACACTTAATCAAAACCGATATTCTTTAACAAACCCTTAACCTCTAGCACACAGGAGTCATATGAGGCCAAGGGACAAGACACAGATCCAGCTCAGGGTGGCATATCCTTTGATTAAGATGATACAGATTTCCCATTTTTATCAGGGTTACAGATTCTGGATATATCCCTTTTTGATTTGTCAGCATTAAATTTCAGTAGAGGTTCAAGCCAAAGAGATACCAAGAGTAGTTCTGTCTTCAAGTGTGTATTAGGAGATAATTTCTCTGAATCCTCTGCAGTAATGATCCTCAGATCTTCTCATCTTTCTGTAAGCAAGTTTTCCTGGGAACCTGGATTTAAACTATGGCACAAACCTTGCTTGCGTCTGGGTCCTTTCTTAAGGAGGAGTATCTAAATACTCTTATTCTGTGAGCCCTGAAATGGACCTTTTTTTCTTTCCTTAGGTCTTTTTCAAAGAGGCAAACCTTCAAGTGAGTTCTTTCACCCTTCCTTGGATTTCTGGGGCAGGAGGTTTTACTTATGGAGTATACAGTACTTTAGATGAGGATTGCAAACTTCAGGGGGTTAGACAGTTTTCACTACCTGCAGTACATTGGAATCTCAGTTACAGCTGACTTTACTCCTGGGTGACTTCCCTTTCCCCCCAGCTTTTTAGGTAAACCCTTCTTCTGGCATTTGGATATGGCTGGCTTGGGCACAGAGAAGTCTCTCAAACTCCTCATCACAGGGGTAAGTTTGGCTGGTTTCCCCCTTTGTAGTCATATTTTTCAGCTGGAGGTTTAGATTTTGTTAGGAACATGGTTCTGCAGAAATGATTTCTAGTCACTATTCCTTGAAAATAACATGCTGTTTTATTATTAAAGTGTAAAGGAGATTTTGGAAAGGGTTTTCCTTTTCAGTTGTATGTTTTTAAACACTGAACCAGCACATCTGTTCTGTAAGGCTCTGTGGCTGGCTGGAGGATATGGGCTCACTTCTGCCAAGTGCACAATATCCTTGCTCAGCACACAGAAATGTTTCTTATTTGGACTGCTCTCATTGTTATGGTTGTTACTAGTACATTTATAAGCAAAGCTCTCTCTGTGAGGACCTGTCTTTCTCCTACTTTTCTGAAGGAGCAAGGGATCCCCTCTACCCTCACAGAGAAACCCAGATGATCTACTAATTTCTCCAGCAAAAAAGGACAAGATTTTTCTTAAGTTTGAGATTCCAGGAAAAAGAGGCAAGTAGGAAATGATGGCTCTCAAACCTTTCAGACCTTCCATTTTCTTTACACTCCATGAAGGAAAAGGGGCAATATGTGTAGGCTACTCCCTTTAAGAGAGAGTTTCAGTTCTAGAAAGACCTGCAATCATGTTAAACTATATTCAAAGGCAGCTTCTGTTTCATAAAGGCAAAGCTGACAAACAGAAATCTGAAGGGCTGGTTCTAGTTTATGGCATATCAGATACATCAAAGGTCAGCCTTTTATTCTCCTTTACCTTGGTTTTTAAAGCTTCTTTAATATACAGAAGCACAATCAAGGAGAAAGATTTGCATCTCAGCTGCCACTCCCAATTCCTTACCCATCTTGATTTCTTAATCAGAAAATTAATTGGGCCTTGGAATCTTAATTTTTCTTAAATCTCTTTAGATTTAATCAGAGTGTTCTGCTGGAAGCAATCTTTCACTTAAGATGTCATAGCAGTGTAGCTAGAGAAACCATGTCATTTCCTGCATCAAATACATCAAAGTTATGTGTGTTGGGGTTTTTAACTTTGTCCTATGCTTCAGTTTTGGTCTCTTTGCTCTAAGGAAAGAGTGTGTTTTATTTCTTGTTTCTTTTGGGGGGTGAATCTGCTCTACTGCAATGCAGAATAAAATTAATAAATTCCCAGGGAAGGAGGAGCAGATGCCTCCTCCTGTGCAGCGTTCTGGTACAGGAGCTGACAGCAGTAGCAGGGATGCTCTTCACAAGCAATGCCTCCTCTATTGCACGTGGTATGAAGCACAGCCTCTTGGTATCATTATTTAATTAAAAGGCAGGCTATGCTGAGACCAAGTGCTGCCACTATTATTTAACAACACTTCCCAAACATGAGTGCTCTCACAGCAGTGAGAGATGTAGCCTCCCTTATCCCTAACTTGGACATTCAATTTACTGTTCACTGTGTCCCAGTGAATACTTCAATTCTCTAATGAGGTGGGAGGGTAGTTTGTATTTCCAAATCTAAAGCTTATTGTTGCAGAGATTTGGCTCTGGCATTTACAGGAGGAAGTTGCCTGGGGGGTCAGAGGGCTGCATTGCAGCTTTTAACAGCCTGCCCAGGTTGCTGTTATATATGGGGTCAGCTAGAAGCAGTGCAGTCCTGTGGCAAGGTGCCTGGTTTGTGGTTTGTCTTAAACTGAACCTTTCTAAAGAGGCTTATGAATGTTTGGAGAGTGTTTTCCTTTTTGCCTTTGTTTTAAACCCCAGATTTGGCCCCAGCATTGAAGTCATTGCCACATGCAGAGAGGAGTCTTGTCTGGCTTTGCCGCACAGGTGCAAACCCCACTTTTCATTCCTGTGCATGCTGCAGCTTTGAGCTCCTGCTACTTCCTCAGCTTGGGGAGCTCCTCAAGCGTGGGAGTTCCTCTGAGGCTGTGTCAAACATAATCTCAGCCCAGCTGAGGACACGAGGATGTGCCAGGGGTGCTCACCCCCAGCCAGGTGAGAGTCTCCCACAATTGTCCTCTCACCCATTTGCCCCTGGCTGACTTTCCCAAGGCCTGGTGAATCTGGGATGTGGAACACTGCTGTGTTGGAGGCACCTGTTTCATCCCAACCATGCCTGAAAGCACGAGCTGGGTATTGAGTGGCTGCAAGTTACCTCATGCTCTGTGAATGAGGAGCTGCTGTGAGATGGGCTGTTGGAGACTCTGGTCCCCTTTTTCTTCTCTTGTCCCAACAGGAGCCAGCAGCAATTCCCTGTCTCTTCCCTGTCCTTGTCAGCTCTGTGAACTGCTCAGTGATGGGTATACACAAATGCCTGTACCTGCCCTCTGCTTTGCAGGATTAGGAAATAAGTAAAACACCAGCAATCTCTGTGTTCCAGCAATCACAGCAGCATCCACAGAGCATGGACTTTGGTTCACAAATATTAATTTAAAAAACCCTCTTTCATATTTGCCTGGAAAGCAAGCTGGAGCTCATTATAGCTGCGTGCTTCGTGGAAGCTTTGTGAGTGGTGACTACAAGATATCTGGTAAAACTGCAACAACATGTAATGACATCCAAGTTGTCTATTTTCTGGAAAATATATTGAAATTGCCAGTTTTGGCCTTGGAGTTAGGCTGTAATACAGGACACTTATAGTTTTGAGAAAATTCAGGAGTAAAAATACAAAACAGCTTGACACAGACTAAGAGAAGAAGGAGAAAAAAGGCTATCTTAAATACTGGTGGCAGGCCAACAGGGGTATTTAGAAATTAAATCCTAAATCTGATTTGTGGACTAGCAGCAGCTTGTGCCGAGTGCTGCAGGGGGCAAGGGGCAGCTGCGAGGTCCCTGCTTGTCCTGGCTCTCTGGAGCTGGGCAGGGAGCTCCTGGGGGCTGCTCTGCCCTCTGCCCCAAACTTCCCGATGGACAGATGGGACCAGTGGCAGGAAAAAGAAAAAAAAGCTGATGGCTGTGGAAGGATTGAGGTGTCTGTTGATGCCCAGTTTGGCCATGCAGCTGCAGCCCTGCTTTCAGAGAAGCCGAGGCCCTGTACACTGGCTCAACCTTTCCCCAGGGCTTGCAGCCACCCAGGTCGACAGACTCCCCTGCGTTTGAGGAGGATGGGGATTTTAGGTCTTGCAAAACCAGCCAGGAAAAGAATTTAGAGCACACCTAAAATGCATCATGAGCCCACCTACAGCTGGTTGCTGGATGCAAGTACGGAGAAGGAACCTAACTCGATCCATGGCAGACACACGCCGTAGCAGACACAGGGCTACAAAGGCATGTCGCTCCTGCCTCTCGGGCCTGGCACACCTGTGTGCCGTCAGGTCTTGGCTGCGAGGTTCCCTGGACCCCCACGACGCGCTTTCTTTCACTTTCACTGCTAATTGGCACTTTTTAGCCGTTTTTGCGTGTGGAGTGTGTTAACACAGGATAGGGTTATTATCAAATTAATTAGGAGCTCCTTCCAATTATTCCTGCTGTGCCTGCCGGGCTCTCCCCGCTCCCCCCGACGGGCTGATTAGCTCCCAGAGCCCCTGTGGCTCGGAGCGCCTGAGCGGTGCCACGGGCTCATTGCGGGCTGCTCCCGCCCCATCCCCGCCGCCGCTGCCGCTCCGGGCTGGCTCCCGGTGCCCGCCAGGCGCCGGCACCCAGCGAGCCCTGGAGCCTGACTGGGGCCGAGATGCTGCTCCGAGAGGTGAGGGCAGCTGCCCCGGCTCGGCCCCGGGGAGCTCAGGGATGGCTCCAGCCGGAGGGCGATACCTGTCCTCGCACAGGTGAGCTCGGGGCTGCGGGGCGGTGCCGCAGGCGGGCAGGGCTGGGCAGCACGGCTTTTGGTGGGATGCGAGAGCGCACGGCAGGGACGGCTGGAGCCGAGGGCTTATCCCAGCCTCCAGCGAGGGTGAAGCTGCAGTACCTGGTGTCGGAAACAGCTGAGGCTCTCAGGCAGGGCACAGGGATTTATATGCTGAAACTTGCAACATACAAAAGCAGCTGAAGCCAACCAGCATGTGGACATTTGCTTAATTGAGAAATAAGCACATAGTTGTGGGTCAGTGACTATACAGCTGATTGGCTGCGGCTATTTTATTTTGGAATAATTTACAGTTGTTAAATGGATTTGGAAAAGCCTTAATAGTGGTTATTAAACTATTGACTTAGCCTGACGTGTTCAGTGTAGTAATCCGTGTTTGTGTTTGTCGCTGTGACGAGGCTGCTGGAGCTGGGCAAGGTGCTGGAGCGCCGTCAGCCCGGGCAGGAGCTGCGGGGCCGTGGCCGCAGGGGCGGGCAGGGCTCCTCCTGCGCGGACATCAGCAAAGCTTCGCATTTTATCTGGGTCAGAGGCAACGCTCTGCTTCCCCGCAGTTACAAATTCATTATGTGCATCTCCATCATCATCTATTGAAACTAATCTAATGTCAAAAAACCCTCCTGTACAAAGAGTGACTTTTTTGCACCTGTGCGGAATCAGACTCGTTTTAAACTGTTTGTGCAATGAATAACTTCAAGTGCAGCACTCGTCGAGTGCCCTTCTGGCCAGCAGTTCAAACTGCTCACATTCATTTATACCACGGTGCAGGATACATTTGCTAAGGACTACAGAACACATGTTCTACGATGCGTGGAAGAAATCCCTCCAAATGAAATAAATATCTCTCCTACTCATCATGTCTCCTGTCCACAGGTGATTTACAGAGCAATTCTCATTTTCTTTTTATTGTTTTCTTTTGTATGATGGTTAAAAAGGCAGTGGATAGATACTTAAAAGCCAAATCCCCTTTTTTTGCTTTGTTTAACCCCTAAAATGTGGACAGTATTAAATGCTGGTTTCACCTGAAATACTGTTCTGTGGGCTGGCAGCTGTGTGTTAGTGTAGAGGCTTTGCTAGGAGGAATGGAGCTCTTGAATATTTTACAAAAAGCTTTTTTTTCCCTCCAAAATGTCAGCTGATGACCAAACTTCAGTGGACATCAGCCAAGAAGACAGAATGCTAACAATCAGATTAAAAATAACAACAACAAAAGAAAAAAAAAAGTCTCACATAATATTACCATTTCATTAGTTGCCCAGGTAGCCAGAATCCCTTTTGGGAGAAAGAAGGACCTATGTTTCAAAAGGAAAACAAACAAATAAACCATCCTATAAAACCTCTTATCATTGTTAGTTTTCAAAGAATTTAAGAATCTTAAATAATGATACAAGGGTGAGGGCGGTCAGGGGCTCTGAGGGCACCTCAGAGGGCTCCTGCCTGCAGCTGATGGCTGCAATGTTTTTATTTCCTCCCCATCCTCTTTTTAAATCTCCACTTTGGAAACACACCTTCAGTGTGACTAACTCTCTAGACTGAAAGGGGATTTTGAGGTTGCAGGGGAGAAGAAAAGCCCCAGCTATTCAGCAGCAATCACAGAAATGGTGTGAGGCCTGTTGCAAGGAGTACTGGTGTGCAGTGTGACCATCTCCAGTTTGGGCAAACCCTGACCTGCAGTGGGAAATTCCCTGCTGAGTCCCTTTGCTGGCCAGGACTCTTACCCTGCCCGGCTGCCTGGCACACCTGTTGATGTGCCAGTGATTGTGTTATTGCCTTTCCATCCATTTCACAGGCCTAAGGTCAGGTGAAAAGGCTCCTCTTCTGGCAGCATTCCCAAGCTCTTTGTGCTTAGCAATGCAAACCCAGGTAACAGCAGTGACAAATCTCGGCACGACCCTGTCTGGCCATTGCACTCAAGCAGTTGTACCTTGATATGTCCTGGCGATGCAGGAGTTCACTTGCAATGTGCAGCCAGGTGAGAGCTGTTTTGTTGTACTAAGTATTATAAATTTTTATTTACTAATTATTTTTAAAACATATTATCTGGATGTATTTTCTTCCTTCTGCCTTTTTAACAATGGTTATTAGTATTTCTAGTTTAGAAAGACCATGTTCTCTTTTCAATTATTCTACATTGTTTTCTAGTCTTAGAGTTGAGAGGTATTCCTGTATTATATATATAATGTATGAGTACACTCGATGGATATTTGTGCAGTATTTCAAATGAGAGTTGCTACTTTTCCTACAAACTTAGCTATCCAAAGAAAAGGAAACATGAGAAATAGGAAAGAACAACATGAGCATTTTCTATCATGAAATGAAAAGCACACAAAAAATTTGGGGTTCCCTGTATTTCAGAACTGTGTAATGTCACTGTATTTGCCTCCAAATACCCTGTGAAGTATCCTGTGTGAGGGCACTAACCTAGATAGTTTATGTAAGACCGTAGAAATTCAATTCCAGAAATGAACCTTCGTATCTCTAGGAACAGCTGGAGAGGCTCAGGTCTACTCATCCTGCTCAGAATGGACACGAGGAATTTGGATTAGATGCAGATGGAGTGGGGATTTTGTTAATGACAGAAAGAGAGGCAAACATGTTGAGGCATAACTGCCTGAACACAATCACAAAATATCTGTGTAGGTATTTCTGACTTTAAATGGTGAACACCATAAATATGCTATCATGCAAGAGGCAAGCATATGTAAACGTAACAATATCCCATTACCTCTCCAGCAAAGAAGAATTTTCATCACTCATTCATATCCCATTGAATCAGCACAAAGATTCACTGCTGGCTGTTAATTATCCTCTACAAAGACCTGGTTATTGTGCTCAATTTTAGTAAAGGCACAGTTGTTATTGTAGTGTACGTAGAGAGAATGGTGCCTCAGGGAGCAGGAAGGAAAGAAATATGCTTGTGTAGAATTTTAACTAGGAGATTTCTGTTGCACTGAAGGGATTCATAGGGTGGGATTTTGCTTCAGGAAATTAAGCTTTTTCAAGACAAAAAAACCTTGCTGTGACTCTCTGAATATGTGATACCACTCAGTATTTGAAAGACATCAGCCACTTACAAATAGCTTGCTGTTACTTAAAAGAATTTATAAGACTGCTTTGGCTGAAAGGTAGACATGAGGAACTGGTCCATTTTTTTCTGAAGTCTGTGACCCTCCAATCACATCAAGTAAGGTGTATGCAAGAGTTCACAAGGCCCATTCATCTCCCTGGGGTGTTTGAGGGGCACTTGGAGGTACCAGCCAAAGGCAGCAATCTACTTCCTCCACACCAGCACAGCGGAGGAACTGGGACCTTGCACAGGAGCTCTCCTGGCAGGACCCATTGTTGCAGTAGGAGAGCAGCAGCTGGAGTCATGCTTGGGCTGGGTGCAGTGCTGGGGTCACCAGGATTCATCGGAATTCAGGAAAAGGAGCTGGGAACGATGGTGAGTTATGTCAGGGAGCCATGTATTCTCTGCACCCAACTGTTGCAAACACTGCAGTCTCTTGGCACTTTAGAGGGTCCAGGAAAGATCCACTGAAGGTGTTATTTTAGAGGGTGAGTTCTTTCCCATGTGCCTTCCACTATCTGAATGTCAGGCAGGAGGAGGCAAAGCCTTGAGACACTTGGGTTGCTGAAGTCACTGCTGTTGGTATTAAGCAGGTAGGTGGCTCTAGGCTCACGTGGGAGGACTAGCCACGCTCAGAGGCAGCACAGCAGCTGCAGTGAAGTCAGCCTCATTCCCTATTTCTCATTTCTAGTCTATGCCTCTCTTCTCCTTGGTTGTGCAGGAATAAGTAGAGTTCACAGAGTGGCTGCTTGTTCCATGTGCGCAAGTTGAAAGGACAATAGAAAGCATGCAACTTTGGGTGGAAATACTGAGAAAAATAAGAAAACAAAATAAACAAAACTGAAGGAAGATAATGAAAACTTCCATAAATACCAAGAATAGCTAGGGATGAAGGGAACACAAAGATGATACTGGTCAGGAAAGTGAAGCAAGAACTTTGGAGTGGGATAAAAGAAACCACAAGACGTGACAGGATGGTCACTGTTGGTCACTGAGGCACTGGCCGTGCCACAGCCCCGCTGAGGTGCCTGTCCCTGCCACGCCACTCGGATATGACTCTGGTAATCCTGCTGCTCCCTGCTTGACCAGGTTCCAGCAGAATGGGACAATTTCTTTTGCAGTCCCTTGTGGTTAATCCAGTATAGCAGCTAAGAAATCACCAACAAAGGGCACAGTTCACTTAGGAGATACTTGGATCCTTGCCTTGCATTGCAAAGGAAAGACCTGCATAGGCTACCCCCAGGATCCCACACTTGGGCTGATTCTAACAATGAAATAGGTTATCATACCTTCTGCTCATCTGTCAGCAGTGTGTTCAGCATTAAATCCTGTCCAGCTTGGAGCAGCTACTTTTCTTTGCACCACTGTAATGGGAAGATTAGTATTGGTTCATGTTCAACTGTTCCCACTCAGAGCAGCTAGAAACAGTTCATTAATTAAGTGTGGTACATTATTTCCTTAGCTTCTTTTATGTTCTTTGAGAGCGAGGTGGGAGATGCCCACTGACATATGGCCAACAACATCTGTAGAGAGTCTCTCCTATTATGAGACCTGATATTTAAACCTGATATTTGCTGCTCAAATGATGTCTGTGAACAAGCAGGATTCCAATGCATTTCTACTATTCACAGCTTGGAAAATGTTGCAAGTAACTTTTTGTCTGTATGTCTTCTTGTTACTAGAATTATTTTTTTGCATTTTGGCATGACCTTGTGTTAGAAGGGAAGACCATAAATATTTTTGGGGTTTTAATAGTCTTACTACAAACTGTGTAGCATTCTAATAATTGCTTGTAAAGTTCCTGTTTATTTAGGAGAGACTTGTGTAACATCTGTGTAATTTTTAATGTTTAATAATAAAACATCTTGAGAGGATTTTAAAGATTTTTTTCTTCTATTGCTTTTTTGTGATGACTCAGGAAATAGTTTTGACGCCCCTCCTGCCTCTGATTTTCTTGACCCCTGGCCGTTGTCCTGCAGCTGGAACAGATGCACACTGTACCTCCCAACCTCTCACTGGCAGCACGAGGGGAAAACAGCCCTCAGCAAAATTCTGTGGGAGACATGCTGTGCTCCATGTGTAAAGCTGGTGGATCAAAGAGATAAACTAGGAGTATGTGGGGTTTTCTTTCAGTTCCTGCAGGGGGGTAAGACTTGCCTTAACTAGATTTACCTTCCAGGAATGCAAAGTCAGTGTGGAAGAATGCTGAGTTTTCTGCTTTCCTCAATGTTTGGACTGTTCGCATCAGCCTCATAATAAAAGGACACCAAAATTACTGTGCAAAACGTTGCAAGAGAAACGATCAGCTGGCCAGCATCTGAGGGATGTATTTGTACTCATGTCCCAGAAGCTCAAATGTGATCAGGTGGAGCAATAGAGTGGGAGATTTTCTGTGCCCTGACCTGAGGAGTGGGGACAATTTGCTTTCCCTCCTCCCCTCCATGTTTTCCCTTCATTCAGCCAAGCAGCCTGACCACCCAGTGCTGCAGCATTTCAGCGCTATTTTGCATCTGATGCACACAACCCAAAGCATGGGCTTTTCTTGTATATAAATTGCATCTTTTTATTATGACTATCCTAATCTATTTCTATTACATGCTAATTTCTGTTAATTGCTGTCACTACACAACAAAGGAAGGGGACTTTTGCTTGTGTAGCCTTCAGTTTTGGCCTGAGTAGTGTCTTGTACAGGGTTAGTCTTTATGCACAAGGTAAAGAAACACCAAGGCAGATGTCGACTGAAAGTCAGAAAGCTGTTGGAGATGAGCTGGGATCTCTGAATGCTCAAGAGGATGTGTATCAAAATCCAGAATAGCTTATTAGAGTGGTATTTGTGATCTTGCTTTTCACACTTTGTGGTGCAGCAGCAGAGGGAATTTGCTCAGGGTCACTGTTTCCTGGTGGATGCTGTGCCCTAAAGGGATTCAGGGCAGCACTGTCGGGAAGTAGCAAATGAGCTCAGCTTGGACCACCAGCTTTGAGGGGTTGGGGCCCCCAGAACAAGGCCTGGATCAGCCCAAAACACCCGTCAAGGACACACCTGAAAAGAGAGAAGTCTAAGCAGTGCTGGCACACAAGGTAGGTGGCTGCAACTTCGAGTTGGTTTGTGCTACATAACAGAGCTCATTTGGGACTTCAGCATGGAAGCAAATGTGTGTCAACTGCATAGGTGATAGATGGAGTGAGTAATCTCACAAGATATGTGAGAAAAACACAGAGATGAGATCAGCCACAGGGGAAATAGACCAGAGGTTGGGTAAAAGTGAAAAAGAAAAAAAAAGGTGGGAGAATTATTCCTCCTATTTTTAGAATCATAGAATTATTTAGGTTGAAAAAGTTCTTTAAGATCATCAAGTCCAGCCACTGACCCAGCACTTGCAAGTACACCACTAAACCATGTCCCTAAACATCACATCTATATGGCTTTCAAATCCCTCCAGGGATGGTGTCTCAACCACTTCTCTGGGCAGCCTATTTCAATGCTTGATGATCTTCCAGTGAAGAGATTTTTCCTAATATCTAATCTAAACCTACCCTGGTGCAACTTGAGGCTGTTTCCTCTTGTTCTATTGTTTATTGTTTGTTACGTGGGAAAAGAGGCTGAGTCCCACCTGGCTACACTCTCAGGCAGTGCAGAGTCATAAGTCCCCCTTGAGCCTCCCTTTTTTCCAGGCTAAACACCCCCAGCTCCCTCAGCTGCTCCTCATAGGACTTATTCTCTAGACCCTTCAGCATCTTCATTGCCTTTTTCTGGACACGCTCCAGCACCTCAGTGTCTTTCTTGGAGTGAAGGGCCCAAGACTGAACACCGATTTTGGGATATGGCCTCAGCAGTGCCAAGTACAGGATCATGATCACTGCCCTGGTCCTGCGGGGCACAGTTTTTGGGACTAAAGCAACTACCCAGTGTAAGCACTGAATCAAAAACATTTTCTTTGTGTGAAGGAATCTAGAACTGCTCCTAAAATGAGAGTCTGCTTCCTGGGATGGAAAAAGGAAGCATATTCAGCAAGAAAGGGATTAAAAAGTAGCACGAGGGGCTTTATCCTTCTACTCTCCCTTTACCTTTTCCTGGGAACTACATTTCCTTATTAAAGGATATGCTATGTAAACCATCCAAATTGTATTTTTAATATCATGATTATACTTCAAATGTAAAAACACGTGTTGCACTGGGCTCTTTCTGGGCCTCTCTGTGAGTGTGGGTGCCTAAGGCAGGTGCTGCTGCCTTACCCAGCTCTGCAGGGCTGTCATTGCAGGAGCAGCCAGAGAGCAGCAGGGCAGAACAGCCAGGAGCCAGGGGAGCGCTGGGTGCCGGGGACTGGAGCCCTGGTGGGAGAGGAGCTGGCAATTCTCTACGTGACAGAGACCAAATGTTGAGGCAGACCATTTTTGTAGCGGCCAGGTAAGATGGCAGCAGGAGCAACAACTGTCAAACAGCCAGTGCCTCTGGACAAGTGAATGTTACATCTTTGTTTTGGTTACTTTTAATATCTTCTGCGAACCATCACACAGCCAGCAGAGTGGGAATGCCTCGGCACCCCTGGCAGCCTGGGTGTATGCCAAATGCCAACCAAGGCAAGTGAAGGGAAGGTCTGTATGGCCACCAGGCCTGTGGGGGCATTTTGATTTAATCACGTCTCATACATGGCCAGGGGTATCATTGTATTTTTCAGCTTTTCTTTTTCCAACAGCTTTAGATACCTCATGTGGGGAAAGTAGTATCTTTTAAAGAATACATTCTATATTTGGTAATGAGTGATTCGAGGCATGAATGTGTCTGAAGGAGAAAGGCTTTTCAAGCAGCAAGCTGCTGGCTCAAAGGTTCCTCCACAAACTCTGCTGGGCCCTGCCTCTGAGTTGTGCTGCCCTCTCACCAGCCTGAGATTTGAGGAATCATTTTGGGAACTGCTAGAGACTCTGCATGGTAATTCTTCAATGGTCTCTTTCTGTTCTGAAAGAAAAACACAGGGAAATGTCAGAGGGAATTAACAACTTATATGGGTGGGTGACAAAGCTTGAAAACCATACAGAGATGATTGAGAGAGGATCACTGTCCCACAAGGACTAATATTGCACAGGTGGTGGGCTTGGAAAAATTAAATTTGGGGTTTTATTAAGTACACCACAACCTTAAATAAAAAGGTGGAAAACCAGATCTAATTTGTCTTCAGCCACTATCCTGGGAGTAGAATTAACTGGCAAAATGTTGGGAATGGCCACTATTAACATCCATGCTGAAAATCTCAGAGTTGGCTCTAATGCCATGGGGCTGTAAAGGGACACTTCTTACACACACGCCTGTAAAAATGGTCCAAAGCAGAGAGTGTGGGCCAGGCAGCAGCAGGATCTGTGGGGGCTTTGTAGGATTTCAGGCTCAGGCACTCATGAGGACACTGAGATGCTGCTGAATTCAGAGCCTCTCTCACCATTAATGCCTCAAGTTGTTCTCCTTCATAACCACAGGTGCATGGTACACGCAGAACCTGGACTGGTTGTGCTTGGGAGCTGTGTCTGGAGCTGCTCTGCTGCTTCCAGCAATGCCAACCAGCGCTGTGTGGCAGCACTTTGCAAACTGTGAAGGTATGTGGAAAATCTAAAAGAGGAAGGAAAAATGTTTTCCAAAGAACAGAATGGAGCATGAATTAAATTAGATTCTTAGTCAGAAGAGAGGACAAGGAAGAATGTTGATCCATTCTTCTTCTTTGAGATAGAAAGATGGTGAAATGGAGGATGGACTGGGATCAAAAAAGAAGGGAATTTATTTCTTGGTTCTGCCATGAGACTTCACATGTAACCTCTGGCAAGGCTTTTGATGCTCTTGCATGTCTCACTCATGTCTGTGAAACTGGGATAATCTCTTTCATGATCAAAAAAGATTTTATGAGGAGAGCATCCTCAATGGTTTGAGTCCTCAAGTGGAGAGGTAGAGTGGTATCAGAGGGAGTTCTCTGATTTCCTTCTATTATGGGAACCACTGAGTCAGATAAGAAGCAAGCCAGGATTTCAAACAGTTTTGGAACTGAACAGTGTTGGTATCCTACAAAGAGCAAATGTTTTTTATTGAGAGATAAGAATATTTTGTTTCTCACAGTGTAAACACAGAAAATATTTGTCTTTGCAGATTAGCTGCAGCAATGAAAATACTTAGCATAATCACTAGCTGGGAGTTCTCAGACTTGGTTAAATGGTCTGATACAGTCTGGAATGGGGAGTTGAATTACACACAAGATACTGGGCAGGGTGAGTTTTTTTACTTAGGATACAGTCAGTTCTGTTCTCTGTGAAGTCTCTGGTTATAACCCTCATACTGATGACTACAAATGTGGACAAACCAATGAGGAAATGGGAGAAAGGACCAACATCTCACTGTTGTGATGGCTGCCACTCATTTTTGATGAGAGACTGGTTGCCTCTCTGCCCCTGTGGGAAACGCTTAACATACTTTAATTCCTATTGATTTCTCTTTGACAAAAGTGGTATCTAACTCACAGTTTACAGAAGTCAAAATTTGAGGTCTTTTATTCTGGCTTTGACCCATAGGTTTCTTCTCCTCATGGAAAGCCTAGGGACAAATTACAAAGTTTCACAGACAATTTGTAAACCCCTAAAATTGTTGTGGGTTTTTAGTTTTGGGTTTTTTTTTTCCCTGTGGCCTTTAGAAATCTGCTTTCTGGCCTGCCTCCTCCATTGCTTGAAAATCATGGGAATAAGGAAATGTTTGCTGACTTCCAAATGTGAATTAAAACAGAACTGTGAGGGTCTGGGTCCCAGAATCTCAGAAATCAAGTGTGTGTTCAGCTTTGAGTTTCTGCAGAGTCCTCCTGCTCTGGGGCCTTCACTCTTTAGGGAACAGTAAATAAGAAAAAGGCAGCTCTCTCCCTCTGGACTAGAAATAGCACACAGATTTAATTGACTTGTTTTATTATAGATGTTTATGTTGAATTGTCCTACTAGAGAAATTGTATAATTCATCCAGGAAAATAAATGGCTCCAATGACTAACTTGAGTGTCACATAAAAAATCAATGAGCACTGCCAACTTCCTAAGGTTTTATAATACTGTTTCCTTAGACTGTTAAATCGGAGTCAACTTGTTAAATATTTACTTATTTAACAAATATGCTATTTTAACTTCCTCCCTATACCCTTAAGTAATGAATGACAAAGCAAAAAAAGGCTACTCACCTAGCTTATTTTAGATTAGGAAAAACAGAGACTGGCAGGTATAACGTACTGAATAGAATGGGTATTTATGTTCCCATAAAATTGCAAAATGTAGCTAGTTTAGATCACTGTAAGAGTTTACAGTAGTTAAGAGTTTAGAAGACTTTATTGCTCCAAGCCTTGGAGATTCTTATTGCCTTGCTAGGTCATTATTATTCTCTTAGCAACAAAAGATTTTAAAAAAGTTCATTAAAAAATCTCAGGATAAGATCACAAACATGTAGGAGCAAGAATAACAATGCTGCACACATCCCTTCGTCACCCTGTGACATGAAAGGGCACCTCTGTTTTTCTAGAGTTAATCTTTTTGGAAAGAAGAGGGGAATAGCAGGATTTGGCTGCTGAATCCTCTCATTATCTTTCCTTCATGTGGGGTATGAAGGACAGTGAATCAGAGCACTGCTAGATATGGCCACAGGCATCCAAAGCAGCCGAGGTGCACTGATTGTTTCAGCACCTACAAGCAAGATTGCTGAGCTGGAGAGACAGGTTTCCATGTTGCACAATATGAAGAAGGAAAAGTTCCTGGATTGTATTTTTAGAGATGTAAGCTCTTTGCTTTGCCTAGCAAAGGAAGGTCTGAGGTACACAGTGCAGAAGAGAGGGATAGACGAAAGCTGAGTTACTGCGACTAGAACATAAAAAGTCAGGCAGTCATCCAGAGTGGATTGTGAGTGTTGGAGTGCCAGTTTGTCCCTGGATGTGTTACTGACAGGTGATGAACACACAACCCTGGGATGAAGTAAACAAACCTTGTCAAACACTCCCAAGCTATGAAGAGGGAGAAACGTGACCGAGACAAGCACTACAGTGGGTAAGTGGTTTCTTGGAGATTGTGTGTCCATTGATACACGGTGCAGCACTGGGCTTGGACCCCTCTCTCTATCAGCTTCCTTTAGCATCCAGTGAGGCGCCAGACAGGTGTGATGCTGGCAGAACAGCAGAGCTGGGGGCCCTGCATTGCACTGAGAAGGGTGAGCAGTGCCAAGAACCCCGACTTTACTTCCTTCAGTTGTGCCTTCTGCAAGGATAACACACCTGTATCACAGAAAAACAGGAACATTTAGAGGCCCAAGATGCGTGCCTCTCACCAAGCTTTTAAGAATTGCTAGACCCACGGACATCAGTGATGTGACAGATCAGAAAGTGGGAAGAGAGGCTTTTTAACAGCACTGATTCCTGCTGCCTTAAGATCAAACTCCAGGCTGCCAGGGCATGAAGTTTATCTCTAGTCTGCCATGAACTGGAAGATGCCATTTTCTCTTTGTCTAGCATGCTGCACATGTAGGTTCTTGTGAGGGTATCCCATGGGGTCTTTAAGAACAAAATCTGGTCCTTCCTTTCATGCTGGGTTTCAGCTCATCAGGTTTGAGAAATCTGCATTAAAAAAAATCTTTTTTTCCCCCAAAGTCAAAGGGTGAAAAATGGAGTATGTCATCATCAAAGCTGGATAGCGATGGATTAGAAACCCAGCACAGACCAGTAGTCCTGTGAGCTGCAAATCTGATGAGACTTGGTTTCCCTTGGGCAAATCTTATTTGGATTCTCCTAGGTCTATATAGCTGGAAGCTCTGACTGCAGCTTTTCCTGTGGGTGGGTATTCACAACATCTTTCATCTTCGCAGCTTTCTTGGTGTTTAATAAAGGTTTAACTCAAACTTGAGTGCACCTCCTTTTACTTAGCAGCTTGTTCTTATGAAATGTATTGGAATGTAGCGTTTTCAGCCTTTTCCTGCTCTGTCAGATGTGGTTAAAATTGGCTACTGTTTGTTCTTTTTCCTTCTCTCTTGCACAATGTGCAAGTATGTACATGCACGTCTGTGTGCACACATGCGCACAGGTTTATTATATATTTGAAGAGATAACGATCTCAACCCCATTTTAATTTCTGTAGGAATCCAGGCTAGGAAAAAAAAAGTATTGCAATGCTAATTATTTGGGTGAGGAAAAGGAATGAATTTTTTTTTCTATGCAGCAGACAGATTATTCAATTACCACTTTGTTTAAGCGTAATATGTGTTGCTGAAAATCTGGCACTACTGTTAAAAAGTAAAAGATGTAGTGGGCTCTGTGTCCTGGAACTGCACAGTTGTGCCTGTGCACGGCATGCACGCTTTGCCTCCAGTGCCAGAGTGGTCCTGCTGAGACTGGAGGAATGCGCGAGGAACGGAGGCTTGCCATGACATCCCGTCTCCATTATGTCTTTTGGAGCTCTGCCACAGAAAAGAAGGAATTTTATCCTTCATTTGTAAGTAATTAAGATGATAGTGGAGTTTGAATTTTCCAACTTTGTGGAAACAAACTAATAGCAATGATCCACTTCAATAACTCAGATATTAATTGACACAAGAGAGAAACAATACATTTAAAAATAATTAACTTTTGTTAATTAATTTTTAGGAATAGGAAGGACACCTGCAGCACATGCAGATGTTTTCAAGTGTCATTCGACTGGGAAGGTTCTGCAGTAATTCGGAAACTGAAACAGGTCACAAGGACCAGGAATGATCTGCAGCATAGTTTGAGAAATAAAGTATGTGATTGCTAGTGAGCTGCAATAAAGGTGATGAATATGTGCATTTTTTTAAGGATGTTCATAGAAGCCAGAGGTTAATTAGCAGTTAAAAAGCATCCACTGGTGTTTTATGTGAGCACCATGAGTGTGTTAATTATCATTTTCAGCCTCAAATATGCCTCTTTCAGACTTAACCTGAAACAGATTGATGATTCTTTTACTGAGGCATTTCTTAGATAAATTTTAATTAGTAACTTTCCCCCCTCCCCCAAGTAAGTTTTCTTCTATGACCAGAACTGGAATTTCATGTCACTCAGCTTTCACTTCCTTGGTATCTGTGATGCAGTTCGAGTATTACCTGTGGTAGGTAAGGTAAGAAGGTAAGGCAGGAAGGTAAGAAAGAGGTAAGGGGAATACATCTGTTACCAAGTCTTGTCCAAATTTTAGATTTTGACTTCGCAGCAATGTAGATACAGAAAAACGTGAAATAAACCCTACAACTTCCCACCTCCTCTTCCAAAGTTAGTGAGTAGAAAGGCATAAACCTTATTTGTTCTGCTCCTCTTAATGCTTTTATCTACTTTTATAAAATAATGCTTCTAGGAAAGACTACAGAGGTTTGATACGCCACTGGGAACATGCCAGAACTCTTCAGAAACTGGGGCTCTCCACAGCGGGAGGGGACCAGGAACCTTGGGGGCATTTAAGCCTGCCAGTCAAGATGACACCAACTGTGTGTAATCCCCTAGCACCAATTTAAACAAAATGCTGAGAACCTCTATGAGGTCAGGTTGTTCTTTGCATCAGAAACCTCTCAGGAAATGTTCTCATGTCTCACTGTCTTCTGTCCAGCCTTCTGTAGGTTGCTACCCACAACTCCTTTTTCCAAAGATCCTGTCAGGGATCTTTTTTCCCCTATGAAACAAAAAACCTCCCTCACCTGAAGATATGTAAGAATTCAGAACTGTCATACAGGTTTCCAAATGGCCTTACGGGGACATTCATTTGATCTCTCACTGTCCAGACCACTCTGGCCTTCTGGCTGCTGGAACTGAGACTTGCCAGAGAAAGCTTGGACTACAGCCCCAGACTTCCTCCTCCTAGAGGGAGCCATAGAGTCTTGCTCGCTTCAGTTTTGGAATGGGAATTCTGAGATTCATAAAAGTCAGTCACTTCATCCCTCCCTTTCAGAATCTGTAACTCCTGCTATTATGTTTTCCATTTTTCAGCAAACACATGTGCATGTATGTAATTTGCCAGTCTCTTTCATTTCACTGGCCTACTTTTCTATCAGTACTCTTAAAAATAAAATGCCAAATTAAGAAAGAATTACACTAGACAAGAAATACACTAGATTTTTTTTCCATTCAGGTGACTTTATGTATCAATTTAACTACTTCCATTCCAATTTTGTGATGGGTTATGGAGGAAGATCCTTAGATGCCGTATTACTGATTCTGCAAGTCAGAGTTATGGTGGTCTCTTCCTCTGAACAATTTATCTAACCTTACCTAATGGATATGAAATTTTTTTCCCCAATTATGTCTATGATTAGATTTTATCTGTTGTGATGACCCTGAAGAGCAGGAATTAAGCATAAACAAACAGGATAATGATGGGGCCCAAAGACAGTAACTTAGGAAGCTTGAAAAAAGGCATCTATTTCTCATTTGAGAGATGAAATGAAAGAATTGTTAACTTGCTAAATGGCAAGTTTTCAGCTATGTAATGATTTGGTCCTCCCTGTTGCCTCTTCCCAACTGGGAGGGAGATTCTTACTTAGATGGACTGTGTTGCCAGTTGAATAAAAAACACACATATTTTACAAGGAAGGGTTAACTAATATACTCTTTATTTATTTATTTACACAACTAAAACCAACATAATGAAATAAAGGGAAAAAAACAAACCCTTGTGCAATTACACCAAACTGTGTTCCCTACCGTAGTGACACAGTTTGACACAAGAAAGAAAAAGCAGCAGACATAGTTTTCTCTAGCATTATTAAGAACAGAACCTGTTTACCAGTCAAATACTAGATGCCTCTAGCAAACTTGAAAATCTGCAAAATTACAAAAATGTATCACCCAGGGAGAGTTACAGCTGTAACAAGGAAGAATTTCTGATTAAAAGGGAACATGACTTATTTTGTCCCAGTTGCTCAAAAAAATTCATGAATAAGATGACTAGGTTGAAAACAATGTTCCAGAGGTCTGTCCTCACATATTGGTGCATGGAGAGCTCGGACAGAATTTCTGTTGGCCCCATTCCTTGAAGATCAGTCATCTATGTTGGTGAAGAGTCACAGCCTTTAGATTTGTGTACTGGATTGTTAGGCTGCTTATTCACAGGTTCTTCCTCTTTCCAGGCAGTGTGTTTCAGACCTCCAGTGAAGTGCATGAAGAGCCTGGAGCTGGCATGCTCCTGCTATGGCTGCCCATGAGTTTGCTAGGCCTGCCTTTATCCCACCAACAGCTTCTACTGGATGTGAGCAGACCAGTGGAATCAAATTACTCCCCTGCTAACAGCTGCATCCAGGTACCACAGATTTCTCTTTGACCTTTCTTTAATGGAGTTGTTTCAAGCAGACATCAGTATTTCTAGAACTGCTTCCCCATTTAAAACAGAAAAACCATTCTCCCAAAATCCAATTTCACTAAGTATTATTTGTCTTTCATATGGTTACACTTGGATACCATCACACTTACACACCAGACTACACATATGCCTTGATATTTCACATGCTCTCAGGTACCATTTGATCCTCTAAAGGCTTGAAATCCTGGGGTACTGACAAGACACTTTACGCAAAACATAGCCAAAAGCAAGTTCCTGTGTTGTCCAGCAAGCTTGGCACCCAGTATGAATCTACTTGCAGCTGCTAAAGGGAATCCTACCTCTCCTCATCTGCTCCCGCCCATGGAGCTCTGTTGCTCCCTATGTCTAGTTTGATTCAATTTAGCTTGCAATATCAGAGGCATATTTTTGCAGGATTTATTTTCTTATGGTGATGTCCATGAGCTATTAGGTTGGCTCAGCTTCTGGGCAGACCACACCTCCTGCTAAAGCCTGCTTTCCCCCCCCCAAAATTTGTGTTCTCGTAGCCAGAAGAACAGGGAGGTGCTTTCTGGAGGATAATGACACAATGCCAGCCAAGACTTTTCTCTAACCACTGCTGATTTTATACCAGGCAAGGGCTCATTTCTCTATTTCATGAACTCGAGTCATGCAACTATCTCAACTACTGTGTGCTGACTCACAAAACCTTGCAGGTCAACTTCCTGTCAGTCCTGCCTGTGGCCCTATGTAAAGACGACCCAATACTCTTAAGCAGATGGACCCACATGGGATATAGAAATTAAGAGTGCAGTATCCAGGACTGGTAGCTACACTCTTGTTCTTGTCTGCCAAGACTTGAATTGCAAAAGCAGGCTGAAATTCAGAATGAAGTTGAATCCTACAAAGTTTAAGAGGTATGATTCAAAACCTTGTCATTATCTTGGGTTTTGTAGTAGCTTGTAAATGTTTAGCACTTAGAAAACATATGGCTTTCCATATTCTACTGAAATTTTAAACAGATTACTAAAATAGAAGGTATCTCAAATTCAAAAAGATACCTCTACTGAATGGTTAGGTTCTTTGGTGTTCCAGTAATTTTCTGAGGTATGAGATTTACAGATAATCCTGCTTGTTGTCCCTCCAGTAAAGGACACATTTTAAGGTAGATTGTTGAGTGGAATCCCTACTAATTCTTCAATGGCATTTCAGATCCAGCCTTTCAAACCAAAGTGACGTGAGTCTGAGTTTTCCTGGTGTTGCATTCTGTCACAGCAGAATGCATTCCTGTCCGTCTTGTTCAGTTGCATTCTAGGCTTCAGCATGGCAAAGCCACCACTCTACAGAGGAATGGAGCACCACAGCCATGAAAAATGAACTGGACCACATATTAACAAATCCTTCAATACTATATTCCTTTAAAGAAATGCAGGGCTACCAATAGCAGGGACCACTAAAGACAGAAATAACACAGCTCACAAGTTTCAAAGATTATAGAGACAGAAAAGCTATTTCCAAGTATAGCAGACACTGCGCTGGATGGAAGTTGTGTTAAGACAGTGCTCTTCCTTCTGAATTCGTACTGAACTGACACAGAGACTGAGCTCCAAGACTTAAACCAATGAGATATGAGACAGAAGTTACAGTGGACAAATACAGCATTGATCTTACAACTGAAATACAGGGTATTAGGTATTAGGTTTTAGTGTTCTTTCCAGGTTGCATCTTGTTTCATCTGTCAAAACCTTCTCTCAAATTTCATCAGAAGCTGCTAGACATTGTTTCCTCTCCCTTATTATTCTGCTACTTACCCCAAAGGCTGCATCTCAGTTCTCAAACTGCTGCATTTTGGTATCTGGTGGAGGTATTATTTATAGAGCAGTATTACTCTCTCTGTATCTACACAGCTCAAATTTACAACACACCATTTTCAGCAAATTGATTGGGAATTCATCCCAGGACCTGCAGTTAAGCAAGAACCACCTAGAAGCAGAAGGCAAGGGCTTTAAGAGGCAAGGCTCTTTAAGAATAAACTGGTCATGGTTAGTTTATTCAGATCACGTAGGGATACAGTACATCTGGTGGACAATGACCCCTCTAGCTGGGCATGGAGCTCAGTCTCTGGTATACTGTCACAGTGCTAACTCTGCAGGAAGATCTGCACCTAAGGGAACTCAGGTGTCCAGTTCTGATACAGTATCTCCCTCACGTATCCAGGATTTTTCTAATGAATGTCTTAATGCTAGGATGTTGATAAGCAAAAAAACCTACAAAAAAAGTCTTCTCTCAATTTCTTTTGATTTTTTTTTTCTCCTCATGTGTTCTTAATCTCTGCTGGGAAGTGGTAAAATAGACACATGTGATTTCTATTATCAAGCCGTTTCTATTTAACAACTCTGAGTCTCTTTACACCACTTTTTCATATGAACATTTTTTTTTTGCAACTTTCTTGTAATTTATCTTGATTTTTTTGTCTACTTTTTAAATAGTCTATTAATATTCTGGTTCAGTTCTTCTTCTGAATTTAATAATATCATAACAGTGTCCTCCCTAATTTTAGATACTGCACTAGGAAAAGATGGTCCTCTGCTAGTGTTAAGCCTAATTACATCTGGGTTTTATTGCACTGAAAAACTCTTTTACACATAAAATTCAAGTCCATTACTGGTATTTCAATCTTTCTTTCTTAAAGCACTGCAGTTAAGTCCCAGGCCTCCAATCAGATCCACGTAGGTAAACTACTCTATTGACAACATCCCCTTTAAGTCAGAAAGCTCTCAACATGCAGTCAGCTGTAGAAGAAAGAACAACTTTCATATTCAGATTAAGTCCTAGACAACATGATCTTCCTAAAGCAAAATGTCATTGACAGTATTTGGCAATACCCTGCTAAATAGCAAGGGCCAGTTTTTCAGTATCATTTCCCCCGTCACAGCATCTGAACAGGAATTATTTCTCTTACACATCAGCCTTTAAGTGAACAGCTCAGTTACTGAAAGTCTAAAGTAATCAGTAATAGTTCTGGTTCCAGGATGACAGCCTTTCATACACGTCACTAGCAATTTCTGGTATTGCCAAACAAGCTCCAAGTTCCTTATTAGCTATAGAAGTCTTTTAAAAAAATACTGCAATAGTCATGTAATTTTGCATTTTCATTTTTTTCTGAAATGTCCTTATGTATGTATACTGATGCATTTTTAAAGGTTGTGCATATTAGCTTTCACTGGCTAAAAATTATTTCTGACACTGTTTAAAAAACCCCTGACTTCCATTCCTACTTACAACCTTTGCTTCTTATTAAAAAAAAATAAAAATGGCAAAAAAACCTTCTTTATGGCTGTGTTATCTACCTTACCAACAACTGATTCTAAAGTAGAATTACAAGAGACTACGTAAACAAATACAGACATTTAACAAACAGAAGTGTTTGGTTGGGTTTTAACTATCTTGGAAAAAATGAATTGTCACAAAAAGATTTGGGACTAATTTACAACTTACTATTAAGTCACCTGAAGATACTCTCAACATACCAGCAAAAGTAAGTTGGTTAGAAATAAAACTAAACCTCACAGTAAGAGCAATCTTCCCCCATCATAGCCTTCTGATATTAAATTCACATTTTCTCAGTGCATTTTTTCCTGTTCTGTAATAGTTCCTGAGCTAGGCTCGGGCAGTTACTGCAAGGTCATAGTGCGGGGACTAATTAAAGAGCACTGTTTATTCTCTCCTCAGAGAGGCTGTTGAAAATCCTGACCATACTTCTGGGTTTCCTAGTTACTAACTTCGCCATGAGTTTATCTCAGCAGCCTGGGACTCCACATACTCAGCCCAACTGTGGACTGTGATCACTGTATCTCCAAGTTAATCCTCAGTTCTAATTACACTACAGATTGTAAAAAGGAAAGTAGGTTTGAGGTTTTTGGCTTCATTCAAACTCCTTGGAACACCACACTAAGGCTAACCATGAAAAATTCGTTCTTCGGGAGAATTTGTAAGCTATGGGTCAAAATCAGTGCGTCAACCTCCGCGCTGTCCTGTGACCCTGCACAGGCACTCAGATATGATGGAAGGCCAAGCCCAAATTGCTCCCCTTTTCACGAACCCTTCACAAGCTCCGTGGTGTTACAGAGAAACAGGCCCCACTAATAATCATTCCTGTATCATCATATACTTATGTAACGTTTTAAACATATTTCCTGCCTTAGTTTAACAATCCGAGAGCTCCCAGTTTCCTTTGTGTTGCGTAACGTGAGACACACAGCCCAGCAAACTGACGTTGAGGGGAATCTCGTTAATTCTCCTTAACATGATGAAAATAAAGCCTGCTGGCACAAATGCTCGGTCCGTGCCAAGGCTCGGGTGCCCAGCTCAGGGCAGGAACTCCCGCTGGGAGGACGTGATGCGTTAAAATCGAACTCGCGGCCCTATCCTGGACGGGTTTTGCTCTGCCTTAGAGACGGCGGAGGTTTTAGGTTCCCCCGGCCGGGTCGGGCAGGTGCGAGCCCGCCACAGCGCTTATGCAACGGCGGCACTGGGGGTCGCCCCTCTGAGGCGGGCGCTGCTCCGGCCCGCGGCCGGCGCTGACCCGGGGCCGCGTCCCGCAGGGGGCGGCGGGCAGCGGCCTCGGGCAGCGCCCGCCCGGCCGGACCGGCTCCCCTGGGGACGGCGCGTCGACATCTTAGCGCCGGAGGGACAAAGCGCGGCGGCGCTGTCTGCCGGCCGGGCGCTGCTCGGCCGCCGCCCCGGAGCCGCGGCTGTCGCCAGCCGTGAGTGACAGCCCCGGCGGGGAGACTTCGAAAGATCGCAGCCCTGGCCCGGCGCCCCCCGGGCACAAGAGCGGCGGGGGTGCGGGGGGGGGAGCAGGGGGATAGCGCCACCGCCGCGCAGCTGTGCCTACGCGCCGACCCCTGCGGGCGGGCGGGCCCCGCGGTGCCGGGGGAGCGCGGCAGCGGGGCCGCCTCCCGGGGCGGCGGGTCCCGGGCCGGCGCGGGCCGCGGGCTCCCGGCGGGTCCCGCTCATTGTTCCCCGCACTAGCCCTGGCAAACAGGAAGCCGCCCCGGCATGGGGCGCCCCCCCCGCCCCCGGCGGGTGACTGGCAGCCCGGGCGGCCCGTGCGAGCGGCGGCGGCGGCGCGGCGCAGCCAATGAGGGCGCGCGCGCGCGGGCGTGGGCGGGAGTTCCGGGCTGGCAGGCGGGCGGGCGGGCGGCGGTGTCGGCCGGGCCCCCTCTCCCGCGGCAAGCCCCACCTTTCGGCTTTCCCGCACCGTCAATCAAAATAGGAAAAAAAACCCGGAGTAGGCTCGGGCCGCCGCCGCCGCTTCAGCCCGCCGTGAGCACAATAAGCATGTCCCCGGCGGCAGCCGCCTAGCCCCAGCCAGCAGGGCCTGTGTGCGAGCCAGCCAGCCTGCCTGCCTCCCGCCCAGCCAGCCAGCCAGCCGGCCGCTCGCACTCACACCATGACCGGTACGTACGCACCGACCGAGCCGCCCCGGGGGCTCCCCGCTCCTGCTCCGGCCCTGCGCGTCCCCGCTCCGGCCCCGGAGCGTCCGTGTGCGAGCGAGGCGAGAGCGGCACTGAGAGCAGCAGCAGGAGGAGCAGGGGGAGGAGGGAGAAGAGGGGCAGGGGCAGCAGCACGGGGAGGAGGAGGAGGAGGAGGAGGAGGGCTCCGTGCGGGAGGGCGGGGGGAGCGCTGGGGTTAGGGGGGGGGAGAGGGAGGGAGGAAGGGAGGGAGGGAGAGGGAGGGGGGTGATCGCTCCCGTCAGTGACTCTCCCCTCCCCCTCCCCGCTGTGCCCGCAGCTCCCGAGAAGCCCGTGAAACAAGAGGAAATGGCTGCCTTAGACGTGGACAGCAGCAGCCACAGCGAATATCTCCAGCACGGCAACGGCGCCGCCTCGGCCTCCGCCGGGGCGGCCGCCTCCCAGGTGAGCGCAGGCCCGGCCGGGCCCCTTCCCCCCCTCCCCCGGGTGACACGTTGTGAGCGGGTGCGGAGCCGGTGCCGCCGCCGCCGCTTCCTGTGTGCGCGTCTGCGAGGAGCCCGGTCGCTGTCCCGCACTAACCGCCACCCCCCTTCTCTCCCTGAACCCGCCCATTGTGGGTAGGACGCGCAGCCGTCACCGCTCGCTCTGCTGGCGGCCACCTGCAGCAAGATCGGCCCGCCGTCGCCGGAGGAGGATGAGGCCGCCGCCGCCGCCGCTGCCTCTCACTCTGCCGGAGCGGTGAGTGCCCGCCCCGCCGCTCTCGCACGGCCTGCCGGGGGGAGAGACAGCACAGCCAGCCCGCCCGCCCGGGGGGAGGGACGGGACACACGGCACTGCCCGCCCGGGGGGAGGGACGATAGCAGGGCCGACCTGCCAGGAGAGGGGTCCCCGGGCTCCCCTGCCTCTCCAGGAGGAGCCGGGCTCCCGGGAGGAGGAGGGAGCCAAGCTCCCCCCTCCCCCGCCATTGGGAGCGGCGCCTTCATTTACTTTCAAAAACGGGGGGAGGCGGGAAGCCTCCCTTCCCCGACCCTGGCACCGGAACGGCTCGCTCGGCACCCGGCGAGGCTGGGAGGCATCTCACCTCCACCTGAGCGCGCCCCCGGTATCCTCGCCGGGCTGTCAGCCTGGAACCGCGCAGCCAGGCAGGAGCACAAAATGAAGGCTGGCTGTAGGGAAGGATGTAGTGAAGTAAAATGGCTGTTTAGAAGCGAACGCGGTGCTGGAAAGCTGCTTCCTGTATCGGCGCTGTTTTTCTAGGGAGAGTTGTCATGCGGCTCCTCGTAGCATTTTCTGTCCTTATCTCTCATGCGCCATCGCCTCTGAAAGGAGCCTTGGTGACCTTGGGACCTGGTGTGAGGAGATGGATCTTGGAGACTAGAAACGTATTGCTGAAGCTAGTTTAACAATCCCCATAACAAAAGCCTAGTGAAAACTCCTGTTCCTTAATTGGTCGAGCTAAATCTCGTGTTGACCTATGCTCATAAAATTCAAAGAGATTATGCGTTTCTAAATAACTGATGCCTAAAAATATTGGTATATTAAATGAGAGAGTTCCAAAATATCTTCTAAAATGACATGTAATTTTTTGGCCTTAGCCCTTGGAAAATGATGCATATTTCCCCTAATTTTTTTTACAAAAACATCTTTAAAATTAGCAAAAAAAAAGAGAAGCATTTTTATTTTTCTTCTTTTAAAGCAAGTCTTGCTTTTTAAACTTGCTGTACAACAGCCGTGTGTGGTGTTAGGATTCTGCGACTAGGAAGAAAAACTGCAAAGCATTGTACTGGTGGATGAAGTGGCTTTGGCAAGCTTTTAACAAATGTCAGAGTGTTAGAAGTTTCTAAATACTTGTTAAACTTTAAAATACTTTTCATCTGTACATTACAGCTTACTTTACATAAAGCGAAGCTGAAGCAAAATAGCTGTCTGAGGTCATACAGCAGGTTGTGGAGTAATGACAGAGCTCAAAAATATATTAATATTCTGACCCCTTTCAAGCATCCTTTCTGCAAAACTAATGTATTTGCTCAAGCAGTATGTTTAAAAAAATCTTTCCAGATGTTGTAAAGTGCCTGATACCTCTAAGATTTGTTTCATAATACTGGATGCATACAGTCCTGAAAAGCATAAACACACTGAAAAATAAATTATGTTTAAATGATTGCTTGCTTTCCTACATCCACCTCTAAGGTTTTTCTCATTGTACAGCTGGAACTGTGCATCTTGGGGGTGGATTGATTGATTAGAACGAGCAGTAGGTCTGACAGGATACTAGAGTGATGGTGCAGGACAAATGGTTCCTGGCAGTTCAAAATGGGCAAAACAGTTTTGATGTGGTACTTCTTTGTTCCTGTTAAATTAATATGTTGTTGTGTTTATGTATAAGAGACTTTTCAGGGAAAAGCAAATGCAATTCAAGAGAAGCCAAAATCTTTGTTAAAACTAAATGAATATAAGCTCACTCACTACTTTCCATACATGCAGATAGGCCCTTCCTACATATCTTCTGTGAGTTAGATTATAGCATTCTGGTAATTTTTACACTCCTACAACATATCTCTTGAATGATTCAGAATATTTTGGGTGGAAACTAAATATAAATTGAAGGAGATACCTAACAGTAGCTGAACTAGACACTGGAGTTAATTAAGATGACCTTAATAAAGAGAGGGGAGGGACTAAAGGCCCTGAAATACACACCCTGTGAAAAACAGAAAAACAAAAGAGATTTAGCACGATAAAGAGTCCTTTTTTTTTCTGGTCCCTTGTGTTTATCTTATTGGACGGTGGAAGAAGGAGGAAGCTAAAAAGGCTTAAACTGTAGGTACCTCATAAGTCATGGAACATGAAGTCTATATGTACAGACAGACATAATTGTCTTCCTACAGTTTGTGATGCTCATCCCTTTCCCAGGAGTATAGATCAATCAGTTTGATACCTGTGCATGGGTGATGGTGCCTAATGTAGCAGTGGGAAGGCAGCTCTTTCCCAATATATTCCATACCTGGACTTCTGACTGCTGAACATCTGGTAGAACTCTCAGTCCATACAAATGCATAGTAGAAGCTAAACTAGGTATTTCCTCTTAGAAGTGCTTGAAGAGCCTGCAGAGTTGTTTTGTTGCTGTTTTACTGACATTTACTCGGTAGAAACTGGCAGGGCTGGAGCCAGCATGCTGGGCTAGCATACTGCTTTCCTGGCTGAAAGGGTATGCTGCAGCTGCTCCCCAAGAGACCAGCAGTATGATTTAAAAACAACAGCAAAACTCCCACAGGAATGCAGGGAATATTGCGTGTCTGGGATTTGGGGAAGAGCTGGAGCAAATGTGATTGTATTTGTAATGATCTAGTTGGCCCTGCGTTGAGCCCGGGGGTTAGACCAGGTGACCTTCAGAGGTCCTTTCCAGCTGAAATTATCCTATGATTCTGTATTGGTGTTTGAGTCCAGACCTACTGTTTGATTGTTATACAACTGAAAGGATTAGTGAGGAAGTAAAAAGACTAGTGAAAATGGCAGCTGCTTGTAATAAAAAGCAAATGAAGACAATTGACGGAACTAAACTCAACCCTCTTCTCCTTTCCATCCTGTCAATCACCTGGCAGGCTGTCTATAAGACCACAAGGTTTTCAGCTTGGCCCATGATTCTGGTTAGAACTGTATTTCCTTTTGGATGAGAGGCACTAGCAGGCATTACTGCTGATCTTGTCTTTGTGCATTGATGAAGATTGCAGTCTTTCAGCTTTGACACTGATTTACTCTGCCTAATGATCAACCAACACCAGTATGTTGCTTGATGGTGTGTGATACTGATGTAGATGGCCTTGAGTTTGTGGCTTACCTGAGAAGCTTTTCCGTGGCTGCCTATACTGCTACATCCATGGTTGGTTCATGCACTTGCCGTGGGAATTTTGCCTTGAATATTGCTGCCTGCTGGTTTGTGTGAGAGCCTTGCTGGGATGGTATGTGCTACTGCCTGACCTAGAATGACGGCTCATGTTTTGGCCTCTCAGGATGTCTTTCTCTCTCTTGGGAGTTCAAAATTGAGAAGTTTTAGTTTGGGTCTTGCTTTTTCACTATTTATCTTTGACTAATAATTCTACTTCAGACTTTCCTATTTAGGATTCTTCTTCATTTAGTTATAAATACCCTAGTTTCACGCCAGTTTAAACATCTTTGAAGATTTTAGCAGTAGGTGAAAATGAGAGGCAAAGCAGAGGATGGTAAAGCTGTGCATAAGGGAGGAAACAAAAGAGCAGACGGATTTAGGTCAAACAGAGCCTTGATGGTCAGCTGTATGGTTGTAGCATGATCGGATGATTGTTTAAGAAGCTACAAAGCTGAGATGATAACCAGTTGTTTATGTTCTCTTACTTCATTGTAATGCAAAGCTAAAGGCTGCCTTGGAACTCTCATGCTCCCAAGGGCCATTTTTATGGTTGTGCTGGGTGGGACTGGATAGGTGAGGATAGGGTGCAAGACTAATGGGAGGCTGTGTGGGAGGCGTGGAAGGCGGGAGAATTGGGAAGAGTGGCAGGCTGGCTGAGAAAACTATTGGCTCTGACAGCCGCCAAAGAATGGGAACTGTCAGAGATGAGTGCCCCAGTTGAGGTGTGTAGTTGCATCTTATGTGATGTGAGCTGCACTGATTTGCTAGTCTTAAAGAAAAAAAAAAGAAAAAGGTTGAGAGGAATGATTTATATGATTTATTTGTGTTGTTGCTTACCAACAAGATGTGGAAAACATTTGGACAGGTTAATAATTATCATATGTGGGGAAGATGAGTATCATTTGTCTGCTGTAGGCAAAACATTTTTTTGTATCTTATAAGTAAAGGCTGGAGTGTTTTAAGACTGCCTTGGCATATCTTGAGCTGTAGAGTTGAGTATCAGTGCTTCACAGAACTTAATGAAAGTCTGGAATTCTAGTTGGTTTATGCCTCAGAAGATTAACCATCTGAGATGCACCTAGTTTAAACTTGGTTTAGGGGGAAATAGGAATGGTGCTGACAGGATGGAGAAAGAGGAAGGCATTTTAAATTACATGTTTTCCACTGGACAAAAATATGCATGAATGCCATGTGTCAGGGTTAAGTATACTACTTGGTTTTCTGGCCTATATGAACATTTTGAGGAAGTTCAGAATTATTCTGACACCCATTTTTGCTTTTGGGTGATAAGATAGCGGCCTGATGCTATGTTTCTGGATGCATCAGAACGTGTTCAGCCACTATAGAAAAGTCTGCCTGGAATTGTCTTGCTTCTCTCTGTTCTCTACTTTTGCAAACCAAAGAAGTTTCAGTAGAATGTGATAGCTAACAGTATATTCGTCCTGCTGCTGTTCAGAAGCTCGCCTTTTAAAATGTTATTTGGTTTTTGTATTCCAATTATGTCTTTCTAGTGCTGGATCAGAACCAAGTGTGGAAGTTCTTTTCGAAGAAGGTACTTTAGGGATAGTCTTAAGAATTTGTTTTATTTCTCCTTATACTTTTGAAGAAAGTAAGAAAATGTATGGTTTAAAACGTTTCCATATTTAAAAATAGCATAGACAAAAAAGTTCTCCAATATTAAACATTAGTAAGAAGTCTAAGATTTCATAGAAAGTTGAGGCTGGTGAGGGTGTCTGGAGAATGTCTGGTCTGCCCCTCCTTGCTTAGAGTCAGTGAGAGCAAGTTGTTCGGAGCTGTGTCCAGCGGGTTTGAATACCTCCAAGGATAGAGACTCCACTGTCTCTCTGGGCAGCGTGTTCCAGTGTTTGATAACCCATATGGTATGAAAAAAGAGGCTTTTTCTTACATTATGGGGGACAGAGTAAAGCCTGACTAATGTAGTGATAAATGCCTTGCCTAGCCCCATCTACCAAGCTAGTCTTCTCATCATAGAGCATTGTGAGGTTATTTCAGCATTACTTCCCCTCCCTAAGTCTGGGCTGACTACTTCTGAAAACTACCTTTTTTTCCCCCTCAAGGTTATTTGAAGGTTAATTTTTTCAAGGTTATTTGCTCCATTGCCTTCCCAAAGATCAAGCTGAGGCTGACTGATCCCAGGTCCTCTTTCTTGTTCTCTTGATGATTTGATAGACCCTCCAGCACCTGAGTTGAAAGCAGGAGGAAAACAAACCATTTCACACAATGCTAGTTTGGCATGTAGTTATATCGATATTTATATACGTATATAGATTTAAGAATTAATAAGCTAAAGAAGTTACCTACAATCTAGTTAAAACAAGTCCCCTTGTTGCCATGTCTCATTTCTTAATACTTCAGCTTCCTTGTTTCTAATAAGGTTGATGGTACTGTGTTGTCTTAATTTGGACAAGTTCTGAACTTCTGCTGATTGATAACAAACTGTTAATGTTTTGGCTTTAGTTGGCTATGCCAAGCAAAAAGATGTAGATATTCTTTAGTTGAGACACAGTTAGATATATTTCACCAGATTGGAGTTTCTTTTAAAATAAAATTTTAAGCAGCCACAGATAATACTTTTTTTACTGAAACACTCTTTGTTTTTCCAAACATTTGATTTGGGCAGAAGTATTTCTCTAAATTGAATGGCCTCATTGGCAGAGGGCTCAAACATGCAACAGAATTAATTTGCCTTAACAAACAGCTTTGTGTCAGCTGAACCACAGTGACTGATGTTGAACATGTTTTTAACGTATGGCAAATACAAGATAGAATGTATTGGCTCATACTTTAATGAAAGAGTTGAAGCAAGTTCATTTTATCTTGTATTCGTAATGACCTAAGAATGCACAGATAGTTTACTGTAGCTTGGTAAACACATGGTATTATTAAACCCATGCATTAGAACCCTAGCTCTTTCATAAAACAACAATTTGGATGAGGCAGTGTCCAATCTTCTTCATTAGGTGTGTGATTTTTAAATGTTTAGAAGCTCGTGACTCATTATCTGTCCACCTCTGCTTGTTTGGCTGATGCTTTTGCTCCAGGACTAAATGGGGCGAAAGTGACCTTCTGAAAAGTGCAGTAAAAAGCTGTCCACCAGCACAGATGAATGTTTGGTAGACTTTAGTAATAAACTACTGATGGCTAATGACTTGTGTCCATTTGGCATGTTGAGATGCAGATGTCTGCAACGGATACCAATTCTTACAGAGGTGTTTTTCCTCTTTCCTATTTTACTTTGATGAAGCATATTTTGTTTTTTATAACCCAGGTCCTATCATTCAGTGTGGCTTAGATCACTTCCGAAAGGTATTTTATCTTCATTCTTTTATCTCCCTGCATATTTGACTTAATGTTGCTTTAATTTTCTCTAAACATATTGAACAAGACAATGACTAGGTATTTATTTATCATGTCTTGTGATTCCTCAGGGATGAGAGTTTTGTCTCAGAGACATCTCTTTATTTTACCCACTGGAAATTATATAAGGCCTGTTAAAGAATCAAAAGCCAGGCTGAACAGTGGTTGTTGCTTCCACTCTTTGTTGGTACTTGACCTTTCTTCGGGTGGACATATCATTTGATTTTAATTCATCCTATGCCTTGTGTCAGCTACTCTTTTTGCTCTGTTCCTGTCTCTTTTTCTTGTTTCCTGGTGCTGCTTCCAGTGAATTCCCCGTTGCTTCCTGTTCTCTCCTCCTTGGCTGAGTACTGCTGAACTTTCCTCAGATCTTTGTCCCTTCCTCTTGAAACTGAGCCTTTGGAGTGAAACAGTCCAGCCTTCTCTTAAAGGAGCAGCTTCTAAATAACTGCTGCCTGAGTATCAGTTGACAAGGAAACTGTTGCTTTATCTCTACCCTCTAAGTGATTCTCAGGGATGGCTGAGACAGCAAACGAATCGGTGTACTTTGAATGTAAAGCTCAGTAAGCACGTGGGCTGCAGGTGTTGCTGCTCGTATATTAGTGGTAGAATTTTTGAGTTTCTACAGAAGTGCTTCATTGCCTGAGGACATAGAGAAAGGTTATTACTCTTTAGTTAGTAGGAAAAGAAATTCAAGAATTGTTTTGTCTCAACAGACTTTGTGAAAGAGCATAACAGTAAATCTTGTTATGACAGGCTGATGACCATTTGAGGTTAGAGATCATCCTCAAATACTCTTTACCATACGGGGTTTTTTCATACTTTAATGCTAGTAATTTTGATAGCTGCCAGATAGCTTCTTGAAAGCCTCGCCCTCTTTTTGCCCCTCCCTCCACATGATTCAGCTGGTGGTGTCTGATATAGCCAGCTGTAGGAGCAGTATGAATAACAGACATTTTATGTTGTATGTGTAGCATAGCTTCATATCCTCATGCATGGCTGCCCTGAACTTCTCCATGGACTGACAAGTGCATCTCCTAAGAGTGTTTCTATTGTGCTAAAATCAATACAGAGCAGGATGTGAGGGAAGATTTCACTAGATCATGAAAATGTGAGATGTGTGCCTAACATGAAAATGCCAGTATGTAAATCAGCATATGTTTTGGGAGAAGAATAAAGTAGGTCATTTCCATATCACGAAGGAGACAGGTTCCCTTTGAAGTATTTCTGTGGAGGATATTACATATGAGTAGACACAGACATGTTATTGTGTGTTAGATCAGTCCAGTTTTAGCCTACACAGTTTACAATCAGTGAGAAATTATATCAGACTTGTAATGGTTTATATTACTTTTCCTTTCTCTTTGTTCTAACAGCTACTGTCAGCACATTATATTAGACACTTATTTTATAATGACACACTTTAAAAATATAACAATCATATTTTTGCTTTTGGTATTTTCTGACTGATGTTTACCTATGACTTCTATGGGTCTTTTGATGTTTTATGAAACCTTCAGTTAATAGGTATTTATATACTTGTGAATTGAGTAGTTACGAACTTTCTTAGCAGTGTTTCAGCAACCGGTATCTGTGTGTAAACAATATTAAATGTAAGTGTATAAAGCTAATGTGATAGCAGAGAAAAATGGAATTTTTTGCCTTCTAGGTAAGATATGATATATAGAATATTGCATGTTTCTTCTACTACCATAAGTTATAAGCTTGAAAGACTAAAAAATTTAAATATGTTTTTTAAATGTAAGGTTGATCAGTATAAGAGGAAAAGAAAATAATAAAAGAGAATTATTCTCCTTTTTCTGTTTCTCTTCCTTGAAGCATTAAGGCCATAAAATTAGTTTTGTTCTGGTGATGTTGAATCTTTTTACTAATATAGTGCCTGAAAAATTATGAATCACACTTGTGAACCACAGAATATTTTGAGCTGGAAAGGATCCCCAAGGACCACTGGGTTCAACTCTTAAGAAGAGTCAGTGGTATCTTTGAGGGTTAAAGAAGGCTAGCATTCTTTTGGGTTTTGCACAGTAATTATTTTTAGAGTTCTTGAGAAGAATGTAGAACCATGATATGCATTTCCTTATTGAAAATGAAGCTTGATAAGCGCAGTAAAACTTCTTAATAAATACTCAGACTTAAGTACAGTATTTTTCCTTTACATGTTAACACTGCAATGCTATGGGCTGGAATAGGAGAAGAATGTGAAACTAGCAATGTCCCGTCTAACGCTGTGGACTAAATTCACTCAGGTGCATACTGCAGGATTCTTTCAGACTGGCTAGGTCTCAGTGCTGTGTTAGGAAAGAATTAGATGTGTGCTGTATTTTGCATGTCTTGGTTTTGTTCTAAAGGAAGTCAGAATGCAGCATCAGAAAGAAGTGATATGTTCTGGTAGCTCCCTACCAGGAGTGATCACAGGATGAGTGCAGAAGGACAAACCAGAGCTGTTCTTTCTATGTCCTCTGGACTCTGCCGGAGAGACTCTGTTTGTTTCACAGAGCTGAATTGGTTGTAAGACAAGTTAGTTACATGTTGCTAATATTAAGTCATTCCTTTGGTTTACTCTAATATGGTAAAACAGATAAGGAGAAATTTTACTTCATATTTTTTAGATTGATGGTTATTTACAATATCAAGCTGGTTGACTATGCACATCTGTGCTAAGCATTGCAGGATGTTAAATCTAATTCTTAATACTCTATTCTGAAAAAGCTTGCTTTGGTAAAGAAAGGTAAGTGCAATTTACCTTTTCTTTACTGAATAAAAAACAAATGCCTAATAGGTTCTTTAAGCATTTGGGTTCTGCTCTGAAACACTGGCCTTTTCTATTGTTCCAACTTAATGAAGATAGTTTTTTTGCCTCCTAACTGATGCATATGACTAATCCAAACATGATTTCAGTGTAAAAGTTCTTAGTCTAGAAGTTTTATTCCATAGCAAAACACTAATTCCTACAAGCTTATAAATACTAAAGCTTTGTGTTATGTGTAACAAACTGAGGTTGTCCTGTCTTTACAACTGTGTGACTACATCACCTCTCAACATGTTCTGTACTGCTGAGAGTCACAACATGCACAAATATGAAACAGAGTTGAAAGGCAGTGGAGCTCCAGGAGATACAGGCAATGCTGGCTTCATGGCGATTCCTCCACTTCTGTGCAATAGGTGCCAGGCTAGGCACAGTGTTTCTGAGTCCCAGGGTAAGTTGGTGGTGAGAGCTCCAGCAGCCCCTTGCCAGCTCCCTCCTTCCCACAGCCAGGGGTTTGGATTACCCAGCAGCCCTGCCACCAGAATAACCCTGCTACTGGTCACCTGACACAGCCATGACATAGGAGCTGTGCTGGACATGTTCATGAGCAGCGTGCAGCTCATGACCCACAGGCTGGCTATCCTGACTTAGGCAGTAGATTGCTTATAAAATCTGTATTTCATGGTTTTGATCCAATTGCTGATGGTCATATGAGCTGTATTGCATGTTTTCCAATAGTGTATCAATATCTAGTGTTGGATTGCATGACTGGTGTAACACATAGTCTGTATGACATTTGTTTTAATTTTGTGTTTTCTTTTTTCTTTTTATTCAGACAGGGGATTTGGCTTCTGTGCAATTAGCCGGAGCTCCGAACAGATGGGAGGTCTTGTCTGCAGCTCCTACCACTATAAAGGATGAAGCTGGTAATATAGTACAGATTCCAGGTGCTGCCACAGTAACTTCAAGTGGGCAGTATGTCCTTCCTATTCAGAGTTTGCAAAATCAACAAATCTTTTCTGTTGCACCAGGATCAGATTCGTCGAATGGTACAGTGTCTAATGTACAATACCAAGTAATACCCCAGATCCAGACAGCGGATGGTCAGCAGGTTCAACTTGGCTTTGCAGCCTCTTCTGATAATAGCAGTATAAATCAAGAAACTGGTCAAATTCAGATCATTCCTGGCTCAAATCAAACCATCATTGCCTCTGGAACATCTTCAGCTAATATTCAGAATATCTTATCTGGTCAGTCTGGTCAAGTCCAGGTTCAGGGAGTTGCGATTGGTGGTTCGTCTTACCCTGGCCAAGCACAAGTAGTTGCTAACGTCCCTCTTGGACTGCCAGGAAATATTACTTTTGTACCCATTAATAGTGTTGATCTAGATTCTCTGGGACTTGGCAGTGGTTCTCAAACCATGACAGCAGGCATTAATGCAGATGGGCACTTGATAAATACCGGACAGGCCATGGATAGTTCAGATACTTCTGAAAGGACTGGTGAGCAGGTTTCTCCTGAAATTACAGAAACTGCCACTGATAATGACTTATTTGTGCCAACGTCATCTTCATCACAATTGCCCGTTACCATAGACAGTTCAAGTATATTGGAACAAAATGCAAATGACTTGACCACAGCAAGTGGTCAAGTTCATGGTTCTGATCTTCAGGGAAATTACATCCAGACGTCAGTCTCTGATGACACACAGGCTCAGAATATTCAGGTCTCCACAGCACAGCCAATTGTACAACACATACAGCTACAAGAGTCACAGCAGCCAACCAGTCAAGCCCAGATTGTACAAGGTATTGCGCAACAGACAATCCACGGTGTTCAAGCAAGTCAAAGTATATCTCAACAGGCTCTTCAAAATCTTCAACTGCAGCTGAATCCTGGAACTTTCTTAATTCAGGCACAAACAGTGACCCCTTCTGGGCAGATAACCTGGCAGACATTTCAAGTGCAAGGAGTTCAGAACTTGCAGAACTTGCAAATTCAGAATGCGCCTGGTCAACAAATAACTCTGACCCCTGTGCAGACTCTCACCCTTGGTCAAGTTGCAGCAGGTGGTGCGTTGACATCAACTCCAGTTAGTCTAAGCACTGCTCAATTGCCAAATCTACAGACAGTTACAGTAAACTCTATAGATTCTGCTGGTATTCAGCTGCATCAAGGAGAAAATGCTGGCAGTCCTGCAGGTATTTGTTTTACTCTTTTTGCAGAAAATTGTTTTTTGTTACTGCATGTCGTTGGTTTAAATGGCGATAATCAGAGCATCATTGTCTTGATATTGAAGCCTGCAAAATGCAGTGGGTTAAACATGGTGATGATAGATTTTATTTGAAACTGCTGTTCCATTAGAAACTGTAATTGTAGAACATAGTCCTACCTCACTCCTTTTAATATAAGCTCATGTAACTCCCAAGTGGTCATACTAGTTACCAGCACCTCAGTGTTTGTCTGTGCTTAAAGGTCTTACCCTGGAGAAGATCTGTATACTAAATTGAAAAGGGGGAAATCTGGCATCAGCTGCCACTCTTCTAAGGCATCAGTATCATTAACATACCCATTCTTCCTAGTCCTGAAAAGATGAAGTTTCTATGGAAAATCCAAATATTTCTGTTTATGCAATTTTTTTTCCCCTGAAAATCTTCAGACACCCTGAGGTGCTGTCATTCGTCTGCTCTTTTGTTAAATTAATTTCCTACTGATTTACTATCAGTGTTACTATCATGTAGGAAACCCCTGTAAGCAGCAGTGAAACAAGCATATTAATATCAAAATGGAGGCTGTGCTTAAGAATATATGGGGAATTTTCAGTACTGCTTACTTGCATTCTGTTTTAAAGTACAATCATTAATTATAAGCATCACAGTGTTTTATCTCAGAGGAGAAGAAATACTGTTTTCTTAAAATAGGTATTTCTTAATGTGAGAAAAAATAAACATGCCTGGATTTTTTTGATAAATTTGATACAGTGCATTCCAAATTTCAGGGCATAACTACCTAAACAAAAAGAATAAGAGATGATTGTGGTTCAGGAGATTTTGCTATACCAGAAGCCATTTAAATGCATTATTGGGTTGTGCCCAGGCTAGTTATGAGGGGCAGAGTGAGCACTAAGGGTCATTTGGGAGGGAACCATTGCACAAAGTAGCTTGGAAATCACTGTTTTACTATAATTGTGTGATCCAGCCCTCTGGTTCATCAAGATATGAAGCAGAAATATTTAAGTAAAACATACATGGTTTGTATTGTATGTCTATTTAAGCTTGTGAGAAGAATGCAATGTTAAGTGAAGCACTACTGATTATAATGCCTGTATAGTTACTGATACTGCTGTATTCTATGTCAAGAAGCTTGCTTTCCCATTTGGAATCTAAAATTTGAATTGAAAATAATATGCTGGGGTATTTTTTAGTTCATGTTGTTTTACTTCTATATTATGAATTTACCATCAAGTGAAATTATTCAGATCTAGATAAGCCTGCTCTTCACTGGCTTGTAAGCAACAGCACCAAAGAGATGTGCACTGCTCATAGCATTTGTTCTGTTAGGTGATTTTGATTCTTAAATTTTCTGTTTACAGTGACCACAGAAAGTGCTGGTTTGTCTCCATCACACCTGGTTACCTATGAGGGAGGGTAGACATCACTAACAAAAAGCATGTATTCTGCATGTTAATACAGCTAAACTCAGATATCAGAATCTCAATCTTGGAAAAAGAGCCCTTTACTAATTATTATTGGCCCTCTGGCTAATACAAGGAGGATTATTTCTGAGATTTATATTTGGTATAGGATCATGTAGCTAATGTTATTGCTTGTGGCGTAATGTAGCAGAAACTTGAGAAGAAAGATAGAAAGGAAAAGGAGAATGGGAGCAAACAAAAAACCAGCTAGGCACATGAGAAAGAAGGAAAGAAGTTGAGTCTGATCTCTGCTGTGTATCATTTGGTCTGTTGATCGTTCTCAAGAGTGTGTCTGTGGTAGTTTATAATAAAATGCAAGGGAGTTCCAGCAAGCATTCTTTAACTGTATTCTCCTGTAAGGAATTTCACATAGGAAAGCAAGAGACTAAATGGGAAATATGGAATGTGATTAAATAGACAGAAGTACTAGATGAATACCAGAAACTATTGCTTGAAGTGCAAAGCTATGAACACCTGGTTATATTAAAGATAAGATGGAGATTTATAGTGACATTTTTCCTGCTTGTCTAGGAATAATAAATGGATTGGAAGGTATTAAAACTGCCATTTCCTAAATTTGGGGAGAATGTAATTGGTCCTTCCTTTGTTAGAAGAAACTCACTTTTCCACGGTAATGATCAGTGTGATACTGCTTCTTACAGAATCAGAGTGAATTATCTTGATTGACTTTCAGTATCTTTTCCATATGCATCTGGTATTTTGTCTACATCAAAGTTGTCTGAGAGAATTTTTTTCAGTGGTGTTCCTCCCCTTCTTATTTATAACCCCTCACAATATGGTATGGCACCTTTTCTTCAGGTTGGAGAATAAATATGCAATTAGAAGCAGAGTATGAAATCATAAGGGTTTTTTTGCAAATAAGGAAAAAACAGTTTAATTTTAAACTGAAAGAGAAAGGTAAGTGGAAGAGACAGCAGAGTGAGAGAAGTTAAAGGGTGTGAAGCTACTTGATTCCTTTTTTTTGCCATCTCCCAATGAGCTTTGAAGCAAGATTAGAAGGGTTTCCCTGTATTTTCTCCCCCAAGCTGGATAATGCACTCCTTTCATATCAAGTAGAGTCAGGCTGTATTTTCTGTTTTCATTTAAGAAAATTTGTCTACCTGAGGCAAAAATAAAAAGAACATATTCCTAGTCTTAGGTCAGAGATGGCTGGTAGTTATCTGAAGTCCAAATAATGTACTTTGTTCTGTTAGCAGTGTATCTGCGAAAACAGGTTTTAGATTTTCATTGTTATGGCCCATTGTGTGAGAGGTGTTCTTCCAAGGCTCGCTCCCCAGGTAGGCAACAGAGGACGTCTTTACTGTGCTTATCAGTGAGTGACAGGAAAAAACATCTTTACCTAGGTCCTACGTTTTGTTTACATAATGGAAAGCTAATAGCTTTGTCCAGTAAATGGACAGTTTTCTTTGAAAAATGTCTTGTAAGTAAGCTTCTGCCAAAATGTCCATTCTACCAGGCATACATATGCATAGACCCACATTGCAGTGAATTTGTTCTGAAAAGTCTTGGCTGAGCTTGTTTTGTCTTAGGTTGTTTATTAGAGCTCATATTCCTCATTGTGCTTGGTGTTGTGTTGACCAAGGGAAGGGTATTGGTTGGGCACAGCTGAAACTCTTCAGCATTGCTTTTCAAGCAAAAAGCTGTATCAAATAGTATCCATTTATTAAGCACTGGCAGAGAGATACCTTTCTCACCTGTGTTTTGGCTTCGGTCTTGTGCTTGAGAGGAAATTAAACCTGAGAAAGCTCTCTAGTAGTGTACTTCTTTTGTTGGCAGTTTGTAATAAAATACTGCATTGTGTGTAACAAAAAGAGCCATTACATGCACAGTTCACATTGTGACTTGCTTTAGTGTCTTGCTTGGTCAAGAAAGATGGAGTTTTTTATTAGCATTTTATATGGATTTGTTCTTCAAGCATTTCATATCATGTAGTGTTTATTTTGGAAAACTATCAGGACCTGAAATGTACCAACTTGGCCTTCATGTTTCTGATCCTGTAAGTTTTGTCAACTTGGAAGAATTTTTAAGTTACAGGATTTTCCCCTGCTTCCAAACCATTGTCCAACTGAAGGAAACTTAATGGTGTTAATCAAATTCTAATTGTAATAGTGTTTCAGCTAATTTACTAATGTAATGAATCAGTTTTGGATTGGTTATTTCCTGGAAAAAAATGGCAATTTTACCAGGTCTTACATACATTGCATAACTTGTTATAGGATGCTGGACAATTTTTTTTTTTATATGCTTCTTTTGACCATTGCAGTAGCACCTGAAGACACTAGCAAATGACCTGAAAGAAAGTAGCATTGGCTTGAGAATGGACTTTGCTGCTTATCAACCCAGACATACTCAGCTGGAAGATTCATTTATTTAAATAGAAAATAAACCCTACCCTACAAACAGTTTTCCAGGTTGGTCTACAGCTGGAATCAAGTCAGAGGGATTCCTTCCAAGAGTTGACTGAAGTGTCACTCCAAAACTGAGGTCTTCATTTCTGCATCTTTCCTCCCAGCTCCTCTTCTGCAGGAGTGTACACAGCTACTTAAGGACTCATCTGCCTGCTGCCACTGGCCTTAGAGTCAGGCCTGTTGCTAACTTACACCAGTTGATAGTCAGTGGGAGTGGATGGCTGTTTGTGGTGGCCACTTCATTCCATTCTTGCCAGAATCTGATGTCTTTGTCGTGCTGGAGTGATTTAGCTACTCTAAAATTTGGCCAAAAAATTGGATGACTATTTTCAAGGTAAATAGTTGCACAGGTGACAATTTATCTTTCATCTGCTGGCATCTTGTGAGGCTTTGGTCTAATACCTGTTTCCTAAAACAGTCTAAATGCTGAAACAAACAAAATTAAAAATTAAGTAGTCACATTTTTACGTGCTGGGATGGTTGTTTCAATGTTTTAGTGCTTCTGATGAAGTAGTGCAGAATGCTCCTTAAAGCATAGCTTTCTTCCGGCATCTAGAACTTTTTGAAAAGTTTTGGCTGGTTTTCAGTGTTGCACAACTTAGTTTTTTTTCTCTTTTAAGTTTCAGTTTTTAACCTAATTAATTTTAATTTCAGTTATGCAGTTTTTCCTTCTAAGGCGTTCTTTACACCAAGACTTTGAGACAAGGCCATGGTATCATTATGAAATAGAATCAGATTTAAAAAATAAGAGTCTTATGAAATGCATGAAGTAAACTGAAGCAAGGATGTTAAGTAAATATTTTCATCTGACAACATCTGTCTGTGGCTATCCAATTTTCATTTGAGGCATTTAGTTTGCATGTTATAAAATCAAAACAGTTAAAAACAATTCTCCCCACTGTCTTTTTAATATGAAAATTAAATTGGAAACTGATGAATTTAAGTTAGTGCAGGAATTAGAGCTATTTATGTACCAGTCTTGTGTAAATAGTTTACTGTCAGCATGTTTAAATTACATTCCTTATTTTAGCATCATTTTCAAAGGAAATTAATAAATTGTGGAAGAATTAAATGATCGTGCTTGTATGTGTTTCACAGTCATGCTTCTAACAGCACATAGTCAATTATCTCACTTAAAGTTTGCAGAACTTCAGTTAGTCTGGTTAATTTTTTTGTGTAATATCTCTTGTTGTGGAATAGAATTGCATCTTTTCTTCAGATTTTTGAAAATACTGAATTGTTGCATCCTTCCTCTGTGTCAGTAGGTAGTGGGCTTTTCTGCTCTTTGTTCCAAAACAGCTCAATAATGGGTTTTCTTACAGCTGGTGGTGGCGAGGTGAAAGTTTGTTGCATATATGTTACTCCTAAGTAAATACATTATGTGTGTGCTGGGTGTCTGGGGATACAACTTAGACTCTCAGAGTTAAGGAGGTTAGCCTGAGTTACCCTAGCCTCAGATATCCTCAGGATGTTCACAAAAGAATATATTACCCTGTTTCAGGTACGCATTCCTTTTTCATTTTTCAAATATCCTTTTTACAAGATACTCCTGACACAAAATGACAACTCTCGTACACCTGTGGGGATGTATGGCAAGTATCCATGGAGCGAAAGAGGGAAGGGATTTTATTTCCAGTACTGCTACAACTTAAAAAGAAGCCTGGAAACTTGTCTTCTGTCTTTTTGCAGTCTCAGCACTTTAGGGCCATTGTTTCAGGTTCTGTGCAGTTTTCTTGCCTTTTGAACCTCCTGGCAGGATCACATACTTTGGTTCTGATCTCTGAGATCAGAACCAAACCAGTCAGTGCATCTGGCTCATAGAAAGTATCTGCAGTTTCTACCAAGGACAACGGCAGTCTTTTTGTAATGCCAGGAATACTCACCAGGACCCTAGCTGTGATTGCCCTCTTGAAGATCAGGCTGGGTTGTAGGTGGGTTGTCTTTTACTGCTTGTAGAAGTTATATTTTTTTTTCAAAAGGTAGTAATTTTCAAGAGCAAAAGGAGATAAAAATACACATTGTCAATGACATCATCATAATTTATCATACAGAAATGATAGTTCTCAATCTGCATCTGAAATTCATGCCAGTATTTAATTCATGTATTCCAAGTGTGTTTTGTACTTCATTTAATCAAAGTGTTTTCCTGTATCCTAGTAAGACACTTGCTGTGCAAAACTCTCAAGTATATTATATCAACAACGGTGTCATCATTGATTTAAATAAATTAGTTTTTAATCTAATTGTTCACATAATCGCATTTTGAGTGCCCTAATTCTGTCCCTACTTCTTTGAGTCTTTGTTTACTCTTTTTCAGTATTATCACAGTACTAGCTTTTTTCTAACCCACTGGAGCATTCACATGGTCAAAGGCTTGCAACATTAAAACTGCAAAGAGTTCTTCAGCCTTCTCTTAAAAAGTGTCAAATGCAAATTATCCTAATCTGTTGATTTATTAAGTGTTTGCTTTGGTAGCTGTTTTTACATCTTCCTCACTTACTGTCAGTGGGAAGCTTTTCATTGTCATCTAGTAGTAGGACAGTTATTTGGCTTTTACCTAAATACAGGACAGAAACTCTTACTGAACAGTTCTGTCTTCATGAATTACTGCTGACAATTCTGTTGTTTGACCCTAGTAGCAGTCTGATATTTTTCTATGTAAAAATACTTAGTCCTGCTGGTCAGGGAACTCTCTTTGTTGTCTTGCTTTCCTGACATATTTCTGGAGTTTCTGGCTTCTCCAGTGTTAAGCATGATGGACTCTTTTTTTCCCCCTGTTTAGTTAGACCCTCTTAGATTTTCAACTGTGAGAAGAACAGAAAAAGTGCACGCTGCAGGAGGTATTACTGTCCATAAGAATCCAAAATCTTGAATCTGTAGACAGCCCATCTCAAGGGAGTACAGTTACTGTAGGCCAAGTAACTGTTCCTTGATTTGGGGGAAAATCAGAGTAAAAATAATTTATTCTGTTGAGTTTCCTGTCTGAAAGGCTTGTGTAGCTGGTCAGCTAGTAGAGAGAGTTTAGTTTAGATAGTTCAGCTTAGATGGGAAAGAACAAGAATGATATCTTAAGAAATTCAAGTGTCTTTATTAAAGCTTCCTCACATCTAGACATTAAGGCAAGATGAGTCAAAATCCCAAGGGAATATGGGTTGAACTGTAGAGAAGACAAAAAAAATTAACAGGAGAAGATGGAAAGCAAGTGGGAATTAACATCTCTTTTCTTGGGAAAGGTAGGAAGGGAAGCCTCTATTTGGAAAAATAAACTATTAGAAACAATTGAAATGGCAGTCAAATTGTGATTCTGTGAGGAAATAGGTGAGAAGGTATGTGCAGTGCTGCTGCAAATCTGTTTTCAGTTCAGAGACCATATTTCTGCTTCTCAGATCAGGAACTTGTAAAGCTTGCCTGAATAAAAGGGCAGGGTGGCTTTCAGCATCTAGGAGAAGCAGCTAAAGTAGAAGCTTGCAGATTGCAGACTGTAATATTGTAATACTGAGAGTGCCTTTGTGACATTCTGCAAAGGCAAATATATTTTAAAAAATCTGCATCCTCTTCCCTCCTCAGTTTGCCCCTATTTTTGGGGCTCTTGGGCAAACGAATAACTTTTTTTCATGGATGAGGAAAATAACGTGTTTCTAAGTCCTGGTTGGAACAGACCAGGACATAATGTGAAGCTTAATTGGTGCATTCATCTGATGCCTGAAGAAGCAGGTAAATGACCTGGGTGTATCAGTGGGCAGCAGTATTTCTCTTCACAATAGATTATAGTTCCCATGTACTCAATAATAGTTTAAACTGCATTTCCATCTGCATTGTTTAATCCTGTCAATTTAATTACTCTTCTCTGAAACATTTAAAACAAATCTGTTAGTTATGGGCTTTATTTGCCAAATTCACTCAGTCTTGTTCCATATTGTAGCCAGCTCTGGGCTTTCTGTGACTATGAAATACTACCTTTGGAACAAAATTGTTTACCAAGATCCCAATTTCCATCTTGGAAAAGCCAAACCTAAACCAGCTCTAGCACACTAGACAGGAGGCAGAACTTGAACACAATATATGTTTTTCAGAATCTGTTGACAGTTTGAAACAATATCTTTGTCTAAAATTCACCTTCATTCTTACCTGGAACTAAGTCTTGAACTTTAAAAGTATGGGCACATAGAAATTTGAAGGCATGGAAATAAAAGAGTAGGGAAGAAAATGTAGCCTTCATTTAGCCTATGTTGAATTGGTAGAAGACAAAAGTTACCTCAAATTTGCTAGTGTTTGCATCAGCTTGTCATGACTTTAGAGGTTTATATAAATTCCTTTAGGCCCCTTTTATTGCAGAATATGTGTAAATTCTCTCAGTTGAGGCTGAATTAGAATGGAGCACATCTAGAAGAACACCAGGGGAGAAACGTGGTCTCTGGTAACTACATGAGTTTTCATATTCTCAAATTCCATTGCATTGGAGAAGACTTAATCTGTAGCTCTTCTCCGTGGTTTGCCCTTTCAACATCTTCATGAGTGGCACTCCTCCTCCCTCCGAAAAATACTGGTGGAATTTTAACCTTATCTCTTGCAATAATGTAAAACCTGCTTGGAGGGCAACAGACTCATTGGTTCTGAGGAGCTCATTTAAGGCAATCACATTCACTGTGGGTTTTGATGCCATCCGCTCTCTGCTATACTACATCCTGGAGAGGTTAGAGAAACACTTTATCTATTGATACTTCTTTTAATTGTGTTTTGTTTAAAGTATAGTCTACATAGATAAGTAATAAAAAGTCCTGCCTGTAAATTGCCAGTTTATATTGTACTTTTCTGTGTGCCTGGAGTAGAAGATAGTCCTTCTGATGAATAACTAAAGCAATAGCTACACTTTCTGCCTTACCAAGATAACCAGACAACACAGCACAAAATTAAAAACGCAGTACTACTTTGTATTCATTTCAGTTTTGCATTTTTTAAAATAATGCTATAAACTATTGTAAATCTATGCAAATTGTTGTCTTTTCCAGTATCCTCAACTGTTAGGAATGTTTTGTCTGTCTCACTTCTTTTTTTTTTTGTCCAAATAAGTTTCTCAATTACGCATCTATCATTGTAAAACTATTGTAAGTCTCTGTGCTGCTGCAGTAGTGGTGGTGATTGGGAGAAACTGGGAATAGAGAGATACTAATGAAAAAGTGGAAGGAACTCATGCCAAAAGTTTGTAAAGTGGAACAGACGTTGCATAGAAGGTAGAAAGTCACGGATACTGGCATGCAGTAAGGGACTTTTTGGACATGCTTCTACTCTTAAGTGTATCTCTATTATTAGAGTGTGACTTTGGGAGGTCCGTGTAATTGGAGAAATCATATGCAATGTTTGACTTCAGTAGTAGGAGTCTTGGGAGCACAGATCCATACCCTAATTCATTCCATTCATCTTTGCATATCTCTTTTGAAGTATATTTGTGCAGTCTAAACTAGATTCAGCTACTGATATTGCAGGCACACTATATGCCAGTGTCTAATGTTAGTGAGATCATGCTGAAATTATCTTCTTAAAAAGGTGTGTTATTTTATTAACAGTACTTTAATTCTTATTTTAAATAAAATAATAGAATTTATACAGTGTACATTTTGTGCTACATTTGATTGTTAAAAGAATTTTGAGTATAGTGTGTAACACACAGTCCTAAAGAGCTGCTTGAAGACTTGTACTGGCCTGTGCTGGCAGCCTTGCTGTATTTAAATTCCTGTTATGTGCCCTTTTGTGCAAGAGTGAATCAGGTTTTTGCTTTTTTCTAAAGTTGGTCTAAGTGAATGTATTAGTATACTTAATAGTTATTTGAAAGATAATTCTATAAACTTTGTTTTATAGTGGTTTAATGCTTGCTCATATAAAATTAATTTTATATATAACATGCAGATAATAAAATTATTTTTTAGCCGAGTCTCAGAAAATACCTTAACTTGGTGGGAAAGGTAGTTTGGTGGCTCATGCAGACCAGAAGTCACCACAGGTTTTCTAGGTCTTCACATGAAAATTACTTGTTATGGTGCTGTCTGAAATTGTGAATTTGTTGTGGTAACAGTGAAGCTTAATGTGCAGGTGGCTTTGGGCAAGCTTACCACAGTAGTGCCACATGTGTAAAAAATCAGCAGATGTGAGTATGCTTGCTCCTGGATTCCCGCAACTCAGAGCCTATCATATTCATGCAAATTTCTAGCACTGAGCTTTGCAGCCAAACCAGATAAACATTCTAGACTTCCCTGGTTTTGACCTGGAATTCTCTTCCCAATGCAGTGATCTCCTAGAGAATTATTTTAACTGTAGTTATATCAGTGATGGAGGGCACAGGACAGTCCTGGATATGGTTATCTGTGTGCAAAAGAAAGGCAAACTGTGATGCTGGGGATGACTGGGCTGAGACATCATTAGCATCAAGGAAGTGTTTGTGTAGCAGTATCCTTTGTCTCTAAACAGATGAATGCAGGTAACTATTGCTCTTTACATACTTTGTCATTGGTTTCTTTTCTGATCTCTACTGGGTCAGGATGCTCTTTATCATATGGCCCAGCACAGTTTTTCTTTTTTTTTTTCCTTATGTTTTATGCAATCTGTGCAGCTTTGTCTTCGTTATGAAGATGATGGCTGATGCACTGTCACCCAGAAAGAACTTAGAGTGGCCACAATGCTTAGTTAAAATTTCAGTGTTTAAGGATAAAAGTCTACATGATAATTGAGTTTGTTTTGCTGAAAAAACAGTCTCTTGAATATGTACAGAAAGACACACAGATGTTAGTTTGAAGCTCCAACAAAATCAAAGAATTAAATAAATGTTTAAAAACCCCTAAATTATGTTTGTTTGCTTATTAGTTTGTGCTAGTGGCTAGTGCATTTTCACAGAAAAAACGCAAAGTAAACTACTCTGGTAAACCAAAGAAGGGGCTGGGGTTCAGCTTTCTAAAATGATACATACAAACTGTCTTTTTTTGGAATCCAGACTTTAAGCTCGTTGGGAATACAAAATAGTGTTTGAGGGGAAGATGTTCCTATTAAAATGTAAGTTTGTTAAAACAGTTATTGTTACAGTGCTGTAATTATTTCTTGGATTAGATTGAATGAATGCTCTGTAGGGAGAGGGTACACATACTTGCAAATGTCCATCCTGTAAGGAATAATTAGGAAGCCTTTTTGCATCCAGGAAACTTCTAAGACCTATTTTGACTATGTTGACTACTGGTATATCAAAACATGGAAGTGTTGCTTATCTCTGTCTAATGCTGAATAACATTCTTCTCTAAATGTTTTCTTTTCTATGTATTGTGCAGAAGACAAATTTCAGGTGAAAAGGGGAAATTGAACAAAAACATGAATTTATTTGTTTTCCATAGGTATCTGTCTTTCTTAGGTGAAAACCTTTTATTAGGTTGATTTCTCACATTACTTTATATATCTCTGTGCATACTGAAAACTTCTGAAGACCATTGAGAAAGGCTGTTGCTACTGCATGTGACACTAATTCAGAAATGCTGTGGAAACAGAAATGGCTACTCAGAAAATGTTTACATTTTCTTCAACCTCTGTCCAACCTCTTGTTCTTCAGTTTTTCCCAAGTTTCAAGCAAGCATTATTTTCCTGGTGACAGCATTCCTCACCAAGAACAGTTCAAACTTAGACTGTAATACTTTGTTATAGCTTATCTTCAACTTTGAAATGTATAGGAAGATAAACTTTTTAAATACAGGTTACAAGGGCACAGAAGCAATGTCAGAATGCACTTAAGGATGTTGACTTTTGACTGACATAGTGCTCTTAAGAGTAAAAAGATTTGATCATTGTGCTTTCCTTCTGTCTTTTTAATGGGCTGCTTATGGGTCTGTGTTTGTTCTTTTTCTCAGATATTAGGATTAAAGAAGAGGATCCTGATCCAGAAGAGTGGCAGCTCAGTGGTGATTCTACACTGAATACTAATGATCTAACACATTTGAGAGTACAGGTCGTAGATGACGAAGGGGACCAACCACATCAGGAGGGAAAAAGACTGCGACGAGTAGCATGTACATGTCCCAACTGCAAAGAAGGTGGTGGAAGGTATGGAAAGTTCAGTGTCATATCACACATATCATGATGAAAAAGGAATAATGGGTGAGAAAAAATGAGCTTTTGTTAACAGCAGTCGTCTGTAGTGAGAGGAAACTAGAGGCTTATGCAAATGAGTTTATGCAATAAAGGACTACCACTTTCATTTTGGGGTTTGCAGATGAAAAAGCAGATTATTCCATCCTTTCTGAGTAACTCCACTGAGATTAGCTGAAAAAACGTGGAATTAGATGTCACCTAGTACAAGTGAGGGGGATAGAATATTGCCCTAAAAATATGAAAATTAAATATTTTGAAATATGCACATCTGTGATTGGCTTCCTATCATATGTCAAGAACTTGATTAAATCCTGTGTACCTGCATTTCCTCAGTGATTGAGCATTTTTTCCACAGTTTAATTGCTTTGTTACAAAAATACAGTTTTCATAGCTTTCTTATTCATGTTTTTCCTAGGAAAAACAAGGGTTGTATAGTAACTCCAAATAACAAATTTTGAACTGTTTTCAGTCAGTTAGTGAGATTTGACTAACAGAGAGATACTAAGTTCCAATTCATTAAACTTCAGTGTTGCATTGGAGCCTATGCTTTATTACTGTGCATCTCATTAACAAATTACTCATTTTTTTATCATTAAGATTTTATTCTACTTCAAAACACTTAATTTTAAGTATCTTGATTATGGTTATAAAAGGGGAAGGGTAATAAGATGCGTTTTTAAGTGAAAATATTTAGTTGCATTTGTGCTTGATAGGGGCTTCTTTTCAATACACTAAAATTTATCCATTTTGGTAATAACTTCTTCACTAAAATGGAAATATTTATTTATTTGGGAGCTATAGTGTAAATTACTGAAATGTCTTTAAAGAACCTGTAAGTGTCCAGCAGCACAAAGAGTTCTGATAGCACTGGCTGAGTTGCTGTCAAGTCTCTTGTCAGTTCTTGTTGTATATTCTAGATGCCTTCCTTGCAAACACAGGGAGGTAATATCTCAGGCAGCCATGCTGAGTGAGTATTAAGTATTTAAGAGAAAAAGACTCTAATACATTTACTTCACCAACAAAGCTAGTGATAATGTCTGAGGGTTATACAGCGTCTTCATCCATCGGATTCCTCTAGTTAAATTTCTATGTGTAGTTCACTGCAATGTGGCACAGACGTTTCTAAGTTCTTGGTGAACTCTCGCTCTGCCATGAAAATCTGCCCAAAATACACCCTGGGTTGAGATTTGTTTCATTTCAGGAGAAAACTCTGAAGATGTGATTTGCACTGCCTGCACTCTTAGGAAACAGATTCCACCTGCTTGATCTTCCTCATGCTCTATTCCGAGCTACAATGGCTTTAATTTAGAAATCTGTGCTGTAAAATCCTCTCCCGTTCTGAGCAGAGTTGCTATAAAAGGAACTTTTAAAGTTTCAGCCCAAGAGAGAATCTTTTTGAGAGCTGGTTTGGGAAGTCTGGAGAAGGGTGTAGTCTGACTGAAAACTCAGATATGCAATTTTGGGAAAGAGTTGAGATAAGAGCTAGGACTGAGTTTAGATAGATGAGAATCTGAAATCCACTGTAAAGGAAGGCCTGGACACAACAAACATACAAAGTAACTAGGAAAAGTAGGACAAGAAGTCAGGATGTGAGAAGAATTAGAACTGGAAAAGAAACAGGATAATGAAGGAGACAATGGTGGGGAAACAGAAAAGAGTGAAAGTATTTACAGTTGCTAGAGCAACTTCCCCACCAGAATGTTAGAATTCCTTTAGAGTTTAGAAGAAAGGAATAAAGCCCACTTAGAAGAATATTTGAGCTTTGATCATGTTCCATAGCTGCTAGAGCTACCTGTTTATCCCTGTGCTGTAATTCTGAGTTTTGATTTATCTTTCAACTCTGCTGATGATTTGCAGAGTTTCAGATGGTGAGACATTTGCTTTTGTAAATTCTTTCAGATAGCATTTATAATTCTTAAAATGATGATAAAGTTACAAAATTTAAAATTGGGCAAATGCTTAGTTAAGATATCCTGGGCAACTTTAACTTAATCCCTTGTGCATATATGTTATCACTTTGTTTCTAATTACTTGACTGCACAGTACTTTTTTCATATGGCATCAGTGCCATTCAGTGGACGGGATGGCTGATACACAGGGAGTGAATCAGGGCTGTGTAATGATTGCCACCTGCTTCACTTCTTGCAGAAACTGGGAGGTGTTTAGGCAATGAGATGCAGGACTGCAGCAACAGGGCTCTGAAGTTTTGGAGGTGTATATCTATATACCCCACATTTTCCACTGCAGAAGTACTGAGTTCTTTCCTATGAAGTTGATTGAGCGGACTGTGACCATCTACAGTACCCTAAGAAAATAGGCTTCTACTGTACTGAACCTGACACCTCAAGCTGGTGGGTGTTTGACAGTTTTGGCCTTAATCTCTTTCTGCCTCCTAGTTGGATGTACAGAGGGATTGTTCCTAGTTCAGGTTCATCATACCAAAATGTTAAGATGATAAAGCCATTAATGTTTGTGGATTGCTTACGTGCTGTGAGTGTTGTCAGTACCCATGATGAGGAAGAAAAGCCATGGAGAAATGAATAATTCTGTATTTAACATAGTACATAAATAATATGTAACTAGTAAAACAAGAAAAGTACTGTAAATCAGTGTGAAAAAACTGAATAGTGTTTCACTCAATTAATACTATTGCTCCTATGCTCTGAATGGAGAAGGAAAAGGAAAATGGCTTCACATACGCAGACTTCACCATAATTTCATCTCTCGTATAGCCTTGGTTTTGGTATTTCTTGCATTTTCTGTTTTCTGGATTCAGAGGCAAGTTGAGAAGTCCTTTCTGCTTTTTGTTGTTGCCTTTGGGAATTGAACTACATTGCAGTCCTCAGATTTGTACCAGTTTTATGAAGTGGGAAGCTGCTATTATCTTTGCCTTACTTGGTGAAAGTAGGAAAGGAAGAGAACGATGTATTACATTTGTAAATTAACACCTTTTAGCCCCAAGGTTATATAATAAATGAGGAATAAGCAAGTGAAGAGAGAGACACAAAGGTTACCTCAAAGGATGACTCTGTTTCCAAACAGAATATCTTAGACTTCTGTTTTGTGTGTTTGAAGTTAAGTAGAAAGTTTAGTCTCCTCTCAGTTACATCTAGAGATCTCACCCTCCTAACAATTACACCTGGAATTACTCTGAGCTATAACTACTGCTATCTGATATATAGAGGAACTGTGCTTCTGAGTACCACTTCAGGTATGTAACTCTAAAAACCACATTCTTAATTAATAAGTGTGTTCTACCCTTGAAATACTTAATGTTATTGCTGGAAATACTGCTGAATAAAAAGTCCAGTTTCTCAGTGGGTGAAGGTGTTTCCTGCTGAAACTGTGGCAGTCTGCCTGGTTATTGAGAAACGTCATTTCCAGTCTTTGTAAAGCTAAAATGTACTTTGGAAATACTTTAATATTAATTATTTTTAAGACTCCACTCAAGGAGTAGGCTGGACTCATATTCATCTATTCAGTGATGATGGCTATTGGCCACTGCAGCAAGACTGACTCTTAGCCTCTTAGCATGATGTGTTAGGGCATAGTGCCAGACTGTCACAGCTGCAAAGTGTCCAGATGGAATTTGGCTTCTATCCTGTCAGTTTAGAGCACACATGAAGTAATCGTGCAAATGCCCATATGAAGTTGTGTAGAATAAATACGCTTAGTTGCTCATTCACAGTAGTCTTGTGGGTTTCATTCTGTGGATCCCTAACTTTCCCCTCACTGGGAACTTTGGGGCCTGCTAAGGAATTCTGACACCAGTTAGGTGAGGTGCTTAGAATTGCATGTTCTATATCACCTATGCACAGTAATGACCAGGAGTTGAAGCTTTGTTTCCTTCAGTCTAGACTAAAGGTGCAATGAAGGAATTTCAAACAATTGACTTAGGAATATTAAAATTATTCTAAGGGAATTTTGATTTCATCCAATTTATGTACTAGATCATGCCAGGTTGCAAAATATTTGTACTGATTACTGTGGAAGGGAAGACACTAGTGTTTATTTGGAGATGCGAGGATGAAGTTCTCATATGATTATCTTATATATGATCCAATAGCAGGATCAAAAGCCTTCTGGACTCTGCTTCTGCTGCCATTGAATTTGTTCTGAAATCAAAACTTTTATTTGTCAGGACAAATAATTAGTAGGTAAAAAGTGAGACAAAATGACTAATGAAGCACTATGAAGATTGCTCTGTATTGAGAATTTGTAGAAACATTTTCTAGGATGTAATGGGATTTTTATCTCCTTACTTTTTGGGACAGTCTGTAATGTTTTAAGGTACATATGTGATTAGGCAGGAATCCTCTTTAGATACTGTGAGGTTTTAGAGCGAGTTCATTTTTGTGCATGTGCACAGATGCTTGCAGCAATTGCTGACTCCTTGAAGCATGTATGCACTTTAGCCTGAACCTTCCTTAAATGTAAACCATAAGCTAAAGCACCCAGTTTAAAGAAAGAAATTGCCCTGGGGAGGCAACTGAAAATTGTATAATCAGTTATACAATGGAGGATGGAGCACCCAAGACTGATTTCAGAATCCACTTAAAGTGTTCTAAGTTAACGTTGCTGATGAATAAGGTGGCCTGATGCCTGGCTGCATTTTCCAGTCTCCTCCTATGTACGAGCATTCACCATTCATATAGCTGTGTTGTCAGCCAGACCTATTCCCTCAAGTGCCCCTTTCAGCAGTAGCAAACACTTAAATTGACTAAAATCAATTATGATGCCCTGCACTGGCCAGACTGATCTCTTTCTCTGGGTCTTCCCTTATCTATCTCCTGTGATTTGATTTAAAAAAAAATTAGACTGTTGTATCAGGTGTTTCCCTTGAATCAATCACCTGCCATTTTCTGCAGTGAGGCAGCATCTTAAAATAAGCATTCAGTTTAGTCTGGATTATACAGTCTGTGAATTCTGTGTTCATTGTGATGGATTCCTTCTTTTTAACTGAAAAACCAAGGAATTAATTTAAATGTCAGCAAGATCAGCTTCCACCTCTTTTAGTGAAAGCATTCAGGTTAGCATGCTTGTCTGCAAACCCCAAACTGATTCTCAGGTTTCCCCAAGATGCCAAAAGTCCCATCTGCTCTCTACCCAGTTGCCAAAATCTCCAGTGTCCATTTTTGGCAGTTGCAGTAATTTGTGTTTTTCTTTGCCAAAACCATCTTCGATATGCTAAAAATTGAAACTTGGAGAAATGTGAAATACGGGCACTTCAGCATCAAGGTGATACAAACTGCTGTAATAACTGTATTTCCAACTTCATATACATGTATGCTGCTAAAGGTTATGCTTCTACATTTCACACACAACTGAATTTATCGTTTTTTGTGCAGTTGAGATAGCATTATAGAATTCATTTTCAGCTTCTTACGGAGTGTACTGGAATCCAGTTGTATTTGAAACAAAAACATGAAACTGCTTGGGTTGGTTTGCAGATCCATTGTGGTACATGTAGCCCCATGTATATGTATGACCAGTTTTTAGGAGGAATGTATTAGAATTAATAACTTCTCTCTCTCTCTCTCTCTTTTTTTTTTTCTTTTTTTTTTTTTTAACAGAGGCTCCAACTTGGGAAAAAAGAAGCAACACATTTGTCACATACCAGGATGTGGCAAAGTATATGGGAAAACTTCACATTTGAGAGCTCATCTCCGCTGGCATTCTGGAGAGCGTCCATTTGTCTGTAACTGGATGTTCTGTGGCAAGAGGTTCACACGCAGCGATGAGCTCCAGCGGCACCGAAGGACGCACACAGGTTCCCAGCCTTTGATTCTGCTGTACTTAACTAAAGGACTGCTGTGGACTGGGCTTGGATAAATAACTTTTAAGAGGAGAATAGATCTTTGAATTGGCTTGATTTTAATGCAGTGTGATTTTTCTAAAATCAGCTAAATCTTACTGATACTTACACATTTTGGAATCTTTGGTAGGTCTGAGGAGATAAAACAGCCACCTCTTGATTCAGAGCTGACATATAAGCTAGTGTTTAATGTAGCTTAATCAAAATACTTTGATTCTGGCTCAGCAGTGCATTTCATACCATATACCATGTATATCATTTCATGATCAGGAAGCTGGAACATTTGCCTTATGAGGAAAGGCTGTAGGATTCAGATGTACAGAGAGCACTAATGGCAAGGGGCAGCTTAGGCGTAATTCTGGAGTTACCTGCCAAGGCCACCATTAAGAAGGTAAATTTACTTTTCCTGATGGTGTATTGATAGAAGGATGAGAGACAGCAGATGTTGAAATAAGAAAGGTTCAGAACAGCTATAAATAAAAACTTTTTAATTGTGGGAATAGCCAGGCACTGGAAGAGGATGCCCGTAGAGTTCTTGCAGTCTTCATCCTTAAAGGTTTTCAAGAAAACTGGATAAATTCCTCAGCAACCAGATCTGATCTCATAGGCCACTCCTTAGGAGATCAGAACACTGACATTCAGAGGTCCTTTCAAAGCTGAATTACTCTGTGATCTTGTGTGTCAGTCTCAACTGTGATTCTGCTCTAGGTCATACAGTCTTCCCTGTCCATCATTTGGTAGGTTTTGTTCTCCTCCTAGAAGTTATTTATTGGTAATAATTGCGGTGAAACTTAGCAGTCTGAGGATATGGCTGTATCTGAGATGGCTGTATTCTCTAGCATGCCTGAAAGATTTCCCCAAACTCGGTGACACACAGAAAATTAAATCAGTTCTTACATAAAGGATTTGTATGGATGTCAAGAAATGTAACACACAAGTTTATCATGTTGGATTCCTTTCTTCCTCAGTATAATTCTTGTTAGAATTCTGACTCTAAAAGCAATAAGTTTAATTTTAATTTTTAGTGTTCTTGAATATATTTTTTTCTTCTTTGACAGGTGAGAAGAAATTTGTCTGTCCAGAATGTTCAAAACGCTTTATGAGAAGTGACCATCTTGCCAAACACATTAAAACGCATCAGAATAAAAAAGGTATTCACTCTAGCAGTACAGTGCTGGCATCAGTAGAAGCAACATCTGATGATACTTTGATTACTGCAGGAGGAACAACACTTATCCTTGCAAATATTCAACAAGGTTCTGTTTCAGGAATAGGAACTGTTAATACATCTGGCACCAGCAATCAGGATATTCTTACCAACACTGAAATACCTTTACAGCTTGTCACAGTTTCGGGAAACGAGACAATGGAGTAAATATTACACAAGATACCTATTAATTGTGGTTATTTTTATACAGTAGTGAGAAGAATATTGTTCCTAAGTTCTTAGATATCTTTTTATTGATGTGCAAAAATTTTTGGATTGACAGTAACTTGGTTATACATGACACTGAAATGCCTTACTTTGTATGATATTCCATAGTATATTAAAATGGTAAAATTGCATGGGTTTTGTAGGTACTTTTGGAATCTAGAAGAGAAGAAATTTTACCAAGTTATATTAAAAAAAAAAAAAAAGAATTTAACGATGGAAATGGTAGTCTAACCAAATGCATCAATCCTGTGTGGTTTAGTGTAAAAAAAATGAGAACATGTTGGTATTTATCTATTGTAAGATAAAAGAAGTTGATGGGTGAAAAGAAATCACATTATGATAAAAGAAATTTTGTAATTTTCTTGATGACTGGAATTTTTATTATGCATAACTGACAAATCAAGTTTCCAAGCAAATGTTACATAGTGTAGGCTTTACTTAGCTCATCAACTTGTCATTTTGAAGCTAATTATTTTAATTAGGTTAACTATGTACAATATTTTAAGCATTACTCTTGTAAGATTTTGCAAACTACATTTTAACATGGAACTCTAGGGATAGTCACCTTTTAAATCCTATTGAAAAGCCATGTTTAAGATTTAATTTGCCAAAATGATGTCTTGTTAATATTCTTTCAATAACCAAGGTGGGCAATATAACCAATGTTTAAAAAGCTTAAAATGTTAAGAAGAATAAATATGTATAGGTTGAAGCATTTGGGTGGTAAGGCAGATGTTATAGTGAAGTATATCCCTTCTTTTGAACATTGGAGGACCAAAAATAAGGTGTATTGCGTCTCAGCAGTGATTTTTATCAAATCTTTTTCCAAAAAAACATCTGTATGCCAGGGCCTTAAAAGCCATCATGTAAATTACCAGTGAAATATAACATATGCAAATACAAAAGAAAAATCACTTCCATATTGACAGTACTCCCAAACATATGGATATAGTCATAGTGAACTAGGGGGGTTATGAGGTTTTTATTTGTTTGTTGTTTAGTTTTTGGTTAGTCAATCTGCATTTAAATATCAGCCATCTTTCCTTTTTTGCTTCTTCCCTTAAAAATTGTATGTATCCAGTACATTTAACTGATAAACATATATGTTTTTTATTATGCTGAATTTTCTTTTTATTTTTTAATTACTGTTTATATTTTCAATTATAGAAAATGTACAAAATGAAGTTATATAGCCAGTCTGTAAGTGCTATACCATTTTCAAAAAATGTACAACAATAATTACTGCAGTTCACCTATTTACAAACATTTGGAAATCTGTTCATTTGTTATTCTTAAAACCACCTCAAATTTAAAGGCTACCTTATTGTACGTTTAAAGTGTATTATAACAGTGTGGTAGTTAATAAAACACTATTTTTTTTTCTTTTGACTTGAGTTTACTGTGCTTCTTGTTAACTAACAAGGTGTAATTTCATTATATGTCTTGATAGCCTGAGATGTTTTATTATTTTGCAGTAGCTGGTGGGAAGCAGAAACAGTGTTTTCTTTCCCTGTGGACACAGAGATGGTAATTTTCCACCTTGCTCACAAACCCCTATCTGGATGTGCATGGACACAAATGTGCTGTGTTGGTGTAGTGGGGATGTTTTGCTTTCATGCTGAGCAGGGCATGAAGAATATGTAGGCTCCATCGTATAGGTTGTGTTTAAGTCCTCTGACACATGCACAATATGTGGAGTATTAATAAGGAGCTGTAACTAAGTGAGAACTGTGAGATTACGGAGAGTCATGGTTGTATTTAATGCTCTAATGAAAGTGAAAGGCTTTTATTTGTGGAGTCTGAAGTTTGGGAGTATCAAATGGCAGAGGACAGACCATGATAATTTAGAATAAACCAGACAGAGTTCAGCCTAGAAAAATGAGAACTGGAAGTCACGTAGGAAAGATTTTCTGAATTCGCAGTTTAGTGGGGAAAAAAAAAATTAATGCAAATCTTTTAGCAATTCAGAGCAGCAGGAATTGACAGGTACAGAGAAAGGGGAGTTAATTCACCATCAGTTTAATCATCTGTTTAATAAAATGAAAGGATGAAATTGTTTGGGATGGGAGCAGCAGCTTGAAGGAAGACAGTTCTGCTTAGACTTGCAGTATTCCATGGATGTTGTCAATATATTAATATACTCTGAACCCACTTCCTTTAGGCAGGGGTATGGGCTTGGTTTTCAAAAGCTGTTTTTGTATACAAAGCGTATTAGTGTATTTCGAGTGCTTAGGTTCTGTTTCTCATCTCTTAGCCATCAGTAACTGATTTGTGCGTTATTTTAAGCGGGAGTGAAGAGGGCTATTATTCAAACAGCTTTTCACAAGTTTTATGGAATGACACTCACTGACGTTCATCTATGGATGAAGGTGTTTTGGTGTCAAGGGTTTTGATGTCTCATTGCTGAAGGTAAGGTTGCTTTATTTCTCAGAGTTTTTATGCTCACTACATCTTACTTTAATTAGTGTTTAGGTAGCACATTTTATATAAAGATACGTTGTTGTTAAGAAGCTTCAGAAGGTAGATGTTTTGGAAGAAAGTAACTCTGGAAGTCTCATGGAGAGCCTGTGACTCACAGCCTGAGTGTTTGTATTGGGGACAGTAATTTCTGGAAGCTCACTGCTCACCTCGAGGGCAAAGATTCATGAGCCTGAGATCTTTGGTGTATCTAGGATTGTTGCTACCTCATGGCCTCTTTCGTGGTCCTTTAGGCATTCATGTGATACCAGGATAAAAGTGTGCATTTTGTAGAATGCTATTCAGTTCTTCATGGGTTCCTGACAATGGTTGCTTGATGTGCTTCTTGGGTCTTACCAGTACAGTCTGTATCATTTTACATATTTATTTTCATGTCAGGCTTCTCACTTGTATGGTTTCTTGGTATGGTGGCCTTTAGATCCTTGCTTAGTTTTTATCTCTTGCAGTCTTGTGTAGTCATTAATTAAGAAGACCTTAAAACTGGGTCTTGCAAGAGAGCATGAGTCTGAGAGTGTCCTGTGTTACCAATTTCAAATGGTTCAGCTTTCAGTAAGTACAAGGCCTGTACATACACTTGCTATAATCTCAGTATTCTTGTGTTCATTCCTGAATGAACTAATGGTTTGATCCTTGCAAGTTACAAACTAACACTGATTCTTGCAGAGAAGGAGGGCTTTTAATCATTGTTACTTACCAGGTCAAGAAGCAGTATGACTAAGGACAGTATCATCATAATTGAAAGACTTGTGAGGAGCAGGGTTTCTGGTCTGATGATGCAGATTTTCCTCTGGCAAAGGACTCTGCAGAACACCTTTTTGGGCTTGTCTGAAAAAAATATCAGGCCTTGATTTTAGGCATTTTGAGCAGCTGGAATCAGTAAGATAAGCCTTCCCAATGGCTTCAGGAAAGCTCTGGTACGTTCTCTCACAAGTTGTTCTGGGTGTTGAGGAAGGAAGGAATGGAGCAAATAGTCACCTGTCAGGAGTGGCTTGTGGCTTCTTTAAGTAAGGAAATGAGCAGCTGACTGGCTTTCCTCCAGATTTTTACCACTACCATTAACACCAGGAGTGTGGAGCATGTACTGTAAAAAAGGGCAGAAGATGTCATGGCTGACTTAACTAGACAGGAGTAGTAGCCATTTTCCACAGCAGTGGGGTACCAGTGGTTGGCATCAGGTTGTTCTGTGCTCTGGTTTCTAAAAGATTGTATCAAAAGGAAGCATTTTTTTACAAGCCATTTTATATACAATTTATTCTTTCATCTTGAAACTAAGAAAAAAAAAGCCATTTATGACTCAAAACAGTCTCTGTGTAATTCCAGAACTCATTTTGGCATCTTGACACAGTCCAAGCCTCTGTTTGGACAAGTTGGTGCCCTTCTCAAGCCTTATTTTTGATGAGTTGGCAGAAGAATGCTATGAAAATTACCTGCAAGGAAATACCCTTCCTTCCCCAGCTATGCATTCTCTTTAGTCAGAAGACTCAGTTACACAGATTTTGAGTTCAACATGAGATGGACACCATCAGGAAAAGGTTCCAAACCAAGATTTTATACTATCTGTTCAAAATCTTGAGCACCACTTTTCTTACGACTTCCAGAAGTTCAAATCTTGACCATGCTCCTGGTGTGCCTACATATGTAACAAAATTTACTTCTGTATGTATCTTATAACACAGCTGCATTTTTCACAAAACTTGTTGAAGAAAAGTACTTTTGCAAGGATTATAGGCTGACAGATCACCAATAATTCAACAAATAATTTTCAAACAGCAAAAGATTAGTTGATATGTGGTATCACATAATCCAACACACCTTTCTCTGGAAAGGTCTTTCAGGTAACAATCTTTGTAGCCCCTGACAAGAAAAGAACCATCTGAGAGATGGTTGAGATGGGTACCAGGCATGGACAAAATATCTCTGAAATCTTCCATTATCTAAAGGAGTCCCTGACTTTCACATGTGCTGGGCCACCCACCTACCCACATTGTTAAGTTCTCCCTTCTGTTTCTAAGGAACCTACTCTTCTACGTAAGGTATTCACAGAATTTTATTTATAATTTATGCACAAACACCACAAATGGCTGCTTCATCACAGTTGCTTCCTAACTGGATGTTTTTCTTCCATGATTTGACAGACAAACACTGGAGAATGTAACAGTCTACTCCGTTATGTTGCTACCTGAAGAAATGACATGAGGTTTGCAGGGAAAATCAATGGGATTCTGTGCATGCAATTACCCTGTGCTGGAGAAATCATGATGATGTTTTGATGTTTGATAGGACTATTCTACATTTACTGCTTAAATTGATTCCTGATTTGTGTCCTCTGTCTAGGCCACTGCATGAATCATTATCAGTACTTCGGGAAAGCAGTAGAATACAAAAAGATTGCTTCTGCCACTGTGGTTTTGGAGGTTTTTTCCTTTATTCTGTCAGCCATTCTTCTCCCTAGAAAATGGTACTAGACTCTGATTCTAGTACCACAGATGGTACTGCTGAAAGGTTTAGTGGTGAAAATGATGGCTCCTGAAAGGGAAGAAGCCATGTCTTGTATTGTTAGCTTGGCTGCACTGGGACATTCTACTTTTCTGAGCTCCTGCTATTTCTGATTGTACTCTTTGCCTGTTTCAGAGGCATTGAGCACAAGCTAATCTGGCACAGCTGTATCCCTTACCATGCAAACTGGCTCCCTGTCGGGACCTCAGCAGTAGCCTTGCACGAAGGAACGTGTAATGTTCAAGTGTGGTTGGAACAGACAGACACAGGGCTGTAGGGCAGCACTTCGCCACACTTTTCAAGAGCAGCATGGGAGAGTGGGTAAGAAGACCTGAGGTATGTGCCCTGGTAAAAAGCAGCTTGTACCAGACACCAAACAAACAGATAAGAAAAGAGTGCTCTTGTGGGCTAGTAGGAAGACTTGTGAACATGAGGACAAAGTGAGGATGGTGGGATAGAAGTAGGAACAGATGGGTTGGGTGAGTGACTTGGAGTGGGGTTGCAGAAGGTTTATTACACAATAGTAAGAGTTAATATAATTTATGGATCCTAATGCCTGGTGCTCCATTGAAACCTTCTGGGGTATGGGTTCCAGACTAGTGTGACTGCAGCCATTTGGGGGGAGCTGTTGATGAGTCAGGCAGGCGCAATAAAGCAAGGAAAGGGGGCTCAAAAAATAAATTGAGAGTTGCATAAAGCTTTTTGACATTCATGATGCTTTCATGGCAGTCCATACTGTCTTTTGGTTCTTTATTGACCTGTGCACCTCTCTGTCTTGTTGTGATTTTCCTGCTATGTCATAGATACCATAATCCCAGAGAAGCTGACATGCTAGGCTGAGGTTTGCCACTGTATGCACTATTGCTTGAGGTCTAATGAAACTTGTATCTGGAAATGTGCACTTCTATAGGCAATATATGATGGAGAAAAACATATGCATTGAAGCTTGAACTGTGCTGCTTGACCCATGTTTTGTCTGAATCCTTTCATTTGAAGCACAAGGATATTGTGTCTATCTTAGGAGCTAAGTATGGGAGAGTGGGTTGGTCCTGTGGCAGCATCAGGCTTGCTTGCGTCTTCACTTCTGCAGCTCTTTTGCATGTTGGTTTTGTTTACTGTCTGAGGAAAAGGTTATTTCTCAGCTGCCCAGCCCCCCAGGCCTTGTTTCCCTGCTGTGGTGACGGCAGGTCTCCAGGGGGATGGTTCAGACCCCACAGGACACTGGTGGTGGGCACGGGGCTCACAGACCCCCCCACAGCCCCAGGCTGCCACAGACCTCTGCACACTAGCACACACACCGAGCACAGTTTGAGTGGATCATTGCTTTTGGGGACAGCACCAAGGGCTGCCCAGCTCCTGCTGAGAAAGGAAAGGGTGAGCAGGGCAGGCATGGGCACAGGTGCATTCCTATCCATTGGCAGCCTTTGTTTTTAAGTGATGTTTGGTCAGCGTGCTGCCATGCCAGTGAGATGTGAGGCAGTGTCACAGGTGTCATAGCCTTGTGCTCCTGACTTACATCCAGAGTTCTGTCTGGGCTTATTTGTGCCAAAGCTGCCCTCTGAGATAATGGGGTTTAACCATAATTTTTCCGTGTACATTTGTAGCTGTTTTTACTACATGTAATGTGTATTAAATACATAATTATTTAACAGCTTGAACTGCTTCCAAAGGAGCTATTCAAGTCTTTTCTGTAAATAACACACCTTTAAAAACTATATAAATTCTTAATGTCATTTTGGGACTTTTCTTACGTTTCCTTAGAAAAAATGACCTCCCCAGTCAGTATTTACCTTAAGAACTAAAATAGTACCATTTTCAGTTGTGCTAATTAGCTTTTTATGTGATCAATTTTGTATTTGCCCATCTGAGATTTGGAGTGAGAGGGTTTTCCAGTTTCCCTGAAAGTCTTAACAATCCTCAGAGGAAGAAGTAGCTATAAAAATATTTCAAATGCGGGAGGATTGAATGATGTGGTAAATTTTACAGTTTTCCTGTTCAGTACATGTACAATACTGAACATTAGTGAGTGGGAATAATCATGGACTCAACTTCATGAAGCTCAAACTTCAGGAGCAGAGTAAGGGAGGTGTCACTTGCCACTGTTAATCCCTTCACTGCCTTCATTTTCAGACTCATTTAATACTTGTCTCTTCTGCAGCTCTCCAAATTTCTTAGAAGCCTCTGTTCCTCCTGCCTCTTCAAGCAAGAGCAGCAGATGTTTCCTGTCTGTTTCCGGAAGGCAGAGAGATTTGGGGTAGAAATGGTCAAAACTTTGTTCTGTCCTGATTATGAGTGAGACTGTGTGAAAAAACAAACTGAGAACCTTGTTCCTGAATGCTGAACACGCAGAGAGGAGGCAGAGTTAACTGGTCTGATGTCACTTCAAGGGATCTTTACATCTGGGCACGTTAAGGTAGAAAAAGCTGTGAGTCTCTCTTGTCCAATTATTGCATAGGTTTCAAAATTTATTCAGCATTGTGTTATCCCATCTATATAGTTTAATGCAATAAAGCCTATACAATTAGAGAAAATTCTTACTTCTTTAAAAATACGTAATAAAGTTTATAAATTCATAACTAATTTATTGCTTACACACAAGTCATGTTCAATGACAGAAGTCATAAAGGGATTGCCACATTAAAGCTCAGTTCAGCATTACACCACAAAATGAAAGTCAGGTGAAACACTTCTATTATTTTGGGTAAGGGCTCTAAATTTTCTCTCAATGATCATGACTTTTTCATACTTTAGAAACAGACTAAATTTAAAATTGAGCACCAAATACTGTAAGAAGATTGTAGATTTCAGAACCAGAGCATGTAAACAGCTGTGAAGGATTCCAACACATTTTTTAAAAAATTAATAGTTATCTAAGTTATTAAAAAATTAACACCAACCCTCCCCCCCATGCTTGACATGTCAAATAGAAACAGTTTGCAATCTGAATGTTTAAAGACTGGTGTGTGCATGCAAAATGTGATTTGTTTTTCAAGTGCACTGTTCAGTACATATTAGTGATCCCTGCAATTTAAACTGACATTTCTCTTTGAGTATATTTTAACCTGTGCTTTATCTGAGGAACACTTAAAGTAGCATAACTGGAAAATGCGACAGGGGCCAAAAGTTTTCTACTCTTTTCTTGTTTATTTTCTATGCTTGGCAGCACAGTTTTTGATTTGTCCATTCAGTGTGTGCAGGTGACTTGTGCATAGCAGACAAGTGAAATATGAATTTACAATCCCATGGCTTCAAAACCAGGCTGAGAAACAGGTACTGTATTTGAGGATTGTGAGGTGATGTGGGGCTTTGTGGTTTATAAACGAGATCTTGTACCCATAGCCATATATCCTTTGTATCTGTTAACTTATTAAGGCAAATATATCATTGCTTGTTATACTTAGACCCCTATTTCTTGAAACATGAAAGTTTTGTATGTGCTAAGGAAGAAAAATGGAAAGGTCCAAGACAAGCTACAAACAAGCACCTGAGCTAGGAGTACATACATTCCTGATTCTCTTCAGCCAGTGAGCATAAATACTTGCATGAAACTGTTAAACTCTTTACTTTTACGCTCTTCTCTCTCATTCTTTTCATTTCAAGAAGGACTACAGAAGGCATGCTAATGGCAGTCTTAAACATCTATACAGTTACTTCATTGGATCTCAAGGATTGTGGTGGAATCTTGTCTCCCTGAATTTTCAGGAGATGCAGAATTTCATTCAAGGTGTTTATTAATGAGACAGCTGCTTTAATGGAAGCATCTGGCACATTTGGATTAGAAGCACACTGTTTCTGACAGACATCTCTCTGTCTTAGCATTTTATTTCTCTGTCTCTTCCCTATTATTTATTTCCCCTAACTTTTATCTCTCTGGAGTCTTGTCTTTTCTCTCTCACTGTTGTAGAAACTATAAAGAGGATATTGTTTTAGCTTTTCTGAGCAATTTTTAGTTCTTACACATAAAAAATGTTGTACAGTGCATTATTGACTTTTCTTAGATTCCTTTTGATAAAATTTCTGCTGTTGCTATCCAGAATGACACCAAATTCTGGAGCAGCTGTCTCTTCCATTTTAAAAGACTTTTGAGCATCAGAATATGACATGAACACATGACCATATTTGAGGACGACATGGTTCAAAATTTGGGGTTTGTACTCCTGACAAACCAAGTGTCATCTGTGAAAAATCAGAATCCATCTCAGGCTAAGCTTGGCTCTCTGAGTGTTCAGATGTATGAAATGGCCATTAATTTGAAAGTTGTGCTCACCCATGAAAAGAGAGATGGCTTTTGACTGCTACAAACTTTATGGCTGGAAATCTGTTAAATGAATAAAGCTGCATAGAGGAACACAGGGCTATGGGCTACAAAGGCAGCCCAAAAACTTTGAGCTACCAGCTTAGAGATCTGCTAATTACTGTTGCAGAATGGGACTGTTCCTGAAATTATAAAAGCACAATTAGAGGCACGGCAAGCAAATAATAGATTCACTACTCTTTATGGAAATAGAATATTGCTGAAATGGAGGCTTCTATATCCACACAGTAGAGAATGAAAAATCAGGAAAACACAGAAGGATAGCAAAACTCTTGGTTCAGTTTGGAGGAAATGGTACAAGAATCCTCGTCTTCCCTGATGGAAAGAAGGGGAAAATGTTTCAAGGATGTTATGTGGTTATTAAGAAAGAGAAAGGAAGTACTTTTGCCTATTATTTTGAATTTCTTATATAATAGGGGTTTTTGGTTTTCTATTTTTTTCATCCTATCACTATCTTAGATTCAATTATGTTCTGACTTCCTTATATTCAGTTTTGCCTTGCTGGAAATAGGTTAAATGGCATGGTCAGCCCACACATCTGTTACAGAGATTCACTTAGACTGGGGTAGAGGCAAAGAGAAAAAAAATTTGATTAAATCTTTTTTTTAGTACATAAAATAATGGACTTTGAAAGAAAAGGTGGAGCTACCTGAAAAATGATGCTTGTTTCAAGAACACTGATGGAGAGGAATGCTTACATCACGAGAGAAAAAATGTAGCAGCTTTGGCAGCAGAAATGGAGAGAAGAGGCTGATGGAAACAAATTGCTAGATGAAATAAAAAATACTTGGCAAAGAAGCAGAGGAACATAGATTCTGAAAGAACCCTCAAGCAGCTTACTATCCTTAGAGGCCAATTAAACCTGAATCAGTCAGGAAAGACAGAAAGAGCCCTCCGCAGGCTTAATGAAAATTTATATCAGGCAAAATAAATCCCTGAGATTATTGGCATATAAGGTGTAGAATGCTAAGAGAAACAAGCTAGCTTGACTAGTAATGATACCAGGGTGGTATTTACATTTAAAACAAAATATATTTGTAAGGCCTTTGAAGGTTTTCTGTGTCCATCTGTATGTTAACACAAAATCAGCTCCAGCTGACAAAATAACGTATGTAATGAAGCAAATATGCCCCCAGGTTCCAGCTGCCCAAATCACCATTTGAAAATATCTGAGTAAGAAAAAAAATTAGAAAATATCTTTAGAAAATATGCCAGCTAGCCTAGAGAGTGTGTCTTTTAAATACTTCTAAACACCTTACTTAGCAACTTGTAAAGACTGCTCAGCTTTTGCTTTTGGCAGTTGATAAATTTCCTAGCAAGAGCTGGCTGAAGCATCTCTGTTAAATGTCATTGTTGTACAGTATATTAGAAGGATATAATCCCCAACATAGACACAGGTTAGAGTAAGGTCACCAGTTACTCAAAAAAATAGACCAAGTTATGTCTCTCACCCTGTGCCTCTGTATCTTGGACCTCTGGCAGCCATTTAAAGGAGTGGCAACTGAATGCTATTTTACTGGCATACCACTTTACATGAAAAGGAAATTTAAATAGGAAATTCACGTTTTCATTTTCCCTATAAGTCTCCCTAAAGAATCAAATACAAAAATAAATTGGAGAGATTTGTAACTTAAAGTTAAAATCAATACTTCTCAGATTTCCGCTCTTCAGGTGTGTAATTTTAGCATCTTCACATAAAGCATAAACCCCCTGTGACTGCCATCTGAGCTGTCTTGTCAGTTGTATTCTAGGTTGATAGACACTACTGGCTCTCTTCTTTCACAGGGTGCTCATATCATAGTGAAAAGTTTCAGATGGACCCTGAATTTAGAAAACTTTGGGGGCAGGATCTAAACGCCCACAGATTACAAAAGGCAAAAAGAACCAAGGAGCAATTTATATTTGATCTAGAAATAAACATCCAAATTACATTCTGTATCTCATTGTTTAGCTTTCTTAAGGGCAGGGAAAACCTCTGGGCATAGACTCAGTAGAGAAGACTAATCCTCATCCACAGGATTTTTTTCTGTTTTTTGCATAGGATTTCCCATGTTTGCCTTCAGAATTCAATTACAAAATTTTGAAACATTTCTGAACCAATTCCTGCATGCTTTAGGGTAATCCATTTTATTCCTCTTTCTCTATATATATCTGACTTTGTTCTCATGATGACCAGTAACACATGGCAACAGTACAGCTTTTTATACATTTACCAAAACAGCAGTTTTCCTACAGAACTAGAATAAGGACATTTATATCCATATAGATATGAAAAATTATGAATATGAAATATATATGAAAAGTATGGAAAGAGTATATGTATAAAACTTGGATGGCAAGGAATAATTTTGTTCCTGAGATATAAATTTGAAAGGGAAATTCTTAAGGCCTGTTTATCATTTATTTTTATGTTCTCATTAGAATTAAAATACCAAGTGATTGCAAAATATTCAGATCCAGAAGAGATTGTTATTTTTTATCTTATTCACCTCTCCAGGATTCCCATGCTTGAATTCAAAGGAAGAAGATCTCAGTTTGGGCCTTATTTATTTCTTTATTTTACTCTGCAAACTAAACAGTTCACCTGTCCTTTTAGGCCTCATCACAGAGTTTCATAAAGACCATGACACAAAATTCCTTGGGAAAACAAAGATGCAGAGGAAGACAGCGAGTATTTATTAAGGGGAAGCAAGGGTTAAGGCCTGGGGCTGCAGAACAGCTGGAATATATTAGTTTTACGGGAAGTCAGACTGGAGAGGGAGTGTGAACTGCCAGCAGGTGGCTGGGAATGGCTGGAGAGCTCAGTGGTGGCACTGGAAGAGAGCTCTGCCTCTTACTGAGACGCCTCGGCCAATTTCAGCCTGTTTTTCTTTGTAATGGGACTTTTGTCAAAGCCCATTACAGTAAATTTAGCATTTCCTTTAAATATAATAGGTTCTGGATCTAACCCTGATTGTTTTGACAGTTTTTGTTTGCTCTGCCTCTTAAAGCTTTACCTTGTTCTTCCTCAGATGAGGAAGAAAGAGCTGGTTGGTGCTAGGAAGGCTTCAAGGGGTGAGACACTGATGTGACCCTTGGACAAACTGCCTCCAAGTCGAGCAGACAGTGTTTTGTTAAGAGAAGCTGCAGCAGACAAGTGTGGGAAGAAGGGTCTGCTGGGTTTTCTCTGCCTCCTGCAGCAAGGAAAGTTCTGCTGACAGAGACAGCTGCTCTCACCACAGCCATGCTTTGCTGTGGTTTGCAGCACTGGTCGATGTCCTCCAGGAGTCCTCGTCAGAAAATGGGCTTTGCTGTTGGGTACAGACACAAGAAGCTGGCCCTGCTCCAAACACCTTGCAGTGTAGGTTTAACCACGAGCAGAAAACCCAATGGAAGTGCAGGTCTGGGAGCACAGCACTGCAGTTTTCACAGCATTTAACTGACACAGTGGTAAAAAAAACAACCAATGCAAAACAAAAACCATACAAACAAAAAAGACGCCACAAAAACAAAAGCCACAAAGAAAGTTTGAAGGAAGGATTTGAAGATAACAAGATCCTGCACAATTATTTCTGAAAATCTCCTGAGCATGAAGAGCAGTGTAGCTAAGATATATGTGTTTCTCTTTGACATTGGCATTTGGCAGAACTTGAAGAAATCAAGATGGTAAGAGCTTGGAGAAGACTTCTATCTACATGGATGGTTGGGTAAAACATTACCTCGTGCACTAAGCAGCAAGGCTCTGTAATTACTGTGTATAGGAGAGGACCTATAGAGATGTCTAAGTTGAAGATATCTGAATTATGTGTTTGAGGACTTGGCAGGATGGTCACATTATGACAGGAGACCTTGTGCAAGGTTAACTTGGAGAGAGAGAAGGGTGAGGACAGTAATAGCTCTGTGGTGTTTCAGCCTCAATGATATTCAGTTAGTGATCCAGAGAGAGCTGTCAGACAAAGGATGAGAATGTATGTACTGAAATATGTGGGTGTTAAGGAACTGAAGCACTTTGTGTTGGCATGTGTACACTAGAGGAATTTATTTTTGAAGTCAAAAGAGGTAATATCTGGGGCTGGGGGACACACTAACCAGAGTCCCAAAGAAGTTGCAGTGTAGGTGTAGGGTTAGAGACTTCAGATGTAGACAGAGGAGCATGAGGAAACAAAACACCTGACAGAAAGCTGGCAAACTGGAGGGCAAAATCACAGGAATTTATCCAGAGTCCCTGCAAAGGCAGGCAGGTATTAGAAATAAAATAAAATGTTAACTCACAGTCAAGAAAGACCAGTACACCAAGAAGAGTGTTGTGTACCTCAGAAAAAATTTAGACAGAAGAGATGGAAACAAGTTTAGGAAGTACATACCAGCATCACACAAAGGTGAACATACTGGGGGTTGGTGGTGGTTAGGAAAATGTTCTACAGAGAATATAAGAAGGCTTTTTACAGACAGAATATCTTAACATTCGAAGGAACTAACAGCAGCCAGAAATCCAATTCCCTCATAAATTAAATACTCATCACTAATGCAGTCTTCTGTATATCTTTACATGGCCATACCCTTCTTGGAAATTTTGTTGTGCCTTTGGTACTTTTCCAGAGTAGTAGGTTAAATGTTCAGATTTTTTCCAAGACTCAGCACTTATTAATCATGGTGTTTTGCTAATAATAAATGTACTTTCTTCCAGCTTATATTCTTACAAGTGGACAAAAGATATTCCTTCTGAGAATTAACAGAGGTGTCAAATAGAAAATATGGTTGAGAATTAATAGTTGTTTTCATTACAACTAGCCAAAATTTTTATTCCAAGATACACTCAATTGAAACAATAGCACTGTACTCCAATGAACTGTACTAATCCAATAGAAGCATTGGCTATCTCATATTTTAAGAAAATATTCAGTACAGATTGCTTTCTAAGAGAAAAATCCAGTGACCTATTACAAAATAATTTTGGCAAATACAAAATGGCAAACTGTTTGGCACTTCTGATCAGGCAAACTACTGCTTTAAACTTATGTATGGATAATGAAGTGGCAGTCTACATAGGAGCTTTCATGACAGTAAGATAATAAATACTGACATGGATAAATTGTCATGAGTTGAACAAAAAAATCCCTGTCAAATTATCATTTTGATGAGGATGGTGCATTTGATTTTAATGAAAACAAATGTGCTGGTGGCTCCGTGCAGCAGTAATTTTGCTGTCCAAGATGACAGAGTTAGTTCTGAGAAACTTTTTAATTGTTTTATCCACATAATGGCATACTGATCACTTTTATGTCACTGGGCAAGGAAATAATCTTGACAACAAAAGCTAAATTTCGTATCAGAGGTACCACTTTTATATTTAATTATTTGTGGCAGCACAAATGAAAATAGTTGTATAGCATGATGACTGGCACAGTGGGATCCACATTGCCCATGTGTTTGAGCTGGATGGGAGCAGATACAGAGAGTATGTACAGATACATGACTTGGGTTTAATACAAAAAATAGTATGGCTATCTAAAATATTTTCCTTGAACTGCTCAGAGGGTCTGCAAACAATAACTGGTTTCACTGTAGCTTGCCAGGATTGCCCCTAGTGTCTCAGCAGATGCCTGTTGCATTTTTCTCTGCCACCTATCTCCATGACCACTGTGGATGCAGTTGTAGCAGTTAGAGTTTCATTCCCAAATTTATCAACCTTCCAGAGTTATTCAAGTGGGGAGTAGAAGCGGCTGGATGATGGTACCACATCAACATTTTGTGTGTTGTTCGAAACGGAAAGAGATCTACTTGAACATTTGTTTAATGGCTTAATTAGATCTGGTTAAATCTTTACTTTGGGGGTTGCACTGGGCATCCCCAAGCTCAGTGCATGAAACATGAAAGCAGAGGTGTCTGTCTTGGGTTCTCATGAGCAGCACTACATCAAATAAAGAGCAGTGGCTTGAAGGGCATAGCCTATTGATCATGCACCTGAACTAAATCTGTCATGTTTTCATCAAAGTTATGAATTTGAAACTTACAGGTGGTCATGCAGTTCATAAAAATTATAAGAATCAAATTACTCTAGTTTCAAAATCTGATGTTAAAAATTAAAGGTAGCTAAGTGGCGTGGGTTTTTTGTACACTGCATACTGTTTGGAAAACAAAGGAATTTGTTTTGGATTACATGTATAGAGAAAAATATACTGTTTGATACCTTATTTCACAGAATATTTCAGACAATTTTCTCAAAATCACAGGTATATTTATATTTATATTTATATTTATATTTATATTTATTTTATATTTATATTTATATTTATATTTATATTTATATTTATATTTATATTTATATTTATATTTATATTTATACATACATTTATATTTATATTTACATTTACATTTATTTAGAAAAATATAGTTTGCTTATGCTATACCTTTTTTTTGGTTTTAGTAATATCAGAAGATGAAGATACTGACCAATTTTTTTGTTGTTTAGCATGTTACATTGCTACTGAAACTTTTCAACACTGAACATTTCACTGATTCCCTTTTCTCTGCCATCTGTCTGATCTGGCCTCTTTCCAAATAATGCTGCTTTCCCAGTGGATAGGATTGTCCTGGTACAAGAGTTTTCAGTCAGGGTAAGGAAAACTCACGTTATGTTCCATTGCTTCTTTGATAGTGCATATAAATATTGAATGACCATATACACTTACAGTTTGTAGGTTCCAAGATGCACACTAAGAGTACCTGTTTGTCATGAACTCTGACTTGTGCTCTATTTTATTGAAAACCTGACACTGTCTGCTAAAAATATTTGGTTTTGTGTCATTATGTTCGGTGTGAGCTTGCTTATTTTGACAATTACTTTTCTACTTTTCTACTAAGAATGGCTGTTTTGAAGTTTTATTGTCTGGTTCCAGATTATACACAGCACTGTAGTAGTGTTATTTCAGCATTTTGGAAATAGTTGTCTTATCTCAGAAGTTCAACATGAAATGTCTTAGGAACGATAGTGTATTTTAGAAGTTGAGCACTTAGGCATGTGCCATATAATGGACTGTCAAGTTGCACACAAAATCACAAATCTCTTTTTGACCAATATCCTAAGAAGTTTAGATTTTTAAAAATTCTATATTGTGGTCATATATTTCTTTAGGTATTACATCAAATCCAAGGACATCAACAGAGAAATTACATCCCACAGATCTAAGAAAATGCAATGCATCATTAAAAATGCATATGAGAAAGCATTGTATTTTTACGTGCACAGGTGCATTAAACTGTTGAAAGGGTGAAGAGGTCTCATTTCATCTTCTTCCTTTATGCTAGAATCACTTTCATGCTAGTAATTAAATAGTGTGTTTTATCATAAGCAATTGTAATAAAAACCTACCAGATACTGACAACTTCTTTTAGGAGGAGCATATTACATTGTATTTTGAACTATGTAGATCATCTCTGACCAGTGCCAGAATTTCTTGCCGAACAATTAACTCTGAGTGTCTCAGAATATATTTCAGAAGCTTCACTTTTTCTTTATGAGACAGAAATGTCTTAGGTTACCTGTAGTCCTGGTTTCAAGAAGGGATTTTCATCCATTCAGCTGAAAGAGCAAACCTTTGGCTTTCAGGATCTATCGCTGTGTCAGAGTCGCTCCCAGCTCCTGACGAGGATCTTGAAACAGCTGAGAGCTCCAGGGTTAGCCCTGAGCGCTGTGCGTGCTGGGACGAGACACTGGGGGCTCAGCCCATGGTTTGAGAGCACACCTGGAGGGTGAAGGAGAGGTGTCAGCACTATCTAAGTCTCTCCGAGGCCGTAACTTGAAGACTTGCATTTCATTTACACAAAGGCCCTTTTCCAGTGCCCTGGCAGCACAAATGTTGCATTCTCTTAACCTGTTCTGAACTGCAAGTGTGGGAGTAGTGAATGCAAGCATGTCTTCATCTTTTGCCCTGTGCTGATGCACTGAAAGAATGATTGGTAACTGGCAAAAGGAGAGTCAGGAGTGGCAGAAATCAAGGCAGCCAAGGACAGCAATTTTGCTCCAAAGGTAGATAAAATTGATAAAACTCACATGTTAAAAAGCTTTCTACTGAGTTTCTACCTTGATAATTCAAAAAGTCTCCCAGGAGAAATAGAAAACATTCATTCTCTGGATTTCATCTGGCATTTCAGAAAGTGTATTTTCTACCTCAGTGTAGGTTTCTATAACAAGAAAGCTCTTTCTCATCTTTTCGGGGTAAACAAGTTCAGTAAATAATGCAACTATTTTCTAGTTTATTTATAAGTTTATAATTTTTCTAGTGTTGCTGTGAGTTATTATTACACCATTTGAAATATTTCATTTTTTCCCCAGTGATCAGCATTCAATGTAACTGTCTGGAATTGTACCTGAATTCCATTTTGTGCAATTATGATATTAGTTTACCATATCTTCTTTACTAGGCAGACACTCAGCACCTAACTCATAGTGCGGGGTGTAGCTTTACAGCCAGGTGATAGTTATTACTCTGGTAAGCTATTTGAAAAAGAAAAAAACCCACCAGACTTTAAATTGCATGAAAATGAACATATTCTCATGTGAATTCCTGAAGAAGAATCTGGCAGATTAACAAGTATAAAAACAGGGAGCCTGCTCTCTTCACTAAAGTTTGCCCAAAGGCTGGGAAGCAGCTGAATTATTGGATAAGATTAATATCTCGTTTTTACTGTGAGACAGATGTATGCTGCCCGATCTTTCTCCTATGGGGAAAAAAGGAACACAAAACAACAACAAACACACTGACCCTCTCCCCATCCCAAACTTAGCATGTTATATATGTTAGATATAAATAGAGCATAATTGTTTTCAAACTTCAGCTAGCAAATTTGCCATCAATTCTTGCAAGATGAGAATCAGGCCTTGTTTTTAATGAAAGATTCACTGTTATTTAATTACATGAATGTTGTCAGACAACAGTCTTTCTGACCAGAACATGGAAATAGGGTTGTGATGTTAAGTAAATTGTTTTGTTGCAAGTAGTGGTTTTTGGATTAACACTGTTGACCCTGAGCCTTGCTTTTGTAGACTCGGTTGCTAAAAATAGGCTTATGCATGGAATTTATTTTAAAATGTTTTGGGTTTTGGTTTTTTTTTTAAGAGATAGAGGTTTGGAAAGGGCAAAATCTGGATGATAGTACTTGTAACAAATGAAAAATATTTACTAATGCTTGTTGCTTTTGTAGACTTTTAATTTCTACATTAATCTGAGAACTGATTTGTCTATAGCACTGGACATATCTTACTGTTCTATTGTTCCTGGCAGTGTTTAGACCATCATCACTCCAAATGCCAATTGGAAGGAGGACAATTACTGCCAGTGATTGCCATCGTACTGCCTCTGCAATCCTGGGTGAGTGTGCTTGCTCCATGAGGAGTCTGGGAATGAGGCTGCCCTTTGCATTAGAGTGTTCTTCTGGTAGAGATATGCTGCAAGGCAGCCTTAATAATGGCCCCAAAACTGCTGTCTGAGTGGTCTTGTCTCCCTGTTCCTTTCCTTCCCATGATAGCATCCCTGCTGTAGGAGCTCTCTGGAGCACAGCTGCAGCCTGACCTGCAGTGGCTCTGCCTCCTGTGCTCCTTGTTGCCCCTCCATGGCAGAGCTGTTAACCAGTTTGAGGTGCCTCAGCAGAGCTGACATACATCCTAAAAGCTGGCCATACAACTGAGACCACGCTAAATAATGTATCTTGCCATGTGAATAGCCCCTTCAAAGCCAGGAGGACCACTCAGACAGGCTAAAGCTCGGCATGTGGGTCAGCAATTCCAGTATTTGTCTTCCTCTTCTGGAAATGGAAGTGCGGATTTGTATTTCCAAATGCTGTGAAAGGGAAGCCCCTCCCACATCTAGAGCCATCCACAAGAATATTCTGGATAGCAAAGACAGCAGAACATGTCAGTCATGCTATCCTTGCACTACTCAGACATCTGTGAAAATTTCATGCTTCTGTGAGCAGATTCTCCAAAGGGCTGAATTTGGCTGCGTGTCTTTGAGCGCATGCTTCCATTTTCCCTGCTGTGCCTGTCTGTTGGATGTTTTTAATTGTCCTTGGTATTTGGCGGGGGGAAAAAAGCACAAATTAAATAAAATGTATAAATAACAGGAGAGGGCAGGCTTAAACTGGCAAAAAGCAAGAAAAACAGACTGGCTGTAAACCTGGAAACACTGTTCCCAACTCCTAGTGCGTGCAGGAAATGCAGCGCATATGGCACATGGAATCACCTGGAGCTAGGACTTGCTGTTGCACCTTGGCACAGGACAGCAGGAACAAAGCAGAGAGGCAGATTGTAACCCTTAGTGTCCTGGTGTCTGGGAGGGATCAGCTTAAACCTGCTCTTGTACTTGGCTTCCAGTTCTCAAATATGAGATGTTAAAAATAGAATCATTCCTGAATGATCCCTTCTGTACTTAAACATGGATATCAGAGCATTTTTGTTGACTATAAACTTTCAGTATCATTCTTTCTAGTGTGTAGGAAATACATATGAATGTAATTGTACCCTTTCTTATAGAAAAGTTGGATTTTATTATAATGACACTTCATTTATGATGCTCCTTGCAAAAGCTGTTTCTGATATTATGCTTTTAAGTGAGCTTCTCAGTGTTCCTTACAATCATTAATGAATCAGACGTTAGATAAAGACAGTGTAGGTATGGCAGCATATCATTATACAGGGGAGTAGAGTGAAGCATGAGGATGTAAATATTTACTACATCTCACATAATGTTGAGGAAAAGATAGCTCTAAGGGTAGGATGATGTTTTTTACTGTTCATAGTGTACTCATCATAAAAAGAACCCTTAAAAAATTCAAACCTTCCTGAACTTTTGCTCCACATTGGCAAAGGATTTTGTCTGGAAAGAAATAAAAGAGAACTAAAAGAAAAAACTCAGAACATCTGATATTGAGTACTTGTTCTGTTTTTTAAGAAAATTTTATTTTCTTAAAACCGTTGCTTCTTTTTTTTTTTCTTCCTTTGGTTTTTGTTTGTTTGGTTTGGGTTTTGGGTTATTTCTTTGGTATTTTTTGGTATTTTTAATTTATTTGGAAATAGAAGAAGGATAAAAATCTTCAGAATGATAGAAAATACTTGCAGGTTGATGCCAATCCATGGGATTTTATTCATACAAAAGATTCTCTTTAAATCCCAAAGGTTGCTACTTCTGACTCCCTTTCTGCCCTAGAAATTTGTTTCCTTCATTCAGTTTACCACAGATCATGTTGATACCACTAAGTATGTGCCCTGTTATTCTGATGCACATGCATCTCTGCTCAGTTTGTCTGTCAAAACTTAAATGTTTTTCTGTATTTCATGCATTTCTAGAACAAAATGGGCATTAATTATCACGCATCAAGCACTGAAAAGCAAAACAATTTTTACTCTTTTTTCTTACAGGGACATCTTCACTATCACAGGCTGATATTGTACCGTTATATGATAAACTGGAATCTTATGTTTAGAAATAGAGACTTAGAATCTTATGTTTAGTGCCAAGATTCCAAACTTGTGAGTATAATTATATGTATTTTTAGAAATTGAAATGAGCTTATGCAGAGATTTTCAAAATAGACCTAAGAGAAGGAACAGGAAATGTCCAGCAAAGTATGCATTCAGATGTTTTAAGAATATTTTTTGTATTTAACAGACAACAATTACTTGGAACCCTAGAAAAGGCAGCAGCTGTTACGCAGTAGAACTTTTCTTCTGCACTAGTATTTTCTGTTCAATAAAATTTCTGAAATGTTGCTGTGTACTGGGATAATCACGTTAATATTTAAGCTGTATACACAATTAAATACAATTTTATGTCTCATATTTTTTTAAAAGTAGTGGACTTAGGAACATAGTGTAGTCAGTGATGCATTAATTGTCAGAAAAACTATATGTATGTTCACTTAAGACAAGGAAAGCTAGAATGTTCTGGCTCTAATTAGCAGTTGTTGGAGAGAAGTACTCTGCTTTTCAAAATGGTTTGTTTGCAGTAGTTGAAATTTGATTAATGAAAATTATCTCATTATGATATTGTGGCTGTTCAAAAAAAGTGGCTTTAGTACAGTGGAACTGGTTTCAAAGTAACCTGGAAAGAACATTTAACTACAGGCACGTGCATTAAGCTGTGTCTCCCTATGCAGAATGATTTTAACAGCCACAGGTTCTGAGCTCTGCACAGAATGCTTCAGACCAAAAGCTCTACAGCTGTTTTAGTCCTTTTTCTCCTCAGCTTAAATATGCTGTGGCAATACAAGGTTTTTGGATCGAAGCTGAATTGCATTTGAGTGCCCTGAAGCAGAGAGCAGAAGAACTTGTATCTTGAAATTAAACACAGCTGGATTTTCAGTGAAGGTGTTTCAGTGAAGATTTGAATTCTTGAGTCTGATCCTAACTGAAAGTGAGTCTCACTTTCGTGTCTGCACTGAGTTTGTGACCTGGTGCCAAGTAATCCTCTCTTCAGGATGAAGTCATTACCCTGTCAGGTTTGCATTCTCTAGCATTCACCTTTTTTGCTTTTTGTATTTATTACAATTAGATTTACATGCTATAAATGTGTTGAGGGTTGCCTGAATTAGGGAAATGAGTTTTGATAGCTTAATGGAAGAAAAGGAAGTGAAGAACAACTGATTTATTGGAATTTCCCACCTTAAATCCCAGGGATGAGGAGAAAAAATTCTCAGAGATGGCACTCTGAAGGGGGCAAATAGGGGACAAATATGTGATTTCACATACCCTCAAGTTCGTTATTGAGTGCTCTGGTTTTTATGTGATAGAAGATACAAGAAGTTGCCAACATCTAAAAGATGCTCTTTTAGAAACAGGATTTATGGAAGCAAAAAGTTTTAGCTAGCCTGAACTGTTTTCTAAGTGGGCAGTTACTTTTTGGTTGTCTCAATCTGCATTTTTAGCACACTTATTTCTTGGGTAAAAAACCCAGAAACATCCTTTCAGTGTTAGTGACATGAATGAATGAAGCCACTGATAGTTACTGAAGGCACTTTCGCTAAAGTAGCCAAAATTAAACATTTTATTGGTGAAAGAGGAAAGAAACAGCTTTGATGTCTCAAACTCTTTTGCTGTTCCCTAAAGCTTTTCACACCAGCTACTCATCTCAGCTGGAGAAAACAGCACTTGGGAGTCAGAGAGCAAAAGTGTTCAGTGAAGAAGTTTATTCATGAGGGAAGGGTTTCATTGATGTGGGAAGGCAAACACAGAAAAGTAAACACAGCCCACTGGATTACAACAGGTTTGTAAATACCAGTGTTGTAACATTCCCATAGAACTCTTTCTGTCGAGGCAATTGTTACATGGAATGTATTGCTCTGTTTTATTATGATTACATTTTTCTAAGTTATATGCCCTTTTCATTTCTAGTGTGCTTTACTTACAAAAGTTGTTTGAAGTTAGTGAATAGTAACACTGAGAGACATCAAAGTTTCAGAAAAACGTGGAAAAGAAGTGTTACAATTTAGATGAATCAGTCATTATTCAGGTGTTTTGGGATCTGCTGGTTTGGATTCTAATGTGCATTCAGAACACCATCTTGTGGCCTAAGTTTCCAGTAATGTGTTGCAGTTGTGAACCATTTTCATACCTCTCACAACAGTGCTGAGAACTGAGACACCTCTAGCTCCCATGAACACAGGGCAAAGCTCCCACTGAGCTTTACAAGAAGGGAGAGGAAGGGTCATCAGTGGCTTCTGTGAAGTGCAATGAGGTACTGATGAAATGATCGGTATCAATCTGAATCGCTTTTGTTCATTACACACGGAGCAATCCCTGAGCAGAGGAGAGAGAATATAAATGAATTATCTATTTAACACCAAGGTGCTAAAATTTAGGCGGCATATTTTACATAAAAAACTGGCCTTTTGCCTTTTGCTAGGGCATTGACATATTACCTTTTGTTCCTTTCACCTTGCCCTTTAAAACTTTCTGTTGTTTTTTTCTATTAATGCAAAATTGTCAAGTTGTAAACACCTCTCTATTGACAAGATACACTTATGTCAGTAGTAAAAGTGTTGGCACGAAAGGCTAAACTAATGTGGACAAGCATTTCTGAACTATTCTAAAATATCTCTTTTCTGACTATTCACAGCTACGGGCTAGCAGATAAATTCCAATCATTCATAGACAGCAACTTCTTAGTTCTTTTGCAGAGAAGTTGAGATGAGAGGGTTGTATTTTGCCATATGCTCTCACTGTCTTTGAAGTATTTCTTTGTGTCTTGTTTGAGAGTTCCATAAGATGGAGAACACCAGAATCGTTCCTCAAAGAAAAGAATAGTGCAGTTTCCCAGCATTGCCCTACTTGTCAAATTTCTTGTGACTATCTCTATAGAAGATGATATACAAGGACAAATGAAGGAGGTGAGGTAAAAGATTTATAAATGAAATAATGCCAGCACACTTCTACCTGTGCCAGACTCTGTCATGCATTAATAATTTGGCCTTAACTTCTTGTAAGAAATAGATCCATATCTTTCTGTTCTTACAGTTTACTCATAGGACTGATAGGCTGACTGGGAGGCCAGTCAAGCTAAGATATATATATAGAGAGAGAGAGATTTATAGAAACAGATATATATGTATAATGCTTTTATGTATGATGAGAAATAAAGTGCTTTTTTTTGCTTTTAATGAAGTATGAAAAGAAATATTTTTGATTTATATATATTTTCTTTTAGCAGCACAATTGTTATTTGATTTTCTCAGTATGTTTAACTCTCATGTGACACTTCAGGCATTCCTGTATTGTCCCCGTTTCTTTTTATTCTAGTGACAAAACTACTTGTTTTAGCAAGGCTACTTTCAATGCTTGGTCATGTGTGACTTGACAGAACAACCTACACCCTATTTCTATTCCTTTTATTCTGTAGATTCTGCAATTCCTAAGAAGCTGTCACAATCTGTTCTATCAAAATTACTTACAGATCCTGTTGTTCAGGGATGGTTGAGATGATGGATTGCTATGGTCTCTCTTGTTAATGTGTGCTTAGGGAGTCCTTCATTTACACAATAGACTTATTCAATTTTTGGTGAAATGTAATTATGACTCTTGCACAGAAGACGCATGCTCCATCTAGATATGGCTTGCTTATTTTTTAAAGTAATGGTATAAAAATAGGATGTCCCTCCACAAAACTCTGCTTTTACCCTTACAAACTGACTGCCTTTACCTTGCCATTGGAAGGACTGACAATTTCATGTAGTACTGGACTGTTAGTAACAGCTGGCAAGAAGTCCAGCTGCAACAGGGGCAGATTGAAGTATGACTGGTGGCTCAGGGTGCTGGAAAATTCACTGAGAAGTGTATTCCTGTCTCCATCAGCTGAGCTATGTGGCAGAAGTATGGTTAGAATAGTCCAGTTCTGGCTGTGGAGTTGGGTATGAGAAGATTTTAATATTTGAAGGGATCAGGTAGCTGGAACAACTGTAGTCTAAATCTAACTGATTTTATCTATAACATTTTTATTCAACCCTTTTTAATGAGAATGATGTTGACTTCTAGAACTTTTTCGTACTCAGATGCTCCTTTGATGTTATTATCTTGGTTATAATGCCATTTCTTGGTAAGCCATCTGTGCTGTGAGTGAGTAGTGGTGGGCTGAGGATCTAAAACCGAGTCAGGAAAACAGAGAAAAAAAATTCTGAGTGTAATCCTGTGAGTGTTTGCTTCTGCCTCACTTCCTCTAATGGGGCTCTCATGGCAGTAGGCTGTGCCCACTTACGTAGTAGCTCATAAGGTTGAGCCCTCTGTGTGAGTCAGGAGCTTCCTGGACCATGAGCATGTGGGAGAACATGAACTGAGCAAGGCAGGTGGATCCTGGGAGCTGCCTTTTTCATAAGATCAACAGCTGTATCAGCTCTGCTCACTGCACCTTGTGCAGGATCTGTTATTTAAGCTTTTGTAGTCTCAGTTGTACTTTTAGCTTCAACTGGGCATGTGAAACCACATACCTTAGAGAAAGAAACTAAATAAATGGATTGTATCATTCAATTTCAGGGGATTTATCCACCCTGTCTTGTAATTTTTCCTTACATGAATAATTTTTGTTTACACGTTCTTAATTTGAATGGGATTACTTGCATTAGTGATAATGTGAGTAGCAGGTACAGGATTAGTTCCTGTATTTGTCAGTGCTGTCAAAAGCAATAGGAAATACAATAATTTGGTTACATTTTCAATTATAATCTGAAATTAAAGAGCTTTATTTTGGAGCTGTTGCTTTGAATAGCAAGTATTGATATTTGTAATTGAATTCTGAGATAGAACTTTCCATACATTTGTAATGCAGAAAGCTCTCTCATCATGTGAGATTCACTTGGCAGATGAATGGTCACCACTTAGTAACAGTATTAAATCCTGCATTTCAAGAGTCAAAAGGACTGGAAGCTGCTTCTAAGGTAAAATATTTAATCTATTTCACACCTCAAAATTCTATACTGTGAAATTATTAGGTTGAGAAACATTTTGATAAATATTTGAGTACGTGCTGTGATTAATTTGTATTAGAATTGTACTTTGAACTAGTGTAATTCATGTTGGTAGGACACCTAAGGAGGCAGGCCTTGATCCTGAAAAAGGCTCCAGGCAAAACTCCAATGAAAACTTAGCTGCCTTGAGCAATTTTCAGGACTCAAAGGTAAAATGTGATATAGTGTGAATGGGTGGCAGAATGAAAATAAATCATGCTGCAGCTAGCCTGTTTTTCACAGCTACAGGTTTGGGGGTTTTGCTCTCTCTTTTTTTTTTTTCCCTTCCATTTTTTTTCTTTTTTAATTTTGTACTTGCACAGCTTGATTTTTAAAGATTTATTTGAATTTGGTTCATGTGCTGCTTTTAGCCTTCCTGTAATTAAACAGCAAATGCTGGGAAACAAATAATTTTGGCAAATATTCTTTTTTCAGTGTCCAAGACTTTCATTGCTGGATAAATACTATCCACTTTCATATAAAGCTTTCTTTCACATGGAATAAATGTCTCCTCAGTAAAAAAAAAAAAAAAAAGTGGGAAAAGAAAATGCGAAAAATATGGACAAATAGATATATCTCCTTAGCCTCAACTAAAATCAGTGCTAACTTGTTTAGAACACAAGCTTGCAATAGTTTGAAGACCAGAGAGATGCAGATCATTCCAGTCATTGTGGCTGCAAGTCATTTTATGTGCAGGGACATAGAGTGACCCTGACTCCAGTCACAGCTTATTTGGCAAAGAAGCAACACCAGACAGTGAATGTAACCCTGTTGTTTGCTCACAGTAAGTGAGACTGCAGGAACCACCTCTCTGAAACACAGCATGCAAAAATTTTTTTGCTTTAAGATACTCTGGCCATTCTGGATTTTGAAATACCTTCTCCATGGCCAGCTTCCTTACCAGTCTGAGAAGGTGACTCAGGACTCTGCCAACACCTTGATCACTGGAAGTGTTCTGGACCACAGCTGCAGTTGGCTGCCAGTGTATACATGATATAAAATACTTCCATTATTGTTTTCCCTTGAAATTACATAAAGGATAATCACAGTTTAGCCATGAATAAAAACTTCATGTTCTGATTTACAGTAAGTATTTCTAATGTTCAGGTTTATGTTTTGTAAACTGCTGGATTTACTTTTAAAGCAAATATAACAAATAGTGAAAACCTGCTGTCGTCAATTGTACTAGAGATTGTAGCTATGTGAGAATTGGCTTGGTGTCAGGAATGAAAAGTGGATACAAAAATACCCAGGTTTGGAGAACCTGCCTTTAGAGGTGCATGAACAAGGAGGGAAAAAGGGACATATTTTTAGATGACCAAAGAGTAACAGCAGATTTTAGTCCTGTTAAAAAGAGCACAAGATTAAGATATAGATGAAGGGGTTGTGAGTCTAAAAGCTCAGCTGTTTTTCTTACTTATATCAGATTGCCTAGAAGAATATATTACTTTTTCAGACAAAGCTTCCTTGTCTTGTACCTGTACACACCATGGCTACTACTTAACACACCTGAAGGCTGTGAAAGAAAAAGGAAATTATATATGAAATATTACAGAAATAGTTTGACATTCTAGTGGAAATAGGGGTTCCTGCTGAATGAACAATAGACAGTCTGGTAGAGTTAGATAATTGTCTTAGCATCATTAATAGCTTGAGTTAGAAGAGAGGATTTAGGAAATTGAAGATGATATGTCCAAATACTGAAATGAAGAACAAGATTTGCATATTTTTGATCATAGGCTCATTCATTATTCAAGTCGCATTTTCATCTGCAATAGACGAGAGAAGACCACCATAGACTGCAATGATAAAAGCAAGGGCAAAATTTGACTGTGACTCAGGGGAAAATGACTAATCTTTCCTAATTTGTTCTGAATCTTGACATGTAGACCTCAAATATCCTAATTTATGTGAAAATGTCTTCTTTGGTCCCTCAGCTATTGAAAGTTGTAATAACGCAAGACCACAAGACCAGAAAAAGCTTTTAAAAGCTTAATCTTCTAAATATATGATTCTAAACTCAGATTATACCCACTAGATCCTGTATTTTCTGCGTTTCCAGGGAGTTAGCCACAAAACTCCTATTAAAGTGAATGGGAGTTACTAAAATCATTGGGAGCTGTGTGCCATGATCCCATGTAAACTCTGTAAATTTCTAAGAAAATAGCAATCGAAATAGTGGTGGAAAATACAGAGTATCAGAGTAGATGATATATGAGTAAATGAGCCAAATATCTAACAAAATGAAAAACATGTTGGAAAGGAGAAGATGGATGAAAAAGAGATAGTTAAATACACTGAGTTATGTAAGACTCTAAAGGAGCATTCTCAGGATTTCAGGAAATAAAATTTCTTGAGAAGCTATGGGAAAATGGCAAGAAAGCCATCAGGCAGAATTGTTGTGAGGAACAGCTTCCTGCTGAGACAGAAGAGGTTTCCTTTCAGTGCTGTACAAATGCACCCCAACAAGCACAACAAACAAAAAGAGATGCATCATAAAATCAAGAGTAAGGAGGAGTTTATATAAGCATACAAACATACCACATGTAATGGAAAAAGGACAGAACAAAGGGAAAACTGTGGGGAAAAAAGGGAGAAAATGGACATTGTACTGTGGTTGAGGAAGAAAGCAGAGAGCTGATAGGATAAGGCTGCCTGAGAAACACGGGAAGTGTGTTCTCTCTCTGCTGAAGAAGGGTGATGCTGATCAAAATAATTTGTGCAGGGAGAAACTAACTCTTCACAGCATGGATTTTTTATCTAGCAGTTATGTTCAGCAAAATAACTCACTAGTTCCATAAAAAGTATTACAGTAAAACATAGGACTTACTCTGATATAAATGTTGTAGATTCTCTAATTCATTAAGATTTCTAAACCTGTTAGAAAGTTTCAAAAGAGAGGGCCATTACTACCTGTGTTCCTTCTAGTTCTACAAGACACAGGTGCTTAAGACCTTTATAAAATCTCACTCAAATAAAAATGGAGAAAAGCTCTCTCCTCAGAAGCTACTATTTAGGAATGGTCTTCCAGAGAGACAAGGAAATAAATAAAAAGTTGTTGATAAAAACCATCTTTGAAACATTAGGGAGAAGGCAAGGTTTTGCAATGGATGTGGAAGAATGATAAATGTCACCAAACAAAGCTCACTGACTGTTCATACCCATGCAACTATTGAACAGAAGAATGCTATTTTATGCTTATGGTGAGACTGGGCCATAATTCAGACTCTAGGAGAAAACCAAAGTTAATCAAAGAGAAAGTACTTACTCTGTAGAGCTACACGATGGATTGTACTGCCAAATGAAGGCACTGTTAGAACTTTTTAGATCTAAGAAAATCATCTTGCAAAGAAATTCAGAAAAATGAAGTCAATGTAGCTGTTGCAGCAGGAATTAAACTTAGATGCCCCATTAAAAGTTACAATTTTTATGGATGTTCTGTTAGCAGAACCTTTGAAGAGGCATAAAAAATCAAGACAGTGAATGGGCAGTACACAAACCAGTTGAATTGTGAATTCCTTATAGCTAACACACATATTTCTTGTGATGTTTCATTCAAAAATTTAACTACTACACTGAGCTGGCTTTATTCATTGAAGAGCATATTTACAAGTAGTGTTTTATAGGTGGTCGCAATTGTTGATTTAATATACAGGCTACCTTTGCAGCTGTGTAGCAAATCAGAGGAACAAATGGGATTTGGTGTCACTGAGAGATTGCATAAGCTCTCCAAACTAATGAACTTTGTAGTGTGTGAAAGTAAGAGATAATGCTCTGAGTACAAAGCAAAAGAAGCTACAAAAACCCCCAGAAAGCAGGAGAACACAGGTAATAGAAGACATGCCAAATACTAGAAGGTACAACAGAGATAAATAAAATACACAGTAAAGATGCAATATAATAAAAGACTGTAATTTGGGCTGTCAGCATGAGTGTAGTGAGTTTAAAATAGAACAAGTGAGTTAGCTTTAATGGGGTATTTAACCACAAACTGCCATAAACTGAGACTGCTGCTGGTAATACATATTCAAATGCAGCAAACATCTTATTGGGAAAAATTATATAAAATCACAGTACAAACTTTTTGGTTGTATTTCTTGAATTTGTTCAGTAGGCATCTGTGGTTTGCCTTTTGCAGACTTGGCATCTGCAGAAGTGGTAGATTCAGTGCCATTTCCCCCAGTATCATGGGAATAATTATAACTACATTTACACAGAGTATCCCTGCCCGTGGCAGAGGGTTGGAAGGAGATGGTCACTAAGGTCCCTTTCAACCCAGGCCATTCAGTGATTCTGTAATAGTAAGAAGACTTATTTTGGACATGGACAAACTGAATTGTCTCAGATTCAACAGGCAGTTCACAATAGTTCCAGAAATGCCTCCTATAGCACAGGGATTTTTCCCAAGTGATGTTAACTGAAAGTGCAAGAAGATCAGAGGAAAAACAATTTTTCTCATCTCAATCCGTTATTTGGGTATGTGGAGAAACCATGACAGATGTCTGTCCAGTGCTTCAGGACAGCTGTTTTCATGTATTCTGCCAGAATGGTTTCATTGTTGTAGCTTAAGAGCTACAGAAGGTAATGTCTGAAAAGCATCAATTCCTGGCCAGTGCCACGTGCAAGGCTGCAGTACTGTCTCAGAATGATACATCAGAGAGTTTCTTCACATTTAATGATTGCTTTTCCAGTGTCCTGTGTTGTTTAGGAAATGGATAATGCAAGTACTTCATTCCTTCTTAAGAGGTGTTTTTTGGGCATGTTGTCTGGTCTCATTTCCACTAGCACAAGACATGAGTCTTTCAGCAGCTGTTCCAGTCACCATTCTTAACTGCCCCTCAGAACCACCCCTACAAACTGTGCAAAGACAAAGCTTATTCTAATAATTACTTATAGAAATAAGATATATATTATTTTCTTATCTGTTTATATGTTCATATAAAGTTATATTTCTTTTGTGATGTTTTTATTAATTCTAAAGATACCTAGATTTTTCCATTATTTTATTTTTCTATATTTAATATTTCATAGCTTTATTAAATCAGTTCCTATCATTCAGTTCTTAATAATCTCTTCCTTAACACCATTACTATTCACACAAAAGCTAAATCTTGCATTTGAAGAGGCAATAAAGGTAACCGTAAACCAGGATTCAATTTTATTTCTAATGTCATTCCTAATTTACTTCCCAAGAAAAAAAACCCCAAACCAAACAACCACCACCAAAAAAATGCCACAAACAAACAACAAACAAACAAACAAAAAAAAAACACCCTACAATTAATTAGCAGATTATTCTGTTATTTTAACAGAATAACTTCTGGGGAAAATGCAGGTTTAGAGTAAAATGTTTTAGAATAAAATTGCAGTTCTTTATTTATTGTTCAGTGAATTTTCTGCAAATTTGCCTGTATTTAGTAATCTGCTGGAAAGGCTTGCCACTAGTTCTAGCTTTTATCCCAGTTTTTCTGTTGTTCTGTCAGTGTTTGATGAGGAAATTACCAGCTACAAGGAGATGTTTGAGAATCAAATATAGTAAGTGGCAAAAATCTCCCACCTCTTCTTCATGTAATTATTATTTTTAAAATTATTAATTTGCTTACATTTTTATTTATTAAATTAATGAATATAATATACCTTACTTAGTATAGTTCAATATATATTTTTCTCTAAAGAGGTATGTTATATTTCAGCTGGGGTTTGAAATAAGTTTTCATTGGCTGGGTATTGTCAATTGTTTTCTATATTCTTCACAGTTTTATATGCAGTCTCAGGAACACAGTAATTTTCTTTGCCTGTTTTCTGGATTACACCTACTGATTTCTCTCCTCCCATTAGGCACATGCTGTATTTTCACAGGAGTTTAGTTCCAAGGGCCTTTTTTTTCTTCTGCTGTGCAGTGTTTTTAGTAGTCTTACCATTCTACCAGTACATACTTATGCACCTATTATATGATAACAAGAAAAGCAAAATTTTTTCTGTTTATTTTCACACCTCGGTGATAGAAATTAAAAATCTTTTCTCCTTCAAAGAAATATTAAGATGCTTGGAGCAGTGTCTTCATTTTTAAGCCTGCAATTACTAGGATACAAGAGATGAAATTTTGCATGTTCTCTGTTTTTAAAGTAATAACTGTTTCTGAAGTAATCAGAAAGTAAGGAAACATACTGAAATTAGACAAATGACTTAGGAGAAAGCTGAACTGCAATCAAAATAAACCTGCAGCTGTTTTTTGCTGATCTCAAAATGCTGCCATGGCTTTTGGAACATTTCCACACATTTTCAGGTTAGGCAGTTCTGGCTTTCAAACAAAACCAAAATTAGAATTATTGAAGAAACCATGAGACAAGCAGTTTTTCCCCAGTATTTTTAGCCTGATTATAAGCAGATTTCATGGGAATTTAATGATTTAGTTAATTCTGAGATTTACTGTACCATTCAGAGGATTTGTTGTATTTTGCCAATTCTTCTGGCCAAAATGTAGGCTGTGGAAATTTTAAAATTCTCTCTTTACTGATCAAGTTTATAATGATATCTATTGCTTGTGTGGAAATGAGACACTCAAGAATGGAAGATCACTTCTCCCTGAATTAGGATTTTAAAAAGGAGATACCATAAAAAGAAACTTGACAGTGCAGTAATAGTAACAGGAAACTGGGAGATTTTTAAAAAGCAGATGCTCTTGTGAACCAAAACACAAGTTCTGGAGGCTCTGAAACGTTCATGAGAAATTTAAAAATACTTGAAATCTGAACACTTTCTCATTTCATTGAAATTCAAATTATATTAAACTTCCACTTTAAAACAAACATGCAGATGCTTAGAATTCTTTTTTCCCCCTTCACAACCAAATTACCTTCTGATGAAATTCAGTGAAAGCAAAACACTTAAACTTTAGATAAAAAAGTTGACAGGCTTTATCCAGTTCTTTAAAATCCCAATAGAAAATAATTACAGCAGAGATTGCATAGATCTACAAGAAGGCTGACGTAGCCTATGACATTTTGGTTCTATTTCATGTCTCTAAAAGCTCAGATCTGCACATCTTTATGTAAGCAATTAAAGGTATACTTTAAACGTGGGTGAAAAATATGGAAATGTGCTCATAAAGTTCTCATAGGATGCTTTTTGATTTTTATAATCCGTTCAATGAGCATTGAATCATACTTGTAAGTATATTCCTCACTGAATTTTTTTCCTCCTGATTTCTCTAATTTCTGCAGGGACCATGTGGAAGAGGGGGAAAAATTCTGCACAGAGATTGAAGAAACTTGTTCTCTTTAAGAAAAACATAAAGAAAGCAATTGGCTATCTTGGCAGCTGCAGCAGAAATTAGATTTCACAATGCTCTTAAAATCAGTGTCCAGATCTGCATGGTGACAAACCACACTGAGGTCTGATAAATCCCTCCTCTTCATGAACCTCATGACCATATAACAGAGTCTTCATTTGTGTTTACAGCCCTGTTTTAGTCCCATCCATATTTATTGATGAAGTTTTCACAAAGGAACCCCCTGTGCTGTCAGAAAAGCCACTGTAATTCCTGAACAATAACTGGATTTGCCTGCAGCCACCATAAGCCTTGTTCTTCCCAGACTGTTTCACCAAGATGGGAGTGAAAGCAGCGCTGTGGAGCACCTGAAACTCCTGTCACCCAGTGTAACTTGTCCCAGGAAGCCCTTGGGTTTTGCCCAGAGACAGAGATTTTTTTCTGCAGTAAGAGAAACTTGTCCTGTTTTTGCCCAGGCATCCATCTTAGGGAGAGTGAGAAATATTCAGTTTTATAGGCTATCCTGGCACTTCTTGTTTACATTAAAAGTTGTTTACTAATGTATAAATAGGATGCAGACTCAGCTGATATATCATAATAGGAAGGTTGAATCCACCGAGAACCTGGCATTAGGTGTTTTTAAAACTAGAAGACTGAGCACATTTGATTGTCAGTCTTTCTTCCCAAATGACAAGATAAATGGTTTATTGCAGCCTAACAGGTAAATTTGGGTTTGGTACAGAGCAGACTGAACAAAGAAGGAAGGAATATGTTTAAAGATATTTCTGATAACCTTAGAAAGAACAAGAGTTTTTCTTACTCTCCTTACATTGCAAATTTAACTGTATTTGGAATCTGTGCCAGAGGCTGTGGAAGACCACGCTGCAAAGCCAAGTAGAATACATGATTTGGAGAGTTTTAACAAACTGATGTCAGCCTCTTACTTGGCAGAATGCAGATCTTTGTGACCATAATGAACAGGCACGGAGAACTTGCTTAAAATGTGAATGAGAGAATCAGAATATTCAAGCATAGTAAGAAATTGGATATTGTATAAAGTGAGTCAAACACTTTTTTTGTTAAGAAAAAAATGGCAAAAATCCTTTCTTCTATCCATTGATGAGAAAAACCCCTATGAGGTACAATTCAAGAAACAGTGGAAAAGATTTGCCCGGCAGTCTACATGATAGATCCAGTAAATATTTTGTTCTGGGAGTAGCTATTGTCACTAAATAGGTGTAAATATTTTAGGAAAGCCAGGACTAAGTAAAAGCTAGAACTGTTTTCAAACATTTGCACTTGTTGATGCAAATTTAACTCCAAAGGGAAATAGTTTTCTGTAACTAGTTCCAGATGTACTTGTAAAAGTTACAATGAAAAGGTAATTATGTTGTAAATAGTGGGAATGCTTTTCTTCATCAAAGTGAGAGTTTCTTTATTCCTGGACTCAGTTAGCTGGAATAAGAAATACACACTGAGAAGAGCAATTCTAAACCCCTGTTACTGATTCTCTAAATTACTCTTTCCAGGACAATCAGTATTTGCTTCAGACAGATCCTCTTTCTGAAGAATGGAAACTCTACACTGAATACATGGAACACATGATTGTAGATGGGCTGTTCAAAGCTATCAAGTGTTTTCTTCAGTATGTGAATGAAAACACTGAGGCAACGTTTAAATCCACTCCTATATTTGAAGTGCAGCTTTTTCTTAATAGCAGCAAAATAACTTTTAAACCTTCTTTGGACTTAATGCAATGTCAATTTCTGTGATATTATGGGGCAACTAATCAAAACCAGCTATGATACTGCATCATCTGTAGACAGATTGTCAAATACTTTGGAAGAGACCTTTTTCAGTTATCATACTTTTGCTACTTTTCCTTTTTTTTCTTTTTTTTTAAGCATCACAATTGACCTTTCCTCTAGGCCTTTGAATGTAGTTGTTTTCCCAGCTGACTCACCCCTATCCAATGGCTTATGCCAAAAAGGCTAATATCTCAAGAGAGGCTCTGAAGACTTTTCCCATCTGTTCCCTGTGAGCTGTCATATTCTGCTCTCTTTAACCTCTGCTTCTCTTGTTTTATGAATGTATCCAGACATTTCCATCAGCCACCAGCATATATTCTTTAAATTATATTGCCTAACTTCTTTTTAACTTCTTCTGGTTCAGTTGCCCAACTGAGAGTGCCTTTCTAATACACACTGAAATTGCAGCTGGATGGACTCTGCAAAGCTTGTTCATGGATTTGATGAATTTGCCTTCCACTTTCACTAGTGCATTGTGCACAGGCAGTCTTTGGCTTTACAGTACTTGTTTCACTGAGTATTTGGTGTCAAGTTCCAGGCTGGGCATTTCTCAAGAGCTGCTGATTTCTTTGTGGTTATTGGTTGAATGTTTGCTTTCTTGGTGACTACTTCTCATCAGGACACCTGGTACTGTTTCTGCTCCCAGATGTGCAAGTACAGTTGAGCTATGTACCTGCAATAATTTCCTTCTCTATAAGCTGTGAGGTTATGTCCACAGATAGCGGACAAAAGTGGTTAGTGAATTACAGTGAAACAATTTTGCTAGAAATTTAATGTTAATGCAAGTTTTTGTGCAAGAGTGTTTTAGCCAGACTAGCAGGACATGCAAAAGTCTTTGTGCAATTTCTTCCTTTTGCAGTTGTTTTTAATATGAGACGGAAACAAATATCAATAAATAAATTTATCAAAATATCTCAGTTTACAAAGGCAAAAATAGATTAAATGCAAGTTGGTAACACTGTACAATAGTGAAAAGGAAACAAAGGACAAAGTTGGACACAATATTGCATTTTTTTTGGAGCTCTACTGGAAAGTGACACTGGTGGTCATAAGGAATCACAGTCCATCTCACTAGCAAGTGCTGTAAGTTAAATCAGCATGTTGGAGGATGTGAGTAATAACAAGTGCACTGTTTTGTGTCTCGCTGATGACAGTGGGTACTTTGAATTTTTGATGTTAGTGTGATGCATAAAACAGAAATTATAATACTTGAGAAACATGCACCCAAGCAGTCATTTCCTATTAAGTTGTTTCAGGGAGCAGACAGGAAACCTGCTGCTAACTGACAAGTTGTAATTCTCATTGCCATTGGTGCAATATCTTGGGTCTTGCCATGTGACTTAGCTTTAAGGATGTCTTTTCTTTCTTGGATTTAATTGTTGCCTCTATTGCCTTTTCACTTTTGGATGTTCATTCCCCATCATGTAGATCAGATGGATACTCTGGAAGAAATAAGCCAAGTAGATATGAGGAAGAGGGATTTGGTCACTGTGCTCTGGAACAACACTTTAACAAAGAATGGTCTGATGGTTGATGAGGGTGCTGTCTGCTGGGGTAACTTTCTGCTCCTGGCTCTCCTTCCCTTGGGAAGCAGCCAGCTCCTGCTGTCCCATGATGAGTGTGTGCCTGTTTGCACACAGAGGAGCAGAAATGGTACATGCAAATCAAAGGTAATCCTCTTGAAAATGTGAGCCATGCTCTTTAATGTAACTTTATTTGGAGAAGTGTTGGCAGACCGAAAATTGAAGCAGTAAAAATAGCACTGTTATAATGTTTGATTTTTTCAGCGTGTAAAACACTGGTTCTTTATGAATCAGAGTTTTGCTATCAACCTGATTTTTCCAAGTGACTAAATGTGTTTCTGTAGTTATTTTTTCCCTAGCATTATTTGCAGGAAATGTAAAGACTTACACTGCATATGAAAACGGGGAATCTTTCCCAATAATTTCTTTACTATTCATTTCTAATCTGTTATGCTTCTTAATGCAGCTGAAAAATCAACTTCACCTGCATGGAAATATCAATTTTAAAGCACAATTTATAGACAGGTATTTCATTGTGTCCTTATTTACACATTGCCAGAGGATTCCTAGTGTTTATTAAACTTCTAGCTACTTTCTTCAAATAGTGATAGGAAACCTTTCTGAGCTATGTAACTTGCAAAGAGATAATGAGGTTCAGCTGTGTCACAGGATTGTGGAATTAAGTCGAATGAGATTCAGAGTAAACACAGATGTTTGCAAAAGCCCCATGTAACTTTTTCAAGACAACAATAAGGAAAAAACATTTGTCTTTGTGTATCTTTGCCTTTAAATTTCTGTGTCTAATTAAACTGTTCTGAGCAGGTCCATGTCCATATTCAGCTAACTTGTGGCTGACCTTTTTGTCAGCAGCAGGTATAGCTCATAGAGCAGATGAGCCTTTGGGATGTCTAACAGCAATGTAAGGAATATGGCTTTATTATTTTGGACCAGACTGGGTTCAAGCACACCCTTGTTAACAGCTAAGCAGGTTAAGCAAAAGGACTTAACACGTTTGGGACTTACTAAGACATTCAGCTGTCACTATGAGCATTTTTGCACCTTTCTTTTGGATCAGTCAAAATAATGTATTTATCAAACTATTTTGTCATGAGTTGCATCACTAAGATGTTTTTTGTGTTCTGAGGATTGTTTCAAAATTGAATATACATAAACATGTTCTAACTAGAAAGTGCAGGATGTTGTAAAGAAACTTTAATCTTTCCCATAAAGTGCATTTAGCAAATTACTCTGAGTAAAGAGTCCATCTTTGTTCACATAAGAACAATTGGGAGGGAATTACACAAACTCAACTAATATTGTTCAAAAAAAGGGAAAAAGCAGGGAAAGCTGGGGAGAAAGAAAGTATGTGTGTTTGTGTGTGGGGGTTGTTGGCTCTGCAAACTGACAAACAATATCTGCTTGTAATGTGGTTAGGAACTACCTGAAACATGGAAGAATGTAAAATATTGACTTCACTGTAAAGCATGAAGCAGTACCTCTACAGTCCAAAGAAGTGTTGGTTATCAGAAGAAAATGTGTATTTTTGGAGGTGAGATCAGCTCTGTGCTCTGAACCAAATGATTTTTCATTTTTTGTTCTGATAACAAGCTGGTGGCAAGCTTCACTGAACTGAGAAATTGTAAACTCTTAGAAAAGGCTGTCTAAAGATAACAATTCAATGTTTCTGCGTAATGTATTCTGAATGAATCTGATAATTTAAAGCCCACTCCACCAAAATGGGAGTGATGCTTGTGTCCTCTTTATCTTCAATTATGTCTAATCTGTTTCTAATTTAAACATGATAATGCTGTTGTCAGATCAAATTTAGATTTTAAATGTTTTATTCTTCTCCATTGGGAATGTTTTAAATGTGTGTGGGCTTTTAAATGCATGTGGGCAGTACTGAGTCTAATAAAGTTTTAGGTAAATTTAAAGGAAACAAGAGTGCTTAAAAGTGAAATGGCTCATAGTTCATGAGATGGAACAGATTTAATGAATGGCAGCTAAGGCAAAGTTAGGGAACAGCCTCCATGGATTACCTGCTTAACCTCTAAGGAACCCTAATTCAATAAGTAAGTTGTATCTTTCAGGAGAAACAGATGTTTTAAAAACAAAAATGCCCTTCAGGTTTGTTACTCAAGTATCTTCCAGGGTATGGGTAAGTTAAAAATAACCATGATTTTATGAACTGTTATGATATATCTCTCATTGTCAATATCTTGGAGTACTACTAAAAGTTTACTGTCAAAATAAAAACTGCATCAACATTATTTATCAAGGTATATTGTCAAGTGTTCCACATTGTGACAACAAAAAATGTAACAAAAAGAGCTTTCCCAGCTAAACATACATTTTGGAGAAAGTGTAGCTAATCTGAGTACATTGCACTTTGAATGTCTCTTCTCATGATCTCTGCAATGAGGAATATTCACAAGTCTCAAATAAAAGCAGCTGATAAATTATTTAAAAGAGGATTTTTTTCTCTTCCATGATCAAGAACTAAATGAAGAATCCACCTCTATTCTTTGAAAATTCAGTTGATGAAACATTGAAATGATTCTAAAATATATTCTGATTGCAGGCTGATTATGAAATTTGGTCTCAAGTTAGAAGTAATTTTTTTATTTGTGCTTTCTCCTTGTCCTTAAATTTGTCAATGGAGTGTTGTTTGGGCATGTGGGGCTTGGTGGGAGCCCTTCTAAAAACAAGGGGAGAGATGGTGATGTGTGTGGTGTGGTCCCTTTTTTGTTTACTGATTTTGGGCTTTTAGGGGGGTTGGAGTTGGTACAGAAAAATCCTTCAGTTTTGTGTAATCTGCTAACTTGCTGAGGCTGCACTCAATCTCACTGTCTGTGCCATTGATAAAGACATTAATTAACAACCACCAGTCCCAAGACAGAGCCCTGAGGGACACCACTCATCACCAGCCTCCACCTGAATGTAGAGCCGCTGACCAAAACCCTCTGTCTGTGCCCATCCAGCCTATTCCTTACCCACTGAACAGCCCACCCTTCACTTCCATGTCCATTTGCAGTTTGGAGATTGGATGTTCTGTGACACTGTGCTGTGGGCTTTACAGAAGGTTAGGTACATGACATCATTTTGTCTTCCCTCACAGGCAGCCACCCAAACTGTTCAGGTACAGTGTGTCATTAGTGTAGCCATGCTGGCTGTCTCAGATCATCACCTTGTCTTTTACATGTTGTTTTATTATAATTTTCACCTTGCTTAGGCTTGCAAGAGCTGTAATGGAAACACACATGGAAGGAAACCCTCTATAAAAAGAATCTCGATTTTCAGCATCATTTTTGTGATTTCCAAAAAATAATCCTTTTGCAGCATCATTCTTGTGATTTCCAAAAGATAATCCTAAATCCTGCTTGAAAAAGACTTTACTTGGCCTTGAAAAGCAATGCTATGAGAAAGTGTCAAATAATTCTGAATGACTTTACACTTTTATGTGGACAACAGCAATGCTGAACAAGAAAAATAAATGCCATAAGGGTACCAGTAGCTGGTAATCCAGGAGCCTGACTCCTCAGCTGTCAGATGTTTCCTCTGAATTCAGAGGGAATTGGTCATGGCCTGTCACTGCAGAACAGAACCCAGGTCACCATGTTATACCGTGGTATGTCTAGATAGAAAAGAACTGCAATAGCTTGGATTGGGTCCAGAGTTCCCAAGAGCTGGGGTATGCCAAGCCTACATGGCCATGCTGCTGCAACTTTTTTCACTGATAGAGTCCCCAGATTTCATTAAGTTTAGCTAGAAATTTTCTGCTGAATATTAGCTTAAACATTTATGTATAGATTTTGACTGTATTTATTAACATTCATACAATAGACTCTATCTGCTGTAAACTTACTTTTATCCCTTTGCTCATGCAAAAGATTCATGCATTTGTGTGCCTAATGAGGAGCTAATAGTGAAAAAAAACCTGAGAACAGAAGTTGCTTGTTCAAATTTGTGCATGGATAGCTTTTGCAGCCTAATCTGGGTGCTTCTGAATGATAAACTCAAGATATAAAATTATACATGTACACTTGGAAAACAAAGATGGTGTTTAGCATTTTATTAATAAGCATAAATAAACAGCATAAAATTATATTAATTTGTATTATGGCTATAGTTCTTTTTTGTCCTTCTGCCTTACATCTGTCCTCCAGTGCTAAAGATATTGGTCTGCTGTGTTATATACCTGGAAAATCACATTTACCTGGTTTGCTCAGCAATGGTCTCATTCATTGCACTGTTAAGTAGCAAAGTGGATACCTAAGTGTGACATACTGAGGACAGCAATTGGCTATGTGAATAGCAATGAAAAAAAATTATTCAGAGGAGGAATAACTCTCTCAAATTTAGCCCTAATATCTTGTATAAATCAAGTAGTCCTAGAAGTTCATTTCCACAGGGCTAAATGCCAGCTATTAAATTCTAATTAAACAAATGAACAAGTGAAAAGCTCACTTGGGACCCCCAAATGTAGAATTGTGTCAAACAAGTTACTTAATATTTATAATTTTGTAAACATGTCCTCCTCTTATCCCTTACTGTATTTGAAATACTCTTACTTCTCTGCCACTTCTGTTGTTAGACTGGAGAGCAAGCTGTCCAGGTGAGAGATTATTTGCTTTGCCTTGCTTTTATATTAATTTGCAGGCTTCACGATTTTAGAAGTGTGCGTGTCAGAGTACATGTGTATGTCTAAATACCTATGCACTCATACATTTATAGTTTATAGTGGCATAATTCACGAGTCCAGCAATTTTCTCTGAAGTGTTGACAGTGAGCAGACCTTTGTTTGCAGAGAAAAAAAATCAACAGTTCATTGCAGAGGCCTGGCACTCACAGTCCCCTATTAGCTTTATGCATTACTGACCTCCACAGGCATTTTAGGGGAAGACACAGCAGGAAGAGACGAAGGTCAGCACAGAAAGTGTTACTTCTTTTGCAGTCAACTATTGTGGATTTAATAATTGTTTTTCTCCATTTTTGCATATAAGGTTTGGCTGTTCTTTCTGGTAAAATTATTGGTCCGTAAGAATTATTTTCCTATTTCAATCCAAGGGTCAGTGATAAAGAGCACTGTCGAGCTCCACTGGGTCCATGTCACCCTATGCTTCAAAACCCAAGTGAAGCTGTGTTCATGCCAAAGTTCTCTGGGTGCCACTGCATCCAGACCCAGACACAATTGCGTGCATTATTCTTCCTCATTGGTTCTTGCCAAGTTTGTCCGTGTATATGAAACCCAGATTTGATGAAATGTGAGTAGAACCCCTTCCTGTTCCATTCCAACAGCTGGATTTAATATGTTTATTTCCTGTTTCCAGAGAATTTATTAATAATTAAGCAAAGTGATGTGATACTCATTAATGTATGTATGTTTATGTTTTGAGTACAAAAAGGCTCTTCCTTATCTATTAACACCTCTAGAAGTAAAGTGAAGGTAGTCAATATTTTTTTAGCATCCAGATTTAGGCTACAGGAAATCCTTGAAGCAGAGGGGAATGTTTGAGTTTGAATAGACATCCAGGGAATTTTTTAATGTGTAAAATTCTTTGATTATCTGAAAATGTAAATTTATTGGCTAGGTGATTGAAAAAAAATAGAACAGATGTACAATCTTAGTGAATTTCCTGATACTTCTCTAACAGCAAATACTCTGTTTTCTAAATTTTAATATTTTTCATATGTTAAGGGTGATTTCAGGGTGACTGGGGGCCACCAGGTGTAGAATCCAGCTTACCATGACAATGGGCACTGGGCAGCAATTCTGTTGGGTCGCAGGCAGTAGCATTGGCCAGGGGGCACCTTTTTATACAGTGGAACCCTGAAGACATGGCCTGGCTGTTGAAGGATTCCCACAAGTTTGTAAATGTATTCTTGGAACTGCAGTTCGTTTACACTAACACTGATTGAGAGCATGAAAATCTTGGTGGGGGAGCACATAGATCTTTCAGGGCAGAACTGCCATTTCTTATTGGACAAAATGAGGAAATCAGGTTAATGATCTGACTCTATGCTCTTCATCTTGTATTTCAAAGAAATAAATACAATCCATGCCTATATGATTGCATGAACATAGTTAAGCAAGCTTTAGATGAGCTCTTAGTTGTTTATGGCACTAAAGCCACAGAACCATGGCTTATCCGCAACAAAGTAATACAGACATAAGTTGTGATTAAAAAAAAAGAAAAAAGTGTAGATGGAGTATTGTGTAGTACGCTTTCAGTGACTGCAGAGTATTCCGTTTTCCAGGGGCATGCTACTGTCATGTGCTGCTACAAGTGTCTGGCTCAATTCCCAGGCCTGTGTCTCAGTTCTTGAATGGTCAGGATCAGGAAAAAACACAGAGTTATGGGGATAGGGCATAAACAAAACAGGCTCTGGGTACGCCTCATATGCAGAATGAATATTTGAGGAAGGAACTTTGAAATAACCCTGTTTGGGTTTTTGCTCAAGTTTTCTGAACCTATGAACCCTCCTCAAGTGGTCTAAGAAACAATCTGAAATTATTCTGTCTGTGAACTGTACAATATTACAAACTTATACTTCAGACTTAGTTTAAGTCACCTTGCATAAAAAAGTAGTTCATTATCATAACCCCCCTTTGGATGGAAATGCATTAGTGGTGTCTGCACAAATAAGCAATGAAGAGTAGTGAGAAGAAAAAGCCTCACACAGTACCATGTGAACACACAGTGTCTGCCTCAATTTGTACCTTTTCAATGTCTGACAGTGAATGATAACATTATTGCAATGGTATTTACAGGCACTGCTGGAGTATGGGGTTTGTCATTTTTTCTATTCTGAATTGTTGTGCATGGCTTCAGAAAGTGCCCAAGGCTGAAATGTGTTTCAGAGGTCGTCAAGGAGGAAACAAAGTGGTTTTTTCACTACTTTTTATGAAATTCGGAAAATCAATTTGAAGTTGGAGGAGTTCCAAACCTAAATGCACATTATTATGGATTCAGATGGATAAGATGGTTCCTGGTGGGGATAAGTTTGTCATAGTGTCTTTCAGGAAATTATACAACTGTCTTTCGTTTTCTTCTATATTTCTTTAGCCTAAAGAAAGGAGGTTTCAAAATGGCCATTTAATAATCCCCTAGAAGAATAACCTTTGCAGCAGTCCTATTTTATAACATAAGAACTATGAAAACCTGGCCTTGGATGGATTATAACAGAATCCTGTCTATTGACTTATATTTTATGATTAAGTCACTAATCTGGCATCCAGCTTTACTTGCATTTGTTCAGAATGACAGGAGTCCCTTTCAGTGGTCATCACAGATTTCTCTTTTCATCAGCTTTTCCTCAGAGGTAATTGCAGCTGTACACAAGCCATTCAGTCTCCAAAAAGAGGACAAAATTTATTTTAATGTCCATGAGTGCACAGTTACCTCAGAGATGAAGTTATTGTTGTGGAAGAATAGGAAAAGCTCCTTCTCCTCTAATGAAACAGAGTGCCTGACAAGATTAGGAAGCAAAAGATCTTCCTGATTTTTATTTTTTATTTATTTTTACATGAGCAAAACATTGTTCAGCTTTTTAAATGAAGGTTATTTAAGTTTGAACTCATTTTACAGAACTCAAATCCTTTGAAAAAGCTTATTTCTGAATATATTCTATTGGTTTTAGTATCTTGTACCATAATGATTTTGCCACTGCAATGGAATTGCAGTCACTGTAAATGGGAGTGCTGCAGTTGGTTTTTGTTAAAGAGAATTTTTGATACTCATGGTTTACTTGCAGTTTTGAAATCAATTATTAGTCCAAAGGCAAAACCACACATTTCTACAGTTTAGGTGGGGGTTTTTTTACATTCTAGTCCACAGATTTACATGTGGGAGATACTTAAAATTGTGGTTATACATCATCTTTGAGTGTCTCCTAGAACTGTTTGCATAGTGGAGTAATTTGTCAGGAATAGTCACTTCATACAGGTGTAGAGCACCCAGTGAGTTACTTAGAGTAGCTGTAATGCAACATTTTTTACTGAATACATATTCCAGGTGATTTTTTTCTGCAGAAGTTCAAGAGAGAACTTGTGGGATTTTTTTTTTTCTCCATTAATATTAATTCCCTTAAAAGGTACAGTTTTGTTTGGAGTCCTTGATTATATTAAATCAGGTAAATAATATATACCTTTGCTTTCAGTTTCCCTGAGTATCAAACATTTACCTGAATTGAATTTTGAGAATCCTGAGACAAATTCAGCCAATGCATTTTATGACTATGAAAGAGCCATAAGCCCACTTATCTCAGGTTTGAAATTTATTTTTTTCTTTTTTGTTACTTGCACACCTCTCATCAATTAATGCTACTGAAAAGACATTGAGTAAAAGTGAACTGATTCCTAGTTGCGGAATTTTAATACTTTAGAAATGGTTTTAACTTTGAAAACAAGCAAAAAAAATCAAACCATAAAGTTAAGGATTTCTTCCCTACAACTAACAGAATCCTAGCACAAAGGATAAAAATCCTCTTAGATTACTTTTCAGCATCAGTACGTTTTAAATGTTGAAACTTATATTGTTGCATTTGTATACCATGCATATTCATAAATATTCACCTGCTGATGAGTTGGAAACCATGGGCATTGCTTAGAATGTAGTACGAGCTGTTTGTTTATTTTTAAAATTTTATAGACAAGTATTAAAGATTGGATGAAAACTCCATGGAAACAAATAAATGATGAGCACATGGAGATAGAGCTCAGAAGATTTGCAAATGTGATCATTTCCCTAATGAACAGTGTTTCGCTACTTGAAATAATCTTTCGTGTTCTGAGTACTCTGCATTATGTAGGAGCCTGTAGCTAAATTCCCTTCATTAGAGGGCTTTTGAACTCAAAGGATTAAAAAAATTGGAGAAACAAGTATTACAGGATTGAACTCCCAAATCTCGAAGTACTTCTGAAAATATCCTTCTGAGTTTATTTTTTCTTCCGTAACCAGCAAATTACCCAGCTGGCTTTCACATAAGATTCAGAAGTCAAATTCCAAGATGCAGTCACTACCCTGCTTGCTTCTTTACTCCTTCTGTCTTTTTGTTCACAACAGTCTGCTGTGTAAGAAATGAAGACCTGTCAAAGCACAAGGACATGGGATATGTGCTTTTCAATCATGGATTAAGCATCTGAAAAGAGCTGAAGTTTAAGAAATTAAAACTTCTTGTATATCAGAATCCAGCAATTACGGGCACAATAGTCTTTGTGTTCTGGATTTGCAGAATTTTGGATAACTTTATTCCTGAAATGTTTGTGCTTTTATTTCTAAGGCAAAGTTTGTCAGGTGAATAACACATGGAGGACTTTTTCATTGTTCAACTGCACAGAAGAGCTGGGAGATAAACAGATGTGTGTAGCTAAAGCACTAGGAGAGATGGCAGTAGAAAGAGATAGATGCACACAATGGTGAATGTACATCCTGTAACACCCTTGGGGTGGCTTTTAGGAATTAAATATCATCTGGACTGATGCCTTTTTCTGGTCTTAGGAAATAAAGGCTCAGACACGGTGAAAGGGTTGGGGGTTGTTTACCTCAGTATTTTAACAGGATCCCATTCGATGGCTTCTGCCGTCCAGGTAGAACACGCCGCAAAAGCCCCGTCCCCTCAATCGAGTATACAATTAAAGACTGTTTATAACCTTAATACCTTATCAAGAAAATGTAATGTTCAAGGAACTTCTTAGAAATTGGCAGACCAAAAATATTTTACATACATGAGTTGGAAAATATCATTATTAAAATAGTATGAATCCATCTGGAGAAAAGATGTCTTTACTAGTGAATAATTTATCAACAAAGTCATTTAGTTCTGTGCATGCTTCAGATGTGCACATAAACTGACAGAAGCAACTGTTCCTGATTTTGAAGGGTGACCAGCTGTGTCTATGTGCTCAAATGGTTTAACTTGAATTTCAGCAAAACAGGAGTTGTTCTGATACACAGAGCTGTTTTCCAGATTAGTACTTCAGGGTTATGATGTTTTAGGAACACCTATGACCTTAAAACAATAGAAATGTTTTCATTTTTTCAGCATCTTTCCTCTGATGATGTCAAACACCTCTTTAGAGAGTAAGATTATATAGAAAAATTACAGTATAGAAAATTGATGAATGACTTGGCTGTATTTGGCTCCATTCCTTTTTGTTCTGCTTTGGTTTAATTTCCTTCAATAACAACTAATATTTCTAGCATACCTACTGTTGGATTACACTATGTGTGTGTGACAGAGGAGCAGGTTTTGAAGACCAGAATAAGCCTCCTTCCTAGGCCCGCAGGGGACCGCAGGAAAGTACATCCAGGTCACCAGGGATGGGCTAGGAGAGAACTGTGGGTTTGTAGACTTCGTCAGGTATCCTTAGCTAAGGAGACAGTGGTACCATGAGCAAATTGCAGACAACTAAAGGAATGCATACGCATAACTGTAAAGAACATTTTGAGAATAATGTAAAGAACACTATGAGAATAATGCAAAGAACACTCTGAGAATAACGTGCGTTATGAAAAGGTAGTGAATTCACATTATGACATTAACAACATATCTAGAGTCATTAATACATCAGCAGTGACAGTTTGGGAGAGTCCTGAGAGCAGTGCTGTGAGCTGTGAGCCAGCACACAGCTCCATCCCTTCTTCGCTGTCTGAGCTCAGCACAGGTCGAGCAGGGATGCAGAGGGAGTAGAGGGAAGCTCTTTCACTCTATCCCCTTCAATCTCACTGTTACTCCGGGCTCAGCTCTAGGTACAGATTTAACATGCATTAAAACAAAGCAAAAACAAGAAAAACAGTATGAAACAGCTTACAATTCAGTTAACAATTCCATCAGAAGTCACAGCTCGCGGAAAATATAAAGGTATCTCATCCTGTTCATGCACTCTCGTTTAAAATCTGTTTAAATCCGCCGCTCCCCGCCCTCCCGACCCGCCGACACCCAACTCGTCAGAGAATGGAGGGGGGAAGGAGGAGGAGGCGCAAGGCAGATGCTCAGGCATGCACAGATAAGCAGAAAAACGGGGGCGTGGGGGAGGCACCGCCACAGGGAATCTTTTTTCAGTAATTCATTTCGTCTGCCGAGCCGTGTATTTTCAGGCAGGGTGCGGTGGATGGAGTTGCAGGAGCGGGGAAGGAAGGCAGCCAGGCCCGGGCCGTCCCGCAGCCCGGCCCAGCCGCTGTGCGCCGAAGGGACATGGCAGCGGCGTGCGGAGGCTGTGCATGGCCGAGCGCGCCTCACCGCCTCCGCCGCTTCCTTCCGCCGGGGGCTGCGCTTGGTTCAGCATGTCCCAAAACCCCGTGGATGTACATCCCGCTCCAGCTTCACCAGTCACGCCCCGCCGGGTTCGGCCTGTTTCAGTTTACGGTTCTCCCGTCCCCGCGGTGTTTAGCCCTCTCCACCCTGCCGCCTGGGGCAAAGTTGCTGCCGCTGCTTCTGGCCCTCTCCCCGGCCGGCGCAGGGAGAAAAGTCGCCGCCGGCTCCAGCGGAGGGGTCGCCGCTGTTGCTGCGGATGCTGGCTGTCCCCTGCTGGCCCGGGGAACAGCCGGGGCCGGAGTCACTGCCACAGCCTATGACCCCCTGCCCTGTGCGCCAAAAGGTCGCCACCGCTGCCGGGAACTCGCAGGCGCATCCACGAGATTCTTCTGGGACTCCTGTCTCTCGTGCAAAGTTTCTAAAATCGCCCGCCACGGAGGGAGCGGCTTCGCAGCCGTGCTGTTTCTCTTACCGGCTAAATTACACAATTCCAACTTTCACCGCATCCAGAGGTCAGCGGTAAACATACCATCAGCTGCAGTCAACTTCAACAGCCGCTCAAGCGAGTGAGAAGAGATAAACCCTCCCACACTCGGCTAGCACCTGTTCCATAGAGTCAAAAGACAGACTGCTGCTCATCAGCGGAAGCTTTTTTACCCATTCTTAATCAGTTTCTTCCGCTTTTGTTTGCTTTTCGTTCCCAAACGGCTCACCTAAATACCTTAGGGATTGAACGACCGGCCTTGCCACTTTCTTCCAGTGGTCATGTAGTTCCATTGGGCTCTCGCAGGCAGCTCATAGCCGATTTTCACCGCCTTCCTCACACGGGGCACCATTGTGCGGGATTGAGCAGGGGCACGCACTTCCCACAAGATGACAGCATGCAAAGACTTTGTGCAAATACCTTTACTATGCAGTGTTCTTTGTGCAAAGACCTTTACTATGCAGTGTTCCTTGTGCAAAGACGTTTAGTGCGCAGTGAAAATTCCTTAAATACCATCGCACGAACAGGATCTATCATCATATATAAACAGGAGGTTGTTCACCACAGTATTCCCCAATCACCTGGGCTATTCCACAGTTTGTACCTGTTACGGTAACAGGTAAACAATGCCTTACAAGGTCACAAACAATAATCCTCAATAGGTCTAAACAGTCTACAAACCCACAGTTCTCCCCTAGCCCATCCCTGGTGACCTGGATGTACTTCCCTGCGGTCCCCTCCGGGCCTAGGAAGGAGGCTCATTCTGGTCTTCAAGGCCTGCTCCTCTGTCACACACACATAGTGTAATCCAACACCTACTATAGTAGTTCTAAAAATAGTTCTAAAAAAAACTATCACCAGAGGGATTCTATGATCCCTGTGGAAGACGTGAGTCCCACTTCTCCATGATTCCACTTCCTCTCTGCAGTTCTTTTACTGAAAATCATGTCTGAGGGCAACCATTCAGAGCAGGGAAACTTTTCATTCTAGATTGTTGTGTTATTTAATCGCTGTTTTTAGCCAAATTAAAATTATTCTAGCTGTGGGTTTCTTCAATACCTATCAACAGATTGCACAGTACTTAAGTCATTTGACAATGTCACCTAAAATTTGGTGACAATAAGAATCTGGCAGTATAAACAATGGTTATATGTACTTTCCAATGCCCTGTGTTTTGTGAAGAACATGTCAGATTATTGAGTGGTGTATTTCCTTGCCTGATGTTCTGCTGAATTGAAGCATATGAAGCAAATAATTCTACAGACCTTAGACTCCCTGTTCAGACCACATTATCTGTTACATCTAATAGGAGAAGCTCAGTGGATCCTGAGGTCACAGCCAATTAGACAGCATTGAGGAGAGCTCAAGGGAAAATGTGTATCTTTGTTGTCCATTCTGTTAGCCCAGAACCATTTGCTAATTGTACAAAGCGTGGTTATTGTCTGTATTCTTTTTTGTCTCCCCTTGAGGCTCACTGAAGTGTAATTTTATGCAAAGATGATGGAAAGATTGTTGTTGAAGCTGAATTAGAAATCTCTGAATGTAAAGACCTATGTTTCTAATTAGAAGCATCTTCACACACTGGAAATGAAATAATTTAGTAAATTTGAGGAGCCAGCACGACCAAAGCCACCTAGGCTTAGGAGCCAGAACAAGTGTGTACTGAGGTTTAGACAGAATTGCCTGACATGCAGCCTAGGCTTCTGACAGGAGCAGGAAGTTTGGATAATCAAAAATAATTAGTCCATTTTTTCCCCCGACAAAAAAACGCCAAAACAAACAAATGAAAGAAACCCAAAAGACATTAACATTTTTGGTGGGAAAATTATATTCTGGGTAAATTTCCTGTCAAGGAAAGTAAACAAAACCATGCATTTTCAATCACAAACAGCAGCTGCTTTTTGACTGAATCATTACTGTAGTGTGGCATGAGGCAGAGGTCCCAGTAACCAAGTAGCTCCACAGTGCATGCTGTTGATTCCCTTGGGCCTGTACTGAAAACTGCAGTCAGTTATTTTTATTTCCCACTCCTCCTCAGCAGAACTTGAGTCTCTCCTGGACTGTGTATCCTGGGACACACCATGCTGCCATTGCAGCCACTGCTGCCAATAATGAGCTGTAATGCAGTCACACAGCAATGGGCAATCTGAAATATGGGCTGCCTGGAGAAAGTGAGCCATGGAGGATCAGAACTTAACTGAGGACTGTGCAGATGGATGCAGAGATTAATATTGACTCAAAAGTTGGAGACTAATATTGACTGAAAAGTTGAAAGATTTTGTCTTTTTGGGTAACTATTTTTAAAAAAGAGTTTTGTTCTGAAACTAGTTTTTTATTATAACTATTAACTTTCATTCAGAAAAAGACCAATATCAGACCATTTTATGACATGGAGATTTCATATTTGATCTGCTCAAATTGGGGATAGAGAAGGAAAGAAAAATTAATGAAAACTCTTTTACCTCCAGAAACAGAAAATTGTATTCTCTGGGAGACCCTAGTTTCCCTTTAGCACCTGCTAACCTCCTTTCTTCTCTGTTCTCGTCTTGCTAGTGCACTCAAGTGCCTGCTCTACAGGCTAGTTTAAGAGTTTTCAAGAGGAAACTAAGAGAAGTCTCACCTAATTTTCCTCCTGAACTTTCATTCCTGCCTCAGCAACTTCAGTCACTCACTCATAGCACTCATACTTCTGTCTGAACCCAAGGAGCAAAGTGAGCAGGGGAAAGACGGAGGTTGGATTTTATTTTTTCCATGGAGATTTTACTTTTTTCTACAGTAAGTAACTAATTTAATGTTTTCAGATATATTCAGGTTGTCTGAGGGAATAATAAAGTCTTACCCATATGCAACTGCAGGTCAGTCATCTATAGTGTCATCTTGCCTGTGCTGTTCAACTAGTGATTTTGACCTTGGTATGAATGGATCATTCACTCAAGTGATGAGAGTTAATTTAGCCTTTATAATAGCCCAGAGCTCAACCTTTTCAGAGATGTGATTGTTTCAGTGATGCCAAATTATATGCAATCACTGAGTAATATGAACAGTGATCCACTGCTGTGTCTTTGGATGTAGGCCACCAAAATCATTCTCTTCATACTGGTAGGAAATGGGCTAAAAATTTATTCAGTGCTGCACATTGTGGAGTGTATGAGCCATGTTACTGTATAAACAGTATACTGGGAGAAAATGAAGTTTGGTGATTTTTACCCCGTTTTTTGTTCTATAGCTCTTTTCTCCTTTGAGGGAACTGTCTGGGTTCCATTTAAGGGAAACCACCATTAAATTCTCTCTCTTGGATTCAGAAGCTTTTACATCCTATTGTCAGAGCTTGGGGAGCTCCCCAATTCAAAAAGCATAAAAAAATGGGTTATTTTCATGTGTCTCTGCAAATTCACATAAGGTGTGAAATAGGACTTTTTAGTCAAAGGAGACTGGGTGAAAAGAGCAGAACACCACAGGTTTTATTCATAACAAAAATCTGTGTTCTGAGCAGGCAGATCGCAGTGTGTTTTACAGGACTGAGGTCTTTCACAGTGTAACTCGTGTAGCTCAGAGCCTGGGGTTGGAGTAGAGGTTGTCCTGTCCTCCAGGGTGCTGAGCTGCAGTCACCTGGCCTGCCCAGGTTCCAGGCTGTGTGTTTTGCATTTTGCCAGGAACAGGTTTAGCAAGATCTTCAGAAGCAACATGACAAAGTCTGTGATGTTATTCACACTTAGTAATGATTTTCATATAAATTGCTTCCACAAGATGTTAGAGGAATTAGTATTTATGTTAGGGAGAATAACAGTGAATTTAGAAGGAACTCTGCAACTTTTTCGCAAAAAAATCATTGAAGCTGCAGCAACATGTGAAAATAAACTACAAAATCAGTTAAAACAATTGATTTGATAGATATTGAGACTGTGCTGAAGATGTTGAAATCTTTAAGGATATAGAAGAATGGTTGGGAATCATCTGAAAGTCTGCAATCACAAGTAGGTATGCTAACCTGTTATGCACAAAATATATAAAAATGGTAATTTTAAAGAAAGACGTAAGTCTTGTAGTGTAAGTCAAATCTGTGAAACCTTAGTAGTTTATAAAATTTAAATGCCAAAATCTAGTGATCTCCAGAAGACATTACACTAGTTGCCACTGTATCAATCTACTAAGGATGTGTGTGTTTAAAATGTTGCGTCTTTCACCAGTGCAAACTTTCCCCTGTTGGCAAAGGTGGGATTGTGCATGAATCAGCTTTTTAAAATCAGTGCCTTAATATCTTTGGCAGGCTCTGTCAGAAAGATTTGTCTTGCAACCATTTAAAAAGCATATTTGTGCTTACTGTTATTTCATAGCAAGTGTAATTTAGAAAGACTGTTCTAGAGTCTCCATCCCCTTCCCTCCCTCCCTTCCTTTTGACACCTCAAAAAAAAAATCCAAAAATACTTCATTGGTTTTGTTCAGAAGCATCACTTTTTAAATTAAAATGTCCAGATGTCTGGGATCAAATCTAGTTCATAGTGATTGCCAGTGGCTTCTAGGGCCACAAAGACAGGCACTCTGGGCCACATCTTCAGTATCACCATTCCCATCAGGATGGGGAATTACATGGCAGTCTGATGAAGGAAGCTGTTCAGGGATCCTGGTTTTCATGTTTCTCTGACCCAAAGAAGTCATCATGATCAAGGCAATCAGGCCCCAAGGAGTTGTTGCTTCCCTCCCCTCCCCAGCCCCTGCATTTCCTGTAGTAAACATGAAGTGTATTGTGACTGGTTTGGAAGCACAGTTTTAAAGTATGTGTGTGATACTTTAAACATCCAGGAGCTTTATCACGTGTGCTGTTTTAGGCTAGCATTCCAAGTGCAGTATCAGACTACTATTTATCTGTTCTGAAATTAAGTTCTGGGAACCACCAGAAAAGTGTATTTTTGTTATTAAGGAGTAAAATTAAAATTGTAAGAAAACAACACCATTATTAGTTTGCGAAAGTTATTTGCTTTGATTAAAAGCACCAATAAATGTGTCTTGGTTCTAGCACTGCTCCATTTAGCACTTGACATATAATAGGTTTTTTTCCCCACAGTGTAATATCTCCATTGAAATATAATTATTTTGCAGATTGCTCAACTGAATGCCCTTATAAACATGCTGTTAGGGGAACTCACCCCTGGTGATCATCAGAACATCATGACAATATGCACAATTGATGTACATGCGAGGGATGTTGTAGCCACGCTTATAGCACAGAAGGTAATTTGTTGCAGAGCAATTACACTAATGCATTTTTAAAAGCATAAAATAAAGAATAATTTCATTTGTTGAAAAGATATTCTGGTGGCTTATGTATGGCAATGACAGAATATTTTGATTAAATCCATTTTTGTCCTTTTATATTTTGTGCTTTAGAGTTAGATAATTACATTTACCAGTTAAAGAATTCCCATTTAAAAATATATAGATATTTTGTCCAAATATTTAAAGACTTCCGTTAAAAATGTATGCTGTAATGTGACAGCAGGTTTCTCATTAATTTGCCTCCAATTACTGATCTTTTCACAACTAATATAAATCTCACAATTATTGGAGATCGCTAGAAAGTTTAATATATACAAAATATAAGGCAGCAATTGCATTATGTTTCCAGATAGCTTTTGAGTTTTTTCTATAAATAGGTTTTATTTCCCTATCAGTTTCTGAGGTGGAGTCCGTACTGCTTACTCTTTCCATGCCTGACTTCTGCACTGCCTGTGCCTATTTATAGTGATTTGCTGCTCCATCTCCAGACTGTGAGCACTCAGACAGGAGGGAGGTGGTGAGAGGCACCATGCAATGTCTGCTCCCTCGTGCATGGTTAGGCAGGTGAGAGAGAGCTGTTCTACCTTCCATTCCTCCTGCCTGCAACCAGCTGAGCTCCAAAGGGGACACAGAGCCCCCAGTCTGAATGAGCAGCTTCATAGTCAGACACCTAGAGCTTTTCTGTTTATTCATGAGGAGTAACAAAAGAGAAAAACTGTTTAGGTATGAAGTGTGTGTGTGGTGCACATCTATTCACCCACCCTCTATAGGCTGTCATCTTTCAATGCATCTTTTGCATTTTAACATTTATGCACTGTAAAATCCACCTTTTGGCAACACATAGCTGCCCAGATCAAGGATTGTGCTGTGTGTCTGCGTTTCCAAACACTCTCCCATCCCCACAATTGTAAGGAGTTCATTATTTTGCTTTGTTATAGGTCATAATTTTGCTGCTGACTAGACACAGTATTCAGGTTTCTCAGAAATCTAGTCTTTACATAAATGGCCTAAATAAATAATTCAAGGTGAAGACCACAGTGAACTTGTGAAAGTAAAAATCATTTAACTTGAAAGAATGAAATAGAAAAAAATCACAGTAAATTATTTTAGGGTTCCATGAACCCTTGTCCAGGACAAAATGGTCTCTTAGCCTTTTTAACTGTTATTCTGTAAAACTGAGGGGAAAAAAGCAAAACCAAAAGCAACACGAACAACAAAAAAAAAAAATCCCTCAACACTCTTACAGTTGCTGAACAAAATCCATTCTACTGAGCATAATCACTTTGTTGTGGTGTGATGCATAATAGCAGTTGCATCGAAAATTTGCAGCAATTTAAAATATTCTTTTCACTGAAATTGTTTATCCACATTGCCAAAGCCTTTAAGGAAGTACTGATGTTTTTCACATTGTCAGGAGCAGCTGTTTCTGTCTGCTGTGGCTGTGTAACCGCTAACTAGGCAGATGGCACACAGTAGCTGAGGTGTGTCTGTTGTGCACAGGACCAACTTTTCTGGCTTATAGGAAGCACAGCTGCCATGCTATTATGATGATGATGATCCTTATGTATTTCAGACATTGGAGGCCTTATACAGAGCTGCATGCTTTGAAGGGGTGATTAGGGTCTTTAGTACACTGAATAAGTACTTAAATAATCAAACTGACAAGCTGTGTGGAAATATGGAATCCCTATTAATGAGAATTTTGGGTAGGGATAAGGGGACTCAGTAAAAACCAAGTAAAATTATTTGCCACAGATACAAACAAATCAATATGATATAGTGTGTAAATATCAGTATAAAGTACTTCAATATCTGCTAGAGACAAATACATTTATGAATTAATGAATATGCTTTTACCTCATTAACTCTGGTCAGTTATTCAAAGAACATGCTGTAGAAAATACTGGACGGTGAAAACTAGAGAAGGTCTAAAATTTTTGCCGCAGTTGGCAGAAACTTGATCCATAGTGTATTGGAACCAGCAACACATCTTTTCCTGAGTCTCACTTGTAGTAATTAATGTATTAACATCTACTCTTTTTTCTTCTAAAGAACTGCTTCCTTAACATTCTTGTGCACTAGGGTAGCATAAGGGAGCTGGAGGTGATAGTAAGATGTGCCTGGGGCTTAAGGAAGTAATGAAGTGCTGACCAGATGCTGAATTTCCTGTTGATTTAAGGCATTAGTTCATTAGGCCACTAATCAAAACCATGTGCTCTGCTAACAAACCATTTCATCACCTGAGTGCTGGAGCATGCACATACTGTTTCCAACTAACTGGGACCTGATTCAAGTCCATGCAAAGTCTCTTGTTGGCATCAATTGGTGGTAGAAGAGGTTGTCTGGGAATGGTTGTCCTCGTTATTGTTTGTGTCTTCACATAGCTCAGCTGAAAATATTTTAGCCAGAAATATGGAATTTTTGTATCTTTTCTACATCTCGTTAGCGAAGTTCGTGTTCCATAAAGTATCTTGACCTTGTTACAAAATTAAAAAACCAATAATAATTAGGGGCCCATCAAGTTGATATGCATAATTGTTTGTTTTTCAGAAATCCCATTGATACTCTTTATTTTCTAAAGAAAGAGGTCAAGGTATTGAGCAGTCATGGAGATTGATTCATCATTTTAGTCCTGAGTTAAGAGCTGAAACTACTTGAGATACAGACTGGGCAGTGTCACCTCAGTAGTGCTTATGTTGACCACTGCAGTGTGTACAGCAAAAATGTCCAACTTCAAAACTTACAGCAAGATTTGTTCTTGATGGACATTGAAATGACCTAATAAAATCAAATTCCGCAGTACCTTCTAAATAGCTGCAGCCCTAAAACCATGAACAAATATGGCATGAAATTATGAAACATGTTTGTTTCTTCAGCTTAATGCAATGCTATCACTCTCGAAATATAATATTGTAAGTTTGGAAGTAGTTATAAGAACAATAACTTCCTTGCACATGATAAAAACAGCTGATGAGAAAAGCAGGGAAGTTTGATCACTTAGATTTCACCAAATGGGAAGAGGGAGATATCAATTATCTCTTAGTAAAGCTGTGGGATCAATGTGTCAGAGAGGTGTATGAGAACAAAAAAAGGAGGATGACTCATGGAGTGGAAGGTGGAAAGACAGAGCGTCTTGATCAGGAAAGGACAAAAGAAATAGTCTGATTCCTCAGAAGCCAATGGAGGCAGACCTGCAAGCAAAGTACAAGGTGAGCAGTTTACAGCAATAACAAGAAATACTGCAGGGTGAGAGGATCATGCAGAGATGGTCACAGAAGAAAGCAGAAGTACTGCAGTGCTAAGGGAAAAGGTTTTCACAAAGTCACAGATATCAGAAAGCACATGGAAGACAATCACAAAGGTGAAGAAGATGAAGATCAAGGGCGGAGAAGAGGACTAATGAGGCTGGGAAATTTAGGACAAGCAAGGAGAAGCACTGGCGCCTGCTGCACGGGAGATGAAAGAGGAGAGATTGATAAATCGGAGAAGGGATTTCTTCAAGCAGGTGAAAAATATCACTCGGTAGGAAGGGGAGAAATCTGCCTTGATTGAGGCCAGAAAAATTTGGTGAGGCAAAATGGAAAGAGAGGAATACGTGAGAGTTCTTCAAGACCATTTACCTATGATAAGAAACCGGAAGAAATTCCTACTTTATTTTTTGAGGGAATGCTGGCATATGCTGTTTCAGGGTAAGACGACTTTGTGGTTGGAGAGTTGGAGAAACAGTGCTATGGATGGAATTATGGAAACATCAAATGAAAGAAGATGTACGCATGATGGAATTTACTCATGGAGCATCACAATCAAAATGATACTGTTCTGCTTGCCTATGTTCAGTTTTACATACCTGACTCTGGGAAATAACAGCTTAGGGTAAAAAAAAACTGAACAACCAACCAAACCAACAAAAACCATGCAAATTCAACCAGGGTAATTTATTGTTTTTTTGAGGAAACTATATACTTTGGAATGAAACATGCTCTGTGAGTAGCTATTGTGCTTTCTTTGGGTTCAAACTACCACAGTGTATCAGGCTTTCCTCAGGTAGCCTTCATGTTTCCTGCTGGGGCATATGAGCTTGAAGATCAAAGGTGTCAGCCACTCACCCTTCCCTAGTGTTGATTTGTCTTTCAGTAGTAATTTCTGGTTTGGCTTTCTTTTTCCCCCATGCGTAGAACTTGCAGGCATGTTAAGGTACAGTAAATCCTGGACTTCACAAAGAATATGTATTACATGATTTTGGCTGACATAATAGTTTTCAGTTGATCAAAGCGTTTTTCTTCAGAAATCTCAAAAATGTTGACTTGTGTGAAGTCAATCTTACTAGAGTAATTCCAAAGAAAATTTGGCCCTGAGCACTCAGATTAAAAATGTGGCACAAAGCTTGAACCAAGTATAGCCTGGTAGGATTGAACACTGCATTTCACTGTGACCAGAAGAATTTTTATACAGAAGGAAGAAACTGAGAAGAATCTCCTTGCTTCTGTTATTTTACTGCTTACTACTGGTAGCGTGTCACTCATAATTGTTACTCCAAATTTATAATCTAAAATTACAAACCACAGGAAAGAGTAGGCCATGACAGAAAAAAAATTACTTGTTTTGAGTCATGGAAGTTGACATATCTCAGTAGCCTTTATCCTTTTTCGCTGTGTTTCTCAAGCTAAGCAACCAGAAAAGTGAGACAGAAAACACACAGAATCCATGAGCTATATATGCATGACTGTTTAAAATTTTCTATTTTCTCTAGATTTTATTTATTCACTGGAACAAGAAATGTGAAGCCAATGAGAGCAGTGTTCAGGAAACACATGATTGGTATCCTTTGGTAGTGAAGTAATAAAATTGGTCTGTAGCAGGGCACTTTCCTTCATAAACTTCTCTTTTGAGATGAAAGATTGCTATTCCACAGTCACGAAAGAGATGTCCTCTACTTCCAAGTTATACTGTGCTTTAAAATTTTGTCAAAGGTAAAATGACCATAATAGATAGTTTCTTTCTCTACGTGCATTATTTTATGTAACAGACCCCTCTTGATTTTACTAAGTCAGTTATAGTGTTTTACCTTCTAGAATCAGTAGACTGGCCCTGCAAATACTTGAGTATCTTGTTGATCAGATGTGGTCAGCAGGAGAAAGGAAGGAAATATTTGGGCAGAATAACTCATGGGTATGCATTCTTCAAGATCTGGGCATTAACTAGCATTCCTTGACTTTTATAAATTAACTGAAGAAAGAAGAGCTTTATTCAACATCAAGAAAATATCCTAAAGTATACCTGGTGTGAGCTGGCCAGGTGTCATTAGCATCAGAAACAAGAGGAGATGAATAACAAATTGCGACTTCACTGGATTTGCTCCATCCAATAACTCCATCTCTTTTTTGTACTGGGGAGCCCAGAACAAGAACATGGTCCTGCTGTCTTCATCTCACTTCATTTAGTAGCATCTTATGCCTCTGTATACTTCTAGTGCTGTAAAATTTATTTACCATATAAATAATCACTCTAATTTCTATATCTGACTACATGTTCTCTACTTAAAGTAGCTCTGCATTTTTATTTAATGGATGTGAGACTTCATAATTTACAATTTACAACAGTTAATCCCTTCTGCTAAGAGAAACACATAATAGTCTTTCAAGAGGGTTAATTTTGTTCAAGAACTTTTGAAATGAAAACAGTAAAACAATTTACATCATCACTTACCAAAGCAATTCTAATGTTGTCATGACTTAAATCAAGACCAGTAAAACAGGGAAATCAATTATTGCCTTGTCTTTAATTCAGAAGAAATGCAACTCCCTTTTTACAGTAAGACAACATACAAAATCTCATCAGCAATGGTGGATATATAAATAAAGAGTATATATTTCCAAATTATTTCTGTAAAGAAAAATCTGCAAGCAAGGGCAAAATTGTATGTAACACTGTACTTCTCTTTTTGCTAGTGATGCACTTCACATAATTTGTTCTGATTTTAATTTTGATGGTTTTTTAAAACAGTGTTCTCTCTGGGGCAGGGCTAGTGATTAATTTTACCAGTATTTTCGGTACTTGAATTATTTTTGTTTGTACAAGACATTGCTCTTGTTCCCTTTAGTCTGTCCTATTGTGTGCTCTGCTGTGATCAGTTCCACTTGTCTAGCATATTTCAATATACTGCATGTAACAGCCATTAAGGGTCTTTTCCAACCAAAATGTTTCTATGATTGTGTGGATCTCACACAATCTCTCCAATCTCTCTAGAATAGCCTGTTTCCAAAGTAAATAAATGCCTTGAAAGACACAGTGGAGTCCTTTTTAGAAAGGTAGACTTCTCACTTTTCACCTCAGTGAATGAAAAGGTGTCCCTGTGTCTATCATTGATCAGAAAAGATGAGATGTGCCATTGGAGTCTTTCTGCTGACAGGGTTATCCTTCTAACATATGTACCAACAAAAGTGCCTATAGTACTTCCTGAAATCTTTGTGAATCAAATGAACTATGTTTAAAACATTCCACAGAAAAATCTATCTTGTTCTGGGCCCTCACCACTGCAGCTGGCTCTTTTTCTCTTTTACTATTGCTAGTTTGAAGTATCTATAAAGGTTTATGGCTAACTGGAGTATAGGAATGCTTTTATGAACTCAGTTGCATCTCTGTAGATTTGCTTTCTGTTGTGGTACTTTGAGTTAAGACATTGCAGGATGGGGGTTTGGCGAAAGAATAAAGTTAAATTATCAATAAAGTAATTTTTCAGGCTTATTTTTGTGTTATCTTACAGCACAGTAACCTTTTCTTGATTTTTGAGGGAGACTACTGAATTGGAAATGGCAGGTTTTCATAGTAGTAAATCCAGGGGGAAAAAAGAGAAGGAAAAGAAAAAGAAAAAGAAAAAAAAGATCTTCCAGAAAATATCAAAACTGTTTTTTGGTGGATACAAAAACCCCTCTTCTTCTCTCCCTCTTTTATTTTTCTGGATTATAGCACTGGGCCTTAAGGTACTCCTAATAAGAAACAGGCAAAGGCTAGAGCTGACATGAACACAGTTTGGTAGATAGGTCTGACATAATTAAAACTTCAAGGTACAATGGCATATTCCATTGCAAAACAGGCTACAGAAGACTGTAAGGGAGCTAAAATAATTATGAATTTAAGCTATATGAAACTTTGTGGCAGAGACTAATTTTTTAACTTAAAAAACCTGGATATTTTCTTCCCCTGAAAGTATCTGAAATATATAGGTAAAAGATGGTATAAAATAGTAAAACATTGCTGGTTTATTAGAGGTTTTTTTCTGACTATCCAAAGAGTTTTACCACAAATTTTCCTGTGCGTATATGTTAAATTCAGGTTTCAATACCTTTCTCATTTTATTGAACCATCATTCTAGGAAAGCATATGGGCCTCCTTTTTTGAAAATTGCTTGGTATAAAATCAGTCTTTTGTGCTTATCAAATTATGAAGCATTTATGGTTTTTTAATCTCAGGCAAGAAAATGTTTATTGATCTGTGAACTACTAATGGGTTTTTCTTAATCTTATCTTGCTTATTGCTAGTATTAACAATTTGTTTCCTGTGCGTTTTTTAGTCTGAAAATGTCCAAGCCCAAAGGCTGCTATAAAACATTCCTATTGCCTATAGATATCTTATTAATTTGCCACTGACATTAAGCCACTGATGTATTGACTGATCTATGGATTAGGCACAAATTCTCATAATCAACAACACAGTAAGAGGATGGTGCCAGTACAACTCTGTCTCACATGTTCGTATTTTCTTTTCCCCCTGCAGAGCTTATACAATGATGATTTCAGACTTTTGTGTGCAATAGTGTTGACATCAGAAGAGCTGCAAATTCAAGGAGACTCATGAGAAAATTAATCTATCTCGGCACATTTTATTGTATCTACATGGGTGCTGGAGGAAAAAATTAAACTTTTTGGTAATGCTGCTGCTAGGCAAGCATACTAAAGAATTTGGGGGGCAGAGCAGTATTCATTAGAAATGGACTATAGAGGATTCCCAGCATATTCAGGAGCAAGAATGTGAGAAATACTCTTGGCATTGTACTTGAATACCAGCAGCACTAAGAGAGAAAGCAGGCAAGTCATTAGTGTACACTCCTGTATAAGCTCAGGTCTTGATTATCTCTTTCCAGTACCTTCAGAGAGTAGAGGAAAGAAGGCTGCTAAAAGACCTGTCCTTTCTGACAAAGCTTGGGTGCATAATTATATAGATTTACCTGGCCTTTTCCAAAGGGAGAAATGGCACCACTTCTCCAGTACCTCTCCTTATGAGTCTGTCTGTTCTTCCCTTTTTTCTTAACTGTTTTTGTAAGTGCAATACTTTTAGTCCTTCCTGGTGCAGAGAGTCAAACATGTCTCTCTAGTGTGAGAGAACTGGGTCCCCCTTGCTTCCTGACACTGAGAATGTTCTGACATAGCTATGGACAGTGAGAAGATTCTTCTCGGTTTCTTCCTTCCGTACAAAAATTCTTCTGGTCTCAGTGAAATGCAGTGTTCAGTCCTACCAGGCTCTACGTGGTTCAAGCTTTGTGCCATATTTTTAATCTGAGTGGTCAGGGCCAAATTCAGAACAAATATAATCAGATGCAGCATGTCCTTGCTAGATAAAACTGTCCTGCTCTCTTTAAGTTTGATTTTGATATGAATCCATTGGCTTTATGACTGCATGAGTGCAAGTTTCCTATGCATGTGGCATTACCTGATGCTCAGATGAGAACATCATGTCAGACATGTTTAATCATAACAGTGTTTATTCCTTTTACTCAGAATGTACCCCCTTCATGACAAATGTATGTAAATGCTGAGATAAAAATAGCATTTGACAAGATAGTTGGGTATGTTTCATTTTATTAACACATTAGTCAACTTATTCTGCTGAAAGTAATATGTGAATAGTAGATATGTATAAGATTAGCATAATTTTTTCAGTCAACATTTGTTCTGTGAGGTTTTTGATTACATTATTTTAATTAAGCAATAATCATGACAAGCACAGGATTTCATGGTGAGTATAGTGATCCTAACAAGGTATTATAAAGCATGTGGCTGAAAGCTGAATGATTGTAACCATTCAAAATGTGCATTAATAATTCCACAAGACTGACCAGGGTGCCCTTTGGTTTCTTTAATTAAGTATATATTATTGAACAAGAAAAGCATCCACTGGTCATAGTCATCAGGACCCAGACTCTGCTCTTGGACAGTGAGAAAGCTCCATTTGTGTTCTAAAGCCTTCTGTGTTGTCTCTGGAATTAGTTTGCTTATGAAACCACTGGAACTTCTAAACAGATTTGGAGCACATCATAATGACTATGAAGGAAGCCCAAATGATCTGTCTGGAATTCCACAATGTAGTAGGTGTCCCATGTCAGAAATAATGAAGATAAATGAGATTGTGGACCCAAAGAAAGTACATATTTTCTAAATAAGTCCTGCCAGTCAGAGATTGGGAAATTGAAAATGTTTCATTTCTTTGTACCTGTCCACTGGAAAACAGAGAAGAATTCTGAACCAGAAATGCTTTGTATGTAACTTACTTTGTATCTGATTGCATCAGATTTGAGATATAAAGTAATAAAATGCTGGGGTTAACAAATGTCTGTTTATTTCAGTCGTTCCGTATTTCTTTTGCACTTTCACTTAAAGCTGCAAAGTACCTTGGATTTCTATGGCCAGAGTCTCAAGTAATTAAATGTTGTTGTTACGATTGTGTTCTTGAAACAAAAGGACTGAAGTAAACCTGGAGCTTATAGACCTGTGATGGGCTTTGATATTATTTTGTGGATACCTAAATAGGAAAGTGCAAATTATAATTTCTGGACCTTTGAGCATGTAAATCCTCACAATTTCATAAAATGTTTCATTTTTGTTGTTCTTCACTAGTCCCATGTATTTCTAATAACCATTTAATGAGGTAAGTGAAAGGTGATGTCTTCTCCTCCCTTCAAAACCAGTCCTCTGGTAGGCATGTGATTGTATGATACAGGAATGCTGTCTTTCCTCCTTCTAGCAGCCTGATCTGAATAACTGAATGGAATAAATCTTGGGATAGTTCTAGGTATCCATTGTTCTTTGTCCATGTACCAACTCCCTTTTTTTAATGTGTGTCTGCTATTAATTAAAATGTTCCCTTTTTTTAAATTCAGGTCTGTTCAGAGAAGAAGCAAAATTATTAAGTATGTTGTTACATTGCCCAACTGATTTGCTTGTGCTGGATATAACCTGTTTTCGGAGAATCTTCCAGATGTTGAGCAAGAACAGGTTGGGCTCAAGAACTTGGTATGAGGAAGGACCAAGCATTAACTTGAAATTCCTTACAATCTACAAAGGATTAAAATATTAGAGTTGGCTTGGTCTGGTTTTGTTGGTTTGGTTTGGGTATTTTATTTTTTATTTTTTGAGGAGTTGCAACTTCCCACATTTTCGAATTGTATAATATCACCAGACATGACATGCTATATATGACAAAAGAGGAAAGAGAAGGAATCCCAATGCCAAATCCTCTGAAAGACTAAAATCTCCTGTCTGAATATAAGTGGAATGGTGAGGAGAAAGTGGCTGCACTCAGAATCCAAATGTGTGTGATTTAAGTGATAAAAAACCTCGAGAACTACTGCTTGAATCACTCTTATGCCATTCGTTGACATCTAAATCCTAGGAAACCTGTTTGCAGTAAATTAGACTTGGAACACAGTTTGTTTCTTGTATTAACCTTAGTAGTGACTGTGAAAGTGATTCACTGTTCTTACATACCTAAAGGTAATGTGAGTATGATAAAATAGGGTTAAAAATTGTCATGAGATTTGATAAGCATTCATACATTTTATCTGACTTGGGGCATTGAATCCATGGAAACATTGGCTTTTACACACCATTTTCTTATTCACAAAATTAAGTAATTACATCCTGGGAGAGATGCACTGGCATTGAATATACAGTATCCAGACTATGCCACTACAGGTAGCAGATTGAGTTTAACTAGCCATATGGATTGTAATTGTCTAAGTATGATTAATTCATAATGTTTGTTAATTTTATGCCTTGTATTATGGTTTGTTACTATAATGTCAGTCTTTTCTCTTTTTTTTTTTTTTGTTTCTTTTTAATCTAGGTTTTGATGAGAGCCCTCAAGAGATTTTAATCTTATTATGACACTCACTAATGATGTCCTTGTATTCCGGGGTCTCATCAATAGCTTGTTCCCGTTGCTGGAAGTTTCATGGAAAAGGGTTCTGAAGTTAGAACAGATGGTGCATCAGTCCATTGCAGAATTCTGTTTTCAGCCAGAGGAAAACTTTATACCGAAGGTGGAAATAATGGTTTTCTGCTTAGTTTATTGTAAATTCTAAATGGGGTGATTGAAGACTATAATGATCACTGCTGTTTGATGCCTATGAGTTTCAACATCTGGCTAATGCCTTCACTTGCCATAACAGTAAGAAAGGGCACTGCGGACTTTTCTGCTTCTTTCTCTTAAACAGATTTCCAGCATGTGTATATATTCATTTGTACGTACACACAAATATGTAAACTTGCATATGATAGTGTGTATATGTACTTCATATATGTAAATCACTGTCTATATAAATGTCTGATTTGCACAATACTGAAATGGAATATTACATAATAACATTTCAATATCAGCAACAGGCTTTTTATTTTTAATACCCAAATTTGATTTCTACTTTAACAATTGAAATTATTTTAATTGACCTCCTTATCTACTCTTGCCTACAGGTACAAGCCATTAACCCAAGGTAAATTAGCAAATATATATTTGCTTTTCATGTAGGTTCCAAGAAGAAAGCATTAGTGGGACTGACAGAGATGGTCTCTGTAAAGAGGGCTGAAGATCACTTTCTTCAAAGTGATGGACCTCATTGCCCTAACATTTGTCATACTTGACTTTTCAGCAGGTAATTCAGTAAATCACCACAGCCACTAGTCTGTTCTGTCATTACATTATAATTGACTTGATGGAATATTGTTAGCAGGAATTGTGATTGAAAAATAATGTTTTCATGGAGAAGTTAAAAAGCTATTTCTCTACTTAGGTTGTTTTTTGCTTGGTTGTACTTCAATCCAGATAATGAAAACAGTTTAGGAAATTACATTTTAGACATGTAGATGGTATTGTTTTAACTTATTCAGCAACTTGGCGTGGCATTCTTGAAACAAATTTCCAAAATCTCTAACAGCATCTTACTTCTGTTGTTTTGGGTTTTTTTTTTAACGGTCTGGCTGTATTTAAAAAAAAATGGAAACACATACTGAACTTCAGGCACATGCTGTGAACACTTTGAATTCAATGGAACCTTAATCACAGGCTTAAGATGTTATTCTGAATTTGGGCTGAAACACCTAACAAAACACTCAAAATGGTGACACTGGTCACTATTTAACAATGTTATGGGGTTTTGCCCCTGAAGATGTGATGCTTTGTAGTATTTTGCCACAGTTGTCTAGCCAATGAATTATTCAGGCTGGGCTTATAAAGTACCTGTTGATAAAAAGAGTGGTTAAATCATTAAGCTTTTGAAATAACTATGTGGGAATTTAAAATTATTTGTCTATATTTCTTCATTCTTTTCAAATTGGCAGTGTATTAGTAATTAATGCTGCCTAGTGTTAGCCACAAGAGGGTATAAGGGTATATGTAAATGATTTATCTGTATGATCAGATGGAATAGGAGAAGGCTGGCAGTAGCTTGGTGATCAAATGACAATGCTGTTGACAAAATAAAAAACCAATGATTACAGAATGGTGATTCCTATTAGTTGCTAATATTTCTTCTGCTTTTTTTCTTACAGTGTGAGTTGCAAGACGTCTTCCTGTACACATCAATTACTTGATTTAATTTCTGCATAATCAAGCTTTATACTGGACTGATCCTTTATTTTCTTCACAGATGTAGTGAAATTCATAACATCCGCAAAGTAAGGTTTGACATATTAATTTCCTTTCCAGGGAACCAGTAATAGTGGCATGAAATGCCCATTCTTCAGTAAAACAAAAACACTCTGCCTCTTTCAACATGTTAAACTCCCTAAACAGACTTTAATGTGATATATATGTATTGCTGTAACGATCACCAAGACACATAAAATACAAATCAATACACAGGAAAGCATCTGTGATTTGGTGAGTGGTCTTTCTGTTCAGCATGTTTCCGCAGTGCTGGTTAGTTATGCCTTTGTGCCTTCCTCAACATGACTGTTTTGTCTCACATGGTGACTGCAATGACTGAGATAATTAGCAGAGTTGCACATGTTTCTAATTACTTTATATTGGTTTTAGAGAATCCTAAGTAATTGGACTTCAACTTGGCTCTCCGAGCTTCTCAATGGGATGGCAAATAATCAAAGAAGAAGAGTGTCAAAAGTACTGAGAGATGGCCAGTGCTACAAATACGAATAAAACAGCAGCCAGCACTGTTTTGACTGTTTTGAGATCAGCTAATCAGCCATTTGCTGCACCATTCTCAAAAGTGTATTCTCAAAATACCAGGCCAAGTTGCAGAACAAGACCATTCTAGACATCTCCCAGTGTCTGATGATCCAGTAACAGAGCAGATGGGGAAAGAGAAGAAGATAGCAATTTGCAGCATGGTAGGGCTTTTGTACTCCTTGACCTATTGACTGCTTCCCCTTCTTATTTTTACTTTTTTACCACTGTTTCATGACTCTAACATCTGAAAGGCATATGAGGCCTGCTCCCCACCAGGCACGCAGCTCACCCTTCTGTCTGCAATCCTGTCTTGCTCATTCATGCTTCCAGTTACAGAAATGCTGAGGTATATTTCATTTTGCAGGTACTTCCTGGGGAAAAAAATGGAGATGCATTTAATGATTGCTTCTGTGGATTTTCATTTGGCCTAGGATGAAAGAGCTCTAAGGATCAACTGAGGTCTGAGCCAAGCTTATGTTCATAGGGTATTCATCAGTTCTGCTAAGCCAGATCTTGCAGTATGATTGCAGAGCCTCTCTGGTGCATAGGTTTACCATACTGAGTCCTATTAGCATGCATGGCTGTGCTATATTTTAAGATCATAGCATTTTATTGTAATTGCAGTAGGGATGTCTGTCTTATGTCAGGAAGATACAAGCATTAGGGTAGTTAAGTTCTGTCTTTCTGTGTGCCTAAACCATCTAGATTCCTTTTTAGCTCATCTCTTGGATAAAAAAAGAACACTGCTGCAAAGAGTGGAGTTGGGCAAAAACTGCTTTGAGGGGACTGTGTACACTTCATGATAATATAAGTTAGAAACATCTGAAAATGTCATATAACATTAGCCCAACCTTGTCTAGAGAAAAAAAGCAATCATTTGAGAATTCCCACTTCTATATATCAGCTCTTTCTGAACTAACCTAATTTAAGCATTTCCCAAGAAGATAATTCTTTTTTGTCTTCCTATTCCTTCTCCTTCTCTTAAACAAATATTCCAGAATAGTTATTGGGGGTGGGAAATTCTTTATATAAATCTGGGGATTTCTTACAGGTTTTTTAGTGCTACAGGGATGTTTGTAAAATATATGTCTGTGTCAGATTATCCGTTATCTTTAATTTTAAAAACTTGTGACTCTAATTTCTCACAACTAGAAGCACTGTGAACTGTGACACTACCTTTCACAGAATCACAGAATATACTGAGTTGGAAGAGACCCACAAAGATCATCGGTCCAACTCCTGGCCCTGTACAGGACCATCACTGAGAGTCACATCATATGCGCAAAATGCTGAAATTGGGAAAAGTCAGGTAAAAGAAATTATATTTTCAGTCACACTCCATAAACACCTGCTCTGCTTGCTTGGGCTTTTTAAGGGAAATATTTTCATAAAACAAAATGTGTATTGAACTTCAATACTCCCAAATCATATGCAGCATGATGAGCAGAACAACAGATTCTATGAATCCAGTGTGAACCCCAGGTAAGTGGAGTAAAATTGGTACATTTTGCAAATCCTTTTGGTTGGGTGTTGTTGTTGTTGTTGTTGGATTTGAGTTTTGGGAGGTTTTTTGGGAGATTAGGTGGGTGTAATGTTATTTTAATGTCTTATGATTTATTTTTAGAGGATATATTTTTCTTCTTTGTTTCTATGCATTTTCTCTGCATTTCATATAGGCAGAAGTCCATGCTTTGTTTAATTTATCGTTCTCCTTACTTTTTGTCTTTTGTTTATTAATCCAAACCCTTTTAAACAAATACCAACAACAGAGAAATTCTGTTAGAATGTATTTCAGGTATTGCAAGTTCAATGCTAAGGAAAGCATCTTCTAAATTTAATTTTTAATGCTTCTTTTTCTACTTATATTTTTTTGCATATGAAATGATCCGAAGTCTGGAGCTTATTTCCATCTCATAGCCAGATAAAGAGAAAATGTAGCTATGCTCTGGCATTGTCCTTGTCATTAGTGGCTAAAGTTGCAGCACAAGTACTATGCCAACTTGAAGTTAATGTCACTGAGAAGTGACATTAGCCTTAAGACTCTGAATACTGTGAACATTTGGTGTTTCTTTATCCTTCAGTGGAGGAGTTGGAAGTCTCTAAGATATCTTCAAGCAAAATAGGATAAATGAATGACTAACATATTACATAGCTATGGCTAAAGGAAATCAGCTTTCAAAGTTCAACTGAAAGCTTTTAACATAGTGCAAAAAACTTGTTTTCAACAAGTGTGAAAAACGTAAGTCTGCCAAAGTCCATGATAGCCTGAAATACATTGTGCTTGGTGGAGATATTGACCGTATTCAACTGAATCAGTGGACTGCCATGGGCAATAATGAGGTCAGTGAATTATTACTATTACTTCTGTATTACTGTTACTTCTGTGCAGTGTACACTTTACATCAGTTTCAGAAATGCTTTTAATAATATTGGTGCAATCAAAGTAAGGGTAATCATGATCAGACTGTAATACATGAATAACCACACATACAAAAATTATACCTATCATGCTATATAAGCAATTGTCCAATACAGAGCAATCAAATTCATAGCTCAAAAACCTTCACTTGTATGGTGGATCTCAAAATGGGAATTCTTCTCTCTCTACATGTATGTTTGGTGTTTTCTGTGAGATGCCTGTCATTTTAACAAAAGTGACATGCAGAGTAAAGTGGAAAGGTCCTGTTTCAACCTGGGAAGAGGGTGGGGCAGACAGATGAATTGTTCCGTATTTTCTATGAAATCTTAATTGATTAGACGATCACCTTTATTCACCACAGAAAGACTTCTTTCTTTATGATGGATACAACAGCAGGAGAGCAAACTGTTGGAATTGATATACTTTGTTGCTTATCTGAAAGGAGATTTTTTGCCCTAATTTTGCACAATAGTAGAAACTTCCTTTAAATCCCATTTTCCTAACCAGCGCCTAGAATAGCTCTTGTTGTTAGATTCTAAGGACTCTATTGTGGCTTTTAAGCCAGAGCCCACAGTAGGGGTTGTGGAGGGATGCACCGCCCCCAAGAAACTCCTAGAGGGTTTGTACTTGAGGACGAATCTGATGATAGAATTTAAAAATGGAACAGACCATTGTAGACCATCCAGTCCTCCTATCTGCCAGCACAGGATTTTCCCTCCCAGATATTCTTAATGCTTTGTTCAATGTAAAAGTCTCAACTCTGGGAGTTTCCAAAGCTTTGCTTGGAAAATTTTTGCCTCTTTTTTTCCCCTCAGAAGTAGGAGGACACAGCAGCAGCCATGACCATGTCTTTTAATATATATCTGTGTGTACTTTGGACTGGCTTCTGCCTGCTGGCTGGTGTGAATAGGGGGCAGATGGATACGACATTTCTCTTTACTGTCTCCAGATGACTTAAAAATACCACGTGATCTCTGTGCCCTAGGAGGAGATTTGGAACTGCCTTAAACCATCACCTGCCCTTTTATGAATGTCTCAGATTTTGTAAAGTGTGATATAAAGTGTAATTGCTCAGTTCTGTAATGTGGTGCAGTTAATTTGTGTTTGAGTCAGAAAATTTTGTCCTAATTTTCTGGGTGGTGATTACTCTCCCAACCAGCAAAATTGGCTTGAATGTTCCAATGCATTTTATTTACTGTTTAAAGGCTGATAAAACTTTTGTGTATTATTTCTTATTTGGAGAATAATAATAGTGCATTCTTCAGTCTTCAGTGTTGATATATCCATCTTCCAGAAGGATTTTGATAGATTTCAATTATCAGATACTTCACAACACTATTTTAAGTGCTGTTGGAAAGCAGACACTGCATTTTCAGAAGTTATTCAGGTCTGTAGTGTAGATGAGCCCCCAGTCCTGCAAAAAATACCTCATGCTTAACAGTGTTGTATGTGAGCAGTACTGTCAGATTTATAAGTATCAACTCAGAACTTGATGAATCTATGGGATAAACATATTAATGCTGAAGTATGTTGGCATTTACACTTCAGGCAGTGCCTATGAAGTCTCCAGTGTCCTTGGATTAATGTAGTAAGTAGTGTAAATAGGACTGTTCCGTAGGGAGGCGTGTGGGAAGTCAGTATTGTACAAAATCTGCCAGTAGTGACTATAATAGTCATGGAAAACCCTGAAGGCACTGTGAAGATTAAATTTCCATTGGTGTACGTACCATTGTTCTTTGAGAATCAGTGTATGAAACAATATGATGTTTCTAATCCAAGTGATTGAAGGTTAATGTTGAGCAAATGCAATTTAAAGGGGTTTTTTCCACTTTCAAAATAATTTTTTTAAGTTCTTGTCTGCACATTCTTAATTGGGGGGGGAAAATTATCTAACAAAGGACTAGCAAAGAAAATCTTTAGAGGCAGAGAGAGCTTTGTAAGTAGAAGAAGGGGTAGAAGCAGGTGAAAAGCCATTTAAAATGGAAAGTGGCCCATTTCCTTGATCTCACGATATGTGGTAGACCTGAGAAATTATCAAACTGTTTTCAGTAATGCATATTTTGCAAGATACACAAAGCATGGTTTTTCAGTTGATAAATCATTGTAGTGTTTTGTAGGAAAAAAATTGGTTTTAGTTGGACACTCTCTGAGTCCTGTTCAAACAAACATTGCAACCACTTAGTAACAAGCAGGTGGCCATGACAATGAGTTCTTGCTTTTTTTGGTGAAGTTCTGTCAGCACCAAGCAATGAAAGTATTTCAGTAAGACTTCCAGGGTTTGAAAGGAGCTGTTTTTGAGCAGCGTGTTTATCTGCAGTATCCAGAGGTGACACTGCCTACGTGAATACACGTGGCTCAGGCTGGAGTTCATAAGTAAAATTACCAGATTAATCAAAGCATCAGGCTAGCTTGCTACAAAAGAAATGTTTTATTTTAGATGCTAGGGTATTTTCCATTTAAAAGCTACAGACAGACTTAAGTTAAGAAGCCAGATTTCAATATCTAAAGTTCTTTGTCAGTTTAATTAGCTGCTGTCTGGCTTTCTAATTGTTTCAGAATCTGATTTCACGTATTACAGTTTGATGGCAGTGGTGCCTGGGAGGAACCACAGAAGAGTACCTCTTCCAAAAATCAGATTAATTTTAGAGCTGTTTCTAAGAGGCATTTTCCATCCATATCATTGTCCTGCTTCATTTTGTGGCACTTTCAATTTCCAGGTAGAAAAAATACATGGAGCATGGTATAATTCCTGAATGCAGTTTCTCTCCAAAACCTCTTTCAGACTCTATGCCTTTCCCCATCCCATTAAGTGGCAAAGACTTAATAGTTGTCCTGGTCTAGGTGTAAAGATATGGATGCATTTCCATTTCTGTGAAACGGCAGCACAGACAGCATGTTTCTTTATCCATATATTTTGCAGTTTAGTTATAGGTTTTTATTCTTTGCAAAATATTTTGAAGACTGTATGTACCTACATTTCCCAGCAGTTCCATCACTACATTTTGCACACTTCTGTTCACCCCTGCAGTGACCTCATGGGCTTTCTGCCATCTGTCATTGTTCCTTTATTCTAACGTACGCTGCAGTCTCACGTAATTTATGACTTTGCCTGATATTTATTAGATAGACAGGATTATTGCCCACAGATGGCTGTGGTTCACAGCCAGAGGCATCTTCACAGAACTAGTGGGAAGAGATTTATTCATGTTACCATGTGACTTCTACTGTAAGCTAATTTTAGCTCTGGGTTTCTCTTGATAAGTTAAAATGAAACAAGAACTCTGGGTCAAATTTATTCTTGCCTCAAGTGATGCAGTTTCATTGATTTCTGTTGAGTCATACCTGTATGTCAGGTGTGAAATTAGCTGTCCATTTTTTTCATTAGTAAAACAAAATATATGAGAGTGTACTTTAACTACAATGCATATGTGCAGTTATAAATATTTCTGGTCTTGAAGCTGCACCTTTGGAGCAGAAACAACAAAAAAGATTCATAAAGTCATACAGTTGTTGCCAGTAGATGACATTGTCTGCCAGCTTTACATTTTCTCTGCTTCTTTTTATGGGCCACTGGAGTCATATATTCTGTCATTCTCAGTGTGAGACTCGGAACATTTCTTTGGCAAAGTCAGGGAGACTGGCGTGTTGAAAGTGAGCCAACACAGTCAGGTGGTTTCATTTGTACTTGATTTTGAGACTAGTTCTTGCAGCAGATAGGACACGAAAATTGTATTGTATCTTTTTGGTGTGTTTGTTTAATTGCTAGTGAAATAGTTGCTGCTGGGAAATTTAAGAAATCTAACTGGTAATAAATACACTGAGTTGAATCAGTGGCTTTTGTAATATCTGCAAATTCTACTCAATATAGTGCAGCATTAAGTGGGTCTGTGTTACAACATTGCAACTACCAATACACAAATTAAAGTGCCTACATATTTCCTTGCTGTAGACTGAAGCAGAAATTCCCAACCTCCAGATTGTAATCTATAGGGAGTTTATAAGCAGTTGGGCTTGAGGGGAATGGTGCTTGAAACAAAAGCCATCTGGAATACGCATTACAAGGAGAGCTAGGAACAGAAGCAGACATAGGAAAATGCTGCATTCTCACCCTGCAAGGTGCTAGGCATCCTTTCCATTTCCCTGGGAAGTCAGTGGGAATTAGGAGCACTCAGCACTTCCAGCTTTATGTAATTCAGGAATGCCATATGTAGTTAAATATGTTAAACCAAAAGATGAAGTAAGTAAATATGCTAGGTGAGGTTCTGCCAGCAGTTATTAATGCCAGCATCAATACAAATTCCCACTATTCGTCATTACTACTTTTGTTGTTATGACAAAGATGATGTTGATAGTATTTTTAACATTTTGCTTTCCTGCGTTGAAGCTAATCTGGACTGACACTTGTGAAGAGCACATCTGATCATACTTTCTCTCATGTATGTTCCCTCTGTTTTGATAATGCAACTTTAAAACCATTGCACTCATTCCTCAAAATGGGTAACAGCCTGGTTTTCAAACATGCTTGTTATAGATGAGAGAACAGAAAGGTAAAGGGACCATGCTTGCATGAGGAGGATTTGCAGTTGTTTGCTTTGACAATATGAACTCAACACTGTTTTGTCCTTCTGTGATCATTAAAGTTGGGCTGGCATAGAGGAGAATGTGATACATGCCCCACTAAGGCTATAAAGCCTGTGTAGATGGGTCAGTGCGTCTAAGAACAAGTTCACTGTTTCAGGTGCAACATCTGCAGGATTTAACCCTATGGAAAAATATCTCCTCACCCTTTACTAAAGACATTTCTAGAAGGTACAGGCTAATTTCAGATTTGACATGTCAAGACACAGAGAAGAGTCATTGACACAGCAGGTGCATTTAAATATAACTGCCTAATTATACAGTGATGCAAGTTTGCTCCCAAGAAACCAAATGTACAGTGCCATGGAAAACATAGTATCTGCCTGTCATGCTGTTAAATAGAAAAGCAGTCTTTGGCAGTCAGGCACGTTTCATGTATGAAATCATAAAAATCATGGTTTGGTAAACATCATACCCATTTTTAATCAAGTATTGTGCTGGTTTCAACTGGGGTGGAGTTCATTTTCTTCACAGCAGCTGGTATGTGGTTATGTTTTGGGGTTGTACTAAACACAGGTTTGATCATATAGTGATGTTCTTGTTATTGCTGAGCAGGGTTTACACAGGGCCAAGGCATTTTCTGCTTGTTGTACTGCCACAGTGGTGAGGATGTTGCAGGTTCATAGGAGGTTGGGAGGGGACGCAGCCAGGGCAGGTGGGATTCCAGACCATGTGGCATCATGCCCAGTATATAAAGTGGGGGGAAGAAGAAGGAACTGCGGACATTTGCAGTGATGGCATTTGTTTTCCCCAGTCAGTGTTATATGTGGTGGGGCCCTGCTTTCCAGGGAGGTGGCTGAACACCTGCCTGCCCATGGGAAGCAGTGAATTAATGCCTTGTTTTGCTTTGCTTGTGTGCAGGGCTTTTGCTTTCCCTACTGAGCTGTCTGTGTCTCCACCCATGAGTTCTCTATCTTTTACCCTTCTGATTGTCTCCCCTGTCCTGCTGTTGTGTGAGTGACTGTGTGGGGTTTGGCTGCTGTCTGGGGTTAAGCCACAAGAAGTACGTACACTTACTTCCCTTCTGCAGACTTGGGGATTTGTAACAAGTGTGCAGGTTGTTACAGAGAAACGTAACTTCTGAAACTTGAGTAGGTATGTTAAGGCTTGATTTCAAGCCTGTTTAGTTAGTTTTGATTTGGAAGTTGTGCAATAGAATTCCTGAATCAGTCTTAAATCATCCATAATAGTAGAGAATAACAGAGCAGTGTTGTTCTGAAGCTACTGCTAGTCTAATTCTGGCACATGGGAAAGTTCATTGGTGGCTAAATCTAAACAGAGCCTGGAGCCTTGTCATGTGCTGGGGGTGTGAGGCACGTAGTTTACAAACATGGTCCTGGCTTGAGGGCATGTTTCAGTGACAGAAGTGCTTTCTTGCCCTTCCCACATGCCCTATATCAAAATCCTTTGTTTCAATTGACAATTCTGTGCCAGACTAATGCTCTACTCAGTTGCTGAAGTCTAGGCAGGCGAGCAAATGTAGAGAAATGTAAAACATAGTAAAACATAATCTCAACTGATAATCAGAGAACAATTGTTATGTATGGAGAAAATCTAATTAGCAAATAAGAGTTATTGCATCTTAAATGGATTGTGTTATTAATTTACTTGCACGGTGGAGTACAGGCATTTACAACCCTGCCTTCCATGCCAAATGCTACAGAGTCAGACTGCTGTAGGTTTGTTCTTTCCATCTTTTGCTGAGTATCCAGTTCAATATTCACATTCACAAATTTTTACTGTACTGTCAACTGTCTGGGGTTTTTCCACCTGCTTTTGCCATGCTTTCTCCTTTACACTGACTAGATCTGTATTTAGCTCGTAGAGTTGACTCTGCAGTGTTAACATCATTCAGAATTGCAATAACTGAACCCAATAATCAATAGAAGTTTGGAGATAATATGTATTTCCCAAACAGCCATTACAAAATGCACTAAATTTTCTTAACACTCTCTGAAATACTCCTGCTGAGAAGTAAAATGTTCCTGTAATGTACACAGTCAGTCTAAGACTACCTAATTAATGACTCTAAATGCCATCTTCTCTTAGTCATGATGAAGAAAGGCTATTTGTTTGGAGCACAAAAACATTTACTGAATGACAAAATAGATATTCAAAGCAATCCAGAACAAAGACAGTAAACATTGTACAATAAAGAAGATGAACATTCATGGTGAATCTTTTAATATCTAAGTTTGAGATCTATCTTCAGTGAGATCCCTTGGTGTTCTCATATCAATCAACCAGAAAAAAATTACAAAGTGAAGGGTGTGACTCATATGCTCACTGGTATATTCAGCCAAAATTACAGAGCTGAGCAGTTCCCATAATTTCTGGCTTTCCAGCACTGTCTCTGGCTCCCAGCATCACGTCACCATCACCACCCTGCCAAGTATCACTACATTCAGCAGTCACTAAAATGTCATATATGCAGAAACCATTTATCAACATCAAACTTAGCTTATATAGGTTTTTATTTAAGGCAAACATCCCATCCCATCTCATTTCTCTTGCCCATATTCCTTTATACATTCACTTTCGAAGATTCTGCTGCCATCTGTAGCCAGTGCTTAAGCCACAAATTAATTTGAGCCAAGATACTTTCTTTGGGAGAGAAAAAAATTTTCTCTGTTTTGTTCATGTTAGTCGTAGTCTGAAGAGTCTGTCCTGGAAGATCTACAGAGATGGAAATGGACTGGATATCTAGAGATGGAAATGGATGGTGAAAGCTGACTCTCTTATAAGCAAGAAATACAACAGATGGTTATTATGTGACCTGGTATAACTAACGTCTTTATTCTCATGCATTTTTCTATTTTATATTCAGTGTTGTTTTCCCTCCTTGAAATATTACTATCACTGTACTGGCATCAGTTCTTAAAAATTATGTTTTCATGTGTTAGGATTGTATTGCAGACTGCAACAGATCCTCCCCAGTTCTGACTAAAATATTGCCAAGATATTCAGATTCTCCAAAGAATTTGTCTAATTAATTTATTGCTTACCAAATGTTGATTTACAGGTCACATGAGAAACATCTTTATGCATCTTGTAACTATTTAGAAAACAACTATATATAAAAAAAGTTTTTACTTTTGTTGCTTATTACTATCTGATGGGACTGCATATGGCCACATTGCAGACATCTTCCTCTAAACAGTTTTCTGCAAGGCTGAATCCTTCTGAAGATCAAGGAAAACTTTGGGGTATCCTATGTTTTCTGGAAGAGAGCAGTTTGCTGCTCTTCACAGACTACTGATTCTGGTCATAGCCATAAAAAGCCTAATTACAGCCTTTACTGGAAACCCTGTAGTATCCTTGGCACCTGCTGCTGCTGCACAGTGAGTACCTTTCTTGTTGCACAATGGATCTGTCCTTTTCATTGCTCAACAGTCTTCCTTCTCACACCTTCAAACAAATACCATTGTTTCCTGGATAAAGAACATTAAAAGGGTGCTGTAGCATTCACCCTTCCAAATGACAGAGCTGTCTCTATAGAGTTCTGTCATGCTAGAGGGCTCATTCCAGTACACGAGTACTTCCTCCTAACATCATCAGGAAAGGACAGCTAACACATAATTTCATGTTTTAGGTTGTCATGTGGTTCTTGGCTCCTTGGAAGCTCAGATCACTTCAAGGACAGCAGCCATTTGTACCTGATGTTGAGCGCCACACCATCTTCCTGTACCAACCCCATCTATTTTAAAGGGAAGGGCAAAGGTGAATTCTCAGAGAGAATTACTGATTATTAAGTTTTCATTGAACTAAAAAAAATAATCTTCAGGAGTTTAGAGCAACTTGCTGGCACTGTTTAAAAGTGGGGAAAGTTGCAGTTCTGATCAGATCCAGCCTGATTCAGAAAAGTAAATGGAAAATAGTAAGAAATACAATCTAGAAGGTTCTGGAACATATCAATAATTAGACCAAATCTGACATAATTTTTAAATCAAAAATTTTTGTGCAAAGTTGCTGGTATCATACTTTATAGTGAATTTCAGAGCAACTCACTTAGTTTTCTAAAAACTTTTTTGATCAAATGGTTCAACTGTGAAAAAGAGAAGGCAGAAGTAAAACCAAAGCTTTGTGAACAGTATACAATGGTCTTTAACTTCAAATTCAGATCTGGGTCCAACTTTTGAATTCCTGAAAGTCTCTTTGAATCCAGGCTTTTTGTTTAGGGGCACAAAGTAGTTCTAGGAGTTTTTTGCAGGCCTAATTAGGAGCATAATTTTTTATGAAAGAAGAATATGAAGTTTGGGTTTTTTTCTCTATTTATTTTATAAGAAAATCCTGTGTCCTATGGGGCAAACCAAAGCTAAATTTAGATGCTGTGTCTACACCTATGGATAGGTGTAACCAGCACTGTTCAGATTAAACGCTTTTAATGGCACATAGGGAGAGAGTGTGCACACAGACATTCTGTTTTGGTGTCCAGACCCTAGGAAGAGTGGATATCTGTGGATCAGGGCTATGGATTTACTTACATAATTAATTGATGACCTTTCTTTTTGTCTACAGTGAGCTTGCATGTAGTCCTGTTAGGAAAAAATTACTAATTCAAAGGCTACCTCTTAGTCCTTGGAACATAACTTTTTTCCATTGATCACTCAGTAAAATATCTTGCCTGACCTCAGAAAGTGTTGTAAAATTTATTACTTGTGAAAGTTCAAAAATGAGACTACAGTGCTGGATGTTAATTGTATTATTGTTAATAAAATGTTTGTGAGGTCTTCATTAAAGCTTCTCTGTGATTGTTTTCCTGTTCAAGGCTTTCTGCTCATTGCTGGATTGCTTGCTGATGCCAGTCTCAGTTCCGTGAAGTATATTTCATTTGCACATGCAAGTGTCTGGGTTTAAACAGGTTAAAAGGAAACATACCATATAATAACCATTGTATGAAGAAAAGCTCCTCATTTCTGTTTTTCCACAAGAAGAAAGAGTGTTGGTTTATTACGTTCAAGTTCAGTTGGGTTATCCATATAGCAAATATTACATCTGTATTGTAAATTAAGGAACCTGGAAATGGATGATTCTTTCCCATTTGCCATGCCTTTTCCTACTAGCAGAATGTCCTAGGCCCTGCAGTTAATTCCTCATGCAGGGACACTAGCTCTCACAACACTTTATTTCCCCATGCTGTGCACACATTCTGGCCACCTAACAATTCTCCATTATTTTAAGTTTTTGGTTTCCACAAGCCGTACTGGGATACTCAAAACTTCTCAGCAGATGTTTTGATCAACCAGCAAGAGTGTTGTTTCTAGACAGTTCTTACTATCCCTCCCCCCCCACCCCGCTTTTTTCCCTTTTTTTTTCCCTCACGGGAACCCAAATTTTAAGGTGCCAGATCTTTCTGAGAGTTTAGTAAGAGACATGCCAATCGCCTATTTTCTTCAGTTGTTTCTTTTTTATTTAGTTTTGTCTGTAGTGGCAGGGGAAGCATTACTGATCTGGATTCAGTTTTAATGAACCGTCAAAACCCAAAAGATTTTACAAGCAAGTACTGTTTGTTCCTGCAGGCTTGTACTTTTTCATAGTAGGAATTTGGTTGAATAATGCTTTTCACTTTTCAGTTGAAATAGAAAACTAAATGAAAGAAACTATGATCATGGAAGTTTTTGCCAGCAGCAGAAACAATATATCCAGGGGCTTTAGACATACACATCTTCTCTCCAGTATAAAAGAAAAAAAAATTCAGACTAAAGCAAGTCAAAGAATTTTGAGGTAAATCTGAAAAGAGTACTTAAACTTCTGGATATGACTCTGAGCCTATGGCTATTTTAAATTTGGTAATTTCTATGACTACATGCCAAAAATAGTAATTGATAGTAGCATGCCTCTTGTGTTCAGCTTTTGTTCTGTTTTCTAGCTAATTGATTATTTAATGGAATTTAGTAACTGATTGATCAAAGAAAAAAGAGCAATAGAGTTTCCCTCATGTTTACTTCCTTGACCTAATACCCAAAGTTTACTCTTTGTTCTGAAAATGTTCCAGATGTTAAAAGGGAAGAGGATACTCCTTTCCAGATATGAACTCATAAATACAGTAAGAGGAGCAGCAGCATATTTTGGATAGATACTGCATGATTCAGGGAACTTTGCAAATCATAACCTTGAAGTCCAAGTGACAGTAACCAACAAAGCAGTAGCAATGCAAAGCCCAGAGATGGTACAAGCACAATACAGAATCCACAGAACAGTGTTCTCTTTGTCAAAAGTGAGTTGTGAATCTGATTGTAAATAATCTGAAATGAACTTACAAAATACTTTGTATTTGCATGTGGCTTTATGTGGAAGGATCCTGCTGGACACTGGCTCAGTCAGTACTGAAATGCATTTCTCCTTGGGCTAGAAAGCAAGAGCTGTTCTGATGAAAAGCAGTACAGAGATGTTTGTGACTGGCACTGGGGAAATGGTGCCAGTTACTCCTTTCTCAGTATAAGCCACATCAATCCCAAGCACTGAGTACTCATATCCCTAGTGAAAAATGGCAGCGTGGGAACGCAGTGCATTTATTTGGGATATAACACTGAGTCACCAACATTGTTTTCTGTAGCTTGTTGGAATTTACAATGTTTTTGTTATAAATTCAGTGTGGGGGAGGAGGGGGAGTGTTATACCCCTGTGAAGTGTGGTGCCAGATGACCTTTCCTCCTGAAATAGTATGATCTGTTACAGCATGTTATTGTACAGAGAAAGTAATTTGGTGCTACCAGTAAGTTGTACAAGAAATCATAGAGTTAAGTTTTGAACTGGAGTTTTGCAATTATTACTTTTCATCTCCTTAAAAGGATTATGTTCTTGACGCTTGAGTTGGTGGGCTGAAAAAGCAGTTACAAAATTTATACCTGGCAAGTTTTTTCTATGTGGAAAAAATTGGGAAATAACTATACTCATGGGATGGAAAAGTTGATGGAGGAAATGAAGGAAAGTTACTCCCAAGTAGGTGCATGCTGGTCAGATAAGAATGATCCCACCCCTCAGTTATAATCCCTGCTACTACAAACTCTCCAGACCACCCTTTTAGTTGATTTGATTTATGTGACTGAACAAAGCTAGGATTGGGCTTGAAAGACAACTGAGTATCTCTAGGCAACTTCTGAGTACGTCAACAGAGCCTGGTCTAGGAGGCCTAATTTCCTCCTTCCCTGGAGGCTGAGTTGTTTGCCAGAGACATGTCTACCTGCTCCACCCCTCTTTCCACCCCAGCTGCCTACATACACATCTGCAAGCAGAGTAGGCAGCCACCACTGGGAGCTGCAGGAGCTTGGTGTGGCAGTGCTCCTGATGTGGAACTGCTCTTGGGGATGCAATTCCCCATTGCACACCCTGCACACCTGGAGTGGGAGAGGTCTGCCCACCTTGCCAGCTCTTGCCTTGCCGGTGCCCTCTGTTCTGCTTCCTTCACCACTCAGTTCCTGGTCCTTTCTCCAGCACAGCTGTGGTGGGTGGCCATGGGGCCTTCCTGCTGCTGGCTCCCTGGAAGGGAAAAATTCCTTTGTTCCATTTCTGCCATATGGAAACCAAGGTTCAGGGGCCAGGGATGGTTAGGGTGATGTGGGAGGCCCGGACAGAGATGAGACCCTGCCTCTGTCTGTTCTGCTTCTGTTCCTCCCCATGGCAAATAGCTCTATGGCCTTCTTCTAAAGGGTGGGGATTTACCTAAGCCATGTGCCAGAAAACCAATTTCAGCCTCTGAATCCTACAAACTGTGTAACAGATGATGTGTTTCTGAGCCTGTGGTGAGAGCAGCTTTGTGGTCCATGCAGGAGGGACTTGGAGGACACTGAGTGGGGCACGCAGAAGCTCATTCACTGTCAGGCAGGGGCTCCTTTGCTGGGGATGGAAATGGTGGAAGAGGTTTTGCCATGCTGGCGCAAGGCCTTCACCTTGAAGGCAATGGACCTGTAGAGGACTAGCCCAGTTTCCCTGGAGCATGAGGGAGAAATACCTGAGAGCTCTGTCCAGGCACAGAGAAAACTGAGGCATGTAGAGCAACAGCAGCCAGCACCTGGCATTTGGCCTTGGCTAGACAGCACTTTAACAGGGGCAACCCACAGCAACTTCATGAAACTCCCCCTTCTCCACCAGTACCCTGGAAATTTAGGTGACACCCTATGTTTTCCTCCAAAACATATTTTTCAGCTCTACTTTTATAACCTTCCAGTCCCTTGGGAGCTTCTATTTCCATCTCCCTGTATTGTTCCGACTAATTAATGAAGGCTTGCTCTTTGGTGGATCTTCCTTTTCTTTTCTGATGGATGCACCATTCCCTGAAGAACCTGCTTATGATGCTCAAGAGAGAATCTTGTGGGCATATTAAGGGATCTGATCTTTTCACTAGTAAAGTGAAATAAAGAAAAAATGTGCTACCACTAGTACGCCAATTTTATTTGTATTATAGCACCTCAGCCTTGTAATTAGATAGATTGTGCTGAATCCAGTGAAATTATTAAAACCTAAACGTTTATTCAGTAGCTTTGATTTACCCTCTTAATCATTTACTTGTTTGCAAGAATTATCTGTTCTGCATCCACCTGGAGCTTTTATTTTATTACGCTTTGTGATCTAAAATTTGGCTAAAAGAAAAACCCTCAAGGTTGACAAGGACTAGGATTGACAGAACTGTGGCTCTTTGAAATCCCTGTTGTCCATTTAAATTTTAATGTTTCTATCATTTGTTCCTCAGTGTAAATTAACAGCCATGGCAGTGTGTTGGGTTTCTTTTCTGAAGTCAAGACTTTAAATTTAATTCAATAGCCTAGATTTACAGCTATTCTATATTTCACAAGGCAGAATCAATAATGTGACTGAAGTGAAGAAGATAAAAATTTATGGTATCTTGCAATTTAATGGTTGAAAAGATGCAATTGGAGAGATCATAAATTGTGAAGGAGTTTATGCTTCATTGCTCCTGATTCAGTGCTTGCTGTTAGAACTTGATTTGTGACTATTCACAAGGTGTGATTAATGGTGTGATCGATGCTTGCTTCAGTGCAGTAAAGCAGTTGTAATGCTCTTCATTAGAATAAATAAAATAAATTGACTGAGGCTTTATAAAAACTGTGTAACATTTAAAATCTAAAATGTCAATTTTTTTTTCCTGTTACAATTTAGGTTTCTTCAGGCAGTTTCCACCTACATCACATCAGTCATTGTCATTCTTTTTGGATATTATAGAAATCCATGTGGGTTTGGGTTAGCTTTATGCAAAGCTCAGTGAAGGGGAAAAAAAAAAGACTTGAATAGGGCTGACTAGAGACTAAGATTTCTTATGACTGTGTTTTGCCATCCTGGAAAAGTACATGTATTCTCCTTTAGCACATGCAAGTTTAAAGGAATCAAGGCAGAAAATGAATCTTTCATATACAGCTCTACTAAAAACAATAAAAATTAATAATGTTCATTGTTTTTAAATGGGATGGATGTATGATTGGTGCCCTAGCAGAGACAATGAAGATAAAGAGTCCTTTTTGAAGGGTTTTTTTTTGGTTTAAGGACGTTCATTACATAATCCAAAGGTATCTCACAGTATGGTCTAAAACAGACAGGGGAACATGAGAAAACTGCACCAGCCGTAGAAGGCAGTGGAAAGTAATGATTTTGATGTTGTCATTTAAGGAATTGGGCTCCAGGAGATACAAACAAGAAATAGGGTGGCGAATGCCCTAGGATGCCTTGTGCACACCATATAAATCCCCTGCAGTATATGGATCATTTTTAAGTTTTAGAAGTATAAACATGCTGTGTAAAACCTGGGGGTGAAGAAATTGTACTGTGAAACTTAGGGAAGGAAAATTCTACTGTGGCTTGAATCTAGAGCTCTTTCATTTACTTTTGTTTGCCTTATAGAGAGATAAGCCTGTAACTAGCTGGAAAAGTTTATCCGGTTTCCACTGTGCTCCCTTGCTCTGATTTTCTTTGGTGTCCTTTGTCATGGTGTGTGTACGGATTTCAGGTTTGTGATTGATTTTAAGAGGAACTATAGGTAAAACTATAGTTACTTGATGACGAAGCACCATTTTAACAACAGCAATGAACTAAAAATTTCCTATAATTTTTGTATCTTAAAATATGCTGTAGCAATTCCAGGCATCAATGATCATGCATTTTCTGATTGGAATTGCAAAGAGAATGAAAAATTTAAGGAAACTACAAACGTTTTTGAAACATATATCTATGTCAAATTAATGCTTCTATTATCGCACACAGTATTTACAGACTAGCAGTTGTAACTTCACAAAAAAAATCTTAAAATAGATCATATTCTGTCTGTCAGCAGTCTGGCAGGAATTCAGATATTAACTACAACATGTTCTGACAGTAAACACATAGTAAAATGTGTGAGACTATAATGTAAGTAGCTAAGCTTTTATTTTGTAGATGATTTTTTGCTCCCTCGCTGTCAATTGAAAAACCAATAATTCACACACACATGCGAGCTTCTGTGGGTAATAAAAACTGGGCTTGGTAAGAGCAGACAAAGATCCCAGGAGCCATGGTGCTGCAGTGGGCACAGAGGCATAGTTACGTGCTGCAGTTCCATGCTGCAGTTCCAAGCTGCAGTTCCAAGCTGCAGTTCCATGCTGCAGTTCCAAGCTGCAGTTCCAAGCTGCAGTTCCATACTGCAGTTCCAAGCTGCAGTTCCATGCTGCAGTTCCATGCTGCAGTTCCATGCTGCAGTTCCAAGCTGCAGTTCCAAGCTGCAGTTCCATGCTGCAGTTCCATGCTGCAGTTCCATGTTGCAGTTCCAAGCTGCAGTTCCATGCTGCAGTTCCAAGCTGCAGTTACATGCTGCAGTCATGGTTACTTGGCCACCTGAGCTTGCCTCTATCCAACAGCTATGCCAAAATGTAGGGCTACAAGGAAATGGGAAGCTCTAGTTGTGCATAATAAGCAGAAGTTTGACTTAACCCAGAACTCCACCAGTTGTGTGGCAGGAAGAATACCTGTATCCCCACTTGTTTGGTTTGATTGTGGGGTTTTTTCTCCCCAAGGAACTGATAACATATCCAATGTATGATGATAATTTGGGAAGAAGCAAAAGCATGGAACCCTTAGAGCTTGTTGTTTGACTTTATTATTAACAAATGCATCATCAGTCTTGTTTTACAGAAAACAAGACTGAAGCATTGAACAATTTCTCCAATATCATACACCAAATTTGCTGCAGTGTACTTTCCACCATCTCTTTAGACCTATACCATATTCATAGAATCAGAATATGCTGAGTTGGAAGGGATCCATCAGAATCATCCAGTCCAACCCCTGGCCCTGCACAGGATGTCCTAAGAATCATCATGTGCCTGAGCAGGCTTTTGCATTCCTCTTTTCAATACAGAAAGCCACACCCATTTATAAATAATGCCAGAAAGGATACTACAACAGGATTTTGTTTGGGACTTTTTGCTTATTTTCAACCATTTAAAAAAAATTGATTTCTGTTAAGTAGGTCTGTTTTTAGCTATTTAGGCAGTTTGCAGGTGTATTCAGCCAGAAACACATGGTCAGTGTATAAAGAGTAGATTTTGTTATCAGGCTGATGAACGATTGTTTCATCCTGTTTCTTCAAATGTGGCATGCCGTAAGAAAATGGCTCAGATTAGGCCAGGTACTGAAAGCAATATGACAATACTGAAGAAGCAGAATATTACACTGCAAGGGTTTTGGGAGGGCTGAGGAATTGCACCATATCTGCTTGTATCTAATCTAACTTCTTCAGAAAGAATTGCACTCTACACTGTGCTGTGTGTAGACATTCTCAGCTGGCTCCACCAGCACTGGTTTCACCTGGCAGAGGAAGTTTTTGTGAAAGAGGAGAGGGTTTAAATTGAAATAACTCTTCCATGCTGCCCTTCACAATGGACTTTTCTTTTTCTTCCCCCCCCTCTCCCCCCAGTAAATGCCTTGCTGCAGTCTAACCTAGTCTGCTTCAAAGTGGACTAAACAAAAAGGCTACTCTTCAGGCAGAGGGAGATTGTTCATATAGGAAACTACATGAACTGCTTGGAATATGAAAAGGATGGATTTACTAGTGCTGGTTCATCACTACCCCAATGTAGCCACATAGTCCATTCTTCAGCTTTATGTGCCCATGACATACCACGTGAACATCCAGACAGTTTGTGGTTTCTATTCATTTTTTCTCCAGAGGGAAAGTTGTTGTTTCTTGTCAAAACAAATATATTTCCTCCTTGCTTGGGTAACATCTGCAAATGCTGACTTCTCCCTTGAATCAAATATTCTTTTCTCTGTTTTCCCTTTCCTTGTAACGGTGTCAGTGGTGAAGATTTAACAGTACCATAAAATGCTAAATGCTTTCAGTTAAGGTTCTTGAATAATTTCAAGTTACAGCTAGAACGACTGAGGCATGGCACAATTTACCCAAAGCTATACTCTTATTTCCTTGAGCTTGATCCTGCATCCTGTCCAGTGCACCATTCCAGCATGGGGGAAACCGTGCCTCTCCACCCAGTGGTCTCTTCTCAATTTCTGAAGGAGATGCTGGCTCTCCTTGTAGTAACCAGCAGATGCTGCTGCAGAGCATCAATACTAAACCTACTCTTGCTACTTTTATTATCACTGTTAATGCTGTAAGGCATAGCATCTATTCCTCTTTAGCCTTTGCAAATTTGAGGTGGGCTGATGGGGTCTGTTTCTTTGTTTCATAGGAGAGAGCGCTCCATCTTCCCTTTGCTATTGCCATTTTTTGCTAGTTAGGAGAGTCTCTGTCCAGTGTCTGTCAGTCTCTTATAGATCCCTCGCAGTTCATTACGGCTTTGCTCAATTTATTAGGCCCAATCATGCATTCATACCTTCTTTCATCTGAAGTGCACTTTTAAATGTTAGACTACACACTAATCAAGTTGAACATAATAATGAGAGCACGTTCACATTGTTAAGGTAAATGATCCAATGCATTCACAGTGAAGACATATTTGAACTACAGTTTGTGCTTTTTGTCGCAATATTGAACATTCTGGACAAGTATGAATTGTGTTGTTTTGTGGCAGCCTTGCAAATATGTGATTATTATTGCATTGCTGGCAGAACTCTGGATATTTCACTGCAGCTTTGTGATAAATTTCTAAGTGCAATTAACTGGGAAGGATTTTATTGTGTAAATTTCTTCCTATAAATTAGAATAATAATACATGAATGGCACGTCCACCTGTACATACATGCATCTTTACAGTTACACACAGTAGTGAGTGGTGTATGAGGCTGAGCTTGATACTCTGCACTTCTTCTCAGGGAAGCCAGTAGGTATTTATCAGCAACTTCAGTGGTGTTTACACAGCATGTGAAGCTGGTGAGTGGAGCTAAAGAAGTAAATGAATACTCTGGAGGTAGGAGGATGGGAGATAGTAAATACATAAAAACTTCCACTTCTTCATGCTTAATGGGGCACATTTTGGTATTTGGATATTTTGCATTTTTGCATTCCTCAGAAAGGGAAAGAACTGTTGAATGCAATTTGTTAAAATTCTGTAGGAGAACCTTTAAGGCTGTTTGTGCTGTGTGTGGAATTCCATTCCAGGACTTCTGCAAAGCAAAAGGCACTTTTACATGAGTAAATTGGTCTGATTACATTCCTACAGAGCAAGCAGGATTAGGCTTCTGCTCTGTAAAAGGATGTCCAGTCTTCTGGCACTAAATGCATAGCTAAATGATGGTGAAACATGTGCAAGGTAATCTAGTGAACGTGGGTAGTGATAGCAGTGACCAGTAGCAGACACCAGTGACCACAATACAGTCCTAAGATCCCAGTGTTGTTTGTCTGTTGGACCCAGGCTGCTCAGTGAAGATGGAGCAGAGCTCACTGTTCTTGCCATGCCTTCCTTCTAGAGAGCAGTGGAGTTCCCAGGGCAATGAAGTTCTTTGTTCTGTTGCTGTTCCAGAATGTGAGTTGGAACATTTTCTCCTTAGGACTCTTAAATTGGAGTTCATTGCCTAATGTCAGTAGACTTACATATACCTTTAGGAAATGTCATGCCAGGATGCAAGTGAGGTGGTTCTCACCTGTCTTTCCTCTTAAAGAGGTATAGCAATCCCTTCTAAGTGGTGTGGACCAGATTTTTCCACATTCTGAAGCCAAACTTTCCACAACAGTTAATTTAATGTAAGTACCACTCCCAGAAATATACCTATACTGGAGATCTTTTATTGCTGTTATTATGACTTTCCATGCATCGGTTAAGTGTCTCAGCATGAGGTTCAGCTGTGCTTTTAAGTCATTGTTCCCATTTTCAAAGCTGTATTTCATTTCTGTATAAAATTCTAGACTAATCATATCCCCTCTAAAGTCACATGGGCAATTGCACATTAAAGACAAAATTTGGCCTAAGCTTTGCCAGCTTTTTTCAGGCCATGATGAAAGAAAAGGGCACAAATCATGGAACAATCCAAGCCCTGTACCAAAGTCTCTAAGTCACACTTCTCAGGGCATGACTCCTGCTTTGGTCTCCACATCTTTCACCTCAGGACATCTGGAAAACAGAATTCTATGACTCAGGACATAGCAATACAAAAAGAAAATTTTCACTCTGAAATCATGTTTAGATCTAAATATAATTTAGAGCACAGTGGCCAAAATATTTACAATAGGTTGTTTATCTTTTACCATTCCTTATTTTATTACATTTTCTTAGTAATTTTATTTTTTAACTACTATAATTTGCAAGGTAATATAATTGATTTTCATTACTTTGGCTTTACCACTCGTAAAGTAAGCAGTGAAAAATAGGCACTGTGCCCAAACTCTCAAAGTTGTTTATATGTCTCTAAAACCCGAACTGGAGGAGGCAAACGGAAAATTTGCAATTTTTGCAGTTGAAACAAGCTTAACATCTTGCTGAAAGTGTCAGAAAGCCAAGCCCAAATTGCAGTGGGCACATGGAAACTCAGATATGAATGCTGTACTTCAGTAAATATTATCTTACCCAGCTGATATGAAAATATTTGTGCAGCAAAGGAAAATAATTTAATTTGTGGTATTTTTTCAAGAGAAAGGCATAATACATCAGCTGGCTGTACTTCATTTTCCTGCTACAGATAAGTCAGTGTCATGCACTGTGTGAGCCCCTGCAGTGCTGCCAATGAGCCACACGTTCACATGGCTGTGCAGACTGACTGAGACTGAAAGGTGCTTTCAAATATTAAACTGCCCTGCTTTAATGCATCTGATCTCTTTGGTCAGAGAAAATCCTAATTAGAGAAGAGCTATTCTTGATGACCCTGTAACACTGTTATGGTAGGATAAGCACATTTTCTAGTGCTTCTAATTTCAAATAAGAGAACAGTAAGTTTCACTGGTTTACTTAAGATGATACTGCACAGTCTGATGCATTTCTTTTCTCTGGTATTTTGTCTATATTTTCCTTTCTAAAATTCTGCTCAGTGCCATTGGCAGTTTTTTCACTGTTAGTAAAATTACGGCAGCAAAGTTACCAGTGAATCAATAAAATGAAAACTGTTCAACAAGCATCTAAGTAAAATCTCAAACATGTGTTGAGAATCTCAGGTCTCAGAGCCCTATTTAATTTTTCATCCAAATATGTCAGCTGCTAAGGCCAAGATTTACTCACTAGCTTTTGGGGAAAAATTATTTTTCTGACTGAAGAAACCATTTCAAAGGTTCTGCAAGATTTTTTACTTTGATAAAAAAAAAACAACAAGGCAACACCACCCCAAATACTTTGGTAGAAAACTAAGATGTTTACATTTCAAATTGTTGCCAGAGTTCTTGTAGCTGGGATGCCTTTTTCTCTTTAGTGGTTCCTTGCTAATTTCTACCATGTGCTGCCATACTAAATTCACTCTAATGGAAGATGAAATCCAAGCAGAGGCTGTGTTTGGGGGAAGAATCATAATGAGATGAAGATTCAGAGAAGTGATGTTCTGGCTCTAAAGCAACATTTCCAAATTGCAGTGTATGCTCAAATCTAACCTTGTATTTCTTGTCTCCACTGTGGGGCCTTTCTGCCGTAATTATTTTCCATGCTGCTCCTTCTCACTATGTCTGCTTTCTCTCAGATTGTAATGGCTTGCGTTTTTCAAAATGCATGTTGATTTTTTTGAATTTGTGTTTGTTAGTGGAAATTAACTTTATTTAGCATTTGGATTGCACTGCAGTTTTCATTGTGCCATCCACTGGTGTTTGGAGCCCACAAAACACAAATTAAGCTACAGTACCCTGGCACTGCTGCAGAGCCTCTAAGGACTCCTCTAGCCTGCTAAGTATGAGGGGTTTTTTGGCAGGATCTGTTTTGACAAGTTCTCTGACAACCACAACACACAGAGAGGTCCCAGTGATGTTCTGCATTCTTGCTGGATATTGACTATCCTCAAGTCTGTCTGCAAGTTCAGGTTTGCATCAGTGTAAAACATGCCATAGGATCCCCCTGTAAGGTCACAAGGAAACGTTTAAAATTCAGAGGTTACAGCAAGAATAACTTTTACCAGGTATGGGGAGCTTTTAGTCATCCCAACATTAATCTGCAATAACTTCAGCACAGTCTACATGCACAAGTGAAGGCCTGTTCCCTCATTAGGGAAATCAGTACCTTTAAGGCATCCTGTGACTTTGATTTGTGCTTTTGGATTTCTCTTCACTCTCCAGACCTCTCCTCTCAACTCCTCAAACAAGAAATCTCTGCCCTTGTTCCTAGCATCTGTTTTGCTGACTGGTGGGAACAGCAGCCTCCTCCACCTGCTTAGTCCTTTCCAGGCTGAACACTTTCTAGATTGTCAGCAAAGGGTGCTTTTGTGGACAAACTGCCTCCTGGGCAGTGCAATAGTGAGCTACAACAAGGATCAGACTCAGTCAGCATTGCAGGATGGCTGCTTCCTTCCTTTCTCTCCTATTGCATGTCCAGGGGAAAAGTGAACAGGAAACTTCCATTCCTTGAAGGGATGCATGTGACAAGTAGAAGAGGGAGGAGTGTGGGCAAGCTGCCCACACATGCAGTGTGCATGTTCCCACATCCTGCCCCACTCTGCTTTTCTTCACCTGGCTTGTCTCCAGGCATATGTTGACTCACCAAACTTGGCCTGGAGGTGACCAGGATTCACCAGCCAAATTATTTGCACAGCAAACCAAAATGCTGTCCATAGGATGCTGTCCAATGTGGCCTGGTTACAGCCTTTGCCATAGATTTACCATGTGTCCTTCTTGTGTCACTCCCAAAGCAACTTTCCTTCTGCTGAGAGGCTGTCAGACAAAGCTGAAATTCCCATTACCTGGGGTCATGACTCACACTAAAAGCAGGCTAGCTTGTAGCGTTAACAAGGATTAATTCACATTGGATGCTTGTTGTCTCCCTTTATCCATCTTGTCTCTCATTTTGATATTACTCCAATTGGTATTTCTCAGGGCTTCCCTCTCTTGCTGTTTCATTTTATTCTTTCATTTTATTCTTTCCCAATAAATTATTTTCCCTGATGTGGTAGTTTGAAAGCAAATCAGTGAGAGGCTCAAAGTCAGAACTACAATTTAATAGGAAAAAAATGTAATAATAAAAACAAACAAACAAACAAAACAAAACAAAAAAAAAAAAAAGCAAAAAAAAAAAAACAACCCGCTGACAGAGTCAGAATACAACCTGACACCCTGTCGGTCAGGGTGTTGGTAGTAGTCCACTTAGAAGGTGGTTGCAGTCCTCTGGGAATGATAGATGCGGTCCTGTTGAAGCAATGATCCTGTGAAAGGTGTAGTTCTCCTCTGAAGATCCAGTGGTGCTGTAGAAGGGTCTGGTCTTCCTCTGGGAATCCCGTGGGAAAAGCTGTCTATGGTGCTTCAGATCTCAGTTTATATGCAGATCGGGATACATTGGTTCCTCCCCCTGGGCGAGGCATCTCACAATGGGATGATGAGCCACTATCTGCAATGTTTGGGGTGAGTAAAGTGCTCCATCCTGCCCCAACGACCGGCCCATTAGCAAACCATTCTGCAGCCATCAGGAACACTGCCACGCGCGGCCCCAACATCCCACGAGGATGGTGATAGAATACATACCATTGTAACCTAAGACACCTGAACAGGTGGAGCTTAAGTAGTTGTTTCTGAAAAATTTTGTAGTTTACAGTCTAATCCCATGTTTACCAATGCCAAACTTGGTAATGGCCTTGCAGGCCTCTCATCAGCACATTCTTGGGTTCTGTAGAGAAGGGGGAAATTAAGAATTCATTCACTTTCCTTTTAAACATAACATGAGCTTCTCCAGTTCCCCACCTTCTTTTTCCCTGCATTTGCACTTGAAGCAGCTCTCCTGCACGACCTTGGTGCTGGACCTGACAGCTCCATTGAAGGAGGGTGACAGTATTGCAGGCGGTGATGAGTGCAAAGTTCTTTGGCATGGAAAATCAGGCTGTAGCATTGCATTTGTCTCTTTACTTGATGAATAGGATACACTTGTTGCTGGATGAAGGCTGTGTTCTGAAAGATCCAGCTGGCTCCTGGCCTGCATTTGTATCAGTCACGTGGTAAATAACTACACTTTTAAAATTATTAATAAACATATTTATTATATTGGCTGTATAAGACTGATGATATTCTTTCTTCTGATGATGATGCTGAACTACTTCAGTTATGCTTATTGTTATATTTTAGCACCTTTAGCTTGCTTTAGTTTAATAATTTGATCGTTTAAAGCATCTTTCAATACTTTCTTTTTAGTGATATCAGACTGATTTCTTCATCATCTGAGAGAACAATTTTTTCTCTAGGGTGTGCAGAGAAGATCATGGTAGATGATCTTCTGGAAAATTGTCTTTTTTTGTATTTCTATGTTGTCTCATCATGAAAGTGAGTATCTGTGTTTTGTAGCTTTTGGTAGAGAAAATTTCCAACAAATTTCTTTTGCTTTCAGAAGTGGACTTGTTATTTGAAGGTTTGCTTCCAATATTTTCCAGACTAATTTACACTGGGCAAGCCAATGCCATGATAAGTAGTTTGATTCCTCAAGGTAGTACCAGCTGAGTTGGTATGAAACACTGAATCCTTGGAGTGTCCAGTGAGTCTTCAGAACAGCACTGTGAAGGCTGCATAGCTATACTGGCTAGCTGGGTTGGCCTAGTTCTGTAATGAGCTTAGGTAGTGTTAATTCTGTAATCTCTGCATCCCACTCAATTGGATGTTATAAACATACTCTCTAGCACCTTACTTTTGTCCTCATTTTTCTTCCTTTGTCAATTAGATTAATAAAAAAGGTGCAATGTTGCATGCATTCAGGGAAAAAAAAAATCAAAAAAGTAGACATTTCTAAGCCAGGCCATTTACCAATCCAGAACTATAAAGAAAAATAATTTGTAAGTGGAAGTGAGTTGCAGCCTAAGCTCAAAGGTGCTGCCATCTGTCCAATTGAAATAGTTGTGTTTATATAGACCCCTACACCCAAGGACCTCAATGTTAGAACTGTTAAACCACAGAACACCCCAGTGAGGGACCTAATAGCAGCATATCTGTTATAGAGATCAAGGACATAAAACCAAGTTAAATGCCTTGCCCAAGAAATAACTATCTGCTACTGGCAAGAACAAGAAATGAACTAATTGACCCTGTTCTTCAGAATCTGTTTTAATCTTGAGACAATTCTGCTTACTCATCCACAACTATTTCACTCACAGTTTATTTTAACATGTTTTATACAAACAGCCAGAAAACTGTAATGTGCCTGAATTATGTGGAGTGTTTTCCAATACAAAGAGCCCATCTAACACATTAAACATATTCATTTTTCTGTCTGGCTCCTCCAGTTCATAGTTTCCTCTCAATGATAAGGCATTATGAAGCCCTATATTGTATTTTTCATTTGGAGATTTATAGAGAGCAATTTTTTTCTTTCCCCACCAGCTTATCCACTACACAAGCTAACTTCATACTTCATTTCTGCCATTGATATGGCTATTTTCTACAGTGTGAATGAAATACCTGGCGTGATAAATATTGAAGTGTATCTGCAGTATCATTTTCACATACAATTGACACTTTTCAAAGAATAAAACCATTGCTGCAGTATTTACTAAGTGTCCCTATTTTAATTCTTATCTTCTTGAAAAATATTTCAATAGAGCAAGCAATTCAACATAATTTCTCTTCATTTATGACCATGTTATATTATTTCAACATAATCATGCAGTAATAGAATGAGTTATGTTTATGACATACCATTCATATTACAAAATGTGCATATAGATAGCACAATAATTCTAATATTACATTTCACTACCTTTTCAGTGACAGGAGAATGCACTATTCTACTACACTGAGTTACAAATGCTATACAATGTAATCCTGCAGAAATACCTGTTTGCATTTTAGTTTTGCAGTTTTAATAATCCTTTCTGTATTACCAAAAAGTTAAGATCGGTTTCAAGCCTGTGTATTTGTGAGTGCTGTTTATTTCCACTGTGCTGTTTATTTTTACTAGTCTGTTAAATGACTCTTCATCACATTAGCTTAGTATACTAAAAACACGCAAGTATAATGATTTATATTAGTGTGTGAACTCTCCTAACAGTTTAATGTAGTATTTCTTTTGCTACTAGTGTATAGGTGTTTCTACAGCTTGTCTTTGCAAATAGGTTGTCTTCATTCTTATTGCTAAGACAGCTTGCTTGCAATATTTTGTAGCTGCCTTTCTGGAGAAAAGGGAACCACTTCTGTTGGTAAGAAAGGCTGAAGTTGGGAAATAGACTCTTCTGTCTGTCAAGGTTATCAAACTATCAGGGAAATATGCAGTGTTCCAAGTCTCTTGCAGTTACTACACAACATCTCCTGTGCTTCCCTGTCTGTACTTGTAACAAGCCTTGTGCTTCAATGGGCCTGATTCTTTCACATAACTGTTTTCTGCACCACTTCTGCTGCAGCAGAATCAGTGAAATCACTTTTGAGTAGAACTGTGGAACAAAGAAAGGCTTAGAATCCCTATAACACGTGCACAGCCTCTGAGTAACTCAATAAGCTCAATCAATGATGAATGGTAACTGTTCAATAAGAATCCTGTCAATTCTGATAGAATTTTTGACATTCTTTTTATCCATTCTTGATCAAATCTAGTCATGTTTTTTAGAAGAACAAAACACTTATTTAATGCAGTATAACTATCACTCATTGTCATAAAAGTGAAAAGTTAAAAGACTATTTTTCTGGTATAAACGATTAGTTTTATAACCTACATTTCAAGAGGAAGGGAGAGATAATTGCAATTACAGGGATTTTGGCACACTGGTTATTCAGTTTTGAATTGTTGGACATGAACAGGAAATACTGTGATATACAGGTTTATTTTTGCTACCTTTATGCTAAAGGCAAATTCAAAAATAATACCTATCATTTCTGTGCATCCTTCAGTTTTGCCTGGTTGAGCCAGGTAAAATCAGTTCCCAAGATTCCTGCACAGGAGTTGCTGGAGCAAAGAATTAACCAAAAATAAGTGAAAAAGTAGTGGGCGAAGAGAGTAAGTGTCAATGGCAAAGAAATAGGCAACTCCGAGAATCATCAAGTCATGGCTTGGTGTCCTGTCTGTTACCAGTGAAAAATGAGTGGAAGACCTCACTTAACTTTATTAGGTCTCCTGTGAGAACTGGTGCTTAAAGTGAAATACCTGCTTGGATGCTTCTAGGCCTGAGGCATGGCTGCAACATTTACTATAACAACATCTACTCTATCGGCTGTGTTCTCAAAAACACTTGGAAGAGAAAACAGAGAAATTATGCTCCTTTGAGCTTTTAAAGGTAATTAATTTCATTGATGACCTTATTATTCCTGATACTAATGCCTGTTCTTCCATTTACTATCATTCTCTAATCCAGCAATGCCTTGACTATAGAGACTAGTAAAAGTTTTAATAGCTTTCAGTTGATGCTATTTATTTATGATTACCATATTGTAGTGTTTTGTCTCCACTTTTGTTATTTGTTTTGGATGTTCAGTGCTGTAAGAACCCAGCTTTGAATCAGTCTGCAGCATTCACTGAAAGACTGAAAACCTGGTATTTCAGAGAAAGGAAGTCATGGAATGTTATATGTCTTTGCCCTGAACTGCAGAGTGGGAGAAGAAATTTAAAAAAGCTCACCATAGAAGCCATTTATTCCTTTAAAGTTGGAGGAAGACTGTGGGAGCTTTAGCTTGTGCACCAGCTCTAAGGTGTCCAGTTCCTCACCTCCTATCTGCCAGTGGAAATTTTTTTACAAGGAAGCTTCAGTGGGAAATATCAGCACAAAAGGAATGTGTGGAAAATGAATACAACCTTATATTCTTGTAGGGTTTCTATTGCTTCCCTGTTGCTACCTGTGGATATTTCCATTATGGTCTTTCTTCATGGTCCTTGGAGAGTTCCCACCTGATGTGGGCAGTCACAAAGCTGTAAAGGTGACTCTTGTCCTTTGAAAGAGGAAGGCCTATGTATAAAAGGGGAGCCTCCACAAGGGTGCAAAGGAGATGTTTCCATACTTGCCAAAGCAAACAAGTGAAATCTTCTAGAGAAATGTTCTGTGGTCACTTACAGAGATGCTCATGCATTCTTGTATGTCCAAATAGTGACCAGCATATCTGAGGAAAAAGCTATTACTGGAGTTTAAATGCACAGACCTAGACACATGGGCTGAGAGGGAAATGCAGGTTCCTAAGAGCTCTATCTTACTTTGCAGTTTCATTTGGCACTACATAGTAGAGTTGTTGGAGACAAAGAAAGAAAACCCGAAGAAATTTAACTTAGACAGACATAGGGACATTAAAAACACAAAAACTTTGATTAGTGTTGACTTCTTCCTTCAGTTCGGGCAAAGTATTTTTTAACACATAATTTCTACCTAAAGCTTTGCTTTAGAAAGCCTCCCTGATGTGCTGGAAGGTTCAAAGAAGTGCTAGGTAATAACTAGTGCAGCCAAAATACAAAATTACTGCTTGGTGAGCAAAAGAAGCAAGCAATGGATGCAGAGCCTTGGGATGGGAAATACATTTTCAGATATTGTTCCTGATTTTCTATAGCCATCTGTTGTCAAATCAAGCAATGTATGTCCAGTCTGGTTTAGAGGGAATACATGCTCTGATTGCTCACCTGTAGTATAGTATTTTGTTATTGTTTTGCTGTAGTTTTGGTTATGGCAAATATTTTGGATCTGGATGAATGAAAGGGCAAAAAGAGACGTTTGTATTCTTTTTTCCCCAGAAGTCCAATAGTCTACTGAGGTGTGCTTCTGCATTTGCTACCTTTTTGCTTGAAAGGCTTTGAAGCATATTATGTCCAGGAACTCCAAATCACCACTGTGTACCCTGTTAAATTTCCAAAAGCATGGGGGAGATAGGAGATGGAGCAAGGAAGATGCCCTTTGTCCTTTGCAGTTATTTCACTTTAAAATACACGTATGTGTCTGCAGGAAAAGTGGCTAAGACTGGCTAGGAGTTTAGAGTAAATACTTTAGGATGCTTGGATCCAAATGTTAATATTCTCCATACAGCTATCTAATAAATCTAGGCCAAGAGAGATTATAATCTAATGGCCTACATTAGGCATATGCATTGAAATTAATCTTTTTTGTGTTTCTACTGGATTGTTAATGTGAAGAGGAGATGACAAGCATTCCAGCTCTATGAATTTACATTCTCTTCTTTTTTTTCCTAAAATTGCTAAGGGATTTACATTTCTGACCTAAAATTGTACTTTTTCTATTGCCAATTACACTCCAACAGCCAGATTTGCAGTCCTATGCTATTGCAGTAAAAATTTTAATATCTCTAAGTAATTTTTTACTGACATAAATGTTCATTCCTGGAATCCTTTTGGGTTCTCAGTGAAGCAAAATCCAACAGACATAATTTAATTATATGTATATCAAATATCTATCCTATATTTTATCTTTTTCTTGTCTTTTTTAAAATCAGTTTTAGCTTCTACACATTCAGGATTCCTTCAGACTAAGAGAACACCTGGCTTTCTCATCTATAGAGAAAATTGTATTGAGCTAATTTGCAGGCTAGAAGACAATGATCCAAGAAGTTAACTACCTGTCATGGTTAATCCCATGCAACATGATGTGCAACAGAAGAGAAGCCAGAAGATTACTCTGGAAGTTGTAAATAAAGCTCTGGTAGAACACTCATGTGGTGGCAATAAAATAGAGCTTTCAAGGGTGCTGTGGAAAGTTACAGGCGACAAGCTGAACTAATAAAACCATCTATCCCATAGGTAAACAAGCAAGCAGAGGGATTTTTCAGCCCAGTACCAGCTTAATACACAGGCCAGAAGAGAAGGGATAGTGTGGAACATAAACCTGCATTTTGTGGGACAGAAGAGGAGATTGTTGCTGGCTTATTGGCTGACCCGCAGTTACACAGAGGAGTTAGCCCTTGTCTTGGAGGTGACTGCTGGAATTTTTTCCTACTTGGAAGATATTCCAAATCTACAAATACAATTTGGTGAGAGGAGGCCAAATTTGGACCTGTCAACTTTGACACATCCCTTAAAAGATTCCAAATGATAGCAATGGTGTGTAAGAGAGTTGTAACAAAGGAGAGATTTTCAGCTCTTTTAACAGAGAGCTATATAATCAGACTTTCTTGTAGAAGCATTCAGTGTGAAGATCTGTCAATAGAAATCTCAAACTGTGAATATACAATTGCGCTTTATTATCCCTTTGTTATTTTGTAACTACATAGGTATGACAGACAGAAACTGATGTTAAAAGAAATCCACAATTGTCAGTGTGTCACATGCATGAATCCCACTGCTGGAAGTTTTTCAGTAAACCAGCATCTTTGGGTAGGTACACCAAATGCCATATTTTAACAAAATGTTTTTGCTCACGGTAACACTCAAGCTCTTAATTTAAGGAGAATGAATATCCTAACGTTTTGTTACTGTAGTGCACAGCAGACAGATGGTGCTCTGTCTTGCACAGAGCAAACAAGGAACTGAACAGTTATAAGCAACAAATAAAAGGTGCCAAGGGGACAGAGAACAGAGGGAAACCTTCAGTTAGACCCATTGCCAAGGCATCCCTGGGAGCCCACGTAAGCAAATAAGTGCTGCATTGTAAAACAATAATCATGAGTAAGACACCCCAGGTTTCCTCAAAGGCCTTTGTCTTTCTAAGGAGTACAGTGAAAGAGTACACAGAGGTCTCCAAACCTTCACACACCAGCAAGATTATTTGTTTGCCTTTGTGTCTTAAGGATTTATGGTGCTACTGTTCTTGGCAGGGCTGGGAAACCAGCCACGCACGTAAGAGAGAGGTGTGGAAGCATCCAGTGAACTTCAGAGTTCTGACTTTCATGAAAGATGAAGAGAAGGGAGAAAAATTCTGCCTGAGGGGTTCTATTTCTTTTTTTTTTTTTTTTTTTTAAAGAATTAACTTCATTTTGTGTTAAAATGGATTCATGATTATTTTTTTGAGAATTTTGGGGAGGATGTGTTGGCTGTGTTTTGTCTGCCAGCTCAAGTGAGCTGTTTGTGGCACTTGAATAGCATTTTTTTTCTTGTTTTGTGCCACATCGTGTTTGCCACTGCCTGTACCTGTGCTCAAGGTCAGGGGTTTCCATTTTTAAGGTAGTTAGAGTTTGAATTCCAACGATTGACATAATGTGTCTGTCAGGATGTGCATGTAACAATTACCTGGGCAGTCACACTTTTCTGAACCCTTGTATCGGTGCTATATTTATTAAATGCATGGACTATTAAAGGAAACAATAATTCAGTTCCCTTAATCCCATTTCTGACAGCCTCACGTGCAAATCCTTGGAGAGAGCCATGCACCTGTGACTGAGCTGATGGAGCAGCAAAGCAGAGAGGGGCTCTGGGCTCAGCTCCCTGAACAAGCAGCCCCTACTGAGTGACAGCTTGTTTGTGTCCTGAGTGATGTGCAGGGTCTGGCTCGGAATCTCACAATGGAATCGCTGCTCTGTGACAGGGGCTGTAATGTACTTCAATTCAGTCCCCCCAGAGGAGCAACAAAGGCCAAAAAATCCACCACAAGTGTGCTTAACTTCAAAAAGGAACAACTCTGAAAACAGGGAAACCCACTAAAAAGAAGCTAAAATGGGCCACTAAAAGAATTAAATTCTTCCAGGCAGTAAGAAGATCTCTGACGTAGGGACACAGCAGCAAAGCATGCCCCATCCTTTGGGAAAGACTTCAGAAAGGGTGAAAAGAGCCTGGCATGGCTAATCAGCAAAGGAAAAAAGCTATTAGAAGTAAGGAAGATCACTCAGAAAACCAAAATTATGTGTAAACTAAGTAAGAATGCTGCATACTAAAGACTAAAACTAAAACTGAAATTAATCTAGGCAAAAGAGTTTAAGGGCTAACCAGTTCCAGGGATCAGAATTTTCCCTACACATTTTTTTGATCAATTTAGCAGAAACAGACTATGACCAGCATATAAAATGTCAAAATGTCTGTGCATTTTTTGTACTGGTATTTGCTGTGAGTAAAACTGGGACTACTCCCACATAGAAACTTTTTTTTTTTTTAGGAAGAGAGTGGGGACATCAGCATGAGTCTGAGGAAGGATTAATAGCTCCAAAAGGGAGATCCATGCTATTTTAAAAATACATGAGAAGTTTGGTGGCAATGTAAAGTTCTTCCAGGTAGTAATGATGAGGATCAGTTCTGAAAAATTGTCAAAGTGATTGGGTAATAAAATTACCCAGATGAAATTCAGAGTAGATAAATGTAGAGTACATGTACACTGGGGAAAAAAGCCTTTTTGATATAGAAGATGATGGACTCTGAACTGATGATTACCACTGAAGAGTGGAATGTGGGGGTTATGATAAATAGTTCCATGAAAAGATCATCTCGGTGCTTGGCAGTAGCTAAAAAAAAAATAAATCAATAGTCAGAAGTTTAGAGAATAGAGAACAAACAGAAAACACCATTATTCCACTGTTCAAAGTCATGATGCACCAGGACATTGAAAATTAGGTGCAGTTCTAGACAGGTCATTGAAAAATGTTGTTTTAGAACTGGAAAAGGTTCGGAGAAGGGCAACAAAGATGAGTGAACCAACAGCTTCTGTGCAGAGGCTGGGAGACAACCCATTGAAGGGAGGCAACCTGAGCAGCTGCTTTAGAGGGCTACAAAACCACAACTGCTAGCAAGAGGGCATGTGCAGACTGATTGCTGTCTCTTACAGTGTGAGAACTGAGAGGGACTTCATGCAGTGGATAAAGGACCTTTGCAACTCCTTTCCAAAGCTTTAATGAAGACAGATTTTCATGCAATCAAGGGGAGACCAGAGTTTATAACTGGAAGGATGCTACCTTATGCATGTGGACAAAACACAGCCCACTCAGAAAATCTCCTGAGCTGAAAATATTCAGAGACTATGGGAGTATTAGGGGGGAAATATCACATGTTCTTGTGTTGGTTTTATCCTCATCAGGTGGCTGCTGCTGACCTCCTCCTGGTCTGGTTGAATCCTTTCTCTGGCCCAGTGTGGCTGCTCATGTGTGATCACAGGTAATTACAGATGCAAACTTTTCACATCCAGACAGTTGTAACATATCTTGCTAAAGCAAATCGTGTTTTTTGGAGAAGATCAAGTATCAAAATGAGATTATAGTCTTGATACTGAAGTAATACCATGCCACTTTATAATTAGTGACCTATTTTCCTATAAGGTATCTCCTAATGGTGATACTCAGCGTTGGTTGTGAGGGCTGAGACAGTGGTACCTTGGCTGTGGGGACAGTGTTCAACTGGGCAGGTTCAGTTGGTGTTTCAACCATTCATCCATCGCCTTGAACAAGAAGCTCAGGCTCACTTCTTTTCACCTGCTAATTTCAGCTGAAATTAAGAGAGCTGATTAACTAAAAAGGAAGGAGTCCTTTTATCTTCAATAGCAGACCTTGTGCCTGACTACCATTTTGCACTGTTAGTCTCCTTTTATGCTTATATATCACTGGCACTCAGAAATATGTTTAGCATGTTGTTTTGCCTTACAGTGAGTTATTTCCTAAACAGCAAATTTATCTGTGTTGTTTTTGTATCTTTTAATACCTGGAACTATATAGATTTTTTAAAATTGTACTTGAGCATTTATTGAAACCATCTTTCCAGCTTCTGAGGTGTTCTCTGTATTGTACTTGAACTTGTCAACAATTTTTTTTTTTTTTTTTTTTTTTTTTTTGTAATAGATAGAATTGAACTCAAATAGCTTCTTATAGTGCTTGGTCTCACTGTTAAGAATCATTGTTGTGATACAGTCTGTATTAGTATGTTTTGTAATTAGGTTAATTACAAATGTTCTATGATATTCTTTTATTTGAAAATGCTGACTGCTCCAAAGTGTGATTTCTGAAAAAATGTATGAGTCTTAGAAATTTCTGTTTAGCTGGGTTTTTTTGGCTTTCTGATTTACAGTTGTTACTGTTTTCTTTCATGTAGGAATGAACACTCTGAAAATGAGGGATTCTGTGTTTTGCCCAGTCCTATCTGGGCCATACCAAGGTGAAAAAACCATCCTCAGGTAATTTTTTTGAGTTCTCTTGTTTCTATGTGGCTGTTAAAAGTACCATAAAGATGTTAATAATAGAATTACAGTTGAATTGATCCAAGATAGAGGATCAATATGTTGCTCTCCCTAAGGAATTTAACAACTCTATAGTTCTTTTTTGCTTGACACTCCACTAAGGTGTTATCTAACATATTTTTACTTTTTATAAACAACATTCATACTCTGAACTATCCCAATTTGTTTGATCATACGCAGATTATTTGTCATTCTGAATAGAAAATGCCTGCAAAGGAGCACGCTGCCCTGAAGTCAGGCACATTTGGCGGGCTTCATACTAACTTGATAGTAATTATGATCTCCATCGAGTGAGACAGGCAGTGAATAAGATATTTAACACCGTGTGCTTTGGCTGTGAAAACCTTTTCGACTTCTGCTTTCAGTTCCTGGCTTTCAGTGTTATTAAAATATCTATGTGGGTATATTTTAAAAGAAATAATTATCCTTTCCTATACACACAGTATTTTTTTAATCTCAGGGAATTTTCTCTGTTTACTGGCTGCTCCCCAGAGATGGATGCTCTAACCACCATAGAGAGAGCAGGACCATAAATATCCTTTTGCAACACAGGAGCTGCAGTTACAGTGTAATGAAATCTATCATCTCACTCATATAAGATGCAATCTGTCTGCATCAGAAAATTACCCAGAACTTTCTACCCACAGTGACTAGATTCAACTATGTTTTTAATTTTAGAGATTTAAAATGTATATTCTAGGTAATACAGGTCTTTCTGTGTAGTTCTTGTATCTATAAATTGCTCTTCCTCATTACTAAACATTATATATTCTTGTATGATTTATGTAACAGTTGTTTTTTTAACATCTCTTGTCTAACTCAGTGGAGAGTTCCTGAAATACACAAGTATAGGCTGTGTCAATACTCAGAGTAACTACTATGCCTGAACATCTAAATTCTGTAATACCATTTTCTCATGGTGGTCCACTGGCCACTAGAAAGAGAACACAGCATTCTCAGCCATTGAGGATCTTGGCCATGAGATATCTAGACTGTTGTAATTATCAGGAGAGAAGTGCTTGTAAAATCTCAAGGTACAACTCTCCTCCAAGCCTGAAAATTACCTTACAAACTCTGAAGGGTAAGGGCACCAAGAGAATAAATTTGACGATGTGTTTCATATACAATTTCACTGGATTCAGTCAATTCTGGATTGTTCTGAAATGCCTGGAAAAATTGCTGTTGTTTGTAATAATTATTTTAAAAACTGCAATGCATTACATAACAACCAGGATCTTTCTGTTGTATAAAGCTTCTAGCTAGAAGTTTAGTATTTACTGAATGCGTTTGCTAGATCCACTAGTAGAACTCACATGTCTTGTTTTTCCAAGTCACTTCTCCTTTGAGGGAAGAGGAATAGGAAGGAGAGGGTGAGACCAAATTTTCAGAATGTTGGAGTAATGCCACTAGTCCAGGCAGGAGTATGAATGTGATTGATGACTTTGCAGTGACGTGGAAGGCAAGATGCTGACATTACAATAAAAATTTTTTGAAAGCTCAACATTTTGGCACCTATGACACATGATTAAGAAAATAGGTTTGTGTTCCAGACTGTTCTGAAACTGAAAGTGAACAGTTTCTGTAAATAGTAGTTCTCCCAAATGTGTTTATTCTAAGTCTGTCTATGCAGAAAACTGCTGTGCCCTGTGCTGCAAACCTTGGACAAACTGAGTCAAGTACCAGAAACAACCTCAATGTGGCAGATCTTGAAAAGGCCAGGTAAATACATCTGCAGAGATCTGGTTCCCACATAACCAGGTTGTTTCCTTACTGAGGGCAGCTCAGACATGAAGCTTACATGGTATCACTCCACTCTGCTGTAGTCTAGGAAGAGACATCTAATACATGGAGTCTGACGTAGCAGAGGACAAAATTTGGGCTCTGGGTTAAAACTTACAGCTGCTTCTTTCTTTTCTTCTTTTTCCTTTTCCTTTGTATGTTTTGGTTTATGTGTGTGTTTGTTTAGCCAGCAAATTTAAATACAACCTTACAACCCCTGAGATGTCCTCTCCTCCCTCCCAGTTTTGTAAATTACTGGAAGTTTAAGCACAGAGCAGGCTGCAGGGAGAGAAGAGCATGCAGAGTGCTGAGGAGCCCAAGTGACTCCCATTGGAGATGATGGCTTTCTTCCTCATCCTTCTCAAGTCCACGTTCAAATGTTATCATGGTGGTTTTCTTTTCAAATATGAACGGTCCTTCCATTTCCTTCTGCTGCCTCGTTCCCACAAAGCTTGGCAGGATCTTTCTTGAAAAAATACTGTCATCACCATTCCTGTACTGCCTCCTGCATGCAGGCAGAAAGTGAGGATGGAGGAAAGCAATAAGGGAAAGAAAAGAACATCTAACAATTCTGAACATACTTTTCCTCAAAAAAATTATTGAAAATATACCGTAAGATTTGGCAACTCAGTGAACCTAGCATTAATTTTTTCCCCCCAAGCTAGCTTTCTTTTTGTTTAGCCTTCCTGTCTGGGTTAGCTTTTAACAAATTCAGCTGTCACTTTCTATATGAGTGAGAACATTTTTAGTACTGTGGATTGAGCTGGCAACAAGTGAGCAGTAGTGTGAGACCATCAGCAGGTGCGTGGGAGACAGCAGCAATTTGGGAAGCCTGAAAGAGTGCCCGTGAGGGAAATCAATGTTCAAAAAGCATAGTGAAAATCTTTTCTGGTCGTAAGAGGTACTGCAGGAACAACTGTGCTGCTGAGAGCATAATTTGTTTTTCTATTCTTCAACAGTTTCTGATCTTTCTATGTTATCTCTAGGATTTAAAGGCTGTTTCCTTTTTTCAATGCATTTGGAAATATTAATCTATGGATTGAGGTAGGAATTTTACCCATGGTTCCTGAGGGCTGCGTATTTAACATCTGTTTAGAAGCAAGGAGGAGAGCAGTTTTTTGAATCTCATAATACATCTGGATCAAAAGGTCACTGCAAACAGGAGCATTTTAACAAGAAATACCCCAACCATGGAAAATTTCCAAATAAAATTTTCCAATAATTACATCTGCTAGACATAAAAACAGATAAATTATATTGAATCAACTTGTACATAAATCTGAAGACAGTAGGGGAAGTATGGTTACATGAGCCACCTGCACACCAAATACTTATTAACATGCTTGTTGAATTTAGCCTTAAGTGTCAGGGTGATTCCATGCTGCAAAAGTCCCAGTGAGTGCATTTGTATTAGCACTTTGCAGCAGAGAGTCTCAAATCTGCCAATTCCAAAAAATGAATGCAACATTCTTGAGGAAACCATGCTGGAACTGGCACTCTGGATGAAATCCTGAAGTCAAGAGGAACATTTTTACTGCCTTTAACAAGGCCAATATTTGTTGACTGATAACAACCAATGACAGAATGGAGAGCTGGAGTATCAAGGAGATAGTAAATGAAGGGTATACTAAAGGGTCGAGGTGAACAATACATCAGAAACAATGAAAAGTGTCTTAGCCTCAAGTCTGATGTGCTTTTCATAATGCTGGTGTGGTCCTTTGGTATTCAGTGTGTCAGGATAATCTATACTGGGAGTGAAGCTAGGAATAATACAGAGCAAAAATTTTAAACAGAAACTGGGACTCCAGGAGGATACAGTCAGGCTATCCTGAGAAAGAGGTGGGCCAGAGGTAAATAAAATGGGATTATAACAAAGATGAAAATGGGATTATAACAAACAACCTCGTTATAGAACTCCTTTTACAACAGGACATTAATTGTTCATTAAACATAGGTACTCTGGGAAGTAAATATTCATCTGTTGGTGACCCAAGAATGCATATCATTGACTGAAACATTTTAGTTTCTAATGAGGGATTGACAGAACCATCTATAAGGAAAAAAGCTGTTTGAATTAAAATGTTTTTGCAGGGAGCATTTTCACCACCCCAGTGATATATAACTTTTTATTTCCTTGGTCCTTTAATGGTTCCATGAAATCATCTTGTATTTCCTCAGTTAAATGTAAGGAGGACAAAGATACTGAACATTTTAACAAAATTTTCATCCATGCTACAGAAGGTACTTGGAGATATGGTTTGGTTCTCAGCATGAGGTAAGACAGGTATCTGCCCTGTTTCATGGCATAATATACTCTAATACTAGGAAGATGAAAGGGGTGTTATCATATTGAAACTATATATTTTACAGATAAATTGTTTATTGTAGAGTATTTTTTAGTCTTTTCCTGGTCTGAATGAACATAATTTCAATATAATAGAAAAGAGGATAAAAACAAAATCACTAGAGTCGTAAGAAGTATTCTGTCTTCTGTTTTACTTGAATAAGCATACTTATTGAAGTTTCTTCCTTGTAATGAGATTATTTATCTTTTTTCTGTTCAGATGCTACCACCTTATGGTTACAAGCCATGGTAAAGACTATGAGAATATTCATAATCAATGAAGGATACACAGAAGTAAAGTGTACTCCAAGGAGAGCAGAGTAAAACAACATGAAGTTATATATTAATAGCATAAAGTGCCTGGAAAAAAATAGTCCCATAATTTTGGGGTGAACTTGTTTTCCTCCAGAAAAGGAGCTGAAATGAAAATCTGTCAACAAATCTGCACTGCATTTGATAGCCTGTTCAGCTGTCTCCAGAGATAAGACCCAGTCCAGGAGATCTAGCAGCCAGAACTTCTAGAAATGGCATGCTGCCAGGCTCTGACAGAAAAAGAATTAAAATACTATCTACTGGTTCTGTAGTGAACAGGGTTGTTCCCAGACTTTGTAAGTGCACACAGAAAAAGAGACAATTGTGATGAAGGGTTAATATGCTGGGTGAATACTTGTTTATATCTCTATATTGTTAGCACCAGGGTGTTGATGAGCACGAATTTATCCATAAGCCACTAATTTACTGCCACTTTGCCCATGGTGTTGGAGAACCTCGTTACTTCCCAGTATCTGATTGGGAGAAGCTGACCAGAATTTTAACAGAATCATGAGAGTACTACAGTGAGCTTCATGCTGCAATGAATATGTTGTCTCAGGATGCCTCACAGCACATGGAAGTTTCTTTACTTTTGGTACACATAACATGTGCTCTAGCAGAGTTAATCACTGATGTGCAAATTCATTTACAGGGGACCTGCAGGAGTATTAAAAATAACCTCCCAGCTTTAGGGATATATGCTGAGTACCCCTGGCATTTATCACAGTTTTAATACGAACTGTAACCATTTTTACTTGTAATGCTTCCAAGAAGTCTTCACTCACTGTGAATTGTTGGCTCCTTCTCAGCATGACCCACTAGCCTAGTCATGTCAAATGTGCTGGAGAGCCCTGAGGGAGACTGTGGTTTGAGCCATCCAGGTATTTTAGAACTCCTTATTACAATGTTATACTGGCTTCAAACATTCTCCATTTTATGTGGATAGGAAATGAAGCATACTAAAAAACCCAAAACACAACAACAGAAAAAAGCTCTGAATGTTAGAAACATACACAGAGCTTTAGAGATTTATTTAATGCTGTAAAACTGGCCCCGTATTTTGCAAAGGGATCATGTGGTGCATCAGCGATCATCTGCTTAATGTATTCCAAGAGATCACCTTATATAGGAGCTGTTACTATTGTGCAGTTAGAATTCAGAGGGGTTTGAAAAGAAAATTAAAAGAGTAGTTGGGTAGAGAGAATGGGGTTTAAATGTAAATTTAGTAAGGCTTCTTTTGGGAGAGTTTCTGTGGCATACATTCCATGTTTCTAAATCTGACAAGTACTCGATAAAGTGGTTTGACTTTCCATTCCTATACAGATTTTTATTTTTGTGCTGAGATGCTAAATTCTGCACCAGTTCAGTTGTAATTATTTTAATGATTTATTAAATTATTTTTTCCACAAAATTTTTTAGACAGTCATTATGTCATTTAATTAAGGATTGTTCATACAAACAAGGATTTCCATGTCCATTTCTCAGAACAAAATACTCATTGCTTTTGCTGGGTGTTCACTTATTGCATTCCATGTAGTTTGAACAGTAAAATGGCCTTGGTTAGATTTGTTTTGTATTTGTTGCTTCACCCTCTGTTTCTCATACAAATCTAAATTGGTATCAGCTTTGAATTGCTGGCAAGTGTTAACTCAAAATCTGCACCTCTCCCATTTCATAGCAAGGTGAAATAAGAAAATATTTCTATTCACATTGGCTCCTTCGTTTCATCTCCTCAAGCCTAAAATGACTTTAGTATAAATTTAAATAAAGTGTCTTATTACAAAAACCTTGGTACATCCAAAATTGACCCATTTATGGTATTCTTAGGATAGTCATTGGATTTATCTCAGTGCTAAATGATGAAGAACCCCCAAGAAATACATACAGGCTTCATCTACTGGGACCCAAAGCAGAAAGCAAATTAGCTCTTTATCTTGTTTGGATTTTTGTTAATCAAGAAAAATGCAGTTACTGTGACAGGAAGCAGTGCATGCAGGAACTGCACTGAGCCTGGAGTGACTGGACTGTGACTGGAGCCAGATGTCATGCAGTCTGAGATAACTTAAGTTTGTTGTGCTGCCTCTCTGTCAACAGAACAGAACCTCCTCAATCACAGCTAGATCTTATTTTCTTCAAATAGGAATCTCAGTAACTCACATAAGAGAAATGTATTTTTTCATTACTATCAATGTTTTTTTGTTGGGTTTTGGTTTCATTTTTTTTTACATGGCCTTGTGGAATTTGGGGTTGTTCTGAAACCTGGATGAACTTAACATCTCTGTGACCTTTTAACTTTTTGTTTTGCCACTGGCTAGTGAAAATTGCCAACTTTGAATCAACAGACAAGCATGAAGCATTACTGAATGAGAATGGAAATAAAGCAAAATAGTTTCCCTAAAGAAACTACATTTGAATTAACACAAGAAGTTGAATTGACACAAAATGCAGAGCAGGACTCAGTCAAAACCTTCAATTTTTTCCCCCTGGGTGCTCTTGGAAACAGAAGTTCAGATCAGGAGTTTACAGCTTGGATCAGATTATGAAGATTTTACTGCTATATTCTAGTCCATTGCCTTTGATAGTTCAAATATCTTAAGAAAGGCTGCTATCATGCAAAAATAAATACTCTTAGTTCTATTTTTATAATTATCAGCTGAATTCTTGAGACTTCTTGTGGCAATGCTTTGTCAATGGGAGTTGGAAGTAGTATCAAGCAAAGTCTATACTGTTTGGCAGTCTTTCACAGCTCAGTGGAATGCTATCAAGTCTCCAGACTTTAAGAAGGTAAGGGTATGGATTTTGGATTGCTGTGATGTTACATTGTAACATCAGCATTGCTGAATCCCAAATGCCAGCAAGGAGAGAGTGTTTGCTTTTCACAAGGAGTGACCCAAGTCAGATTGTGTGTCAGCAGTGGGACTAAAGTTCAACAGCAGATTGTAGGGTTTCTTTCTATGCTAGTGGTTGGACCTGATGGTCTTGGAGGCCTTTTCCTGCCTTAGTGATTCTATGATTCTTCTCCCCATCACTGCAGAGCCTTCAGATTTTAACCCTGGAATCCTGCTCTGTGAATTGACTGGTTTCACACAAAGGCTGTTCCTGTGAGTGCATTCCATGGGTAAGCAGTGTCAGAAGGCAGATGAAGAAGGCTTGTCACCACATGTGTGCTGAGTTTCTCATCTGTTCTTTTCTTTTTCATTTTTCTCAGCCTTCGTAAGGAATGCTAACTTAACTTCCATGTTTGTGTTGTTTGGGCACCTATCCCAAATTCAGGCCATCCTTCAGCAGCCGATCTCACAGTGGAGTGCAGGGGTCTATGACAAAGGATGTGCAGCCCAGGCAGGGGTGCAGGCTGTGCTGTGAGAGGAGCACTGTGAGAGGCAGCAGACCCCAGCTCTTGGCTCTGTAAGACTCAAGCTGGGAAGCCACCACCTCACAGACAGGTGATAGGGTACCAGACGAGCGGCTAGGGGAAACCTAAATGCCTGTTCCTGGCTCCTACTGAGTTCCTACTATCACAGTTTATCTGTAATTTAGGAAAGAAACATATAATCTTGCCAATTGCCCTGTAAAAGTTGTCAGCTCCTTGTTTACACGGTTCCATGAAATAGATGGTATTTCAAGGTTACTTGTGACTGGCTTTTGTTCTGAGGTAACAGGGAATGGTGCTTATAATTAACTCATCATGTTCATCAAAATCAAATTCTTCCAATCCTTGGGACCTGATTTACAGAGAAATTGTTTCCAAGTATGATTTAGTAAGAAGAAACTAGCATTATTTAATCTGTTGGAAATTCATAGAAAATAATGTGACATTTACCCCATTTTGAATGACAAAGGGAAAATACTACAGTATTACAATATTTCTCAAAATATATGTTCAGTAAAACCATAGTGGTATTAATTTCTAAATTTTTTTTATATTAATAGAAAGGCTTTGAAGATAGATCTTTTATATGCCTAGAGTTACAGAAGTAAAATAAGTATTTTATATTTACATTGCACAATAAAATGTAGTCAGTAATGAAATAATACTAAGAAATGGAGTCCAGAATATCAGAAATAAAATCTGCAAAGATTTTCTGCTTTTCTCATCAGAAAAAAATTGCAATTACAAAGTTTGCTCCTATGTGTCTGATGGGTGATAGTCTCTTTCACAGCACCAGGCTGAAAGCAATGCTTATTGAAGACTGATCTTAGTATATTTGGCTATTTTTTACTTTGACTTTAGAAACAGGTATGCTCATGGTGTCTTTATTGAATCTCTTACAACTACTTTGATACGTAACAATGAAGCAAATTTTGGCTCAAAAACCCAGACTAATGGCAACCAAAATGTCTTGTGTTGGTTTTGAAAAATTTTTAAAAGGCATAAGCTAAGCTTCCAAGGATTCTGGACTCTTTGCCCTAAAGCTGGTAATCACTCAACTTCTTGGCACAGTATTATTTTGAAATTTTCAGAATATTTTGATTATCTCAAAACTAATTCCTCTGTCCCTTCTTTGGGAAAGCTTGTAGCTGTGTAACTTTTGCTAATAAGTAAAATTCTTCTTTTTCAATAATAGAATTTCTCAAAAAGTTGCAACTCTGATTTTTTCAGCCTGCTTTAAACCTGCTCTAAATACAAGATAATGCAAAGCTGATGGTTTATGTGAAGTTTCCACAAGAGGCTTTAATACAGCAACCTTCATGGCAGGATAGCATTTCGTGTGGAACCTCATGTTTAGAGGACTGAATTGGAAGATTGTGGCTGAAACTGTTAGAGAAGGGCATAAATTCTCGATGACAACAAACACTGGAAACATAAAATCTTGTCCAACAGCACTCATTTCTTTACTTACCTTCTGTTTCCAAAACAGGGGTTTAGTGAAAAAAAAAAAAAAAAGCATTAATGTTATTTATCAGTTCTAACTTGGGATCGGGGAAAGCAATTGGGAATTTCTTATGAGAGATCCATATTTTTGCCTTTCCTGTGTACACTGCTATTTGATAGAGATAGACAGAATTCTCATGATTCCTACATTCTCAAGTTACAAAATGTAATATCATCCTCCCCTGTAGATATGCACACAATATAGAGGCACCCATTTAAACTGCTCAGGGACAAGGTGGTCATGTCCTGGCACCTCCATAATTCCAACTGTGAAATCCCAGCTGTATTGCCTGGCAGTCCTGTATAGTGCAGGACTCTCTCAGCTTTCTTCGAGCCTGCTCTGATCCCAGCTCTGAGTTTAAAACTGAGGAATAAAGGAGCTTCTTTATTTGATAGTTTCAGCAGGCAGACTGTAAGTATTGCATTATTTTCATAGAATAGAAACAAGACCACAAATTTGACTCGTTTACCCTATTGTAAGAGAAATCATTCAATCCTGAAGCTGGATCAGAAAAATCTCATTGTATCAAGGATTTAATTTGTTTTATAAACTCAATAGTAGCGCTCTCTTTTTTTTTTATTATGCACAAAATAATTACATATAATATATATAAACTCGAGTTTTACTTTACCTTTATAATCAAGACGACCTTAACACTTATTTAATTTTCTTTCTACCTGTCCCCTCCCCCAACCAGGAGTATTTTACTGCTTTTCTTTCATTCACTCTTGTTGCTGTCCGTACATTCTGCGATTCCTGCGTTCTACTAGAATATTAAACGATCCTAGAGGAAAATATTTAAGAAAGAAAGTAGTTGGTTATTCCATAGGGATAAATAGTAGGGGTTTATAGTGTGATGAGGAAGCTGCTCAGAACAAAACGCTTGCTCCCGTTTTTGGGCAGCAGCTCCGTCTTTGTGGCAGCGGCCGCCTCCGCCAATCTCAATTGCGCAGTGCCCCCTAGGGACTCTGCCACCGCCGGGATTCCTCTTCCCCTTCCTTGACCTTGATCAAAACTTCGAATTTCATCCTATTCCAGCTGTTTGATTTGCTCTTTAACTCCTTCCCGGTTTTGTTGTGGTTTGGTTTTTTTAAAGTTGACTATTAATATCTGTGGTTCACATCATTCTGTGTGTGTTCAGCCCGTGCATATTTGGTTTTACATATGAAGTTTTCTCTACATTATTTGAATTTGATGGTAATGCTTTAAGACATTTCTGGTTTGGTATTTCTAGGGGACAGGTTTTCTTTTCAATTGTTTGCTAAAAAGGAGCTGTGTGGATTTCCTTCTCAGAGCTGGTAGAAAGAGTCTGAAAACTGCAGCACTTTGCACAGATGTCAGATACCTGATGAGTGATTTCTTACACTTATTGATGTGGTGGTTTCAGGGAAATAATAGTAATAATGAGAACAATGGTAAGGACATGTTTCCTTTTACATCACTCACATAGGTGAGCTGAGATGTCCAAAGAAAATCTGTTCAGAGGAAAGAGTAATTTTGCCAGAAGTATTTATGATCAAAACAGTTCGGAAATAAAAGGTGGTAAAATGAGCAAAGGGCAGTAGGTTTTGAATAGACTTCATCAGCAGAGGGGAGAGGTCAGCTGGGAAGATTAGTTATAGGAGCTATTAAATCACCTCTATGACACTGTTAGAAGAAGCTGCTTAACATAATCATGTGCAATCAGTAAAAATGCTGTTTATTACAGAGCAGTTTTGATTTTCATATTTGGTATTGTTATGTAAGATGGTGTAATGTAAGGCCATACACAGCTCCCCAGTACAAATTACCAGCATTAATGATTTGTGGTGTTTTCCTGACAACTTTTAAAGTTAAAAATTATTGGGAAATATCTCTCCAAACCTATTTCCACTAATATATTTATTAGAGACTTGCATAAGATTTTTTCTTTGTACTGTAGTTTTAGACAATTGCAACTGATACAGAGTTTATTTATCAACTATTCCTGCATCCTATACCTCTATTCAGGTTTGATTATCCTTCTTATCGACACAGTGCTAACCATCACTTTGAAGTGCTTATCCACAAAAAAAGACTGTCTTCTAATGTGGTCTCTCCAGTTTGGAATTAGACTTCTCAATTCATATTTTCTTATGTGTAAAGTAGAGAAAAATATCATACCTTATGTTTCTCGTGTGTTTATGTCTGTGGATTATTTCAGGATAGACATGCCAAATCAGAGTTTTGGATTTGGATACATCTTGGTTGCAAGATGCTAAAATGTGACTGTCACATTTCATGAGAACGAGACAGAAAATTTGAGGGTGATGGAATCTTAGCCAGGGTGTTTGGCTGGGGTTTTTAAAATTATTTTATTTTTCATAACGTTTTGGCACATTTCAGTATGTTGCAAGATACTAACTTTTATCTTTCCGTGAGTTTCCCTTCAGTCTAGATCACAATCTTGTCAGGATACATGTTTTTGTACCACAAATTACAGCAGATTTCCAGATAAACTGAATCAATAAGGGGATGGCAAAATACTTTAGAATCAGAAAACTTCACTGGGTCTTAACTGTTGTAATTCTGCTTCCATAGTGATGCACCATTGTGGGACCAAATATCTACTAACAAGACACCAAATTGCAGCAGATTATAGACAGGCTGTACTGTCACTTATTTTATTATTTTCTATAAGTTTATCTCATCCATAAAAAATAAAATCATGTGAGAAATATAGTGCTGTATTTTTTGAATTTTACTTCCCTATTATGTCTGAGTTTGGTATAATTCAGAATGTTCCTTGCATGTTCTTTTACCTCCATTTTTGTGATTTATTAGATGGCATTAGCATGTGTTGGCTCTTTCTTTCATTTTCCCTGATAATCTGGCAGCCAGAAAGAGCTAGAATGAGGTACAAGTGCAAGTACATACTTTTGGAAATCATTCTAAAGCATAATATATTGAAATGTTTTATAATGAACCCTTGTTTGCCAGAAAAATATTCAGCCATGCCAGAAAATTATCTGTGAGGAATAATTCTACCCCCTTCTTTCCTCCCCCTCTTCCCAATTTGTGCTGCTTGGAAGAGGAGACAGAAAATGGCACAGATGCATGCAGTATTGCACAAAGAGTATATATGGACATTTCAGTCACTGATACTTCCCCATTTTCTGATGCTAATGTAAGATATGTTGGTTTTGCATTTGTAATTAAGATGAACAGATGGTGAAGACTTAGTTTAAAGTAATACTGTACATCCATTAAAATAATCTCTGCTGACAGTGATTCTTTACTATAGCAAGACTTAATTGCATATATAACATGTGTGGATAAGAAAGAGCTCAGTCTTTGGCCATTTGCTCCATTAGGACAATGGTAAAACAGACGTCACCAAAACTGAATTTGTCCTGGAGACTCCTAAGAGTAACAGATGCATCTCTGCTGCCAATATTGGCCTGCTTTAATTAATGAACACTTTATGAATACAAGAAAACATAATTTCAGAAAATAGGCAGGATTTCTTTTGTAAAAGGGTCCCAAGTTTTGCAGAAGGAACATTCAGGAACATGACTGCAAAATTTTTAACGGATAAATTTGATGTTGCTTACACGATTTGTGTCATGGAGTAGTACATGTAATTTGTTCCTTGGCAAGCTTTATAAATGTGCCTTTTTGAACTGGGTTTTTGTTTTAAATTAGGTACATTGTGAAGGAGATGACTGAAGCAAGTCCTTAAGCCTCTGTAAAGCAAAAGGAGACCTCTGCATGTTTTCATTTTTCCATAGAAATTATAGAAAACATTGTTTTTCAAATTCTTTCTATATGAGTTATATAAAAATATCATTATGTGTTTTCACCTCAAGATCTAAACTTCACAGGAGATGGAACTTCAGGTTGTATCTCCAAAGTGGGTATCTATCCTTCACCTGTTGTGCAGAACATCCACATGTTTGTTGAGCAATGATACTTATTTTTCACTAAAAACATCATTTGGTGATTGTATATTTATAACTCAACCCCTTGTCTCTTTACTTTTTGTCCTACCTGCCATCACTACATTAGTAACTATTTTCTATGACAATGAAAACTACCAGATTCTAACCTCTGAGGACATACTTTGGCAGAAATACCTTCCTTCCTTTCCCCAACCTTCTTTTTTAAGGACATATATTTTACTATTCTTGTGATAACCAAAAATTAAGAACAGGGTTTGATTAGCATTTCTGCAAGCTTTTAAAACAAAAGTGCATCTTCCATTGTGCCAGAACTATCAGCAAAATTACTCTACAGTGGCTGAAAAGGTCTTTACTGAGAAAAACGGTTGTCCACATTAGTTTCACAAAATCAGTGAATCCCCAGTTTTTGTTTTGTGCTTCATCTGTTGAAGGCCTGGGCTCCATACTCTCTCCTCCTCAGGAGCTGCCACTATCCATGAGAATGTCTTGGAGATTGTAGTGTGTCACACTTTGGTTTAAATTCCTTCATTTTTCCCTGTTAAATTTCTGCTTTGTGTAAAAATATTTAGATATTTATTGAAGCAAAGATTTGAACCCCGAGGCCCCATTTTCCACATGAGTACTGCAAACCTCTTGTTACTGAGTCATTTTCACTGTGCCTCAGAATATTTAAGTGTATTAAGCCAAGTGGAATAGCACCAGCAGGAGAGATTGAGAGAGTCTTTATCCTAGAATGTGAAAACTCTGTAACATGGTAGTTAAACATTTTTCCAGGAAATATGGTTCAAAACCCCCTCAGACAAAAGAAGGAATTGAACCAACCTTTCTTCAAGCCCATTCAAGATGGGCTGTAGGGTAAAGCAGAAGAGAGGTAGTGCTTTCTTTTAAGCAATATATTAGTTTTCTTTAAAAGGTCTGAAATTGAAATTAAATATTTCTCTTCAGCGTGTGTACCTCCTTCCCATCCCGCAGCTAAAACTATTTAAAAATAATTCGGGCAGAAATTTGTGGTTGGGAAAGAACATGATTTGGCAGGCACACTGAGAAAGTCTTTCATTTGCATAGATTTCATTCTGGTGACAGAATTAGACCAAATAGTTCTGTAAATACAGCTGAGGTATATGGGTAGTGCTCACTGAAAAATGAAATAAAAAAGACAAGGAGTGAGACAGACTGGGACCCAAGGGAGCACAAAAGGCTGCAAGTTTTACAAAACATTCATTTATCTAATTTACTCAACATAATAAAGAAAGGATGGGTTTATTTGGGGAGTTAGCAGAAATTATTGATTAGAGGAGTAGTATATTTACTGAATATGGGATGGGTAATGTTTTTGAATGGATATAGGAAATATCTCTCCAAAACTGGAATGATCTATAAGTCATAGGATGCAGAGCACAGAACACCAACAGACTAACATACGGAGAAAGGCTTTAAACAATAACTGAGAAAATCTTGGAAGAGTTCCAAAGAAACCAGGAACAGAAAAGGAGCTACATGCACAATAATGAGGTTTAGACAATAGAAATAGTGCAGCAGACATTCCTGAATGGAGTATTAGCTCTTTAATTATAATAATTACCTAAGTTTAAGGTCAAGGCACCTGTGCATTGCTGTCTGTGAGAAACTGATTAAAAAATTAGAAGCAGCATTTAATCTCTGTGATACTATTTCCAAAAATTCTCTTAGAAATTTGGGTATTGCCAAGATTATTACTTATTATTTGTACTGTACCTAGAGACATTGACTGAGATGGGTCCCATGTCACCACCCTGATATCACTGATATCAAGATTGACTCTCTTGTCACTTAAAATAAAATATAAAAGGAAAATTCTCCACTGGGAGGAAAACCGTGGAAAAGGAAGACTCACATCTTATTTTATTCTTCTTTCCCATTCATACTGAACATGGAAATGAAAGGCTTCATTTTGTTCCCTTTAGTAATTCAGAAAAGTCTATTCCTGGTCCAGGAAATTAACTTTTTAGCTGATGAGTTGGTACAACCTCAGATTTGCTGCAAGGGAACCCTATCTGAGGAGCAGTGAAGGTGGATCGTGTCACCTGGACATGGATGAAGCACAAGAGTTTTGCAAAGTATCTCTGTCTGGAAACAGCACCACTCACATCATCCCAATTATGTTCATGGCTGTTGGAGGCTCTGTCCTGGATTCTGAGCAGGAGAATGCAGCTGTGTGAGTAGCCTGTGCTTCTGGAGCACCACATGCAGCTTCTCTTGTGTGACCCCAGGGCTGGCCAGCAGTGCTTGTGCCACACAGTTCTGTGTTTTGCTCACTGCCTGCCACGTTAAGCAGGTTCCAATTTGAAAAAGAGCAGGCAGAGATCACTGAGGTGCAGACATAGAGAGAAAGATTTCTTTTCCCTTTCCCCTCCTCTCCCAAGGTACAAGTATTTGGAGGTGGATACCAGGTAGCAAAAGAAAACCAGTCCCAATAGAATCAGACACCTGCATTTTTCACTGAGAACACAGAGGAGACTCAAGTGAAGAATGGGTGTTGAGCTGAGGGCATTAGGGAATAAACAGAACAGATAGAAGAAGGAATAAAACAAAGAGAAGGAAATATTAGAGGTGATGGAGCCAAGGTATGGAGATGTGTTATACAGGAAGACATTTACTGAAAGCTTACAGAGATGAGAAACAAAGTTATTTCTAAAATGAGGGGAGCAAGTGAGTTCATGGAAAGAAGACATAGGAGAGGACAAGAGGAAATCCAGGAAAAGAGACTGGAAAAGTAAAGGTGACAATTTGGAAGTGAATTGCTGTAATTTGTTGTAACTATTGCTCTGTAATGCTATTTCTGACACAAATACCAGTCAAATTTGAAATTTTTATAGGGTTTTTTAAATGAGTAATTTCTAGTAAAACACATATGGAAATTTTTGTATATATTTTTATTTTAGAAAACAGTCCTGATTTCAAAATTTTCATTCACAGTTTCTTGACTTTCTCTCCTTTTGCTACTTCCTCCTGTTTTCTTTTCCCTCATTCTACCAACTCAAATCTGCACCATCTTCAAAAATAAGTGTATTCAAGAGGAATTTTGACAGTCTAAAAATGTCAGATATGAAGAAAACCATCTCACAAGTGCACTTGACAAGAAGGAAGGAACTGCTTTTGCAGAAGGTCACACAAAAGAATAAAAAATACAGACTAAAACAAATGTAATCGTATTTTCTGATGACAGAATTTAAGTGACATGTCCAGAAAAACTTCATTGGGAAGCAAAGACATTTTCTAGTTTGTATTTCTCATATTCCTGAGTGAAAAAGAAAGGGGATGTTAAAACAAAAGCAACCTTTGGATTCCTTTGTGACCCTGAAGCAAGTGTCAGGCTATCATTGCAGAGGGAGATGTTGTCTCTCTGGCTGTGGCCTGTGGTTGATAACCAGACCTTTTACATTTCAGTTGGAAGTGTTAAAGATGTCATAAAAGAAAGAGAATTAATGTTTTTTCACCCTTGTATGTGCTCACCTCCTTTTGTGCTTTCACTAGTCCAGGGGTCATTGTTTACATTCACATTTGAGGTAAAACGTGCTAGAGATGATCACTGGAAAAAGAAATTCACAGAAGATGAATTGAGAAAATGAGGTGCCTGTGGTGAAATCCTGGGTAAAAGCACAAAATTAGCTGTCATCCAAGCCAAAGAAAGTGGGTAACTCCAAGTCAGTACCACCATCACTCTGATTGAAGTAGTGAAAGAACATTGAAAGAGCCTGTTCTAGGTGAGAACAGGCCTAAAGATGAGGGAAATGATTAGAGGATGAGAGGATGGAGAGCTTTTAGTGACTCAAAAGCACCTGTTAACAATAAATAAATAAATAAATAAATACAAGTGAAGAAGAAGAACCCTTCTTCATTTTCTTGAATGTTTTGGTCAGATAAGAACAAGTCTTGCAGTACTATTTGACAGGATCTTGTGAGAGGAATTGCAATAATGTTAAAATACGGCAAGAAATCAGTAATGTTTCATGGTTAGAATATTGTGACAGGGCTGACTGTTTTCAATATGATTAAAAACTGGAAGTTTGAATAGAGCAGAAACCTAAAAATAAAGCTCACTAGGATTATTTGCTTTATAATACCATCTGAAAACTTCAAGAGGGAAGGTTCTGTAAGTTAATATACAAGCAGATTTAGAAGCAGTTGCTGCTTAGAAAACTTGCCATTTAAAAACACAAGTGAAAGGATAGGAGGGAGAAAAGGAAGTTTGTATACTTTCCAGCAAAGGTTTATTCTGGGAATTATAAAAAAATACTATTCTAAAAGCAGCTTGACAATATCTCAGGCTATCTGGAGGCATTAGGAAAGCCTTACTGGAAAACTGGTCAATGTGTCTTGCATAACAGCTGTTTTTGTAAAGTGGCTGCACTACATTATCTTTTTAGATTGCTTCTAGCAGAACATTTTTTGACTGGGGAAAAAAGGAGTGCTGGTCTTCTGATTCCAGGCCAGCCAACATGTTTCTCACTGACTTTCTAGGGGAAATAGCGTGAAACTTTGGCTGCCATTGCTGTTGCACCGTGAACAGCTTCTCCTCCACTTGTGTGCAGCTATCTTCTGAAATAGTCCAATTAATTTAAATGTGCAAATAATTTCTACCAGAAGCAAGAACAGTTTCATAATATGGCCCTTAGTTTTGGGGCTGGGGTGAAGGACAGGTGGGGTTTCTGCCCTAAATGTTATTTTTTTCTTTCCCCCTAGGATCTAATTTGGAAGGCTCTTATGAGGCAGAATTTATGTAATTCTGTAGAGTGCTCTGAGATTCCAAAGTCAGAAGTGCTAAAACCTTTGCAAGGTTTTCTTCCACACTAATTAACATCCCAGAGATCGGATGGGAATTTGTAGAGTAGGCTGACAGTTCTGTGTAATGATCTTGTATTGTAGATGAGAATATTTGTACTTTCTGGGGATATTTGCATTGTTTACTCAAGGCAAAGTTGAGAGGATCATTCTTTCTACTGGTGTAGAATCAGAAGGGTTTAGCAACCAGATTTGAGAGAGAATGGCTGGCAGTTTTTTCATTGACAGAACTTGTCAACAGTTAAAGGTGAGAAAGGACAATCAGTGGGAATGATGAAAGCTTTTTTCTTTTTTTCCATTTTAAAATTGACAAATAGCTTCACCAGGCAGAAACACAGCAGAATGAAATGTAATAAACACAGTGTTTTGGTAAATTATCTTTGTTAGTGAGGAAAAATCAATGTATTGATTTTTTTTTAAGTGCAGAATCTAGTTATAGAATGCCTCATAAAAATCATCCTTTTAATCCTTGTATAAAGTAAGTTAGAGAAACTCCACATCACAATGTTTCAGTCTCTTTTTGTTTCTGGAGAGTAAGTTTGAAGGGCAGAATGGTGAAATCATGTTCTTACTGATTTTCAAGGGTACTTAGGAGTTGTTCCCTTAGCTTCAAGTTGGGGTAAGAAGAAAAGGTGTGTGTGTAAGTGAATTTAGCCACTGACTTTCTGTAGTAGCTCACCTGAGTAGACAAGCTAATGGCAAACAGCTCTGTAGACCTGAGCAAGGCACTGTTCTGCAGGGCACAGGGGGAGTTCAGATGTTTTTGGAAGCTTTAATTAAACTTTGTGTAAGTGATGCCAGAAGGCTACGCGAGTTGAGTGCTGTTCTCTGTATCTTTTATTATGCTTTCCAAAGATACTGGAAAAGTATTTCAATTATCTTAATTTTCCACTCTAAGTTCCAACATACCTCCAATATTGTTTCCAAACTAACAGATCCAAACACACTCCTAGCATACTTCTGAAAGTTGTAGGATATAATTTGGCAAAATCCGAAATGACAAATTCGACACTTGGGATGAAGTGGAGAGGACTGAAGACAATCACCTCTGACTCTGTGTCATGGGCATAAATAAAAATACCCTTCTCTGAAGTGGGCAGATACATGGTACTGGTTCTACCTTGTTAGTGTAAATGCACTGAATTAGAGTGAGTTATACAAGTGTAAAGGCAGCATAAAGGAGGAAAATCAATCTAGAGTATTTTGAAAGCATATGAAATCTCATTTATGCTACTGTGCTGCTGAAAGCAACTAATTTTTGCAGAGCATTTGTGTAAATGTTTTGGGCCTGTGTGACAATGCCCTTCCCTGGACTTTCAGCATGGAGCAAAAATGCACAAGCTTTTTTTTTTCTTTCCTGCTCAAGGAAAGAAAAAAAAAAGAAGACTCAAACCAAGGAAAAAAATATTGTCTTGGTTTGAGGTGGCTCTGTTTTCACCCACCAGATTTATTTTGCCAAGTAGAATCACGGTGAGAGCTACTATGAGATGATGTTGAAGAGAGTGTTCAGTGAAAAATACTTCACCCATTTGTTTCAAATCTCCCAGCAGGTGTTTAGTTGTAAAACAGTAATTTAACATATAGAGTAACCTATAATCTCTGCCAGATGTTTATTCACCTATGCTGTTGACTTAAATGAAAATACAGATGACTGGACCAAACTTGATGTTTGTAATGTCATTAGTCATGGGAATAAATGGGATTCTTCATGGTTCGTTTTCCTTTAAAAATAGAAGGAAATAAAATTCAGATGAGTTCATGTTGGAGGCACAGAATTTCCTGTGTGTTTCTAGAAATAATTTCTTATAAAATTTTTCAGACTTTTGAGTAACATGTGGTCTTTAAGATCCTGATTAATTAAAAAAGAACATAAGTATAGCCTGTTTCATGTGGTTTTAAGCATAACCCCAAGGTCTATAATTTCTCCAAAGTACTTCCTCAAGTTTTCCAGCCTGCTTTAAGCCATTTTTCAAGCATTTTTTTACTATCTCTGCTCTGCAGTTTGACATTTCTTTCGGATTAATTCCTTGATTTGTGAGATACCATCGTGTCAGGTTCCCACTTGAACCAGGCAGTGCAGAATTTATGGCAGTAGCATTCAGGGTAGGGCACACTTGACTAAGAGCCAATGTCTGATACACTTCCCTGTGTTGTGCTGGGATGAGCAGAGTCAGAGAGAACCAAACCTTCACAGCCTCAGCAGCTTCAGCTCAGGTACCAAGGAAAAGTTACTTGGCAACAGTTCACAAATGGGGAAAGAGATTTTGCAAAGTAAAATGAGAAGCATGTGTGCCTTAAGAAGTATGTTTCTTTCTCTTCCAGCAATTCTTTCTACAATTCTCATCTGCTTCAAATGTATTTTGTATATTCAGGTTCTGCTCTCTGGCAAATTCTGTCTAATGACTGGTAGAAATCAGAGATCTGCAGCAAACCCAGGTTTTTACACTTATGACTGTATAATATTTCCCCTGTTTTCCCTCTGCCTTGTTCTACTTCATATTTTGGCATTCATATGCCTCATCTTTTTGATATGCAATATATTTCCGTGGTGCGTTTGTGTGTTTGTGCACTTTGTGAAATCTCAGTTCAGCTGTGCTACAATATGCATGCTGTGTACATTGTACAGTGCGAATCCATTGTCCTGCCTTTGTCATTTGATCTTGATTTCCTTCCTTTCCAAGATAGCGTAACTTCCATGCTTTGACCTTCCACCCCCTTTCAACCTCTCTCCAGAGAACTGATCAATACCTGCTGCTTTCCCTTTATCCAGATGACGGATAGTTTTGGATAACTCTGTAATCTTTGCTCTCCTGTTTGCCATTAGATTCTCCAAGCGCTGACCTTCATAGAGGAATTCTTCAATGGCATTCAGGAGCCACGCCTCTTTCCAAATGTTAAAGAAAGTCCAGTGAAGTTCTCCTGTTATTTATTTAGATTTCCTGAAATAGAGGAAGCAAAACATGATAGAAGTGAAACATTTGAGTTCTGACCTCTAGTAGGATTCCATAAAGCTTCACCAGCTGAGTGTCATTTGATTCCCTTTTCTGTTTCTGTAATCTGCACTTGACCCAGTTCCAAGTGTGATCCAGCACTTTCCAGGTTAGTTTCACGTGACTGAGTGTTTAAGTAGTTACAGGACGATGCCTAAGGGAGAAAATAAGGTATTTACTGCGCAAAGGATGGAAGTCTGGTGTTGAAGCTGCTTTCTGGTTCTCTGAAGTGTCTCACACAGGGCTAGAGATGAGAAAAATTTTCACAGGAATTTTCCATAATCCTGCAGAAAGCCTCCCCCTTTTAGTCTGAAGAAGCAAGAAGAAGAAAAGCAGGTCTGTTCTTGCCACATAGTGAGGCAGAATCATGACTTTGATACTAAAATGGGGAGTAGAATACAGCTACTTGTAGTTAGGATCAACAGAGCACTATTTTGTACTGAAGGAAGGAGAAATAATGAGCAATTCCTGTTTTGTGAGGAAGTGGACGCTGATCAGGTGATTCTAAATCTGAGCGCAATGGTATCCAGCTTTCAGCAGAGGCAGCTGGAACTGCCTAGGCACAAGGTGGTAACCAGGAGGAGCTGACAAACCTGAAAGAAGTGAATGATTTTAAATGAGCACCAAACCTCCACAATAACTTTGAGAATGCTGTCTATAATATCATTTTGAATTGCCTTTTAAAATGTCTTGTGGGTTTGTTTTGTTTTTTTTCATTTCAGGTCTATGTAATATGCATTAATTTTTAGATCTGTCCCTCTCTCTTGTTTCTCCTTACCCTGTGCATTATGTATATTTGTATCCAGCTGTGCACATGCTTGGGTGCATCATGGATTGGTCTGGATAGCAGAGTCATGAAGTATTTATGACTAGATGTTAGTCTCAGATGGATAAAATTGCACCAATATCTCGTGATGGACACAAAACAGACCGACAGCATGTCATAAATATGACTGAATTTTGACTTCAAATAATTGAACTGACAATACACAAAAGTACCAGACTCAGTAAGACCTGCTGAAATGATCTTGATTTTAAAAGGGCTTTGTCAGCATTACGTCTTAACAGCCATGTTAGAAAGTAGCAAAAGAAAATACCCAAAAAGCAAGTTTCTGGTGGAGCTTGTGTGTTTATTTTTAGCACATTGTCCCTTCCTACTTTCCTTTCAATGTTCCCTTTTTAAAAGTATGGGTTCCTCTATTCTCTGGTTGCATTTAGGAAGGAGTTACTTTGAAGGACTTTTTGACGAGGCAGTAACTGAGTAAAGACAGATAGATGCTTACACATGCACACACATACTTTTACACCTATGATTCCCCATGTATGTAATTAAATTTTCAGACTGAAGGAAATGTTTTGTGGAGCAAAACACGATACTGATATTTCAGCTTTTTAAGCTGGTAAATATAACTAGATTTGGTTTAATTTTGTTTTAAATAGCAACCCTAACATTTCATTTCTAAATTGTGTTGACTATGAAAATGTGGTTTTCCTTCAGATAACATTATGTAAAATCGAGAAAATCTTCTGAAACACCTGATATTGGTGGGGAAGAAACCCACAACACAGCCAAAAGAATCTCCTGAGTGTGTGAGTTTTAAAGTAGAAAAACTTTCCAGTCCTAGTGAACTGCACAACCATTGACTGACTCATGTGGTGTCTCAGAGCCTTGGGTGATGTCTTGAGAAGGTAGAGTTCCATGATTCACCTTACACTTCTTTCACATGTTAAAACCATTTTCCCATTCTCCAATATTTGGTTATTTGGAACAACAATAATATTCTGTGTTATTTCAGACTATCCTTAGTAAGAGCTTCAACCAAAAGCTGCATAGTTTGCTACTGTGAATAGTTATCTAGAATGCTACTGAATGTGATGCAGGTCAGCAATGCAAAACTATTTGTGAAATGTATTCCCAGGTTAAGAGGATTTCTCTTACATTTGTTGAATTTTATTTCTGGCTGGTCCTTCTGAAAGGTGCCAAACTAAGAACAGAGAGTAAGGCAAAAATTACGCATTATGCACAATGTAGGAACAAAGTGATCTACATGCTGCCCTTTGAACACACCCAGGTGAAACCAGATTGTCAGTTCTTACACCTTTATTGGATTTTATGACACAGATTTGTGGTAGTTGTCATATAGGTTCTTCTTAAAGCCTTAGTTCTTAAAAATCTAGGAATCCCTTGGAAAATTTGGCTTTTTCTCATTTTCTTTTCTTGTTTTTTCTTTTCCTTCCTTTGTTTATTTCCTTTCTTTCTTCCTTTTTGTTTTTCTAGCTTGGTTTTGTTTTCTGTCCAATATTTTTTTTTGCTTCCACGGCTAGAGAAAAGCTTCGGAACATATTCTGAATAAGTTAAAAAAAAAAAAAAAGGTGTATCTTCCTTACTTTAAAGCTAATTCAGTTTTTCAGTGGAACTAAGAACATAACAGAATTTTCTGTTTCTTCTTCTGTAAGAGCTAATTTATCCCAATACCAGAATGAGCCAGCCTCCTCAGGTGGCACTGAGTCCTCATGAGCTCAGGGAGAAGCAGAGAAAGGAGTATTCTGGAGAGCATCACATGATAAGGGGAAAAAGAGGTTTTGGGCCTCTGGCTGCTGCTGTAGAAGGTTCTTCTGCCTGATCTCATTAGATCTCTGCCCTCTGCACCAAAATGAGCTCCAGATTTACCTGATCTGAGAGTGTAGTTGGCTGAGATGTCATGAGAACAAATTCTTGCTTCCAGTGCACCAGGAATGGTTGTTTGAACCCAGAGGCCAAGGTTGTGTTGCCAATATGAAGACTGACTAAATCTGACTGACCAACATTCAGGCAGGCATGGATTGAATTTCACCATGGAGAAGGGGATGGAAATTCTGGAGCAAAAATTCTTCACATTTTATATCTGTTTAAAAATAAATATACGTGCATTGACATATGTTAATGAAAAAGGGGCTAGAGGGTTTGGGGTTTTTTTTTTCCTCTGACTTTGTAGAACAGTATGAATTTTATATTCACTAGAAAATGACAAGCTGTTTTTAAGTGATGGCTGCATGTCAGTGCTAAAGGCTGCAGCTATCATTGCCAGAGGGATGAAATGCCCATTAAAGATGGCAATTTCACTAGCACTATGGGATTTCTGGGTACAGTGAATTTAGCCATGAAATAAAGGGGGTTTTAGCAGAAACATGCACTTTTTCCTAGATTCAGTTTATAAATACCAGTCAAAGTATCATTGTCTTTATCTGTGTATGTGATTACTTTGAAGATGGAAAATGGGCATTTCCACACAGCTTGAAAGCTGTGATCCTTGAAAACCCATCTTTATTCTCTGTCAAGGATGACTGGAGTAGATTACACTGGAGTATTAAAAGTACTAAACCACAAAAACCTTGAACCATTACCACAACTAAGCCACCATTACAATGGTAATTTTTTTTTAAATCTAGAATATGCAGTAAGTGTCAGCTTTCTTTTTTAAATAAACTATCGCTTCAGCACTATAAGAGAACTTACTTATCCCTTGAAATCTGCATTTATTAGTAACACTAATGTAAAAATAGAGCAATTATATTTAAATGACAGAGCTAAATATTGTGTCAGTGGTATGAAGCAAAATGGCAACGTTGCTCATTTCTTGAAGAATAACATACTTCATGAAAGCTCCTTTTCCAGGTTATAAAACCCAGCAGGGCCCTTCTGACAACAAGCTACAACTTTCAAGTAAATTACATAATGCAATACTGAGTTTCTGTATTTCACATGGTTATGTACACATTGTGTGTGATTTTTTTTCCCTGCTCAGAAAAGTTCTTTGAGTTAGATCCCACTTCTCTGCATACTAATGCAAACCATAAAAAGCCCAAGGAAATTAACAGTTAAGCCATTCAGCTATTCACCTACACTCCACTCTCTTAGTTACCTCCATTCTGTTACTTCCCACACACACATCTCCATCCTCCACTTGAACAACCCACAATTATCTCCATAATAAACCACTGTGTTTATAATAATGGAGCTGGGAGCATCATCTATCAGTTTAAGGCAAACTTACTGTTTTATGGCCATGTTTTCAGTTATTCATATGAATGAATTTCAGATACCTAATAGAATTTCAGCTACTTATAACCTTTATCAGAATGAATTTTTCCTGTGTGAATACCTCAGTGTAAAATTTTGGGAAAACTGCAGCCAAATCAGCCATTTACAACAGAAATGTTGAGGCAAGATGAGTGAATTTGCTCAAGATAATATACGCTGGTGACTTTTTTTGAGCATGTAAAAATTTTTAGTATTTGGGCAAGAGTCTGAACTGATCAAGAAAACAAACTTTTTATCAAATCTGTGGAATTCTGCAAACTTTATATAGGTTGGAACCATAAACTATGTATAATTTGGTCAGACTTTGCAACACTGAAATGAGAAAAGTTCACCCTGAAGTTGTAGGTGATGGACCAGGACTTGTCATTCAGTAACAACTTTCAGTTGATGTGGGCTTTGCATTGCCTGAGTCTGGGTCCTAGAGACCAATGATCTGTGCTTTCCCTATTATGCTTTCTCTCGTTCATTATTTTTTGCATTTTTTCAGTACCCACAAAGGTCAAGTTATCAGCCACAGATCCTCCACTGAGTTGCAAAGCAGGGCACACAAAAACTGCATTTCCCTGTAGAATGGTGACACCAGCAAGGAAGCTCCTGTTGTGTTGCCCTGGCACATGAACAGCCAGGCTCTTGCTGCAGTTTCTGAAGGCAAAGCAAAGATCTGAGGGGGGATTTAAAAAGGCAGAAGGTGAAGGCTTTGCAGATACTGATAGACAATTCCTTCCCCACATGTGAGGGGCAACAGAGGAAAGAGCATGACTGGGCTTGTTTTGAAAGCATTGCAGTCAGAGGAAGGAACCTTGGCTCATGGACTAATTGGAAGCGAGCGCTGACCTTTGATTTGGAACATGAGAGGGTCAGTGGTGAGCAGATAGGCCACAAAGGGCTTTGGAAGTCAAGACAAGTCATTTGTGTCTAATTCGACTGAGGAGGCTACAGAGAGCCAGTTCTAGGGAGTGGCAAGGGAAGGAGATTCGTGTCGAGCTTTAGAGAGAAAGGGCTGAGGCTGGAGGCGGGAGAGGGAGTGGGGAGAGCACGGGAAGTGACCGGACACTCTGAGATCAGCAGCAGCACTGAAAGGGGGAGGGAGGATGGGACGCTTGAAGCAACCTTCGTATGAATGAAAGCTTGACAGAAATGGCAGCAGTTTCTGAATTATTATAATATATTCCAAAGACATGCCAATTCAGGAGTTCACAATGCAGCTGTTGTTTCTGAGGGAATGAGAAATTATTTTACAATTTATGCAAAGGACTATTAAAAAGGTGGCAGACGAACAAAAAATATCTGCATAAAAAGGAAAGTTAATTGCTTCATAAAATGACTCACTGAGTGGTTCAAAAATCTTCTCATGCATAAACAGCAAAGTTTTACTGTTTGGGTTTTGTTATTTGGTTCCTTCATATACTGAAAGAGTAATTTTCATGGGCCAGTATCTCTAGAAATAGTGGTAGTTACATAATTGGATGTTATGAAACAAATCTGATATCTCTTAGCTTTAGCTTCCTGCAATTGGAAAGTTATAGGAACTGAAAAAAAGTGGTTTCATTTCTATTTGCTGAATTTACCCATGAACATTTGTTCAAAGTGCTCATTATGTGCCTAACCTTCACCTTTCCTCTGCAACTATCAAGGATATAACTTTAGCTGAGCATGAATCTCTTGTCACCAAAAAAAAATTTTGTCAAAGTTATTGCCCTTGTAAATTACCAAGATAAAGTAATAAGTGTAATGGGCACTGGACTTCTGGTGAGCTTAAATGCTGTTCTAATAAATGGCCACTATAATAATTGAAAGTTCTCTTGTGAAGTTTTCTGTCATTTGATTCTGTTTCTCATATGATCACTCATGAAGACCACTCTGAAAATGCCTGTTGCTACCTTCAAATCATGGCTGTGTCTGGCAGTGTTCTGGACAATCCTGAGTCCTTTCTCATCCCAGGTGTACTGTTGTACAACAGGTTTGTTTAGATGATGTCCAAAAGTCCAGTGACACATGGTCTCTATTCAGATGAGTGATGTGCAGATGTGGAGCCAAAATGATGCTGGCTTTGTGGCAGCTGTCTAATTGTTCATTTTAGCATGGAGGCTGAATTCAAACCAGTGTTCTGCAAAGAATCCATCACCGACAGAATTTGCGGGGGTGCCTTTTGTGCATGCAGGTGGCTTGTAAGAAATCACAGACCTGTTCTTATATTTCAAAAGCAGCAGTTGGATGTTGTAGTTAGGCAGGTGTCTATAAATCCCTCATCTACTCCAAAGAGGAGAGCAGTTTTCCTAAGGAAGTGGATGAGCCAGACTTGAGAGAAACCTGAGGTGGGGGCCTGGGTAACCTTAGCCTTTCACATGTATCTCACATACATACAAAAATGCTTGCTTTCTAACTTCTAGCTTGGGATTTGGATAGGGATGTTCCTCTAGACAGATGGGAAACACAAAAGCATTGTAAATAGCACAAGGCCCCTTGTATCTATGTCTATACCTACATTCATTTTTATTGTTTATGGCCCAGTGTGTTTGGGTGGGGTGTGCTTAATGTGGAGGTCTGCTTGTGGTACTAGAGGCATTGGTTGTATTCTGATGGATAACTTATATGTGTTTAGTCATAGCACCTCATATTTGCAGGGGAATTCATTCTAGCTAAGTTTAAGGCAAGATGTAGACTGTGTCATAATGCAGAAGTGATTTAGTCAGCATTGACTTCAAAGTATTGTCCACATATAAGAGGGGATGATTTCCATTCCTAAATGAGCAAGTTTATGTGCCACAAGCATAATTACACTGTTAAAAATCAAACCAAAAATAATGGTTTTCAAATGCTGGAAGTGCCCAGTCCAGTTTGGCTTCCCTTGTGCTCCCTCCAATGATCCTCCTTGGCTCCCCCACAGCAAACCTGGATAGCTGGCCACTCATCCCAGCTGATTTTTTGTCTTGACCCTTGTCCCTCACATATGATTTCCCAGGCCCACAACACTATTTCCTTCTGCTCTATTTTGGCCTAGTAGCTGATAACACCAAGGTTGTGGGTTTGATCCCTGTATGGGCCATTTACTTAAGAGTCAGAATTGATCCTTCTGGTTCCCTTCCATCTTGGAATATTCTGTGGATCTGTGAATAATCGTGTCATCCAGCTGAGCTTAGTTTCAGAAACTGGAGCAACTATTAGCTCTCTCATCTTTGATCAAGAGCACTTTAAACTAAACAAATTTTCTAAGTAGCAAGCAAACAGCTTTTTTTCCTGTTCAACCCTTTTCTCCTGTTCCATAAGGAATCCTGCATTTTTATCCTGCCTTAAACTGGGAACACGAACACAATGAAAACCTCTTTGTTTTAAAGATATCATCCTTGATGGCCCCCCCTATTCCTCTGCTTTCCCTTGGCGAGTCACCACGTCTTGTTGCCCTTTCGTATCTAAAAATATATCTTAGTATCCTTTAACGTAATTTTTCTTCAATCAATTTGTCAAACAAGCAGAAACTGCTACAAATAACTACAAAGAACTGACCTTTCTAGAGGATATGAGTGACATCATTTCGTTGCATCTCATGACATCAGTCAATTCTGATAAGTGCAGTTCAGGAACAGTTTAAGTAATACTGCACACACTCATAACATTAATTGTAAATTCAAACAAATTGTAGTTATCAGTCTATCCAGATTCTTTGACATGCATTTTGTAAGAACTGTCTGCTCACTATCCTCTTATTTTGTGATCTTAGCTGGTTTTCATGGTGCTGAAAGCTGTTTCTGGTCACACCTTAATTTTCTACAAAAGAATAGACTTTTCGTGTCCCATTTTTAAAAAAGCTCCACTGAAGAATCTTCCTTCTTTAAAAAGGCTTGTAAAGAATCAGAAGGTGAGTTACTGGGTTTTAATTTATGATAGTAGAGTATCATTAGTACACAATGTCCTTCTCCTTAGTAATTTACAAATTGACATAAAATAAAATGTCCCCAAAGGTGTCTGTATCCCAGCTTGCAAGGAGAACATACTCTGCTATATAAAGTGAAGGGATCTCGTGTTAAAGGACTAATGCTTGGAACATCTGAGAGCTCCTCAATGTTATTTACTCAGTGTTGGCTTGAAGCTAGTGACAGAAACCCTTTAAATACAACAGTGAAGAATTGGGCCCTGAGAGACGTCGTAATAACAAATTACCTCTCTCTTCCCTCCTCAGTTATCTCCACCTGTGAGATGGGAATAGCCTGTTTGTCAGAGCACAGTTGTGAGATGTAATTCATTAATGCCTGTGAAATGGTTTGAGATCATTGGATGGAATTCTCTGTTGGAGTGTCAGGTATTATTACCTCTCAAACTAAAGGTATTTTATATTGCTGCATCAGAAACTACTCAGCCACTCTTGTTCCATACAAACCATGAGCAGTGCATGGGTCACATTCTGTTTGGTTTCATGGATAGTCTGTCCAGAGTGCTGAAGGAAGGGCGTGTGCAAGTGCAGGGGCATTAGGGAGCGCTGGTACCACACTGATAAAAGTCACTAATTTCAAATACACTTTGATTTTGGAATTCGAAGAACTAGGAAAGAAAGAAAGTAAACTAGAAAAGAGAGAAAGACAAGAAGAGGTTGATTGAGGCAGGAGGTAGGAGAGTGGGGTGGGAGGAAAGGAGGAAGGCAGGTAGAGCAGAGCAGATAACCTGAAACAAAAAGATGAAAAGCAGAAAAAGTTGTAAAAAGTGACTTTTCAATTAAAATGAAAAGGCTGCTGGATGTTTATTGCAAAAAACCTCAACTTACAAAAACAAGGCTGTAATGCCATCTTGGGGTTTCTGGTGACATCTCAATCCAGCAGAGCTCTGCTCATTTGGTTTGTGAATGTCAACAGAAACCCCTTGATGCTATTGAGGCTCACAGTTGCCTCTTATTGATTCTGTATTATTTCAACAGTGGAAAAATAACACCTTTATTTTCACAGCCAAAGTATCTCACACTGTGATAGAAATGTACATGAGCTGATTGAATCTCATCTCTGTTCATTTCTATCTAGCTTCCAACACCTAGGTAGTGTTATCACTGTGGGTTAGAGAGATACATGTTCTTTTATGGCTATCAAGTGAAAGACTATTTATCAAATATACCATAGTCCAAGTCTTTATTAGGCTAAGGGATATAAAGTTTCCAGCTGCCTGCTGCTGTTTATTATTTTAAACTCACCTTGTCATTATAAATATTACCCCAAACAAGCCTCTTATTGATTCTTTGGATATGTTGTGTGTATTGTTCTCATTTTTCACAGACAGGATGATCAAACTGAAATAAAACCTATTTTGTAAACTGAGTGAGAATATGCACCGTTTAGTAATGAGTTGGTATAAAACATGTTGGAGCTTTGAGCCCAGCTCTGTAATATGTGAAAAGTCTTACAATTTTGCTGAAGGAGAAGGAATTCAAAGGTGACATCCATGAGCAAGTAGTATGTTGTCTCTTGATTTCCAGAGACCTCAGGTAAATAGGTGTGTGGGGTGTGGCTGAGCTGGAGTTCATTTCCCCCACACTGCTGTGCTCTGTGTCTGCAGAGGTGTTGGCAGCACCCAGGTGTTTTGACTGCTGCTGAGCAGTGCTCACACAGCATCAAAGCTGCCTCTCCAGTGTTTCCCCCCTCACCCAGACAGCTGGGTGTGGGCAAGACCTTGGGAGGGGCGTTAGCCAGGACAGCTGACCCAAACTGACCAAAGGGATATTCCCTAGTTTGTGATGTCTGCTCAGATAGAACAGCTGAGAAGGGAGTCAGGGTGGGGCTGAGGTGAGTATTTGTTATTATGAGGTTTGTCTTCCAGGGCAATTGCTACACGCACTGAAGCCCTTCTTCCTGGGAAATGGATGGACATTGTCTGCTGATGGGAAGTAGAGAATAAATCTTTTGTTTTTTGTTTGCTTCCCCATGTGCTTTGCTATTGCTTTACTAAACTACCTTTATCCTGACCCATGAGTTCTTTTCCATCTTATTTTGTCCCTGCCTGTCATGCTGAGGAGGGGAGAGACAGAGCAGCTTGGTGGGCACCTGGCATCCAGCCAGCATCCACCCACTGCAACAGGAAACAAATCCACTGTAAAACATACAGCCTGAACTATACTATCCTGTGCATGAGTCACAAAAATTCCATTAATTAATTGGAATTGAATAAATTTACTTTCTGTGGTGCCAGTGCAAAAGACTAACTGTTAAGTTCTAGAAAACTGAAATGTTATTCTGCATATAATGCTTCTAAAATAGACATTCTTATCATTGAGAAATAATCACAACTTTTAAGTAGAAGTTTTTCTTTGGAAATTACAAAATTCTGAAGAATTTTATGAGGTAAATTTATATTCCAGTAATCGAACTGAAATTTTTTTGTGCCTCAGAAAATAGTTTTATCAGTTCTCATATACCTAAACTTTCTGTAACAATTATCTGCCTATCTAGCCTGAGCTAAAATCCCTTTAGTGCTGAGAATTCTACAACATTCTTATCCAGATTGGATATGTGCTTTTCTGTCCTTACAGCTAGGAAAACTTCCCAATTTTTCTTCATAGCTTAAATCTGAAACGGTTCTTTCTTGTTCTGCTTGTTGCAGACGTGTAGAAAACTGATCACCAGCATAACCATAACATCTTTCTACATAAATGAAGATGTCATCATACTTTTTTCTAAACATTATTACCAATCTTTCCCCATTGGTCACATTTTCTACGTTGCTCTAAAGTTTTGTTGCTCTTCCATGGATTTTGCTGCTGTCAATGTAACTTGTGAACAGTGATGCCAAAATCAGCCACCAGTTCTCTTGCAGAGACCCTGCACATGCAGCACAGATGACCTCTGTTACCCTACTCAGATCCTGCTGCTAAGACATCCCAGAGTGGTGCTTTATGTTCTTCCCAATTTCATCTCAGTGTTGGCCACACTCTGCCTTTGGCCTTCTCCACCCTGCAGTGCTGCTGTCTGCCAGGTATTCTTTTTTGTGCTTCTATCTATTTGATACTTGCTACCTAGGTACAGAACATATTTTTGATACTAAACACAAAAAAACTCCTTGAACTGAGTGAGAATTTTGAATACAGAGGCACTACATGTCCTGGCTGAAGATATGGATTTGGTTCTGTGAATTGCCTGGAAACCCTTGTAGTGCAGTAGAGGACTCCTATTATCAGTCTTAAATATGTGAATATTGCTTCATATTTGGGGGGGAAAAAAACCAACAAACCAATAACTTGGTTTCAGAATTTTAAAATTATGCTTTATTTTATTTTTCTTTTATTCTTAGCAATGAGCACTTTATTCTGCCTTTAATTACCAAAACTTTATTGAAAACATCAAGAGTTACGTGAAGATACACTTGACCTGGAGTGAAGTATCAGGAGTTTTTAAACATTTAACTTATAGTGTATATTAGTATGAAACTAAGTTGAGCAGAACCCATTAATGTCACAGTGGTCGGTTACCAATGGAAATAAATAATTCATGATGAAGGGAATTAGTCTAATTAGCAGGCAGTTTGAGTCCTTTGATAAAACCCAGCTCTAATTCCGTGAAGGGCAGGAAGTGCTGTCATCAGTCAGCCCTGAAAAGATTAGCATCTATTATGAATGAGGTTAGACACCCTAGTGAAGTCATGTGTGTCCTGGAGACAAACTTAATATGTTCCAGAATGGGACACAGTTTGTCTCACCAACACATCATGATTCCTACTGGGCTATTGTATGTAATAACAAGCAAAGATCAGTGCTCCTTCCTATCATTCTCCCCCTGTCCATCATTCTGACAACTGTGCAAATACATTTTCCATGCAAAGCAGGGAATGTGCCCTGAATACTTGTAAAATTGCATGAGATGTCAAAGAAAATGTATTACCTTTTCTCAGCAACCTAAAACCAAACAAACCAAAATACCACTGCAGAAAGAGGCATAAAAACACATCTGGTAAATATATGGGGTGTAGAGGAAGGTGTATCAGTTTAGAAGTACATTGATTCCATTTGAAAACATTATTGCCATCTGTCACAAGATGTGTCAATAAAGCTATAGATGTAGGTCTGTGTGATAGACAGGTTTTAAAATAGCTGGTGATGCTATAAGGTTATAGCATTGGATGGAGACTAATATCCTGCAAAATTGCCTTAAATTCTGGAAGTATGGCCTCAAAAAAAAAAAAAAAGGAGTAGCTTCTTTGTGTTATGTATTTTCATTTAGAAATGTTAACTGCTTCATTTGAGGAGACTAGCTGTGAGCTGTGCAAGCTCCACAGTTTTGTGCTACATGCTGACGCAACATCAGCTGTGTTTCCATTTTTGCTTATGAGCCTTTTGAAATTATATGTTTCCGTTTTGCAATTTGATGCAATAATGAAGAAACTCCACATTTGTACGTTATTGTATTGCCTGTTTTTATTGTAGGAAATTAATTGCTTCTTTTATTTATGTTATTAAGGGGGGGAGAAAACAATTTTGCAGTATTTTATCATTTGCTGTAATAATTATCCTACTAGTAATACAACGGAAGACTTAGAAACAGTATATTATGTTCAAATGTCTGAACAGTACTTAATATGTTGACACTTGCGGCTGGGGAATTTTGGTCTTCAAGTTATATTGAAAAAGGTAACAATAAGTGATTAATAATACCCCTGACAAGCTTAAGATGATTTATAATATAGAAATGAAGAGGCAAGGAATAAGTGTAGTCAACACAAGAAATCATTTTCATAGAAGCAGAACAGTTTAGCAGCTCTGCTGTCCAAATACTAATTGACAATGGAGCACTGATATTGCAGAGTGCCAGAATCAAGTGCTACACTAACTTCAAATAGATTCCTAGATGAGATTAAAAAATAGTGATCTTCTCTGTAGGGTTTCTTGCTCTGAGTTCCTTGAAGAAGGAAGGTACACAAGGTAGTATTTATTTGTTCATTTTTGTCTTGAATTCACTGGCTAGTAAAAATCAGAACAAAATTCAGTTGTATGAGCATTTTTGGGTTTTGATTCTTTGATCTCTGTGTTCATTTTAAAAATCACCTACAGTGTAGGTGTGGCCTGAGCTGACAAATGAGTTCATTCAACTTACTGAAATGGATTATTTATACATTATGTCTGAACAGGTGCATACAATAACCAACATTTTTCTCCCTGTGTTGGTGGGGATGTGGCGCTTGGAAGCAGAAAATTTTTATGTTCTAGAAAACTTGCAGTATTCAGTACCAGTTTAGGAAAGTAACCTCATGTGCTCTGAAGTCACATAAGACAATTGGAATAAACAGGCAGAAGATGGCAAGAAAAAAAATTATTTTGTCAGGTCTCTTGAGGTCATTGACTGGCCACCTAGCTTTGGCTATTGTAACAGAATACAGGAGTTTCTTGCATAATTCATGGGTATGTGTTAAGTCCTCCATGGAGTTCACAGACTGGCTGGTACACCTTTTTCAGGTTAAAAATGTTGCTGAGTGTAAACATAAGAATATGTTGAAACATAATTTTTCCATAAATCCCAGTAAACACCCACCCACGTCTTACTTTGGTAGTATCCACCAGAGAGAGAAGCAGAATGATGAATTTCTTCTTCCAAAGCTCTCCTGTCCTTTTGTGTCTTGTCTAAGGAAAGCTGAAATGACTCAACACAGATACTTTGCCTTTCCTGTCTGTGAAGTGTGACATACTTCCCAGCAACTGTTGTTTTTCAAGTATCATTCCCTTCAGGATTTGTAGGGTGAAGCACAAGCACTGGGAGAGGGTTGGTGACCAAAGGCTGTTTCCACCCTGCTTTGCTCTGTAGCTCTGTGTGAGGCTTCCAACAGGCAATGTGTAACCCTGGACTTGTGGGCCTGAGTCAGAGCATCACAGAATGCTTTGGGTCAGAACAGACCTTTAAAGGTCCTCTAGTCCAGCTTCCCTGTAAAGAGCAGGACTGTCTTCAACTAGATCAGGTCATCATGGACTATTTCAGCAGTGCTAAATCAGTCAATAGATCGCAAGTAATACGCAGCTCAGCTATATACCCACTGAAAAAAGATACATACTCCAAGTGCTACCAGAGGATAAATTCTGAATCTGCTGGTTTTCTTTGAAAGATGTCTTTAAACAGTACCTTATTCTTATCTTCTAATTAATCTGCTTTCAGTACCAGGAAAGTGACACTAGAAAATGGCTGATGGCACAGTATTTCTGATTCTTACAGAGTACTTATGTTGCTATGTTCCTGTGACAATCTCCATGTTCTTATCTGGGACAGATGGATTCACTGTGTCAGGAAGGAAAACTGGGGGGGTCACAGTAGTTCCCACATCATGGGACAAAGAGGGCACACGCCTCAGACAGCCATGGAGCTATGATCTGCTCTTTCACATTTTACTGGAAAGGTGAATTCTGCAAGACTTAGATATTTTAAAAACCAGCAAGCTGGTGAAAGAAGATCTTTTTACTGAGGCACTTTTTATCTCAGCAGCTGTCTCACCTGTCCCCTCATCAAGACATCCTTATGGGATATCATCCATTAATCAATTCCTCTCCTTCCTGCTATTTTGTTACGGGTGTTTACGTGTCATCCTGTGTCTCTATTGTCCTTATTGTTCTCACACCCTCCCACAACAGCAATACAGCAAGATACTGCAGCAAAGGACACATCAGCCACATTCACAACTAAACCTATGACATGCTGAACCCTTTTCAAGGTTTACAAAAGTGTGTGTAACAGCCCTATGTATTCTCATGACTGATCACACTTTTAATCTGCTCTTGCTGCATGTTTTATCCAGGGGCCCTTGCCACACTTGACAGTGTGAACCATCCCTTTTGTAAATAAAGGACTGTTTAGATCTTGCAAACATTAACATGGAGCTAAAATTGTTCTGATGAATGTAACATATTGGTGAAATGTTCATTCTCAGGTATGTCTTTGATTCATGATTCTTGTAATATACTATGCTATCTAAACAGCTGTCCATTGTCCCCATCTCAGATCACCTTATGTTCTCAATTACCTCCAAAGAACATTAGATATTAGCTGCTTCTACTGAACAGAAACATGAGCAGAAAAATGTATGGCACTCAGTTTCCTAATTCACCATGAAGTTAAATTCTGGGGGTTTTATTCTGCTAGTAATGTAAGTTCAGGTGCTGCAACTCTCACTCAAAAAAGCTTTTTCTGTATTTTAGATCAACTAGATGATTGTTTTAAGTCCTATCCAACTCAACCAGAGCAATGAAGTATAGCAGGGAAACAAAACAAGACACAGATTGAAGTAAAACTATATTAAACACTGGTTTTAGTATGTTTATCAGAATCAAACCCACCAAAGTTTACTTTGAGTTAGAGAAACTGGATAGAAAGGGACTTAAGTAAGGTTGCAGGAATTTTTATCAGGAAAGTATTCAATTCTCAGGGCATTACTGAGCATATAGCAGCATGACAGACAGGAGAAGGAAGGGACCATGGAGGTTAATATTGCAGCAACACTGAGAACCTGCAATGTGAAGCCAGTAGCACACACTGAAGGAGCCATCCTGAGCCCCATTATAAAGAAGGTGGACCTTGAGATAGGTAGAAAAATGCTTAGGCAGCTGAGTCTTTGAAAATTACTGAGAAATAACACTTGTGCATTACAGGCAAGTGAGGTTTTCACTGCCTTAGTTCTAACTGGTTGTACTTCATATCCTGTCCTGTCTGTCATCCACGGGTTTGCAGGTGAAAAATGCAGTTCAGACTCCAACTCTCTGTTTGAACCCAATCCAGAGGGAACATTCTGGGACCATTTCCTGTGTTTTGGACAGACTAGAAGCCCTGATTAAATTAAGTGAGAAATGTAGCCACCCCTTCTGACCCAAGAGGAGGAAACAGGTTTGTCTTCAGTTTAAAAGGCTAAAATATTCCTGTGTCAGGTTTGCAGTCCTGATCAATGGGAGATTCTTGTTCATCCATCAAGGTGAGGTCTGATGGAAGTAGCCACAGTCAATTAAATTCTTATGAAAAGACTTTACTTAAATAATCTTTTATATTTATTTGCAGATGACTGTCTCACTTTCTGTTTTTTAGTTTTTCAGTTCCAGCTGTTTCCCTGGCAATGCCTCAGGCCCTATTCTCTTCTGCTGCTTTTCTGCAGACTCACAGCACCACATGGAACCTGCTGAGAGTGCCACCAAATGAAGGAGCAGTGAGAACTCATTGGTGAGATGCTTTCAGTTACCACTCTCAAATATCAGGTTCTTGTCTGGGATTTCCATCAAGAAATGAAAATAGGAATTGGTGCTTATGGTTGAACTGAAATCCTGCATGACTCCCTTATATGTGCAGCCTCTCTTACACAGAGAGTTCAGTTTTGACAGAACTCTGTTTGTTGAGTTTGTTTCCAAACTGAGTAGCAATGTGACCTTCTCCTATAGTACAAATTATATCAATGAAAAATGTGTTTTACCAATGCATTAAAAATTTGAAGCTAAGAAACCTTCTCTGAGCAACATACTGTAACTTCTGCTCCATAATTAAACCAGAACCCCTCTCCTGGACAGGTTCACTCAGCTTTGCCTTTCTTTGAGTAATACACCTTCAGACCAGTGCCTTGTTTTGATGTATTGCAATGATAGACTGAAGATTTCATGTAATATATCATCACAGTCAGCAGTTGCTGGACTCTGAGGATTGAGAGACTGAGCCAGCTGTTTCTCTGATGCGTTCTTGTAATGCATCACCAGCTGATGGAAACTGATAATGTATTACTTCAAAATGACACCACCCAGAAAAGGAAGAGTCCAGAGATGCAGATTCTGTATAATGAGGCATCCAAAGTAGGAAGCAGGGTTGCAAACTCTTGGAACAAGATGTTGGTAATAAATCAGCTTTCTATAGTATTCCATTAGCTATGTGGCTACCCAGGTACACACTGTGGTCTGATTTCCAGTGCCTCTCTGTGGTGCTGGTTTTGTGCAGAACAAAGACAAACCTTGTACCAGTTATATCTTCACTCTTTTCACAAGTAAACACGTCACAATTTAAGCAATCTAGAACAGGGGATAGGGCAGAAATATATTGGCTCAACAAATTTGAATATTTGGGATTCCTCCTCATCTTGGGGTACTGTCAGAACCACTCAGATGCTCCTCTTTAGTGAACTATGCCCATCCATAGCAATGGCACAGACAGGAATGGCCCCTGTGCCCTTTATGGTGGTATTGCATCCTAAAGGGACAGAATGGGCTGGCCCATAGCACTGCAGTTGGGACTGACTTTTCCTGCAGATTGACTGAGGGCAAGAAAGACTCTTTTGGCCATCTCTTCATCCTTTCTTTGTTTATCTTTCACATGTCACACACACAAAGAGTGAGGCCAAACAGTAATTGATCCCTAACTATCAACATCAATTGAAAAGAAAATTATTGGAACAGATAGCAATCCTGAACATTTGTCTACAAAACTTTATCTCGTTGATGAAGGAGACAGTGTATTATAGAAGTATTTCCTCTGAATATATTTTTAACCCTAGGCCAACCATGGGAAAACAAAACTGGGAAATCATCTTTTAAAATCCTGAGCTACATATCCATGATAGCTCTTTTAAATACCTCTAGTTTGCTAAATGCAGTACTGTTTATAATTTTGCATGTATAAGCATTATTATATCTTGGCAAACCCTTGAAGATAAATGGGTCCTACCCTCAAATTTTACTTTTTATTTATAGATGGTTTGTACTGCAAATAAAATGTCATTATATTTTACTAACAATAAGTATGCTTTTCTGTTTGCATTCAAGTATTATACATCATGACTACAAGACATTAAATATGGTTTTGTGGCAGGTGATTCTGAGTGAAAAATACAGTCTCATATTTACATAGGTCCATACCCATAGAACTTTGCTACCTCACATTTGATTGAAGATTTTTGAAGAGGACCCTTTCCTGACAGACTCCATACAGGACTGGGTAGAGGTTGTGTGCTCATGTCTGATCCATTGCCAGTTCCATCAGTTGCTCCCTTCGTCTTTGGTGCCCCAGGGAGCTGGGGGGTTTTCCACCCCTGCCTGCCATTCCTCTCAAAGCCAATGCTTAGCACTTTGCAAGGACAAGTTCTGTAAAATCACATCTGTAATTCCTGCAGTTGTGGGTACAAAATTGACTGTGGGGACAAAATTCCAAGTGCAAAAGATCTCAATAACCTACCAAAGATTCCTTGATTTAAAAAAAAAAGAAAAGAAAAACAAGAATTTTCTGTGCTTGCTTCTTTGGACTACTTTGTTTTATTCCCAAGATTATATACATGATTGGCCATCAACATCAAAGCATCACAGAAACATTTTGCTCAGTCTTAACTGGTTTTTTGTGTGGATTTTGTTGGGGGGAGTGTTGTTTTTTTGGATTTTTTATTATTATTGTTTTAAAAGTACATTTGCTTTACCTTTAAATATTCTGGCTAACATACATGGAGGAGAAGTTCATACATCAGGAGTTATGTTTGCAAGAGACTGATGGAGAATGTCAGGTGCATGTTCTCTCTATGAATGTTGTCACATTTAAGTAATGATTATTAATATCACCTTGAATGAGACTTGATGGAAACTGTAGTTCTGAACATGCAATCAGCTCATTTATGGCCTAACAAGTGTTTCCCTGAGCCAGCAGTTGACTGGCACTTGATAATTTTTGCAAAATACACCTTATCTGCTACTATTAGACACAGAGATGGCACCTTCCTTGTAGTTCTTGGCACACAACAAGCATCTCTACTCTCTGTGAGGAAAAATCACAAAACTTGTATTTAGCTCTCCTCATAAACTTGGACAATGTGACAGGTTTCTAATCCAAATAATTGTTAAAGATTATTACAATGATAATTATTGTAGTGATAATAACACATTATTTCAGCTGACAATACATTAGTTCCATGGGGAGATAAACTGCAAGGCCAATGGATTTATCTTGATAACAAAATGGATTACTGTTAACTATGACAGTAATTTTTCCATCCTTGCACAAAGAAATCTTCCATTGAGTTCATTGGATTTTGACTGAGTGCTGGTAAGATTTTTGTCTACATATATGTAACAAGACTGGATTCTGAACCAGCAAGATATTGTTACTGTTATTCCGTATTTTGTAGACAAGCTCCAAAAGCCTATGGCTTTACCTGGCACTTCAGGCACAGGATTTCTGTCTTTCAAAATGCCTCTTGAAATTATGAAATGCAAGACAAATTAAGGATTAGAACAACTGTGAATTTATTAGGATTTTGTGGGGCAGATTTACAGCTGAGAACAACAAACCTTAACCTAACTACTGTTTCCTGTAAGTAGCAGAATGGAAGAGGTGGCTTTACATCCATGATCTTCCATCATAAAGACAAAGCTTTTGCTCTACTGGCAATACAAGCTTTTAACATTACAGTTCCAGCTTCTTATGATTTTGGACTGTAGCAACTAATACCTTTTATCCCTGTTTTTTATTCTCAGTCTGAAAAGAATATAAGAACACTTGATCTGGAGAATGATTTTCCCAGTGATTAAGTTTCTGTAGGAAGGCAAACATACAGAACTGTATTGTCAAAAATCTACAGACCAAGAGTCTTTAAAGAGCTTTGGATCAGAACCTGAGTCATCACTTAATGCTTATTGACCAAAACTATTACAACCCATACTTTTAAAATCCATACTTGTTTTGTTTAGTTCATCTGGTTCATTCTGCTCCTATATCTTTATCACTGTGCTGTACTGGTTTCTTATTTTGACTTTACTTTTAAAAAATTATTAATTAATCCAGGTCAAATATGTTATAAAATTCTTTGGAAATTTTGATAATTGTCATGGACATTTATTTGCTAAAAAATACATTTGACACCATAAGACTGACATTAATATGCAAATCAGTGGACTATAAAATTCATTTTCATGCCTTCAGGGCAGTATTTTTATAAATACAGAAACATAATCATGCATTCTCCAGAGAACTAAAAATAATTATACAAATTTACAACAAAGCCCAAGGCAGTGTCTCCTTTTAACTGTCTGGTTTTAATATCATTTAAATCTTGTTAAAACTTAATTACCAATTCTCTTCCATAATTTAGGTGGAAGAGCTGAGGTCTAAGCTTGCTATTTGAGAGAGAACTTCATCTGAGAAACAAAGACACCAAGGCACAGATTAGCAAAACAAGACAGTACACAGACAAACCAGGTAAAGGAAAAGTCATCTCAGATAACAATGAAGAACAGAATTTACATCTCTCTATTAACATTGTCGTAGTTTAACTCAGGGCCACAATTGAGTTCTGTGTAGCCACTCACTCATCCCCTTCCCTCCCCATGGCAGAGCAGGGAGGGGAGTCAGAAAGAAAGGTAAAACCTGTGGGTTGAGATAAGAGTAGTTTAATAATTTAAATACTTTAAAATATAATAATAACAGAGGAAAGGACAGAGGGAAAAACCCCAAGAAACGCAAGGGATGCCCAGTACAATGGCTCTCCACCTGCTGGGACCCAGCCCATCTCCAGCAGTGACCAGGCCCTCACATCCAAGTCCCCCTGTTTATACACTATCCATGACATTCTGTGCCATGGAATATCCCTTGGACCAGTTCAGGTCAGCTGCCCTGGCCATGCCCCCCAGTTCCTTGTGCAGCTCCTCTCTTACAGAGCACGAGACACCAAAAAGTCCTTGACTTAGGGTAAGCATTACTTAGCAACCAAAACATCAGTGTGCTGTCAACAGGAATTCTACAGTAAACCCAAAACACACTGCTGTACCAGCTGTTAGTGAGAAAATTAACTCTGTCCCAGCCAAAACCAGGGCGTATATCCACACAAAATAGAACTGAGCTGATGCCTTGTGTGACAGAAATAGAAATACACTGGAGTCTATATAAACCTCCATTATAATATTTACATCTACACATACATACTTATATCTAGGTGGTGATTTATTCATTAATGCTGGTATAGCTCAAGCTTGTATCCACCTGTGAGGGGAATTGCAGGACCAGTGTTTTCATCCTCTTTGTTCCCTGGCTGTTTTCTGGGAGATGATGGCTGCTCAGAACAGGGGTAAAAGTGAGAAACTCCAAATTCAAAGCTGGCCTGGCTACAGGCTTTAGGTGATACTTTAGAAGTAGGCACATTTTATCAGGAATTTCTACCTGTGGATCCATGTTTATTTTCTAAGGCTGCACTTCAGAATAAGATCATCTGCTCTGTTTCTCCGTGACTGATAGAGGAGGTCACAAAGGCAGTCTACCTCTGGATCAGAGGTATGAGGTCAGGGACAGGGTCTCAGCTTTGTACCCCAAATAAAGCTCCTGGTAAGCAATTTTAAAGTAACAGTGTAGTGACAAAACCTGTTTCTTTGGACTGATTTCTGTACCCTCAGTGTCTACTGTTTTTACATTAAATGTAAAGCAGAGAATAGAGCGTATGTGTTCTCTGCACTGTGATGCTGTCCTCCCTCACTCCCTTCCCCCAGTTCCACCCTTGCTGCCAAAAAAGACAAGGAATCTCGAAAATGGTTCATTCTTGATTTCCTCCCTCAGTGATTCACATCCCATGGACACGGAGACTGCTGCCTCAGGTCTATTCTTTGTGCCCTGTTTGCCAGCCAGTGTTTAGTAACAAGTGTCACTGTCTGCTCCCCTGCTTTGATCTGGAACACATTCCTGTTAGCCCTCGCATCCAGCTGAAAGCAGCTTTGTATTGATTTAATTCACCCTTTTTAGTATGACCATAGTCACAATGAGGGATGTGCATCCAAACTTCCAGCTACTGCACAATTGCCACTGGGCAGAAATTCAAGTGATTTGGCACAGCATCTGGTTGGGAATCAATTCCCATTGGTGCATCCTGTCCAGTGCATGCCTTGCCTTTGATTGAAATGCCAGGCATTTGTCAGCAATCCTGATGCTGGTGGCAGCCACCCTCACAGCACAGCTCTGTCCTCTCGGGCTGCACATTCACCGCGTGGTAATGGAAACAAGAAATGCAAAATGTTACAGATTTCACATACTCGCATTACTGCATTAACAAATAACCTGTTCATTTACAGATATACATAAATTCATCCTGTTTGTGATGGTCACTTAGTATGTCTCAGTCTTTCCTAGAATGATGAAACTTACATTTTAAGATGTCAAGATTATTTTTTTATTTAACTGCATAGACTACTCAAAAATCTTTCATCTAGAAAAGGTATCCTTCAGAGCTAGAAGTATGGCATATTTAATAAGTCTTTAATAAAGAAGATTCAATACGACACTTAAATCAAGTGTTAAATAAGCTGTCATTTTTACCCATGTGAGTTTGAGGAGTTTCCTGAGCTGGACTAGGTTGTAAATATGTTGGTTTCATTGGGCTCTGAATCCATTTATTTCTAATGATCATTTGCCATGCAGCATGACTGCAATGGGTGTGAAAATGGAAGTGTGATATTTTCCAGGTTCTTGCTAGTCAGGCAAAAGTTAGAAACAACAACAAGAGTCTGAAGATGACCTTGCTAAATCTGACTATGCTCTCAATGCAGAAAATGCTGCTTTAAATATTTTAAATAGAGCAATGTGTCTCTCTTTCTTGCTCTGTGGTAGAATTATGAGATTATTTTTCCCTCACTTGGAAGTTCTGGATCTATATTTCTTACAATGGACCTTTGTAATCTTGCCAGCTTTTAGGTCAACTTAGTGGAGTTGGGAACATTCCTGAACGTACTCAAGCTATAACCAGTGTGATGAAGCACCGTGGAGCCTTGTGTCTGTCTCCGTGGGGGAAAGTCCAGAGGACTGAGGATGGAAAATTGCAAATATATATGGGGAGAAGGTAATTGAAAAAAAAATGTTGTGAGCACATTTAAGAAATGTGATTTATTTGAACAGTCCAACTAAATGAGGTTTTATTGCTAGGCATAGGTTTTCTAGTGCTATTTCAAGAAAATACCAAAGATCACAGAAATAGCAGGATTTTGTCAAATTCAAAAATTGTTCCCAAGTGAATTGCAAGCACCTTTAGCATCTTATTTCTGCAAAATATATGACATATTTAAATACTGCCAAAGAATACACTTCTTAAATGTCAGTATGTTTCTAGGAAATATCAAGGCTCCACGATGTGTGTCAAAAAAACCCAGATTCCTCAGATGGGTGCCAGAGAAAATCTTTTTCCAAAGAAGCTTCAGAAATTTCAGTCTAATGTGTACTATTAATGTGATGCTGTGACAGCTCTTAAGAGAGCTGTCATTATCAGGATTGTTTGGACTGGACTGTGTCAGGCAGCCACAGGCTGAGGACTCAGTGCTCAGCCTCACTCGCTCTAATGCACCTTAAGTAGGCATTACAGAGGAGCCAGTGCCTCCCCAACAGTGTACCCTGTGCTTGCCATACCTTGGAGGCCTGCAATTCTCAAATAATGCCCACATGTGGAAATGGAAAAAAGCTGTTTGCTTTGTTTGAGGCTTGGGAAATACTAACTTTTATAATTTGCCTGAGCAGCTGGTGACAGCAGTGCTGAAATGCCAAAGAAGTGAGCAGTGGGAGGTTTCAGCATGTCTGTTTACATTGCCTCATCTCCTTTGTGCTGAATTCCTCTGTGGCACATCCTGTCCATTTGTCACCAAGAAATAAGATATAGTGACCAAGAGAAAGTTGCTTCAAGTGAAGGATTAATTTGGTATCATGTAAGAAAGATGGCTATTGATACTGCATGCAGGAACACTTATCATGCTGATGAATTTCATGTACCTGATAGTGTCAGGCACCAAATATTCAGTTTCAACACAGCCTTCCTTGCAGCTTTTGCAAGTTCTGAGGCTCAGTTAAACACCAGAACATTGAATTTGAAGCCTTGCTTGGTAAGATGGCATGGGTGGATTGAATCCTACCTATTCAGCATAAGGTTCCAATTCTTAGTCATTGTTTAATAGCTCTGATGAGATACAGAATAGAAAATAAGGTTTCAAAGCCCTTCAGTTCCTATATATCAATAGCTACTAGTTATGGAGAGAAAAATATTTTTTTCATTAATGCTAAATGGATCTTTAACATATAGATACTAAATTTCCTAGAAGATAAAACATTTCCTTTGTGCCCCACATCCCTGAAAGGGCATGTGCAGACATTTTTAAAAACTTTCATGGGAGACAAATATTGTGGATTTCTTTTGTAATTGCCAGGAGCAGTGCAGGTGCACAGGCCCTACCCATGGTTTGGCTGAGGACAAGGCAGGATGATGCCCTGGATGCCTTCAGGTGGGTGAGGTCACAGTTTCCCTGAGTGGTGTTGTGACAGCTCCCAGCAGCAATACTGCAATCCTAGCAGAGCAGACTTTCAGTGTCAGGGCTGTGTTCCAGCCTCCAGCCTCTGCTCTTTTCTCTGCACTGCCTAGCCCAGGTTATCTTAATTTAAATGATCAAAAAGTATAAATAAAGAGTTCAAAGCACATCAGGAAAAAGACACACTTCCCACCATATTAGACTGCAAAATTTCTGATTCTGTTCTGATTTAGGATATAAACATACCAGCTCTGCCTCTTTAATTTGATGGTGTTGTAAAGGGCAGAGTAGTTACAAAAATGTGTTAGACAGCTCTGAGGTTAAAAAGATACTAATATACACTTCACAGATTTCTCTGTCTCCCTTGGGGCAATGGAAAATCAAAGGCTTGTGATATTGGTCCTTACTGCTCTAGAAGTGTTTGAGACAAGGGTGTGGGGCAACACGTTTAGGTTTCGACATGTCCGGATGTCACTTTCTGTATCTTTGAGAATATAACCTCAATCTTCAATTAAAAGGAGTGACTGGAAAATTGTTGATAGCTACAAATTAACAAATAGTTACAAATTAACAAGTAATTACTATTAACAAATAGTAACAAATTAACAAGTAAAATAATCGACATAAAAGTACTTAATGCCCCAAAAAAGCATGGGGTTTCAGCTGTCTGTCTTCTCAGATGTTGTAAGGCAGTGTCAGTGCAGTGTTGCACACATATTTTTCTGCAGAAGTCCCTTGGAGGAATACAAAGCCAGTCAGGAAACTCTGTGTACGAAAATCATATCTTGACTACTGCATAGGTGGAGTTTTAGTTTATCCCAAGTTATTGCTCATTAATAGTTTAGCAATCAGTTCTGTCCTAGGGATTATTCATGCCACTACTTGAAAGACTCAGTTTGATCTATTGAACAATGAAGAAAATAAGACAAATCAAGTTGTTGCTTAAAATAAAGTTAATGACTGACCCACTGGCGTTAATACCTCATTTAGATTAAACACTGAAAAGTTATGCTTCTGCAAAGTAATGTATTAAAAATAATTTTGCCATTTTGATTTCCTTCTGATCGATTTCTGAAAAGCAACAGTCCCTGGTGAATAATAAAAATTAATTACTGCAAGTTTTAAGTGGAGTTCATGTTAGTAAATCAGCCATTAGTCCAATTAAATACTGTTTGTGTCCAGAGATTAATTGTTTCTCATATCCCGGAACAACCAGAAGATCTCCAGGATCACAGACATTTAAAACAGTGATTGCAAAACACATTATTGAGATGTACAATATTTGCATAGTTTGCAGGTAGGGTGAAAATTTTCTGTTATTTTTTCTCTGTTGAGGCTGTTGTTAGCAAATTGCTAGATTACTCAGAAGACTTATTCAGATCACAGAACAAGCCTGCATTTGTTTTCTTTGTAACAAAAATTAATAATAATGAAATATGTGGCTATATTTTGCTTTCTTTGTATGTAAGGTCACTTATTTAATTTTCCCCACACTAATATAATTTTCAGATTTTACTAGTTAAACCCCAGGATACTGTGTTCATGCAAGAGAGACAGGGAAAAAGAGTGGGAGACAATTTATTAGTAAAGAAAGACTTGTATTTGCAGGTAACAATAAGCTTCAGTAAAGGGAAGGTTTGGAAAGAAGAGCAGATTTAGCAACAAAAGAAATATCCAAACTAATAATCAAAATATATATGAAAAACAGTTCTGAATAATTTTTTACCATTTCTGATACTGACACATGATTTATCAAGCTGGTATTTTTGTGGGACATATTGTAATTTCCACAAGCTTCAAATTTTGTTACCTGATTACCATATCTCCACACACCATATCCTTTTTTTCTTTAGGTAGATGGATTTCTGGAAACCTGTATTAATTTTGATAAGGAATACATTTTTGCAGTTAGTGTTAAAACCGTATAAGAAGATTGCCCATGACCCAGAGTTCAACTCAAAATTTGTGCAGGAAAATTTCAGTGGCTGCTGCAGACAGTGCTTGAGTTAACATCATTAGAGTCCAGGAGGCAGGAGTTAAACCAGTGTAAATTTCTTCAGCTCAAAATGTTAAGATTTTGCTTCATTCAGCTCTTGTTTTGCTATTGCAAAGAACTCACTTCATAGTTGTAGCCATTAAAAAATACCAGAGAAAAAATATTTTGAATGTCATAAATTACTTTAAGACTGTGACAACAGGTTGTCTATCATGGCCATGCTTCATTTGGAGGCTTCCAAAAATAGCTCAGCAGAAGTCTCTGCACAGAGACCCAACAGACCTGAATTTAATCCTGGTTCTCTCACTGATCTGCCTGGTGACCTTGGGCAATCTGTGTGCCATTTTCCTTCTTGCTAAAATGAAAATAATAATACTTATTGCCTTTGCAAAGCACTTCTAGAGTAAAGCATATGAATCGATAACATCTTCTCCGTAAGTATGTGAAATAGCAGAGGAAACTCTTCCCACTTGCATTAGTGTGCTTTTAGCATTTAGAAATGGGAAATTATAAAAGATTATTGCATGGGAGGAAGCCCAGAAGTGTTCCCTTAATCAATAAGTTGCCAGCTGGAATGCAAAGGAAGACAAGGTAATGTACCATTTAGTGTAACAAAGAAGAAAATATATGCTTTCAATGTGAGCATGGCAGCTACCAGTGCAGTCACACTGTATTGTCTTGCTGGCTTGTGTGCTGGAGTGGCAGTAGCACACTATAAAATACACAAACAGTTTGAAACCCCTACACTAGTTCTCAAGACTTCCAGTTCTCCTGGAGAGATCTGTCAGTTTAGATAGAAGAGAAAAGCTAGACTTAAGTGCTCTGGCCACATGTGCATGCTTGTTCTGCATGTGGGGACTCCTTCCCCCTGGAATGCTGCTTTGCTTTCCTCAGCATTCAACCAGCACAAGCTGTCTTGGCACAGTGTGCTTTACAAGAATGACAGCAAACACAATTTTTCACTTGTGTTCATAGGCTTGTTGACCTGCAGAGCCTTTTTGTGGTCCATGCAGATGGATTCATTGAGCTTGAGTATTTATAAATTACTTGTATAATATCTCTCAATATTTTATATCAGCATTTTACATCAGGAGCTACACAAGTCCAGTGTCATCTACTGTGCAGCCTAGGTGAGCCCTGGCAGTAATTAAAGTATTTTAAGCCATCTGCTTAATTGCATTAAAAATACACTGATGAGCTTGCACTGTTAGAATGATCTTCAGGAAACTATTAGGCTAAAGCAATTCCTTCTTGGCAATGTTTACCTCATTCACAATGTTTGTTCTGTGAATTACAGTTGGTCTTTACACCATTTGTCAGTCTCACTCGTAGCAGAGCCCTGCTTGCTGCTACTGAGCCAGATGATTCCTCCTGTTCTCCTTCCCTCTTTTCTCATCTCTGCCTGCCACGCTCTTCATTGAAGTGAAGGCTTTGGGAGCAGTGCATGAGAGAAGCTGGGCAGTGAAACCCAGTCCTCTCCTTTCCCAGCCATGCTTGGAGCCTTGGCCCTGCAGAATCCCTGTGCCCCTTGCTGCCTGTGCTCCCTGTGCCAAACACGCACCACTGGCCTCTCAGGACACCGCAGCCTCTCCTGCAGGGAGAGCAGGGGATGCTGGAGCAGTGTAACCAAGCTGCACTTCCAGCCCCCTGTCAGCTCCTCAGCTGGAGCGAGTGTCTGCTGAGCCCCGGCTGAGTCCCTGTGGCAGAGCAGGGGCATTTCCCTGTGCTTCCTCAGGGCTGGATTTGGGTAACGCAGCCGTGCTGCGAGGGAGCCCTCCCGGAGAAACAGGAGGGGCTTCCAGGTGCCTCGGGAGCCCTTCAGAGGGCGGCGGGTGAACAGGGACAGTGGGCTGGCATTGTCACCCGGGGGACATCCCCTTAGGGCTGCTCTGGAGCCATGGCATTCCTGCTGCACTCCTGGCCCAATCCCCCCTCTGCCTCCCTGCCAGGAAAAAGGCACTGGAAACACAGGAGAGAAGGCTACTGAAGACATGGATAAGGACTGTAGGCTAGCAGGCCTGCTTCAATTTTCATTAAGAGTAAATTAAAGTAATCCTTTAATGAGCATTGGAGTCAACCCATCATGAAGGTTGTTTGAATATTCCATCCCTGGCACGTGGGCAAGAGTCAGTGGGTAGTTTGTCCCAGGATCAAGTCCCACCCTTTCTATTCAGAAATCCCCCTTACTGTTTAATTAAACTGCCTGAATGTCTCCCAAAAGCCACCATGTAAGTATCTAATAGTCTGGATTACAAATTAGGATAGTATGAGGTAAAACCGTTAGATTATCTCAGCATAAATTGAAATAAAATTATAATGTTTATACATTTTTACTTGATATATATGCAAAAAAGAAAATTTGCTGTTGGGTGTGGTATAATGTTTATGATTAAATGCTTTATTCATACTTGTATGTCAATCTATTAGTGTGCTGTTAATTCAAATGTTACTATGATGTATTCTATCGCTGTTAGCACATTTATCACAGGTAGATGTGAAACTTAGACAAAGGTGTACATTCTCATTAATGATGAGCAGCCTATTCATCTTACTAGAGTGTAATTAATGTTAGTTACAATACTTAATTTTTCACTGTTTGTCATGGTGCATATTTAGCATTTCTTCTGTCCTTTATCAATCTGCTCTCCTATCATATGAGCACATCAAAAAGATGTATGTAAGTATCTGACCTGTTTTGATGCCTAATTTTTATACTTTTCCAAGAGCTGGAATGTTTTTAATCTTTTCCTCTAGGCAGCACATTTAGTTAAAAAACAGACTGTAAAGTGTTGTCAATTGCTTTGGGGTTTGGGTTAACTTTATCTGCAATAATAACATAAAAATCAGATCATGAAGTAAAGCAGGGCACACCGTGCAGACACAGGTACCACTTGCTGCAGTCTTGTGCTGTGCTCGTGTGGGTTTGTACTGGTGCCAATTGTTCTCCTGGATTTTCAATTACATGGTTTTTGTACTCTAAGGCTGTTAGTGCTAGTTAAATACTTTGTGTGAGTAACACAGCTCCAAACCCAACAGGAGCATGCAGTATGTGAAAAGTGCACGTTATTCTGTAAATAAGTGTTACAACAGCTCGTTGTTATCCTTCAGGAGCATTGCTTTGTCAATAATGCTGTTAGCAGTGCAGAGCCAAACCACAGCCCCGTGTGCAGTGGTGCAAGAGGGGAAGAAGTTACGGCTAATGTGTCACACAGCAGGTGGGAAACACGCCCTGCAGAGGTGGGTAAAAGGGACTGAGCACTGAACACATTCTTGGATTTGCTCCCCAGCATGCCAGTAAGTCCAGCTGAGCTGGAATCCCAGGGTAAGCCCATACCTTTGTATTGGACCCAGAAAAAATACAGTCACCTTAGCTGAAACCTGGGCATCAAGGCATTTTTATTTCTTGATCATCCATAATTCCCATTAATCTGGATTGAAAGAGAACTGATCCTTCCATTAATTGTTGTTGAATGAAATTTCTTGGGAAAAATATTTGAGTTGGGTCAACCAAATGCATCAGTGCAGAATGGATTTGGGATGTATTTTCTCAAAATTTCAAGGGACTGTCTCTCAGAGAAAGCAAACTAAATTCCTATTTGTTAGTCTCTTAATTGGGTACTACACTTCTAATATATTAGGAATTAGCTGTTTTTTTCTGTGAGATGGCTTCTTTTGTAAACCACTGTTCACACCAGGCATGAAGCTGATCACATCTCCAAGATAATGAAATCCATCTTAAAATTTCATTCAAACCATCAAGGGCTTGCAGGAAAACATAAATCTACTAGAAAATCCTTTAAAAAATTCATTTGTATGCCTTGGATTAATCGTAATGTCCACCACAATTGAAGTATAAGGGAATCAAACACAGGAATTTAACATATTTCAGTATGAAAATTCAGTTTGGACACAATTTCAAGTAGATTTAATTGTAGTTTAGTAGCAAGAAATAAATACCCCAGGCTAGGTTTAGGCATTTTAAACAAAATGATAGTTGAAGGTGCTCCAGAGTGATTGAAGAATAATAATAACCTGTAATGTGAACAGAATTGAGTGGGGTTTTTCCCCATGCTACCAAAGCAATGCTTTATAACAATGACTTATATTTCTATGACTGTACCAAAATCCTTTTACTAAAAAAATCCTCTTCCTTTGAATTTTCTATGGCAGAAAGGTCAAAAAGTTTTCCACAAAATAACAAAATTCCTGTATTAATGGGCTCTGGCATCCTCTTTCTCCCCACTTATCCCTCAGCCCTGACTCATTTGAATAGAAGGAATTGCTAAAACTAAAATATATCTTTTTAATAGGTAAAGATTAAATACAAAGAAACTATGAAGTTGTCTTTAACCTTTATGGCATTACAAAGCCAGATTTAACAACAAGCCGTAAAGCACACCAAAAAGATGAGCATTTCACTCCATTTTGATTTGACCATTTTGCTTTCAAAAGGAATTTATAAAAACACCCAGGAACAATGAACATTTGAACTCAAAATGGTCCAGGTTTATTTTTACTCCAAAAGAAGAAGTCTCAATAGAGATATTGATTTTCTAGCATTCATCCAATATTGCTCAGAAAATGGACCTGACCTTGCAATCCCTAGTGGAGACATGGAAGCAGTCATTTCAGTCATGGTTCCCATTGATTTTAGTGGGATTACTTGCATAAGTAAGGGTTTTCAGGATGTGACCCAGTCTCCCATTAGCAGTAAGACCAAGTGTAAATGGATGTCAGTCCCACTCCATTCAGCAGGATGCAGTTTGCCTTCCTGTCCTATATTCATGCTACAGTTTTATTCCTGCCTATTTATTCTACATATTTTTTGTTTTCTGTCCCACAGAGCCTCATCATTATGTGAGAAGTCCCAGTCCTCCTGCCTGCCTTTAGTGGGTTTTTCACTGTTATTTTCATTTTGAGCTCAGAGTTGATGCCTGCTCTTACAGACTTTTCTTCCTTTGGTTCTGCTGTCTACAATGATAAAAAAATACTTTGGGCTAGGCACTGCCTCTGACTATTTTTTTAATCTCTGGGACCAAATGAGAAGGAGACTTTACTGTACTTTGCAAAGTAAACACAGAGTAGTAGAAAGCTAAAAAACTCAGAGTGATTTTTTTCTTAACCCTCAGGAGGTTTCTTGTGCCCCATTGCTCCTACAGGAATGCTACCCCAGAACCTCACTGCTCAGATGGACAGAGATCTCCTAATTGTGACTTGAACTGTACCACTGACATTTTATTCAGGTTTGTTCTTGTGACAAGGTTGGTTTTTACCTCAAAAGGTTCTTTTCCTTCTTCAGCATTTCCTCACTAATGTAGGCTATGATAAGGAGTCAGATCTCCTCTCTGCCTTCTTTTTGTTTCATTAATTGTGAGCAAGGTGGAGGAGAGGTGTGCAAGAAACAGGATGACTACATGTTTGTACAGAGCCTTGCACAATTGCCCAGTCATGGTTCAGGGCTCCATAGGCTGACTTTGTTTCAGCAGTGAATAATAATGACCCTCCAGAACACACTGCATGCTTTATTCCAGATGGACACCATTAATTCCTTCCATTTTCATTGAGACGCAGAGCTTTAGAACAAGAATACCAGCAATTGATTATTTTTGTCAGTGGTATTTTCAAAGAAATGAAGAAATGAAATGTACAGTATATTTCAGTTTGCAATGATCATTCTGTTCTTCCATTTGCAATGGAAATGAGCATATAACATATTCATGTGTACAGATAAGGAAAATGACAAACATTAACATCCCTTGCTCTATTCATTTATAATATTCAGTAAAAAAAATCCTTCCGTTCCATAGGTTTTAGTTTTGTTTCTGTAGCACAATGCAAAACAACAAAAAAAGAGAGAATTAATGGATAAAATACATTTAATTACTTTCTAAGCAAGTTTCCTGAAAATGAATATAATCTGAATCACAAATTCTTTGCAAATCTATCTATTAAAAAGATTTAATTCCATGCCAAATTTTCTTTAGATCTCTATGCGTATTAAATAAATCAAGAGTGTGTGTGTACACACTTATATTTTTGTGGCCAAGCAGCCTTTGATGTGTGACTCAGCCTGTTTAAGCAGACTGCAGTGTTTGCCTTCTCAGTGTCAGTCCATTTCTGCACAATTTAATCTGCCACTAAAGAGAACTTTCTTGTTCTTATGGGTATAAAACAGTATGCCAAGGATAAATCAGTGCAGCTTGCCTTCCTTAAAATTTTAGGCACAACCTGAAAGTGCAGCTCTTTCCTTTTCTCATCTCAATGGGATGCTAACCTAACAATCACAATTTTAGGACGGGGAAATTGTTTTGAGCAGAAATAAATTGTCCTGCAGTATTGTTTCATGGGGTAACATTAAGGCACATTGGGCCTGGGGTTCACAGCTTATGATACCTGGTTTTGGAGGACTGGGGTGAAAGTAAGAGCATGAAGAGAAAGAAGAAGAAGAATGAAATATGAGTTCTAGATGGTTCAAGTGAGTTGAAGCAGTTCAGCAATAGACATCCCAGAATCCTGCGAAGAGGCTTATCCTCCAGCTACCATCCCTGGCACATTGCCATCTCTTGTCAGAGCCACCGAGGAATTATTCTCTTTAAGTGTGGATTCCCTTTTTTCCTCTTTTGTTGAGGTATCTAAAGATATTTGGCTTTAACTTACGGCTTATATTTGCTGAACAAAACTGGAAAAAATATCTGTGGTTTCCTCTGCAGCTGCCAGAAAAGAGAAGTCCATTGTTTGTAGCTCTGGGGGAGCAGCAGAGGAGGGGTCTTTTTGCCTGCTTTCCAAGGCCTGGAGTGGAGGCAATTGTGTTCTGGGAAGGGCAGGTTGGGGCAGCCACGGCTGCAACTGCACCAGCGTTTCCCAGGAAGGCTCTCAGGCTGGGCACGGATCTGTGTGTGACACTCATACCTCACCTGCTGTGACACAGAGTTCCCAGCTTTGGATCTCAGTGAAGAGAATGAGAGCTGCTCCTCAGGAATCTGAAGCTGAGGCTGGCCTGCCCACAGTCCTCCTTCCCCTGGCAGCAGCTCAGGACAGCCGCTGGCACCTGCAGAAGTTGCACAATGTGCCCTGCAAAGGCGGCCGCAGAATGGCAGCGCCACAGGTGTAAAATCCTTCTGGTCAGAACTCCCCATTGTGACCCTGAACAAATTAATCACTCACTCCTCTTGAAGGTTCACACTGCCATGACATAATTTATGTGGGCCCTCAAAGACAGATGGAGACGTCAGCTATTGATCACAAGGAATCGCTGCCAGTCAGTCTTTTTGTTGGTTCCCATCCTTGTGATGTGTTTTAAAAAATATTGTATGATTCAAAATTATACCTGTAAAACCTACAAGTAGAAAATTACTGTGTGCATTTATCTTTAATAACAACCTTGCGAATATTTATAGTACTAGTAGAGTAGAATGTGTTATACTAGTTTATTTCCCAGTCTGTTTTAAATGATATTATTCATTAGTAGTTGTGAAGTGGTATGACATATTTTTTATGTTGCTTGTTTGTAACAAAGGTTCTTAATACCTTTTCATAATGAAAGGGGATAAATGCTCACATGGAATATGGGAAATTGTGCTTGCAACAGCACGGTGTTGTCTTAGGGTACTAAATTAGCATTTGGTACTGCTCTGCTTTGTGTGCATTTCTAGCAAACGTTTCAGCTACAAATCACTATAATACACCTGTATTCTGGTTCTTCAATTCATATAGCATTTAAATCCTGCCAATACTATGTCTTATAAATATAAATATGCAATTTAATTTAATTCAAGCACGCAACACATAATTTTTCTTCCAATTAAAATATGATATTGCAATATGGGAGCTGCCTGGGGCAAACAGGACGCATCAGATTGCTAAGCCAAAGCGAATTCTGAGGCAGCTCCGAAGGCTGGCAGGGGAAGGTGCCCCGCCTGGAAGTTGTGGTCCCTGCAGGTGCAGCCTGGGCTTGCTGGCCCCACTGCAGCCCTTGCTGGCCCCGGTGCTGCAGGAGGCAGCGGGAGCCCAGCCCAGCCCTGCCCAGCCCGATGGGCACAGCCCCGGTGCTGCGCTGCCCCGCGGCCCCGCCCGGCCTGTGCGGGAGCGGCAGCGCTGCCGTGCCCTGCCCTGCCTGCCCTGCCCTGCCCTGCCTGCCCTGCCTGCCCTGCCCTGCCCTGCCCTGCCCTGCCTGCCCTGCCTGCCCTGCCTGCCCTGCCCTGCCTGCCCTGCCCTGCCCTGCCTGCCCTGCCTGCCCTGCCCTGCCCTGCCTGCCCTGCCCTGTTGCTCCTGGTTCTGGGTTCTGCCCCTGCCCTGCCTGCCCTGCCCTGCCCTGCCCTGCCCTGCCCTGCTGTAAAGTTTTATATATTGACAACTGCCACACCCTGCCTGCCCTGCCCTGCCCTGCCCTGCCCTGCCCTGCCCTGCCCTGCCTGCCCTGCCCTGTGCTGAAGTTGGCTGATGTGCGGCAGAACTCAGCTCTGGGCAGGAGGAGCTGCCCCACAGCAGCGACGCTAGGGATTCCTACAAGGCTCTCTCAGAATCGAGCAAAACAACACGAATAGACCTTCTGCATAATGACTCAAAAACTGTTAATGGCCATCTTTAGTAACGTAGCAACAGCCAAACCCTTGAAAAGAGGAAGTTTTCATTGAGAAAGCGCTTCATTTTAAACATTGAAATTTGGTATAATGTAGTGTATGAAATAAGTTTTGAAAGGAAGCTGATGATTAAGAAGAAATGCAGTGGGCATTTAATAAATGGAGGAGCCGCAAGATAATTAACTGGCATGCATAAAGATTCATGCTTTATACCAAAATTTTAATTTTGCACATAAATGTGCCTGATGTAGGCAGCATTTAATCACCTAGCTGACAGGAGTAACTACTTTCATTTAACCTTGACTGAAGATCATGAATTCTAACAGGTTTAATTGGATACATCATTTAACAGAATGAACAGAGCAAATTTTTCTCAATTCATAGGTTCTGATTGACATGCACCAGCAATAAGGCGTTGCACAATTAAAGCTGATCTGTATTCCTGGCCTGGGCAGCAATTGCCATAGTGATGTGACACTGTTTGATCACTGTGGCACTGAAACTATACTGAATTTCCCCTTGTTTTGAAAAGGGCAATGCTTAAAAAAAAAAAAAGAGAGAGAGAAAGATAAAGAGATTTTGGCACTTTTTTTTTTTACATTAATCACATTTATATGCACAAACTGTAAGGGAAGGAACTTGTCTTGTTATCAGTAACTCAGAGGAAAGAAGGAAAAATGGTATATTCTTTTATCCATTTAGCACATTATTTACAGAAAGTCAAAAATGTGGATAGTCAAATGGATTGTAACACATTAAGGACCTGATTGTTCTGGGCTTCCATATGAATAGGAAATAATTCTGTGCAGCTCCACTATTCACCTGCAGTTTGGCCTCTCTGTCCTTGCCCAAATCAGTTCCACATCACAGATAACTTCCCAGCTGAGTAAAGGTACTGAGAAGGGGTGCTCATATTGCAAATGAGGTAGAAAAGGATGAGAGGGAGGAAGTGGTACCCAACAGTGAGCTGCTACATACTTTTCCTGGTGCACAGTGTTTCATATGATAAAACCTTGAAAAGATTCATGGAGGAACTGGCAACTTCCAGTTCCCCATGGCTCCTGCCAGCATTTTCACTGCCTCTGGCACCTTTCACAAGTTCTGGGTCTGACCTTCATGAACTGAAATTGTTCTTCTATTGTTCAACCATAAACATGTACATACATATTCACACACACAGAGACATATACATATACACAAACGTGTTCTTCCACTTAAACTTTTGCTTCCAGTACTTCCTTTGATTCTTTTTCTTTTAGAGGAAGGTTTGCCAAACACTAAATGGTCTGAGGGCAGAGAAACACACAATGTGTTTCAGCCTGGCTCAGCAGAGCCAAAACTGCAGTAAAAAACCCTTCCTAATTACTGAACGACCTCTAAAAAAGCTTCAAGCAAATTCTGCTCCCCACCATGAGCATTGCAGCATCCGTGCTCAGAACAGCAGGTAGCTTTTCCAAAAAGCTTTTTTTTCTCTCTCTCTCTGCATTCCCTTAGCTTCAGTGCCTAAGTGCTGATCCTTGATCTCACCTGAAGACAGACCTATTGCTACCCATCTGACAACCTTAACTTCTGTTTAGGCAATGTATATACATATCAAGCAATAAGATTTGTAGGAGTGCACTGCAGTGGAAGACAGAAATCTCAGGGAACGCTGGAATCCTGATTGGCTCAAAGACATGAACTTTAGAGTCAGGACCACTAGATGTGTTAAAAAAGACTTTTTTGATCATTTTAGAAGCCTCTAAAATTCAATTATTGGTAATACCTTCCTCTGTCAGAGGTATTTCCCACATGATTCATTGTAATACTAGCAAAGGTATTTGTCAGGATAATTGATCACTCACTAACATTTTTAAGTTTCAGGTGAATGATGGGACCCCATCCCCAGCCTCTGCAGCCACATAATGTGCCTTGGAACCACAGCAAGTGGTTTTCTTCAAGCACAGTGAGCTCTCAGTTGGTGCCTGGATCTTCCCATGCAGGAAGGAGAGGCAGGGTTCGGTCAGTGTGCCTCGGTCTGCCCAACAGGACACGTTTCTCCTCACATGGGGACACACAGCAACAGGAGGTGCCTGTCCCCATCCTCCCCACTCCTGAGCCCCCTTAGGCTGCATGGGTGCTGCAAAACTGCTGGGCCCTTCTTTAAAGGGTATCTTTGGGCCCCATTCAGAAATGCTTGTGCTGTAATTTACTCCAAATTTCTCCAAACCTTCCCAATAAAATAGCCATCTCACAGCTCCTTTCAATGTCCTGTTGTACACACAGGTTCCACCTAACGGTGTCCTCAAGGCAGGAGGACTTGAGGCACCCATTCAGCATTTCTCTAGGGACATTCCCCAAGGTGCACAGAGCTCAGCAGCAGCACAGCTGGGATAAAGTACAGCCCTCTCCCAGGAGCCAGGTCCAGCTCTGACTTTTCCTGGGGAATACTGAGTTCAGTAGAGCTGCATGGATACACATTTGCCAAGCTGAAGGGAATACATATTTGCTGCTGGAGGGAATAATTTCTCTCTGGCTGCCCAGATGGCCCCAGCTCCAGTCAGTGGCTCTGTTCATGGGCACCCAGTGACACCAGTTCTGGAGTGCCTCGCTGTGCTGGGGCCTTACAGCACCCTTCTGACCTTTCCTTTATCAGCTCCCCAGCCAGCTCATCCTCTGCACTCAGAGTCATTTGGGTGCTCTGCCTGTGACTCTCCGGAGTTGCACTTCGTTCTTGCCTTGTCTTCATGCTCAGTCATCCATGCTGAATTATCTTCCACTCCTCCCCCTGGAAATAACCAAGGCTTTGACCTAGTGGGACTGTTTGTGTGCTCAAACGCTTTGATGTACCAGACACTGAGCTGCTTGCTCCCAAATCTAAGGTGGCTGTGGATTTCAGGCTGTTTTCAGAAACAGTTTGTGCACTTGGAAGCATAATCTAACCCAAAGTCAGCAAAGGGGACAGACTTGTGCATTTTCGGGTATTTTGTCTATAATCTTTAAACCCTTCTGTTTTCTTTGGTTTCCAAACAGCTGTGTTTTCAAGTATGGGATTTCCTAAGAAGATATACAGCTGTAATAAGAAATATATTTCGTTTCATTTCAGAATCCTCAGGGAGAAGGGGACATTCCTTTTTTTACTGATATAAGATCAAGTTTGTAATTTCATTTTGAAGGCTGTTCTAAACAACTGGGGGAAATCAGAATACCGGCCCCATTTTTCCCCAGGTTTTCCTGAATTCACCTTTGGACCACAAATAAAACAAAATTCTGAGCACAGTTAATGTTTACACCTTTCTTGCACTGTGTAATTTAACTTTCAGCAATATAAAATGGGATAGCAGAAGTATTTTTATGTGTTCCTACAATGTCCAAAGTTGTTTGTTACTGTTTTTATTTGAAGGAACTAGACACAATCCTGGCTGCCTTAACCACTGCCTTTGAGAGAGCTACAGCTGAGAAAATCCGCTGCCAGGAAGAAGTGAATAGAACTAACAAGGCTATTGAGCTGGCCAACAGATTAGTGAAAGGTCTGAGGTGAGGTCCTACAGGGCAGGCTAATGAAGCAGCCTACAGAAAGCACTTCTTTGTTATACACTACTGATCTGGCAATAACAGAGGCACTTAGCAAAGAACCTGATGAGCTGAAAAAATTATGTCATTATCATTCATTTTTTTCATAATAGAAACATGGCTTTGACCTTTGCATTTTCTTACATTTTTGTTCATTTTGGTATATCTTAACTGTAGGATTACCTGGTAACTAACCTATCCACAAGCATTAAGAGAAGTAGTAGATTGTGGATATTGACAATGAAGGCAATTTATTAAAATGCGATGACTATATTTGTAATAATTAAACTACACTAATGATTCTGCCCAGGGTTGGGATACACAGAATCTAATACAATTTGCACTACTTAGTTAAGCAATATGATAATTCTCTAATTATCTTTCTGAGATTTGCAATGGGTATTTCAGGAGAGAATAAATAATGGCAAAGCCATGAATTATCAAAAATCCATACTGTCTGTTGATCCAGGCTGGCTCAAGGGAATCCATACTCACTGATGGATTTTTTCATTTATCATTCATCTACTGATGAGACTGCTTTTTATACACACACATACACTTTTTACAGACACTTTATTTTATTGCAACACTCATTTAGGAAATCTCTCATGGTGGCTCACTGCCATTATTGGTTTTGTCCTGTTCTACCCAACTCTTTCAAGCTGGGTTTGATAACCAAACACAGAGTAAACAGCAAAAATAGAAGATCCATTCGTTATTGGGCAAAATTATATGGCTGAGTGTGGCTAGTGGAACTTAAAATATAAAACAGGGTTTAAGAGTTATTTCCTGAATCAATAGAAAGGATTTATTGACTGAAGGGGAGGGGGGGCAGTGCAGAAGGCCCATTGTTTCTGTTTAAAGAAGCAAGATGAATGCATTTAAAATGTTAACATCCTGGCTGAAAGTGTAATGTATTTTAGTGATTAATAATGCCTGTAAAACTAAACCATGTACCTAATACAGAATAATAAAATAAATAACATAGCAGACCTCTTTAAAGTGTGACAATAAATGATTGTTCTAATATTTTCTTCCACCTAACATATCATATTGTTTGGTTCTCCCATGTGCCTCCTGCTGGGCCTGACAAGTGCTGGAATAGCATACGTAGAGAGATGAAAGGCAAAGTGTGAGTATGCTGGGGGGGGAGGCATAATGAAAAATAATCTAAAGGAGGAAACAGAGATGAAAGGAAAGAAGGAAAGTTGAGCCATGCACTAGATGAAGACAGGAAAATGAGTTTTAATGGAAAGTCCTTCAGCTAGTACCTCCCAAAGCACCAGCCCATGAAGAAGGTGGCCAGCTCAACAGATTGGTGTTGGAAACAGAATTCATTCCTGTAGTTAGCTGTACCACTCTTAGTCAAAGGCAGTAATAACCATATGACAGCTATTTAGTGACTTATAGGAAAAAATCCTTTTTAATCTACTCCATGGTAAACAATAGGTCACTGTTTACTAGTAGCAAACAGTGTAACACTGACACTGCTGTACTGTCAGTCCTGGCTGCTTCTTTGCCTTATTTTTTGCTGAGAAGATGCTCTCTTATTTCTCTAGTTGTATTGTTGTGAGGAGAATTTCTCAAGAAATATAAAATTATTCACAGCAATTTTTTATAATAAGCAAACATGAAAACATTTCTTTAATAACTAGTCTTTATAAACACACTTTTACCATGACAATAATAACAAGTAACCAAATGTGTGAGTTTTCTTCTAATTCTTAGGGAAAGTGTTGACCAAACAGCAGAAGAGCTGATAGTGTCTAGCCAGGATCCCAGGGAAAAGCTTGCACCAAGTGTCACAACAAATCTCTTACTGACTTTATGGCATAAAAGATCCAGAAGTAAATTTTTTTTTCTGCCTTCTCCTCTGAGCCCTGGCATGCAAGGACTGTTTTGGGTGGTTGCATGAGCAGTTGTTACTCTGTACCAAGGAATTCTTTGCTTCTGACAGGTGCCAATTATGCTGTGGACATCTGCCCTGAAGGCATTGAATCAAGCTGACAACTCATTTTATATCAATCAAACAACAACCATTTTCAATAATTTCCCATCCAGCTGGGACTGAATTTGCACAAGTGATCTATGTATTAGAGACATTACCAATCCACAGAGACATTCAGAACCATGATTATGTTCTGTTTTCCCACAGAAACTCTGCATCTGCACGAGAAAGCAACTTCTTCCACTATGCAGGAGGATGCTGACAACTCAATTTTGGCCACTTGCTGCCAAGCTCATATTGCAATACTCAACTCATGTTAGACTGGAAGGGGATTTTTTTATGTCCAGGCTTGCCACTTGTAAATCCTGTCTGTTGATCCTCTGATAGATGTGGCTCTATGAATCTGCAAGGTACTACTTTAGTATTCACTATTGTTTAGCCACTGTAATGGGCATTTTTTTAACAAGCACATGGTAAATGAATGGGAGTTTCAATCCTGTTTTTTGAGTAGAAAAGGAGAGCTGGACTTATCACCAAAGCATTATTAGGAACAAGAGAAAACATGATGCAGAAATGTTCCAGATGGCAACTTTTCTTCACTGCGATAGTTTATTTTCAAAGTGGTACTGGCACGAGCCCAAATCTCACTCTGCTTTGCCCAGATAATACCTTCTTCACAGATATATATTTTTAAAAGACACAGTTAATCAGAAAAATGCCTGGCACTGATTCCATTCCCTTTTTGACCTGTTAAACCATGATGTTGCTCACACGAATTCCTTCAAATACTTTATTTAATAGAACAGTTTATTTGGAGGCAAGGAACTGGTAAAATGTTCTGGAAAGGACCAAAACATTCCCTTTGCTAGTGTTTGAAGTACCTTTTGCTACCTGACTGGAGCTAGATGTGAGAACTAACCCACAGACCTTGGGAATATGGTTAGCAAGCCAGAACAGTAGGCAGGCTCACCTTCTTCTTGTATTCTGCCAAGTGCTGTGCCCTGCTGTTTGCATAAGGGGACCAGCTTTTATTATTCTACTCTGTCCCTGAGACTGTGCACCAGGGCAGCACAAAGCAAGATTTAGTGCTTGGATATAGTATTTGCTTGATAGCAATTATTATAGTTAAGGCTGCACTGAGTCTTCTGTCTTAACCTGCTGTTCTCCCATGCTCAGAATATTCTTTTTTTTTTAAAATCCCTTTCATCTGAAATTTTTCATGCTTGTTATCAGCTGAAATATGATTTTTTTTTTTTTTTTGGCAAGCCTGAATAAAATTTATTCATTCATATTTGAATTATGCAAGGAAGTGGGTGTAAGGAGAAAGGTCTCTTTTTTGCACATTCATAATTCACAAAAAAAGCTGCATATTACAAGCTGAAACTTTCCAGGTGGCTAGTTTTGACTGAAGGGTAGTCTTCATGCTAATTACAAAGAGAGAATGACTGAAAGAAAAATGAAAGAGAAAAATTAAAAATGACACATATTGTGATTAACTCATTTGTTTTGTAGGTGTGTCATACAAAAGTTACATTGTGAGCCACTTAGAGCAAGTTTAAAGTAACAATTTCATTTAAGTTAAGATGAACCACCATAATTACATAATATCAATGTTTTGTGCTGCAATTTCACTAAGAATCTCCTTACAGAAGCAGCAGAAGCTTTTACTTATGCAAATGTGGAAGCTCATAGTGAAATCAGTGCAGAATCTTATGAATCATTAAGTTTGGCCAGAAAGCCAGTCTGAGGAAGGGGGGAATGGTGTGCAGTGGCAGCAACTGTCCCTGTGCTCTGAGTCTCGCTGAATGCTGGACTGCTGAGGAAAATAACTTGGGGTTTTTCCAGCTTCTTCCAACTTGCTACACTGACTGTCAGGGACAGCAAACCGCTAAATCTTTGTTATTCTCTTTTTCTTGCTATATTCCACATACTTGTGGACATAACAGGCAGCACATAACCCAGCCAGCACTATGTGACTGACCCTCCACGGTACCAAAGGGTTGCTTCAGCAGAAGGTACCTGGGCAGCAGAAACCGGGAGTGTTAGAACAGTCTCCCTTAACACATGGAGAAAAGATACTGTGGCATGCAGCTCCACGATCTCCTAAAACACCTGGAAATAAAATAGATGCATATAAATAAAGCAATATAACTGCCATTTTAAACATCTGAAAGAATAACTGGCAATGGTTTGCGTAGTTATTGCTGACTTTGCTCCACATGGAGCAAAGATGAGTTCAGAAATTCCCCACTGCTAAGTTCCCAGCAACCTCTTGGAGGCCAAATAAGGACTGTTGGATTCAGTGCAGGAACCCTCAATCATTTTTTATCCCTCAACTTCTGGGTGAAGTCAGGACAAATAAATTTTTTCCAGTGATGCTGCTTTTTTACAAAAAAACAAGTGAGTGAATTCTGAGACATACTAGCTTCGGTAAGTAGAAATTTAAACCTTAACCCTTTATTATTCCAGGTCCCAATTCCAGGAACAAAAAGTCCTGATCCAGTCATTGAGTGGATGGATGCTACAGCAATTGCTAAATGGAAAAGTGATAACAGTGCCTGGCAATACTATGGGGTATAAAAAGTCCCTAGTCTTACGTTTACAGTCATCATTGGCATAAGATCAAACCTCAGCACTGGGGAACAACTGGATAAAAGTCACATCTGTTTCAATATATAAATTATCTATTTGAACCAAAAAGGGACAAGTGCTAGTGAGAGTAAAAACTGATGCAGAGCTATGAAGGAAACTCTCTTCTGAACGCCTGATGTTGCCCAAGGTGTTAATGCCCCAGGAACTGTAACAACTCTGCTCAAGCCCTTTCCTTCTTTCCATTCACAGCAGTATAAGGAATGGGATACTGTATACTGTTATTGTATCTCTTGTCTTTCACCAGCCCTGTACTGGGATGACTCTATAGGTGTGTGTCATACTGCAGGTATTTCTTGCTGGTGGTCCTGTTCTGGCAGAAACTTGGAAGAAATTATTGATCTTGTACTTAACCCAGAAGGTGCAACTTATGTTCAGAATATTTTTAAGTCTGTTATTTTCTTCATCAGCTCTCTCTCTGATTATGTTCTACAAGCATTCAAAGTAGCTTCCTCTGAAAACTCTTCCTGCACCTGTGTGACAGTTACCTTAACTCCCAAGGATTGCAGTGCCCAAGACATGTTGACTTCAGCTGGATTTTTACTCATCTATTTTTCTTATCTTATTTGCACCCTTGCATGCACTACAGTTCAATGACTGTAATTTGAGCACTTCTTCCTATCTAGCTGAACAATCTTCCCCAACACACCACCATCCTGATATGTAATCACTCAGGAGACATAATCATTCACTTAGAACTAAAATAATTCTCCTACCGTTTGCTCCTTGCCTCCATTCTGCCCTTTTTCTCTGATTTATTGCACTATATTCCTTATGGAAATATTTTGACATCCATCCCCTCTATTCAAGTCTTGTACCCACCCTTGGAGGGAGTGCTTTGAACAGAGGAAGGCCAGGATGAGTGTGTGTATACTCACCCTTTTATTCCAGTGTCATTTCCCCCACCTCCTCATTATATTCCTGAGCCCTTCCCCTCCTTCTAGTTTAGCAGTACCTATCTCTCCTAGAGCTGAGTCCTCCCTTCCCTCCCCTGCCCCTCTAGTAAATGTCAGAAAATATTTCCTCACAGCCTCTGCTACTCAGGATTGTGTCTCAATACAGGGATCCTGAACCCCAGCCTTGTCTAAGCTCTCTAAATCACTTGACCCCAAAAAGGTTGCCACAGGACAGCACTTACCTACAGCACAAGCTGGAAAAAGCTGTTAAGGCACTGAATTCCTCCAACTCTGAGTTCTGCAGCTTATTTAGACTGCAAGAAAGAATTCAGTGAGCCAGAGCACTGAATTTGTTACTCATTAAGCTTAGTCAAAATTACTGTGAAATTCCTTAATTAAACAGTTCAAGCTGAGAAGCAAAATGCTTTCTAATCCAGCCACCACAGTGCCCCACTCAGTCCTGTACCTTCGCCTCTTCTTTCTTGCTGCCCTCATGTCAGTGTTTCCTCATGTGCTGCCTGTTGGTTTTGCTAGCTACGAGTGTCCCCCGAGCGCCACCCCCACACTGCACCAACAAGCAGAAAGCTCTTTGTGCCAAGTATTGACCTGGTGGTGTGCACCACCACAGGCTGGAAGTGCATCTTGAATTTCTTGCTCCCCCGGGAGCATTTGATTAAAGGAGGATTTTCATGGTGTGTTGAGATTCAGAATGTGGCTGCTATTCAGTAGCTGCTGGTGGCAGTTCTGAGCTGGAGCACACACTGGGGCTCTGTGCCTTCTGTGGCGAAAAACTGACTCCTGGACAATGAATTCTGCACTACTTCTCCAGTGTGCAGAAGAGCACAAACAAGACCATGCTCACACTTGCTGCCAGGCTGCTGTTCTTGCACTCAGGGACACAGGTTTCACCAGATTTTCTGTGATTCTCCTCAGAAGGCTTCCACATCTGCTCTCTAAAGTGTCTTTTACAGCTGAAGAACTTGAATCAGCTTCACTGTAACTCAAGATGTGTGAGGTGAGTTTGGAAACATTAGGAAACTGAAGACATTTCGTGAGTGTCTGCACACCTGCACAGGGCCCTTGCAGCACTTGCAAATGGGAGTGAGGAGACCTCACAGCACAGTGTGCCTTTTACAGGCCTCAGCAGGCTCAGCCTAATTCACAAACACACACATGTGGTCCTCACTGCTCAGAGGAATACACAATCTAAATTAATTTCTGCTATTATAAATCTAGAAAAACTTCTCTATAGCCCAGGAGATGGCTCTGGAGTCACAACACATATGTATACAGTTGTACAGAATACAGTTCACAATTTTGTTTCTTCTCTTTCTAGTAATTGAAGTTTTAATAAATGAAACCTCTGCTTACAATGAAGTTTTAGGAAAACCAATATTTTAAACTGAGGTATGTATTTCCTTTATTTCATATGGTTTGATTTATGGATTTGCAAACTTAACCACCCCAGTCTGAACTCATAAAGCAGAAAAATTACTTTAAGTTGACAGTGCTTTAGGATGAATTATGGATACTTTTTTTGGCTTCTGACAGTAATTTGCTTCGGGATATTCTTCTGGCTGAGAAGCTGTAAACAAGACACAGCAGCAAAAACACAAGCAAAGAAAAACAACTAAAATAATTAGATCAGCAACAATATTAATCATTTTGATGCTGAATTTGGCTCCTTTGGATCTAAACAAAACTAACTGTATTTACTTCATAAACTTTATTTTTCAATTCACTTATCCACAGTGAATATATCCATGTGTATGTGTTTTCCCTCCAAGAATCACTGCATCTCCATAATAAGGAAAATAAAATAAAACTTTTTAAATTACCACAAAACTCTTTAATTTATTTAAAGTTTGCAAGAGGGGAATTCTAGTGCTCCATTTACATATCATATAAATGTAGCTTTCCCTGGTACATTTTTCCACAACTCCTTACAGTGCAAACTTGTTAAAAATTGTGCCACTCTTTACATTATAAACTGGAGCCCATTACTGCAAGGAGCTGTTGAAGCACCCACCCAAGAGACCAACCAGAACACAGGCACTGCAGTGGGAGGATTAGTGAGCAGGATGTTCAGACACTCATTTCCAGCTTGGAGTGGCCACAGCTGACTGCAGTCACATCTGGCCACTGGATGTGCACCTTCCATGTGACAGTTGTGGATACTGAAAAGTTAATAAAAGCATTTTCCAGCTCTGCAGGATGCATGCTTTTCCTTTCTGCTATGCTGATGCACATGACTGTGTATCTTGTGCAAGCAGTTACTGGACATGCAAACGAGGAAGTGGATGTCAAAAGTCATTGTATTACTAAATGAGGAATCATATCTAATTTAATTAGGAGATAAATATACTCTTACTAGTAAGCAAATGTCATCAGGGGATATCAGTTGTATTTACATATCTTTCCAGTCATCAGAGTGCTTTAAAACCCTTCTAATTTATGAACAGTATGTTTCTCTGAAATAGGAAAACAGGTTTTTTTCAGGTGGTGCATGAAGCAAGTGTTTAAAGGACTTGTAAAGCAAGTAAATAAAAATGTATGCTATCAATAAAATCCTTATGGGAATATGTCATAAGCATGGTGGTTTTGCAGTTGGGTGGCAGGAATTTAATGGGCAAGGAGTTGAAAATTATGACCAAGATGGTTGGCTCTTGTAGCTTCATGCTTGCCTTGCAGTCTGCATAAAAAATTTGGAAATTATCTTGGAGCTTCACATATCAGGCCTGAGCTGTCCTAATGACTGAAACTAAGATGTTTCAAAGGAACAAGTTGATGACATCCAGGTGTTCATAACATACATGTGTTTGCCTTGTGATGGTATTACTTCAAACAACCTCAGACATTATAAAAATCAGAGTTTGCATTGCAATTATACAACTTCTTACTTTTAAAATCTCAAGATTGCAGAGAAACAATTTCAGAGAGCAAACAATAGAATATTTAGAAGAAGGAAGCAAATATTTTGTTAAAATAATTTTTGGGAAATTTTGAATAAGTCCTAAGGATTTCAAAATCATAATAAGGATTTTGAAAAAGTCCTTCTTTATGACCAAGTGGACCTTAAAGGGTCATCTACCAAGTTCTACTGTAGCTGCATTTGAATGATAAACTGTGGGAACTCACAAAATCCCAGACAAGGAGATTCCACTTACTCCAGAAATCTATAGATTTTGGATATTTTTCCACAGCACGTTGTGATATCACATATCACACTACTTAGTGCTGTCATTTGCATGGGTGAAGTAAAGACTGGCAGCAATCTGACTGCTCACTTTGAACTGAACAACCACACGAGATGCTGACACAGAAAATCACCCTTTGATTTCTCAAGAGTTAAAGTGCATCTGCAAACCCTGTCAAGTTCCATTTGAAGTAAGCTCTGGTGTCTGTCTAGTACATTTCTGCCACTGTTTATTATTTCTTTTTTTGATTTTTTCAGGTAAGAAATGTCTGCATCCTAGCTGCTAATGAAAGAAGAGGAAAATTCTGAAATGCTTAGTCACTTTTATACTTTATTACTGATACCACAAAGAAGTGACAGAATCCTGTAGTTAATGTGATTCAAAAGATAAGGGGGAGGAGAAGGTGGAGAAAGATTATATAAAATGTATTTATATTGCTTCAACAACTGAATTGTTTTTAGTATGGTGTCACGCTCTCAGTGTGGGGGAATTCTGCATGTGTCATGATTCTACAGATGTTCTTGCACACTACATGCAGCTGCACTATTTGTCATGGACAAGATGCTTGTTACATATTCCCTCTAATCTTAGTTCACAAAAACATGGAGGGGAAAAAACCCACTACCTGATAGCTTGCTTGCTTCCCTTCTTTACAGAGCCTTTTAAAACACTTTAAAACAAATATTGGGAACACCCATCTTTTGTACTAAATCCTGTAACACCTGCAATTACAGCTCTAATACCTTTGCTAGAATGATCTTGTTCTTTCTAATGTTTATAATGCTAATTAAGTAATTTTAAGTACCTGAAGAGGTCATATTCCTAACAGTGGGGGTTCTTCAAGAGCTTGATCCTTCAAAAGGGAGAATAATTTCTGCTAACTCCTGAGTATCCTCTGCTCTCAGTGACTTGCAGATGAAACTCAGAAGCACTCCATACAGCAGCATGGCAGAGCTAAATGCTGTCAGAAATTTTACAGAGTCAAACTCTGAAGAGCTTTCCTACTCTTGTCATTTTAAAATCCTGGATCCTCTCCTCTAGGTATACTCTGTCCTAAACTTTGTTAGTGCATGGGCAGTGTGTTAATGAGCTCTTCAGAGGGGACCATACCCTTGGGTTCCAGCTTCTTGCTGGTATATCTAGGAAGTAGAACAAGATTTTGCAAATAGGAAAGAGAAGAAAAAAATAAAGGGGGTGGGGTTCATTTGGAAAGCCTGTAACATGCTAAAACATGTTGTCTAGTTAGTGGCAATGGAGTGGCAGTGCAAGGAGAAACTTGGAAATTGAAAGCTGAAGTAGAAGCACATCCATCTAAAACAAACAGGACAAAACTAAAAAAGAAGGTATAGCTATAGAAGATGTTAAGGGTGTTACATTATCAGTAAGTGTATGAACAAAAAATAGATGCTAGAAATGAAAAATTTAAATTTAATTACTGCATCTCCTACAGTACAAGAAAGATGTTAACCTACTCCTGTGGAGGCTATAGCAGGAAACCTGTGAGGAGAGGCTGAGGGCTCTGTGGTTCTTTGGCCTTGAAAAGGTCAGGAGGGCAGGGGGATCTACAGCTGTCTGGAAATACTTCACAAGAGGCTACAAAGAAGACAGAGACAGGTTCTTCTTAGATGTACACAAGGACAGGAAAGAGGCAACATGCAGAAGTCAGACCAAGAGAAATTCTGACCAGGGGTTAGGAAGAATGATTTACCATGAGGGTGCTGAAACACTGGCAGAGGATCCCTGGAAGGCTGTGGCTCTCGCATCTCCAGATGATGAGGTCTGTATGTGCTCTCCTTGAGAGTAATCACACTTACAGATCACCTAGATATGAATATCTATAATTGTAACATTAAAATACACATATATTTACAAGTACACTTGAAACTCTGACTGCTTGTAAAACATAAAATAAAAGATGGATCAACAGAGTATTTTTATTTTGCCATGGAAAAATCACATCTTTAAAATAAATATACAATTTATGTAAAATTGTATGGGAGGTATTTTAGAGCAACTTGAATCTTGTACATGGTGAAAACTGCTTATATGTAAAATACACAGTCATGTATCAAGTTGATGTAAAAGTTCTTGTTTGTAGGAAGCTGATCAGATAATTTTGGAAACATGTAACAAGTGCTTCTGTTATTAAAGACGTACATCTGTGAACACAGTCTGCCAAAGAAAATGGAATATTCAGTGAGTCTTTTCAGAAGAATGCCAGCAAATAGCATTGAAATATTTAATAGAGATGTGAAGATATTAGTTTCCAGTCTTCAGATGATTACTTAGCTAAAAAGTTAAACAGATGCAAGTATGACATCTCTCATTCTGTTTCTAATCAATCTCTAATCATATATATGAGATCTAGTTGTGTTTGTGTACAGACCCAACTTCAGAAATTGTTGTGAACTAGCTCATATAAAACCTGCCTGCTAGTGCCTGTCTGTGTGTCTGTATATCTGATATATCTTAGATTCAAGCATGTTTCTTAATTATCCTATACATTTATCAGGTTACATTATGGTCTCCTGCAGTTACAAGAATGTTTAACTTAGCACTGCAAACTATAGCTCTCAGTTTAATAATCACAGTATTCCTGCTGATTGGGCAAATTATATTGGTGATGAAAATCAAATACTTTTTGTTAGCTGACCTCCTGATGGCAGTGAAGAAATACAAGTCAATCAGACTTTGAATTACTCTAATTCAAGAGAAGTTAGGAAAGTGTGAATGTTACCAAGATCTGCTGCTCAGTCATGACTCTGCAGTCACAGCACGGTTTGCAAATCCTTGCTCTGCATTTCACAGACTACTCAAAGTGACTTTATAGCCTAAGAAATGTGATTTTGCCATTATGAGTAAAAAGCGACCCGGTTTGTATTGACATGACAGTGTAGGGACTTGGCAACACTGGATTTTCCTGGGCCTAGATACAGTTTAACTTGGTTTAGCTGCGATAGCAATTGTCCAGCTGTGAGGTACCCTTGACTAGATTTGTTTTAGTTTAACTCTAGTTTAGGATAATAACAAATGGTTATTTGTTGTGAACTGAGCTGCCTACAACTCTAGAGTCAGCTGTAGGGAAGAGTGCAGACACATTTGACACAAATCAGCCATTTAATCATAGTTAGATGAGAGTGTTAAGAAAACATATAAAACTAAATCCAAGAAGACACGAGGCTGAGAAGAAACACATCCCTCTCCCATGAGTATCACACTAATCCTGGTGATAAATCATCATAATACTCCCCCATTCCTTTTGAGGAACACCAGTCTTAAGACCCAAAGGAGAACTGGGGGAGTAAGCGCAACCCAGACAAAAGGGAATTTTTAGTATAGCAATTTTAACTCTATTTTTAATGAGGTCTTCCTATACTCATTAAGTAATTTTGACTATTAGACTGTTTAAAACATTAATTGGATTAACAATAAATTCTTAGATTCATTTATATTGTTTTGCCTTTTGCCAGTACATTTTTGCCAAACAGAAGACTTTAAGTGTAATAGCACATCATAACATAGCCAGCATCTTTAAGGACCTGGAAGCTGAAACAGGGACTATAAAGATCACTGAAGCTCACAAGCACTTTTGGCCAGTTGCAGTCAATGCTGCTGTGCTCTATTTTCTCATGGACAAGCTGAATAAAATCAATCCAGTGAATTAGCTCTCACTCAAGGTTACCACTCAGGAAGAGGTCAGTGTGCTTGCGTGCTGCTGTTTTAATCCAGTGCTACCACTGGCTTACCACTTTCCCTCTGGTCACAGGCTTTTACTGCTGTATTTCACAAGGCAGTGCAGTGAGCAAAACCCTCTGAGAACATGAGGCTGAGTGTAAAGAACCCAACTGCCTGTATAACACCCTCAGCTGTCATTCACCTGGGTCAGTTTGAAAGGGTAAAGCTTTCACAGCCCAGTCAGCTCTCCCAGTACAGCACGAACCCTGCACGAGCTCCCATTTACCACGCTGTGTACGTACACCTGTATGTCTGGCCAAGCAGCCCACAGAGCAGTGCTTTGCCTTAAGATTTTCAGGTCTCCCTTGCATGCCAAGGTCTTCCTTTCAGGGAATAGGGACAAGTTTGTGTAGCTCCGCTTGGGTCTCCTTGCTGTATCTTGAGCTGTTCATGCTGCCAGCTGGCTCTGCCAGGCCCCTGAGAAACTCCCTCCTCAGGGAAGAACATCAGTCTGAAATGCTTCCTGCAAACTGCATTTGCTCTGAACCAGTCCAGGCTGCTTTCTCGTTAAGGATAGAAAAGCATGACGGCTTCCCAAATGTTGCTGTGGCTGGGGGCACCTCTGCAGGGACAGCCAATTTTCTCACTCTTTACTTTCCATCTTCATCTCAAACACTGGGAAACGCATCTACTTTCAAAGTAGCTCTTCATGTCCTGAGTGCTGCTGCCACATGTATATATTCCTCCTAGAATGAGCTGAATGGAAAGAGTGCTGTATAATGATCTCTCATTTAGCTTAAAGTGTCATCTTTTCCTTCACTGCATTTTGCCTGAGAGAAGTATGCTGAGTCTTGTGCAGCTGTGTTCTCACTCTTATTCGGCACAGATCTCTTCTAAGTTCTGCACCCATACCAAGAGTTTCCTTCTTCCCTTTGAAAAGAATGACAAACGGGTACAGAGCAGAGGAGCCCAAAGCCTACATGGACATGAACCAGGACTAGGATGAAAATATTAACCTGATAAAAGAGGTTTTTTTTGGCTTCCAGTGCATGTGTTCTGAGCTGGAAAATAAAATTCCAAATGGAGAAGAGAAAGGGAACACAAAGAAATTCAGATTCAGATGCTGACCCTACTTGTTTTCAGAGCACAGAATATCTACTATACTGAAACATAAATCAGCCAGCCAGTGAATTCTGACCCAGTATCCTCAAGGTCATCTGGAAGTCAGCTACAAGCATCTCACGCAAGGACATGTGCAGTGACTGACTTAAGAAAGATGACAAAGACCTGCTCTTGTCAAGGTTGGGATGCTCAGAATGCTCACCACCACACATGGCTGGGCCCTGCCTTTGTTTGACACATTTCTCATTGAGCTGTGTAAGCAAGATACAGTTCTGCTCAGAAAAAAAACACACTATATTAATTATTTTTAAATTAGCTGGGGTTAAACCAATTGCCATTGCCAGGCATGCTAACCTTTAGAGCAGATCTAGCATTAAATAATGGATATCTATAGGGAGTTCCCTTGGATCATTTGATCAAATTATGCTCTTAAAAGTACACTTCAAAAATGTCATCCTGGTGTAGGAGGAGAAGAAAGAAAATAAGGCAATGAAATTAATGGAAATCTGGAGAAATGAAATGTTGTCTCATGTATTTTGACAATGTAGGCATCAGTAGGTTTGCCAGACAGATCAGCTTCAGATTTGACTTGAGCAAATTAAGCTAGTCTAAAGTACAAGCTACTTGCTAGTCATTTTCTTGGCTTTTTCCTCTTGAACCATTTTACAAGTTTATTTACATTATAACAGCACTGGCCACGCATCTCCCATGTTTGAGGTCATTCCCCAGCCTTTGGGAAGAAAGCTGGTATTGGACAAGGTGGCCAATTTCTGGTCATAGAAGTGTTTTAAGTAACAAGGTGTACAGGCAGCAAGAGCAAAGGGGGAAAAACGTGAAGCTGAAGAAATCAGAGACTGCTAAAATAATCAGATATAGACAGCAAGAGGAAAAAGCACCGAAACACCTGAAGGGCTCTGCCAGAGAAATCCCACTGCCCCAATTGTTTAATTGTTACCCTGCTTTGCAAATAGCACACTGTAGGTACCTTTTCTTTGCAGGCATAACTGGGAATAGCTGAGGGACCCATAATAATACCAAAAGAAAAGAGAAAAATGATACCCAAGAAAAAGTGATGCCAATGCAAAACAATTGCTCACCACCACCAAACCAATGCATAGCCAGTCCTCGAGCCACAGTCCCCAGACAATTGCCATCACTAGTTTATACAGAGAGCATGATGCCATATGGCAGGGAATATCCTTTTGTTCACTTGGGATCAACTGCCCTATGTTGTCCTCTCAACTTTTTGTGCACTCCCAGCCTCATCACTGGTGGAACGGTGTGAGGAGCAGAAAAGGCCTTGACTCTGCATGAGCACTGATTTCACTCATTTTCAGCAATAATGAAAACATCTCTGAATTATCAACACTGTTTCCAGCACAAACCCAGAACACTTCTCCATACTAGTTGCTATGAAGAAACTTAACCCAGAAAATCTACCCCAGTCAAAACTAGCACAATCTTAAACTGAGTTTGCTGGGCTGAAAGGTGTTTGGTGGCGCTGGGATTTTCACTTGTGAATGCAACAGATTTGACTGAAGCCTAAAACACATTTTTACAGATTGATTTAAAACGCTCTTATACTTTAATACTGTCTGGCCTCACACAACATGCTGTGATTTGATTTTGCATTATTATGATGATTTATTACAACACCAAGTAATAAAGACTGTAGTGAATTCAGACTGGAGAATCTAAACATCAGCCCTCTTGTCTGATTTTCCTAAATCTCTTTCTGACCTAAGCACCTAAATATTCTCAGTCTGGTCATAATCTACACCTTGACCATATGGTCCTCTACCCGAGCACAGAATAATTCTAGGCAATTAAGACACTTGCCCATATCCATTTCATCTGTAAGATCTTTGGAGATGCAAACAAAACACTGGATGGGAAGATTTGCTAATGCTGACAGTGCTTTAGATCACTTGATAATCTTTTTCCTGTGATAGTTATTACTGAATGGAAATAAAATGCATGCATGTTAGGACTAGTAACAGATGGCACTTCAGTTCTGTGAGGAAGAAATGGGGGCAAAGGGGCAGCAAAGTTGAACCTCCCCCCTTCCCTGTCTTACCAGGATTCATTGTGTTGCCCTCCTGTTACAGTTGGCTGTGACTCTTTCTTGTTATAAAGCGATGTCAGAAGTTAGAGAGAGACAGACGATAACCTTAAATCCTTTACAGCATTTTACCAGGATTCTGAAAAATAAAAAATAAAAAAATAAAAGCCAGCTGAAGGAGTTGGAAAATGTCAGTGAGGCATTACACAAAGAACTTGATACATTTGTTGACCTTTCTTCTTCCTCCACCCTTCTCCTCTAAGATGGATTTAGTAGTAGTGAGTGCTTAGTGTTATAAGTGCTTTCTTAAAAATAATTTAGATGCTATTGTCTGTCTGCCTGCACTTGGAAAACAGAGCTGTTTCAATGAGCCCCTGCTGAAACGGAAGAAAATGGGTTTATTGAAATGCCTCCAAAAATGCACCAAAATTTCATTCTTCCCCTTGTCTGCTGAAACCCATCTTGTTCTTGCTTTTACACTCCTTTGTTTTATTTTTTTAATTGTACCATTGTATTCAGGGTCTTTTCATTCTTCTCCGCTATTTTACGAATGGCGTGTGTGGTATTAAGAGCTGAAGGCAGAGATGAGAGGAGAAGTGTTTTGAATTGACTAATTTGCAGACAAGAAATAAAGCTCTTGTAAGGTGGTCCCAGGGGTATCTTTGCCATGAACACTATTTGAAATGACATGTAATCTGGTACATTTCAAAGGCAAAACATTTCCTATTCTAAAGTATCTTCCTGAGCCAGGGTTGGTTTACCTGTTTCCAGAGAATAATAAACTCCACCGAGGCCAAGGAAACTCCTTCTCTCCCCTCTCAAAATTCCTGTTCTTTTTCAAAGGGGCAATTGCAGCCAACAGTTTATTTCTGTCCTATCTTTTGCTGCTCTAATGGCTCAGTGCTCACTAGTAATACACAGCTGAATGCACCTCTGGATTAAATACCAAGTAACAGAACCCAGCACATCCCTGTACAACACAATAAATAACGGTGTGGAGCTCTCTTGTTGTTTCTTACAACAGTGGAAAATTTACGTCTGGTTCTTAAAGACTTTAAAATTTTAAGCACTTCACCATATAACTTTAATCTGGCAATTTCTTAACAGAAACTGTTCCTCTTTAGAGAAATCTGAGTTCAACTGACCTTGGAATATTGTATTAACACACTTTCTCTGCACAATTCAGTGTTTGTAGCTTTGCTGATATACTACAAGGCTTACACACAAAAGTCCACATTTAATTTGTTAAGGCAGAAATTTCAGAAAAGCTTTATGTTTAGAATTTTGTCCATATTTTGGTGAAGGCTTAGCTGGTCTTATAAACCGACACACTTAATTGTCATCTGTGAACATATTCATATACTCTAAGGAGTATTTCTATATGTGTATGATTTTAGCTTATGATATCCAGAAGCTGTATTGCATGGTTTTAAAAGATTTTAAAATGTTTTAAATGAGGAAATTGGCCACAAATAAACCCCAAAGCTTTTGAGAAAATAAACACTGATAGATATTACAAATAATTGCTATTAATTTCACAGCTGTTCTGTTCTAAAGCTTTTAGTTACAGAAAAGCAAACTCATGCTTTGTGAACATTCTGAACTTACATGGATCACTGTTTCAACATTTACTTGATTTTAACTCTCCATGAAGAGAAATCAGAGTACAGTGCGTCTACAATAATGACCCTACATTTTTATATTTTAAAATTTATTTTATATTTTAAAAAAACAAAACAAACTTCAGTTACACTGATTTTAAAAATCCACATGCTTGTGCTCAAATGTACTGGCTCTACATAGTATTGTTTCAAGTGTGGACAATGTTACTTGAACAGAGATACTGAAGGTTCCTGGATGGAACAAGCAAAATAAATTTATTAGAAATGCCCAGAAAGAAGAATTTTCTAAAAGCATAAAAAGTGAAAAGTTCTCTCCTCAACCTAATGTTTATGTGAGGCAACAGAATGTCCAGGATGACTTGTGCTGTCAGTTTGCATTACCAGACTCAGCCCTTTGAAGGACAGATTTTGTGCTGTGAGTGACCCTGTGTGTTACATTTGGATGTCTACCAAATAGAAGTCATGATAAACTATTATGCCCCACAGCCAGGTCTTATACTTTAACTGTTGTTTTTCACAAGGTTCTGTCAACTGTAATTCCTAATTTACGGGAACTTTTTCCAAATGTAACTTGGAACTAAATGTGTCCAGTGTTCACACAAACTTCCAAAGAAGGCAGTGCTGTTCCCCATTAGTGTTTATCACCTGGACTGGTCCCCTTACCGATTCTGAACTATTAGGTCAGTCTGGACCAGATGCTATTACTAACAATCCTGAGAAAATGTAACACCATGAAATAAAAGACCTTTCTACCAAGTTAGTTAGCAATACCACTGGTCTTAGGAATTCTACCACAATCAGAGAAATAAGTCAGGCCTTTCCATGACTGCTGAGGGCAGTCACATGTTAACACACCGACAGCACTACACCTCCAACACTCAGTGTCTGAGGAAAGTTACAGTGCTTGGCTCAGGCAGCTGCCTGGGGAACACTCACTGCTTTCTGAAATCAGAGGTAGCTGCTTGCCCTTCTGTATTTGCACAAGCCATCAACCCTGCACAGGTATACTTGAGCAACAGATTCAACCCTATTGAAAACTTGCTAACCCTCCTCTGACCCAACCAGTTCCTAATGCCAACATAAGGACTTCTGTTTAGCCCCTTTCATTGCCTGTGTGTAATGTCACCTTCAGTGAGACATTAACTTCTTTTATTTTCTTTAGATAAATTTCTAACATATCCACTTCAGTGGGCATTGAAATATTCATATAGGCAATATGTAGGGAAGCCATCAGCAGGAATCAATTGTTTCACTCTGGCATGCTTTTCAGATACAGGAGCATTTTGCTAACACAAAATGCCTAGCCAGAAAGCAGCACAATATCCTAGCTCAGCTGATTTATTGAAACTATATTTTTGAGGGCTGTTTTTCTCCTTTGGTGACTCATGTGATGTGGTGCCATTTAAACACTGTGTGTAGAACACCTGCTTGTTTGAACACTTCATTATTTGGCTCAAAGTAGTACCATATATTGTTCTGTTTAGGGAACAAGTTTGAATTTACCATTGACTCAGGAGAACTTCACAATGTATCGCTGGGTCAAGGACAGGAAGCTGCAGCAGAAATAGCTATGGAAAAGGCATCAAAAGAAGGCCACTGGGTTATACTTCAAGTAAGTCAAAGCTCTTCATTACATCAGTGCTGCACTGCGGTGTTAAAAACTGAAGCGTTTCAAAATAACATGTGCCTAGATGAAAGAGTACTAAATAGTGATTTAAAACTTCCTTTGTCTTTGCCACAAGGGAAGCACAGGACTTCATCTGTGTATGTGAGTATCACTGAATATCACATAAAATATGAATTGCAACTATCTTGCATGTAGGGAGTCAACTAACATATTTTCCCAAGCACATGGTATCTGATTTACTAATTTATTATCCATTAAAAAAAATCCTTTAGTAAATAAATGTGTAGCAAAAAGAATTGTTACACTGTATAATCAGATGAATAGATACAAACAGGGAAGATTGCTGTCATTATGCAGTGTATTGTGCTAAACAGATGCACACAATTTTTTTCAAATATTGTGCAATATCAAACTGCTTCCTTATGTCTGGGTTTTTCTTGTATCAATAAAATGTTTCAAATTTCAAATCAATAGCTCACTGGGAGGCCTATTTTTTCCTCCCTTCTCCCCCTTCTCCCTCCTTATCTCTGAATATTTATTTTGTAGTAAAGTGGCTGGACACATTAGAGAAATTACTGAAGAAAACCAGGGAAGGAAGTCAGCAGGGCGATTGGTTTTGAGTGTGGGGAACCTGCTCCTTTCCCTAAAGCACATCTCATTCCAGAGTGGATTTAGGAAACCTCCCATTAAAATAACTGATAAGCCACTACCTGTAATACTGCCTGGTCCATGCTGCACTGGGTAAATTTAACCAGGCAAGCAAAACACCATAGAAATAAAACTTTAAAAATGTGAGTTTTAACTTCTCATTTTAAAGCCACTTGAAACAGTGAAGTTACTAAAAGCCTTTACAGGATATGCAATAACAAAGCAGAATTAATTTCATTTCTTAAAGATTTGTTCACATATCCTAGCGTGACCGCACATTTATCACCAAAATTAAAAAAAAAAATTCAAACAAGAAACTACTTCTTTCAATTTTAAAGCATCACATACAGTTTCTAGCTAAGCACCTGTCTGTCTGCATGAGAAATGAAGAATTTGCAGTCACTACAGGCAATTACTGTAGTAGAGAATAAGAATTTATTTTGGTTTCATCTAGCTTAGTTTGGTTTATCTTGATATGCACAACCATGTGATTTTGTGTCTCTGGAACATCTTTTACATATTCTGAGCATGCAGTGCACTGGCATTAGGTCTTCAGCTGAGGTAAATCAGTGAGGTTCACTATACCAATTTATATTCCTAAGGGTATGGTCCAAAACATTTGGATCACACGTGAGAGGAAATTGTGGCTTGGCTGCTATGTTATCATATTTTCCTCTATCCTTCTTAATTTTTATTTTGGAAGACTTTTAATGAAAACGATTTTTCTTACTGACTCTTAATAGATACTTACAAATACAGGTGTATATAGGTAGTAGTTATAAGCTCTGATCAAAGATACGGTCAAAGAAATCAAGTATCTCTTTGGAACACAAATCTGTATCAAAGAAAGAGCATCCACCTGAGTGCTAAGAAGCTCACCAATTAAAAAAAAAAAAAAAAAAAAATTAAATTGCTTTTTCGGCAGTATATTCTAAAAAACCTCTGTGAAAATTACAAAGGCTTTTCTTCTTTTTCTCTTGTATAGAACAACCACTTCCAGCAATAAAAAGGGAAAAATCGCCAGCCACCCGCGCGGCGGAGGGAATGTCACCCAAAGTGCTGACAGACGCACAAAGAAACCCGCGGCTGCAGCCGCGGCCACAACGCGTTTGTCGCCAACTCGTGCCGGCGGCTGCGGCCCCGCCGAGCCCGCTGCGGCCCCCGGCCGGGCCCGGCCCCTCACCCGCCCAGGTGTGCTCGGGGTGCCGGGCCGGGCCGGGCTGCACCTCCCGGGCCGTCCCCCCCGGCCGGCGCCTCTGCCGAGGAGGTGGTCACCTGTTGGCTGCCGTGCGGCAGCCCGGCCCCGCGGCTCCTGCCGGGCGCCCGGGGCAGCGGCCCTGCCCTGCCCGTGCCGTGCCCGGGGGCGGCGGGGCGGCCTGGGCCGGGCGGCGGCAGCGCGTTCCCGGAGCCACAGCGCCCCCTGCCGGCGGCTGCCGCGCGGGCCGTGCCGAGGCGCGGGCGGGCTCGGGGGCCCGGCTGGGCCCGGCCCCGGCGGGGGAGCCCCGCGGGGAGCGCGGGCCCTCCGCGTCTGACCCCGGGCAGCGCTGCGGGGCTGGGACGGCGGCCCCGGCCTCCAGGGGAGGTTTCGCTCTCGCAGACGCTCGTGTTAACGCTGGAGTGGGGGCGTTCGGGACTCCCCGCGCAGGGCCGCAGCCCCTGCACCCGCTGCCAAGAGCCAGGCGCCGGCGGGGAGTCTGTGGGCCGCTCCCCACCCGGAGCCTCTCGCCCGGGCGCCTGTGGGAGCCCGGTCATTACCGGTGCGGGAGCCAGCGCGGCTGCAGCGGTGTCAGCACAAGCAAGGCGCATCCTGCACTTTATTCCGCAGTTTCCACCCGGAGGACAGGGATGTGACATGGGCAGCAGCCAGAGGTCACAGACCTGCGGGGCTCAGGCGACTCGGCCGACGGCAGCCCCGGGCGTCCGCCCGTCGAGCTGGGGTTTGTGCCTGGGGAAAAGCAAACACGGGCTTCAACGGGCACGCTCTGTTGACTCGTTTAAATGGCCACATGCACACTGCTCTTCCTGAGGAATTACACCTTAAACAGACTTGGCTGTTTAATAAACCAGCCCTGGTCCCCTGCAGGGGTGACCTCTGATCCCATAGCAATGCAAAGATTTCTTGTAGTGCCGTGCCCGCACTGCTGCGGCCGAGGAGCGATAATGACCAAGGGGCCGTGTGCGCAAACTATTGAGGCAAGAGGGAGGCAGAGAGGTCCTCTCCCACGCCTGTGGGGCATTTGCTGGTTATCTCTGCCTGTGGCAGTGGCCATGCCTGGCGGGCGGAGGGCTCCTCACTGCAGCCGGCATTTGTCAGAGGGTGATGGGAGCAGGTAGCACACAAGCCTCTTCCCAGCCCATGCAAGCCAAGCGCGGCCGGGTGGGGCGGTTCACAGCCCCCATCCCCACCTGAGAACACATTTGCCATCTCACCTCCTCCTCCCCCGCAGCCCTGAGCAAGGCAGGTGCAGAAAGCTCCCAGCGCCACAGGCGGGGGGCTTCATCCCCCCGCTGTCCCTGGGAAAGAGGCAGGAGTGCAACAGGCCCTGCACTCAGCGGCACCAGCCCAGGGCTGCAGCAGCCCGGGCTCCCCCGCCGCCCCCGCCGCCCGCTCACCTGCAGCGCCCCGCGCCAGCCCGCTCCCGCTCCGGCCCCGCTGCCGGCAGCTCCCGCTGCGGGAGGAACGAGAGGCATCCGAGGAGACAAGGGGAACAAAAGGACGAGATCAGAAAAAGGAATAAAAGAAGGAAATGTAGCGAGCACTAAAAACAAGAGGAGGAATTTTCCCCGTGGGGAAGAGAGAGGGAAGCGCCACTTAACATTAGCTTTTTTTTCCCCCTACAGTTTCTGCAGAAATTCTGACAATGCACGTGCTCGTTTTCCCTTTCCCATCCCACACAAACCTGTTGTTGTTTTACTTTCATTATTTCACTTTATTGCATCAGAAATGCTGAATCATAAAACAGGGGTTAGTGAAAATGGTATTTATCTCACAGAAATAAGCCCCACATTATTTTAAAGATCCCCACACTACTGCTGTTATTATTATTATTATCATCATCATCATCATGCTTCTTGGCAGGTTGAAAGGTATCTCAGAACAGTAAGAATTCAGCAGTAATTTAACATCCCACAGCAGTACTTTAAAAGCATCAAATAGCATTTTGAATTTTAAGTCAGTACAAGTGTAAATAAGTGGATGCACTCCCACATGTCTGTTGTTTTTAAACTTGTGGTGATACTAAAATATTTGCCTAACAGCTTTGAGTTGTAGCAGAATTTCAGCTCATATATACACATGCGTGTGATATTGAATTAAACCATTTGTCATTCTTTTTCCATAAAAGACACAATTTGGCTCTCAGCAAACCATTTGAAATAGAAATTATGATGATGATACCACAGCTCCATTTTATTTTATGGGATTGTATTGATTTTCAAATAGACAATACATGTATTTTTGTAATGGTCTAAAAGAAGATATTCTGCCTTTTTATTTTACAGTCCTTATGCTATTACTTGCTTTCATTTCAATAAAGGATGGCATTTTTCAGAGATGCTACCATAAATTGCTTCATTTAATAAGTTGCTACACAGAATAATAATGTTACACCAGAGAGCAGCACTTCATAATACGGAAAAAATAACATTTTTCTTTTTAAAATATTCCTGTCTCTTTATTTTTAAATTAAAATTATCTTTCTGCTGCTTTCTTTCAGAAGGATAATCTGATTATTAAAAAATTCCTCTTTTTTTCTTGCAAGCATTGGAACTTGGGTGTAACATAAAGGGGCTAATTAAAATGGGGAACAAATTAGATTAATTTCCACGGATATAATAGTGATATAAAAGTCTTGTTCTCAACAATGACTCCATAATAGAACTATTTCATTTATGCCTAAGCAGGTTCCTTATTCTGTCTAGTGAGAATTGCCAGCAGTGTCTTAGTGACAAGGTTTTTATTATTTTTTTGACAGTTTGATAGGAAGTCGGTGCTTGCTTCAGGGTTTGCAGTCTCTTCAAACCTGGATTATGAAGGCTACCACAAAAATATGGATAAAATGCTGCCTCCCCAAAGTGCCATCCGTTATGGCCTGCACCCCAATGTGGAGATTGCTTTTGTAATAACTGCAGACAACATGCTCCATATGCTATTAGAGCTGCAATTCAAATATTCAGTCACTGGGGAAGGAGTCTCCTAAGCTGTGGAAGACAAGGTCAGTCAAAACATAGAGCAGGCTTCAAATTTGTCACAAGATAGTTTTTGCCTATGTCTACAGGTTTATGTTTGGGGTTTTTTCCTCCTATGGACACTGATTTCAATCAAATTAGATATTTTCATACCTGTTTTTTGCAGGGATTAAATCTGAAATTTGCAATGAGGGATCTCTAGTATATGTGAGACATAAATATATGCATTATTTTGCACCACAGAAAAAAAGGATCTTATTGGAATGTTACAATATATTAATAGCACTGTGCCATTAAGGATCCTTTGTCAGGTTGCAAAATGCCATTATTTTCAAACTATGAGGCAGAATTTGCTTTTCTTCCTAACAGCATGGATGTGCACAGGTCTTTCACTCCTTCTCCATTTTACAGGATAAATCCTCCATATCCTCTATACTGACATGAAGGCACAGAAATGCTTTCACTGCATACAGTTAAGATACACAAAGTTTATAATTTCCTTTACCTTTATGCAGTTGTGGGTACAAGAGACACTTGCCTCATGCAACATGGTATCTCTTGAGGATGAAGGTAGAGGTAGACGACATAAAGAAAAAAATCTTCCAGAAGAAAGGAAGATCAGATACTTCACTCAAACACCAGCAGAATGATACATAAACTGATTTTTTCCAGAATATGAAAGACTGGATCATCTGTGAGGTAAGGCATTCTCTTCAAGAACTTAACTTGGGTCTGAAGATATATGTGCTTTGCTTTACTAATCTTAGGGGACGCATGGCTTTAAGTAGCTTGAGTGTAGATGCCAGTAACAGGCAGTTGTGAGTGACACTTGGGGAGCTTATTTCTCATTTCATTTATTTAAAAACTGCTTTCATAAGCTGCCTACTGCAAACATGTAACTCATCTCCATATATCAAATTGTTTTGTGTGGAAAAAATGACCATGAAACTGCTCAGGACACTGAAAACCTCTCTTTCTCTGCACACTAGGAAGCAAAATGAAAGGACTCTAATTATGGTCTGATTCCCGTTTCAGTACAGACATGGAAGTAAGGTTGGTGCATTCTTCTTTTCTGCCATTGCAGAAATTTGTCTCTTCTGTTAAAACTGCAAAGAGATCTGGTTGTTAGTTATGGTATATGCTGACATGTGTTTTAGGCAATCCATAGGAGAGAAGGGAGGCAGATGTTTGATGCCTCAAGAGACCTTCTGATGCCAAAAACAAACACTACTTTGTACAGATCCCTGCTGGAGAAGGCACATGGTTCAGATTGTGTAAAATGATCAACATCTTCAAAGCCATCAGGATGTGGCATTCGACTGTCATTAGGAGGTGGCCATTAGCTGCAGGTAAATGTGCAGCATCAGCAACACCCAGGTCCTGATCTCTCTGTGCATCCAGTGAGTGCAGTGAAAGGAGGTGCAAAGGACATGGGGAACTCATCACACATCTTCAGCAATTTTTCATAATATATTTCTCAACACCAACAAAGTGCTGAATAGCAACATGTAATGTTCTTAATCATAGAAGGCCAAATTTTCATAACATCTAGCAATCTCAAACAGCAATGTACCTGCTGCACTAACATGTAATATATGTTCAATCACATAACTGGGCAACCAAGCAGCGTCCTAGGCATTGCTAGCAATTTACACAGACAATTGTGGTAAATCCATGCAGACCTGTAGTTAATGCATACCACTCCAAAAGTGGGTACTGAAAATCTAATTCATAGAGCTAGTTTTTTTAAGAGAACTCCTTTTTTGCCACCTAAAATTACCTTCCTTTCGATCTTTAATTCAGAGTAACAAAACATGGGCACTGAAATAGCCATTAGCGCAAGCAAGCCAGCAGAATGGTAGCTTGATTGCATGTACAATTTTCTGTGGGATATCAGAAAGCAAGTTAGTAATTTGGCCCTTTATCATTTTCTCTCTGTACATATGCGTAGGTGGGTGCTTCCATGTGTATGTATATGAATTACTATATCATATAATTACTTAATGCAATTAGAGTGAAAACCCAGAACCTACACTCTTGTTTTTCTGACTGTTTCCCTTTTTAAAAAATAAATTACTCACCCCAGTGGCAAGAGCCAAAATATTCTTTACACTTGACAATTTAGCTACCTTATGTGTTTTTACTGGGGAAAAAAAAAAAGCCCTCTATCATTTATCATGTCATCTTATCACAGTCTCTTTGTGAGACGCAAATAGCACACTAATGTTTTCTTTTGTTAGGGTGAGTTGGCAATCTCCTCAGAGATGGAGCAACTACAGACAGCTCTTTTTTTTGATAATCTTCCTGACACTTGGATGAGACTGGCTTATCCATCAACATACAGTTGCTCAGTGGTAAGTCGAATGCCAACAGTCATTCAGTATGGATGGCACTTCATGTCCATTATAAAAAAATAGAATTGAAACTAAAGAATTTTTTGGCAAATATCTTACCTTCTTGTGTAACTCAGAATAGCTTTTTATCATACACTGATATTACCAGTGTTATGAAAAGCAGAAAGAGCCTTGCATTTACCTTGCCAATTACTGCAGACTTTGAAAGATTTCTCTAAAATTTGCATTCCCACTTCTTCCTTGCTTGCTTGCTTTTTTCTCAAGCTGTGTGCGCTGATCAAATACATTTGACACGTGCTGTAGCGCTCAGTATCTGCTACTCAGAAACCAAGCATGGTTTCTTGTTTCTTTTGGGATCAGAATTTGTAACAATGAAAGGGCACTGCTCTGAACTCAAGGGTGAAACGATCACCAGAATAAGCAGCAATTAACAAAGCAGCTTCTGTTAAGAACAGAGAAAAGTTTCAGAGCAAATAGTGCGGCCATTGTGCTTCTGTTCATCTTAATTGAACGTTCTAAGATGTGTCCATCTATCTACTCTCCATGACTGTTTTATAATACCAAAACTGAAACTGAAAACAAAAAGTGAAAGCCATCCAAGGCTGGCAGATTATTTCCTTGCTGACATACATTCAGTTCTCCATGGGTAGCCTCCTGAGTGAGGCAAAGGGCCACTGGCTGATGGAGCTAACCAGGACTCCAGAGCTGACCAAAGGACAGGAAAGCTCTGCCAAGCACAAAGACAGGTAGCGCTAGAAGGCAAAGCAAGCCCACACTTCTGAGATCAGTTCAGACTTCTGAGAGATCAAAAGTGGAAGAAGAAATCTTGTTCAGCAGAGGAGACATTGAGAAAAGCACCAGAGGTACATTGTGGTGAAGATCAATCAGAGCTTTACGGAATTAAATGCTCTTTTAGCTTTCCTTGATGGAAAACTAAACCACCATAGAGATACTGTGATGTCTGTGATAAATATATGTCCTGAAGACAGAAAGCGTTGCCTAGGGGACATAACACAGTAATGCTAAATTACAAGCTGTTTTCCTGAAGGACAACACAGCTGCTTTCTTTAAAAAAATATATGGGGGATTCAAGCTGGACCTTATATTCATGTTTGGACAAAAGAGGGTAAAAGTACCCACTGATTATATAAAAGCTGTCTTGCAGAACTAGTAGGATTTAAGGTGACAGATTATCTTTTACCATCAGGTGCAAAATGCAGTGAGTCACCGGGAGCAAAATCATTGCTGGGAAGCAGTGCTGTGCAGCTGGGCTCCAAGACAGCCTCCCTGCTGGAACACAGCATGCACGGGGAGGGACTGTGGAGCAGGTGAAAGGGAGGCACCAGAGCGGTTATGCAGAGACAGGACTGGTGGAGTGGCCAACTTAGCCTGGCTGTCAGTCCCCTGGGTTTTGGGAGGTGAAAAAAAACCAACAGAGACTGAGGATAAAACTTGAATCACTGTCATGTCTAAAATCCCATAGTAATTGTCAGTAGCAGGCTGCAAGCTGCAAGCTTCCTCCAGGGGAGGACATTCTCCTTGTCGTGCACACTCCAAAGGAGGCCTCAGTCATCATGATAGTTTTATCCTCCCTGTTTTTAAACCCCTCTGTCTCTTATATACCTACATGACATGCCACCATCTGAGACTTCTGAAAAAACTCCTTTGATTTCTAAGCAGTTGCCATGTTAAAGTAAGGTGGGACAGAGTGAGGAGGTAAAGGGAAAAATCAGAATACACACACAGTTTAAGCACATTTGGCTCAGCAAATGTGTCAGAAACAGCAAACACAAGTGATAAAATGACAGAGATCAACAAATCACCTAACCATCCCACATCTTCAGTTTATCTTTGGGATCCTTTTCCGTGTCCTTGAAATGAACACAAATTCTGTTAATGCTTCCCTTTATAAGCTGGCCCTTTATGTCACCTATTTTATGCTTCTGTGGAGGACCCACCTCTTGCCTCTAAGCCAGCAGTCTCCTGTCTCGGGCTTAGAGGCAGTCAACTATCCCCAGGGCAGATGTGTCTAGTATTTCTTAACAGCAGCATTTTAGGAAGCAAGAAGTAATACCACAGAGTGCCGAAAAACCCCTCAGCTAGAAAGGTGAGGATGTGATGCCAGGGATCTTAAATGGGGAAAAAAGAAAAAAAAAACCAAGCTGATGCTTTCTTTTTCAGGCTACAGAAATTCAGCGGATAGGGAAATAGAGTGTGAAGAAAAGAGAAAGATTGGAAACTTGTGTCACAGGTCATCGGCTTTCTGGAAATTTGCAAATGACCAACAGTGGAAAGCCTTAACAGGGGCAAAAAATGTTTGGGTTCTGGGCCGTGACTGCATTGTCGGGCAACGGCTGTAGCAGGCTGAGGTGAGAACAGCAGTGAATGAGGATTTGAAAGGAGACATCACATGTAGAGGGGACGATGTCAAGGGACATATAGGGAGCAAAGGATGGTGGGGAGCAGGGCAGGAAGGCACAAAATATAGGAGCTGCCAGAAGAAGGGATGTTCATTCCCTCTTTGGAAGATATTCATGATACACAGATACAGGCTTAGAAACTATTCCATGAAAACTCAGGGTTATGGCACTGACTCCCTCACAGGCTAGAAAAATACATGCTTGAAAGGAAAAGGCCTTCAGGGTAGGAGGGTTTGTTATTTGGGGTTTTAAACTGACAGAATCTGCTGCTGACTTGTAAGGTGGGGAGGTATTAACTCCTGAGAAGGAGGAACAAAAGGCAAGGATTGCGATCCTGCGAGAAAAGACAAGGAGCATTGCAAGTAGAGGTGGGCTGGTCCAGAGGGGGGGGTTAAGGATATTCATCGAGTGCTTTGAGATGAAACATGCTGTGTGTTCGCAAAGGTGTCTGTCAGTCAAGTGGGGGAGCAACATTATGACAACCTCTCTTCCAGGAGCAGCAAAGACCAAGATTTTATTCCCTGCAAAGCCAGCCAAGAAATTACTGAAATGGCTGTTTTAACAGTCAAAGCTAACAGGGAGAGAACAAAAGAACTCCAGATGCACGTACACACACATCCATCCATCTATCCATGTCCTCCTTTGGCCTCCGATGAGCCAACTTCCACTTAAAGAAAGTCTCTTACATTGGTGAGAAAACAGGCAGCAAATTATTTTGTTGCTGTAAAACAAAATTATCTGTTTCAGGGAGGGGTGCAAAATGGGTGTAACTTGCATGAAAATTTCTGAGAGTACTGTTAAGTCTAATGCACATGGAATAGTAGAAAAGAGGTTAGATTTCTTTTGAAGGAGCTGCTCTTGTTTCTTGAATATCAACTTGCTGTCTTACTGGTTACCTCTCCAAGCACAGCTGCTGCCGTGGCTCCTTGAGACAGACAGGCTGAGGGTCCAGAGGGGTTATTCTGAAAGCCCACAAACACACAATATTGCTGCACTTGCTGTTACTCACTTGTCAGTATTTAATTAACAAATACAAATGTAGAACTGCACTGAAATTAAAAAAGAAAAAAAGATAGTTCAGTTTGGAAAAAACTTTTAATATGAGGAAGTTGCTTGTTAAACAGAGAGAAATTTGTTGTTCAGCTGCACTCAAAACACAAGAAAAGGGAAAAAAACATTAATGTGTGCCAGGGCAAAAGCACCACTGTCTTGGCAAGAAACAGAAACATTTGCAAGCTTCTGAGTTAGTATTTGAACAATGGGGAAGAAAATGAACTAGAAAAATTGCCTGATGGGCTGCTCAGAAGAATCTTCCTCTCCCTGCTACACACACTGATTTTTGTGTTTTCTCATATCCGGATAAGATGGACTGATGGTACAACAAATAATATCTGACACAGGAGTTATACAAAAACTATGGTATCAAGAACAGAATTTATAGTGGCCTGCACTCCTTGAATTCAATGGCAATCAGATGAGCAACAAAAGTATAATCAACTACCACTATCCCCTTATATCAGAAGATACTGAAAACTCTATGAGCTTCTTCACACAGTTGCTATCCCAGTATAGGCTGATACAAAAAAAAACCAAAACACCAAAACCAAACCAAGCCCTGAATTCTTGGTTGAAGATCAAGGTGAGAAGAAACCTTAAGTCTGGCTGTCACACATCTAAAGAAACAGGTTTTCCAGTATTTGCTTTGGTCATTTTCCCTATGGCAGATACCTTTAATAAATTACCCTTAATCCTTCATCAGAAGTCTGCCCTTCTTCAGTTTTATCCCAAGTTCCTCGTCAGCAGCTTCTCAAATTGCCCTTCACATTTTGGAGCTATCTTCACATATTGCAGGTGAGGGTCAGAATTCCCTGTTGCCAAGCTATTCATTAGTATTTCCTTATAACCCTTTTCCTATACAAAACAAATTTCTAAATTTTGCGTGTGCCAAAGTAAATATTTTTCAATACACGTCCTTAACTTGGGGCTGGTGGGAGGTAGGGCTGCAATTGTTTGCAGCCCAGGAGCTTCACTTTCCTGGATCCTTCTCAGTGTGGTGGGTGCCAGGTCAGAGTGTGTGCACACAGAGCATTCCAGGCACAGAGTGCATCCAGGTCCCTCCCAGCACCTGTGATTCCTGACCTTCTACACTCAGTTTGCTTCTAAACACTTTGAAAGCAAGAGCACCCTATTCAAACCCTCAGTGTTCCAGCGTTTGCTAAGCAGTACATTCTATTAGTGAACACTTTCACTGCAGGTTAAAATTCTCAGACACAGATGATACAATGCACTGAGAAGTATTGGCTGGGGGGAAAAAAGCCTGTCATACATAGCAGGACTACTGATAATATGCAGTGTGTTACACCACAGCAAAAATGACTAACATCAAAGCTAAACAGGAATGATTTGTATGGTTGAGACAAGTAGAATAAAATATGTATTTTAACTAAATCAGTTTTTAGGAACACCAGGCACAGGTTAATCCTTTATAAATATGTTCACAGAGTACATTAGACACCAGCCCGCCTACACAAAATGAATGCAGCACACACTCTGATGTATTACAGAGGCAGGATAAATGAGGGAACTCTTCTGTGTTTGATCTGGTTCTGCTCTGTAATTCAGAGATACTGGAGATGGGTGGTGAGTTTCTCATTGATCCCAAAAGAACCAATAATGTTGAATCCTGTGAAATGTAAGCTTTGTAGAGGATTGGAGGCTATGCACGAAGGACATTGTAGCTTTAGGGGCATATTCTCTTCTCTGGAATGTGTGTAAGTGGCATTCACAAGAGTCATACATATCCTGGGGAAACTAGACCCTGTAGCTTAACAATACTTAAAATGCATACCTAGCTCCACAGGCAATTATATCACTCTCGTGGCTACATCTGCATCCAGTTATCAAAGGATAGATTTCCAGCAGATAATAAATGAACCTGCAAATTAATATTTTCAGAATTTTGAAACAATGCTAAATTTGCCACACATCAGCATTTAAAAATGCAGCAGAAGGAAGCCAGAACATCAATCCAAGTCTACAATATTTAGATAGAAAACACAGCTAGCACATAGATATGGAAATAATCAATTCAATTTCCCCCACACCCCCTATTCTTTCCAGCTTTTAAAATCACTTACTCCAGTCCTTGCTTCTCTGAACTGTATTTTGCATGTGGTGGAGGTGTTAATCCACAGTTTCTTCACAACAGGGTTGTGAATTTTAGCTAATGAAAGCTTTTAAAGGCACAATGAAATGCTCAGATGAAAGGCAACAAAGAAGTGCCAAGTATTATTACAGCCTAGCCTAAGTTTTACTGAGAGCATTCTTATACAGGATGGACACAGCATAAATATGTATAACAGATGATAACCTCCCTGTAAAGGCTAATTCCCACCCCTGAAGCTGCCAGAGGCAAGGGGTGGCAGTCTTATAAGACTTAATAAAGTCTCAGAATGTTTTCATCCTGTTCTTACCCCCAGGAACTGGAAGAGGACCCCTGTATACATCTGAATCCTTAATGAGCAGCATGTCCATCCCAGCATATTGCTGGCACAATTAGAACACAGGGAGTGCAGACTGGGATGGTTCAGTGAACATTTAAAGGCGGAGGCAAACACAGGAAAGACAGCAAATGCTATAGTCCCAGTTACAGCAGTTTGTAAGTTTACAGTGTGTGTCTGTACACTATGTATGGGAGAGGTAAGCAAAGGGACAGAAATCTGCTTGTCATTTTCCTTGGTAATTTTTGCTAAAATTAAAGTAATTGTGCATGATAACAAAAAGGAACAATTAAGAGTCTGTATTTTGCAAAGGTGAGAAAGGGATAGCTGTCAACAGGATGTGGATGAAAGCACCAGTAACTGATTTGGAAAAGAACTAGCACCAGAATAAATGTACAACAGCTTACCAGGCAGAGAGAGGATAGGATCTGCTGCTCTGAAAGATGGTTTGATCTGTTACGATGGGAATGAAGTCTTCAGTTTGAAAAATATTATTCTGCTTCCTGGGTCTGCAAAAGCTAACATTGTTCTAAAGACTGCACCTCTCTGATCAGCTGCCCTGTTTCACTGATCATAATCTAAGTGATCCGTAGCCCCCTTCTTTTTCTGCCTCTGTTCAGATAAAAGATTGCAGCTACATTTCATTTATTATTTGCATGTTTTTCTTAACAGTTTACTCTCTGATTTAACCTTACATGTTCTGTAGTTTGGGAAAAGGCTAGAAAGATAATTTTTAGATCGGTACCTAACATTTTCAAAGTAATAGCAGGCACCTCAAGCATGCATCTCATGTTCCACCCTTTTGGTAAATGTATTCTAACACTCTACTTACCTGCTTTAAAAGGACTGGCATGTTGAACCAGCTGGCCTTTTTCCACTGCTATAGCTTTTCATGTTATATTCTGCTCCTCCAGTTTCTGTATTTTCCCTGCATTTTGCAAGACAAAATGCAGAAGTTTAAAGGCACATAATGTTTATGTGACAAAATCTTGCTGCTAAGTACAGTATTACTGACGGATTAGTTTAATGCAATAGCATAATGTAATTTAATTATAGTAATAGTGCACAGCAACAATCTTACTACTTATGTCAGATTGTGAGACATTCTCTCTTAAAAGCTTCATCATGATTATTTTTCGGATTTAGTTCCACAGTGTCCTCCCTTCCTCCACATACAGTAAATTAATTTCATAGGTGCAGAAGAAGAAACATTAGGTAAATTGCTCTCATTTTGCCCTAGGAATTCACAATACTAACTGAAAACCTATTTTGCATCATTAGACAATAGTCAGACAGCCTATGATGAAAGCTTGTAGCCTTCTGGGCAGTAAGTTCTTGGATCTGCATTCGGCAGTTAAAAAAAATGAAACAAACATCAAAAAACAACACAGGCAAAAAACCAAATAGGAGCATTCCACCACATCTACCTTTTGTATTTACCTGAAAGCTTTTACTGGAGATTGATCCAAAATCCTGTGCCAGCCATTAACTATTTCTACATTCATGTGAACTATTGTAGTTCAGGGCTCCAGGTTTTTTCAGCTGATTTCAGCTGTGGCTGACAGCAATACTGAAAATCCAACCCACAATAATTCCTATTTCTAAAGTGTTTTCTATCTGAAGACCACAGAATTTTCTATCAGTGTTAATTTAGCCTCCAGAAAGACAGAAAAATATATCTTCAGCCAGCACAGCTGTATGCAAAGTGAACATCTGTCCATTGCCAAATTCAGTTTAGCTAATAATAAAAAACCACACTTTATTTTCTTTTCCAGACAGGATCAGACTGCAAGGGAAAGCCTAGAGAGGATTTCCATGCTTTAAAAAGAGAAACAGGGGAAGACTGAATTTCCTAAGGTCACTGAGGAAATGCGTGGCAGCACTAGGAAAAGATCTCAGCTCTTGAGCAGCACAGATACCATCTTCACAGCCAGATGGTTTTTCTCTGCAGTGTGACATAACAGCACACACAGAGTAGGTCTGTGGATTTAGTGGCAATGAAGTTAAATAAGGTTAATTTCTGGGTGGCTGAGAGGTAATTTTGTAATTGCATCATGGCAAAAGCTCTTTTTGCCTTATTTCAGTAACAAGAAGACAGGTAATGTGAATTAGCCAAACCTCTACAAATCACTGCTTTTTAGAGGGGGGAATAAGATGTACCCTTTTCTTGAAAGTACAGAAACTGCAAAAATAACCCTTCTGTATGCTGACCTGTTGCTGTTCATTTCCTAGCTTGCCCAAGGCTTTGTATGTATCTTCAGTGTATACATTTTTTTAGGTGTGAGGCTAAAGCCACAAAGGGTCTTGGGCTCAGTACTGTAATGCTTGACACTTAGGGGCTCTTTCAGCTTAAGAAACCCCTAGCTCCACAAGAGCCAGCATCTCTGCATCTCTGTGTCCAAGGGATCTGCATTTCTGCTTCTTTCAAGGGTTTTGGAAGATGGCTGCAGGGTGAGTGATCACACTTCTCTCCCCTTTTGACTTCACAATGTGTATGAGTGTGTGGAAGTATCCATGCCCAGTGACTCCTTTTAGTAGAACATACGAACATAAGGAGTAAATAAGTCACGCTAGATTTCCCCACTACTTTTAAAGCCTCAATAGTGTATTTAAGAGCAGTTCTGTGTCATAAGAGATAAAAATGCACAGCCTTTTCCCATTTGATTTTGTGTAGATGTTTCAATCCAGTATCAATCTTTTTCAGCAAAAGATTCTAAAAAATCTTTTTAGAAGGATTTTTGCTAAAAAATTTGCTAAAAACTAGACAATTCAATTGAGTTTTACAATACCAAAGACCACCTGTCACATCTATGGCACCTTTACAAGCTACAGACAGAAACATAATTATATGCCAAATCATTTTTGCTTTAATTTTGGCGTGCAGCAGAACTCCTTTCTCTAGCCAGTATCTGCTACTGCAACAACACCCTGTAGTCAGCAGAAACCTGGACTTTGATAGAAGTGGCACCATTTTTACACCTTTATGCCCTGGTGTTATTCTTACTGTGTACCATTTGCTGCCAAAAGCCTCTGCATTCCTTAAAGCTTTGTCTCAGAAGAAAGAAATCCGGGTCACACTCCCCTGCATGAAAGCAAGCTGGTGGGGGATTTCAACCTTTGTCTTAGCTCCACATCTTAGGTGACTCTTCTGAAGATTCAAGGGCACTAAGAAAACATTGTCCTCTTTGCTGTGTTTTGCATGGAACTTTATTACAACTGGAAAGCAAGAAGCTGTTCCCAGCCTAAGATCTACTACAGTAAATTAGGTCACTTCAGCTGCGTTTGTAGCAAGACGAGGTACAGAAGTCTGTTCCTCCCATTGATAACATTGTTCCCTTGCCTATAGGTGTCGGTTTGAAACAAACCTAGAGCTACAATCCATTTAAAGTGAAACTCATGATTGTAGGTCTCTCTATTTTTTTTTCCTCCTTTTTTTTTTTTTTTAGTTTAACCATTCCGGTGCAGTGAACAACTTCCGCGCTGCTGTGAGCTTGACTCCTAGCCTCAAGATCTCACCCTCCCTAGTGTTGTCTGGATATCAATTTTTTCAACCCCCAGTCCTTCCTCACAGGTAGGAAGCACATCACAACTCATTAGTAATTTACTGCTACAGTAATTTTTATAATTACTGCCAGGAGGCCTCATTAAATTTGATCTAATGAATAAATATTGTATTTTTCAACGTGATTACCAGAACAGCTTAAGCTGTGTGCCATAAACAATTATTTTCTTCAATATGCAGTATGTCAGTGAGTATTGATTTTTATTTTGTAAAGAATTTACTGTATTTCTATCCATGGCTATTAAGTAATAAATAGCCAACCCTCTGAAGCCTCAAATGCCACAGAGCAGATGGCAAAACAGAATTTAGGGTATCTTTTGCAAAAAGTAAAAGAATGCACACTAGTGAATATAAAGGGTTTGTCTGGAGGTTAAGAAGGAGTGCTCCAATGTGAATGTCTCTCCTAGCCCTCGAGAAAGCAGCCTGCTCTAGTCTGGACTCTCAGATGTGTAAGTCAGTGATATCAAAAACATTTAGGATTTGTTAGCAGGATACAACAAAGCATTTTATCTCAGAGAACTAGCACATGAACAAACAATGATGTCTTATGTTTCATTTGCTTTTAGAGCAACTGCTCAGATGGAACATTCTTCTAACAGATTTAAGAAAAATAAAGAAATATACAGTATGCTGAACATGAACCTATAGTTCAAACTGGGGCTGCAAATTATATTTACTTTCCAGCATTATTTACTCCTTTTTTCAGCAATTGCAGACTTCAGCACACAAAACTGTAACAGAACAGTGAACTGTAACAAAAGGCATGCATTGGCAATATCTTAGAACATACATCAGAGGAGCTCAGGACCAGGAGCTTTACATTGTTGTCATTTAAGAATGTTTTCTGCGCCTCCAGCTATACTGTGCTGTATTAGATCTAATTCCCCAGCTAAAGCACTACTTAAATAATTTTAAAGTAAATTTATCTACATCAACAAATAGCACTGCTGGTCTGTCCTATCAGCTTTTTTTGTTTAAACAAGACTCTCATTTAGGGCAAAAGAAAAAGGGGTGTGAGTAAACCAAGGGTCAATAGGGGCAACTCATGTACCTGAAAGGATTCTTTCTTATTTAATGGACATTTTTGAACCGCATTTTTTTCATTTTCTCCCTTGATTGTTTAGTTTAGGGAACCTGGGAAGTCTTGGGATTGTTTGCACAGTCTCCCACACTCCATCTCCAAACTGTGACAGGGCCGCCACTTGATTTTCCCTGGGCTGAGCACAGTGCAGTTACCAAGCTGTAACTGTGTCACCAGAAGGGCCTCTCTGGCTCTCACCAACACACAAACATCACCTCCAAGTAAACCACAGGCAATTAACTCTACATAGGACCTCAGGACTTAGATCCACCTTAGTTGCTACTTCATTTAATAACATTTCTGCTTCAGGACACTCAGCGTTTGCTCTCATAAGGTCCCTTTATACCCAGGTTTCTGTTGTGATAGATGTGAAGGAACCTCAGTCTTACCAACACTGGATAAAAAATATCTGTGCTTCCCAATAGGCTGACAAACAAAGCATAACCTCCCTCATCTCACCAGTGGTGGGAGCTGGCAGCAGCTGCTGAATGATCTTGGCAACAAAGAGCAACTACAAGACAGATCCTCTCCCCTCTTTTTATTTTTGGTCCTCCATGTCCCAAAACCACACTCATCACAGCACTGCAGAGCTCAGTACAACTACAGGTAAAAGCACCAGCAACAGTATCCTGGTCTGGCACCTCTAGCACCTCTTTTGGCTGCAGCAGCTGTTTTCTGAGGGAAAAGGTCAGCATGGTTTAGGTGCCATGCAAACACCAAGAAAATATGGCTCAGAAATTGAGGCAGAAAGAGCTTGAGGTCGTTTGAAGTGTGCAGGGAAGCTGAGTGTTTTGTAGAAATGAAGCCATTTTAAAAATCCATGTCTTCTTGCATATTACACAGCAAGCTGTGGCTCACTGGGAGGTGCAAGGGAGCTCCAGCAAGGCTAGCTGTTGCACTAGGTATCAGAGAACTCTAAGATATGGCAGGAATCACATTTCCTTGTAGATCCCAATGTGTTAAAAGTATAATGTGGTATCTGTATAGGGGAAAACAGAAGCTACATTTCAGCAGCCAGGCTGAACTAGTGAGTTAGTTAAGCCTGACATCAGCCAAACTGTCTATCTCAGTCATAACTTTTCTACAGAGCTGGAAAGAAAAATAGAAAACAAAAGCTAGACATGATATTTTGGAAACTGGAAAAACAGGTGGAAAAAAAAAAACAATGGTACCTAAGAGACTACAATACTCTCAACTCATGTGCATCAGCTATAATGTAAAATATACTTACTAGTCAAAGAAATAATGCATAATGTACTTACTAGTGACAATGTCAAACAAATAGACTAACTCTGTTTGCAAGGAGAAAGGGAGTGTGTCTCCAGCCTGTGCTTAGTAGGTACACAGAAAAAAAAAAAAGAAAAGCATTATTCCTCGCTGTGGATAAGTCTGCATGTCTTGATGGAAATTAATTGTAATCACATTAAGAACATTCAAGTGTTAATCTTTTTCCAAAGCAGGCTTTAGCTATGTGAGTGAGTGGGGTTTTGGTCTTGCAACTACAGGAAAAGTGACTTGTTTAAGATATACCAGCAGGCTTTGACAGAACACTGTATCTGTATTCTATAACGGCCACATTGATATAATATATACAGGTATATTTTTATTTACTGGAGGTGTTTTTCAGACCTTTGTGGTATAGATGCAGTTTTCTAGCCACACCAACCATTTAAAAACTAGAAGTTACTTCTCCCAGAAAAAAACTAGGATTACATCAAAGCATCTCAGTTTCTCACAACAAAACCCTGTGCTTGGTTTCCAATACTAAAATTGTAACATTGCAACTTTTTCATAAGAATTAAATGGAAAGAGAAATAAAGGGGGAAGAAAAAGCTTTAGAGTGTTAACTCTCCACGGCAGGAGGAAGCCAGCATGGGCATTGAGCTCGGCACACTCATTCCCTTCTCCCTGCTGAAAGGGACACAAAAAGAACTCTGGCTAAGCATTTATTTTTCTGCTAATGTGAAAGTTTTCTTTTAAAGAGGAAGCAGATTGAACAGAGCACGAGAAAAGAATTTGACTCTGGCTTATTTCCAAAGGGTTTTTTTTTTCCTGATGATTCACTGTTATCACTTGTATTCACATTACAACTAGCCTCAAAAAGAAATACCCAAAACCGAAACCAACCCCCCAACACACCCAACAACAGCAATAAAAAATACACAGCACAAAAGCACTAAGGAATAGAATCTTTCCTACTGCTAAATTCTGCTAATAAGCTATATAAGAAGAGAATCATGTAAGATAAGAGTGCCTGTGTTCATTCACATTTGAGTAGGAACATTGCTAACCCTCTATATCTGGAACTTTAGAGCATATCTAAAAATGGTGAACTTCCAAGGTGTTAAACAAAATGGTGGACACGGAACTTATTTCAACTGTTTAATAAAGCAGAAACTATCTAAATTTCTCTCAAGTCTAAAATGTTTAAATATTCAGTATAGTCTTTCCAGCAGTTTTATTTTCAAACTGGAGTTTGGATATCCAGAGAAGAAACATAACTGCTAATTCTCTGAAAACACAAACAATGTCAGTTTTTATTTGTGGAGGAGCTCTCACCCTCAGTCCTAGTGTCAGTCAGTTGTGAAGCTTATGCAGCAATTCACAAACATACCACTTTTAGATGGATATTCAAACTAAAAAGAAGTAAGGGAAGGCCAAAAGGAGTGCTGGTAGGGTTGCTTTGTTATTGTGTATGTAATTAAAAGAAAATGAGGATGGTTTCTGTAGGCTTCTGTTACTTACACCTCTTGACATTACCTAGCACATAATTTCATTCTCCGTGCCTGCGGTTACATTCAGAGACAGAAAAGGATACAAAGCTAGCTTGAGCCCAAACACAAATCTGTAATTTCAGTAACATTTTATATCTGTTTTCAGGAGTAGATATAAGTTTTGCCTGTAGACATATTCCAAGGGAAGGACTGTATCAATAGGTTTCAACACAGCTGGAGCTACACTTTGACTGGTTTTTTTTCTAGTCCAAGTGATCAGTACAAAAGCCACAAAGACAAATGCAATGCCTTCTTACCCTATCCTGACCATACCATGACTCCTGGTTTATTTTTTCCACCTTACAAAATTGTCTGCTTGATCAATTCTAGCTGGAAAAAAGAGCCTCTACCAAACAGCAAAAAGATCTGGTTTAACAGGACTGTATCTCTAGACATATTTTCATATAGATTCAATATCCACAACTTCTTGTATCAGTCACAATAGGATTCCCAGCTCTCACCTGTTTTCAGGACTCCTACCTCTAGCACTGATCATTACATTTTTGAGTTCAAACATTCAATTCCCCTACTGTTTCCCAGGTCCAAAGGGTTTCTGGGGTTTTTGACACCCCTTTTAGGAGACCCAGGCTTATTATGTGGACAAAGAGTGAGACCCAGTCATGTAAGTGATGCTGCCCTCCCTCTTTGGTGCTTGGAGCCCATGCACTCATGTGTATCTACAACAAAGCCCAGCATCATCTGGGTGCTGCTGTTTAGGACCCCAGAGACTGGCCAGCCTCTATTTGACGGTTTCATCTTTTTACTCCCTTTAGTGTAGGTACTTTAGAGGCCAAGAACATGAAAGAACAGTAGGCAGTGTTTCCAAAATCTCCCCAACAGCTCACACCATTAGCCATGCAAGAGCTGCACTCACAAAAAGGAGTAAGAGAACAAACTGGATTATGCCAGCAGAGGTCAGTGGGTGACTCTCTTGCCAAAAGTTTCAGATGCACAGTGTATTAGAGATGGTTTCAAAGTCCACTGTGTTCCTTCACCCTGAAACACTTCAAGCCATTCTTTAACTGGATGCCACCATTTTGCCCTTTCTCGTTTCATCGCCTACCTAAGCAAATGATGCTTTAGAACATTGCCATCTCTGTGCTTTTCTCTCCAAAATACATTTATAGGTTGCCGGCAGACAAAATAAAGGTATATCAGCACATGAGGCTAGGAAGGAAGAGGGGTAGTTTCCAATTCCACTGCAGTTCCCTGTGCTAATATAACTGGTTAAGCAGGCAAGTGTGCTGCTCTGCAATGTTTACTGTAGGCTTCAGCCCGTGAAGTAACATAGCCATGCTGGTTTTTAACTTACATATAATTAAAAATGTTTAATTGTTAAGGAAGACAAAAATTTTTTTAAGATTTGAAGACACCTATGGCTTCAAATGTTTGGCTTAATTAAAAAGCAAGTGGAATGGGGAAGAAGCAAAGGACACATATATTAATATATACCAGTCCAAGAAAATACTCTGATAATAAGGAAGTTACGGCAAATTTAATCGGTATACACTGTATATTCATTATAAATTATTTTACCAGGTTAAAAAAAAGTTTTATCAGATCTATGCACAAGATCACCTGGCTCTAAAGCTGAGTAGTGAGGAATGTCAACCCATGCAGCCTTTTTCAATAATAAATCAGTAGTCATTCTACCTCACAGATGAGCTTCATTCTTCTGTTCTTCCTTACACAATGATACTCTATTTCCATGTATCTTTGGTTTTTAAAGCTGACAGGACCTTTTCCTCTCAAATTTCTTAAATGGCTGCTCATTCACTGCACTTATAAACCATGAGCTCATTAACTGTTTTTCAAGTCCACATCAACAGCACATAAGCAGTTGTGGTAGAGGGGTTTGGGGAAAGTGGTGTATTGGGACACCTCAAAATCATCATGTAAAACATAAACTAACACCCTACACAATTCATAAATATGAATTTATTCTCACACTACCAGCAGTGTAATGAAAGGCACATCTAAACACAGCTTTTAGGTGAGAATAACAAGGTGAGGATTTCACCCATAAAGAATATCTGGGACAGCTCAGTCACTGCTGGATTACTTCTTTCCCATTTCCTCTCACTCCAGGCCAGCTTTGTGTAACCTTCTGCCACAGACAAGTCCTGTCTCTAGACCCAGGGCACAAAAGCAGCACAAGTGCCAAAACCAGTCTTCACTATCAGCCTGCAATCAAGGCCCCTCAGGTAATTCTCTGCTCCAGGAAAGAGCTCCTGAGAGGCTACTGAAGAGCTTGTTTGTAAAAGAATAAATAAAAAAATAAATAAATAAATAAATAAATTTAAATGGCAGCCACATTACTCCAACTTGTGTCCAAAATTTTACCCTCATCCTTGTCAGCTCAGGAAGCAGGCATCTGGTTTTAAAAAAAGTAGAGAACAAGCATAAGGGTAAGCACACAGCACACCTGCCTAGAGCCTGTATCGAGCCTGAACTAAGCACTCTGTATTTTGACCATCACTGCTTAGTCACCAGACCAAACAATTCAGTCCAAGCAGCATGAACATCAGAGCAAGCCTGGTCCAGGAACACACGCCAGAGACAGTAAGACAAGTCCCACTGCTTCTCCAGCTATGATGGGAACAACCAAGTCCTTTACTTCGCAGCATAAGTTCACCTGAAAGTGGTAAAATAGAAGTACAGCTCTAACAGGCTTTTAAAAATCAGTTCAGAGGCAAAAATATTCTAAAGCTGAAAATTTTTATTTTCAAAATAAAAAATTTGTACAGAACAGTGTAGATCTGAGTAAATCTAAATACAGCAGTCTCTGTAATATACCACAAGGGTCTGCTTTTAGCACAGTACTTTCACACTCTAGCAATCAGAAGGCAAGCCAAGCAATTAGGAGGAAAAAAAAAAACTCCAACCACTTTTATCTGTCAGAACATGTATTTCTAAAATGAGTTCCTTCTTCACAAAATGTACCTAGAGGGAAGAGCACTCTCCACACCTCAGATTGCACAGCTATTCACACTATAAAAACAGACCAAGAGAGGACAGGAGATTTTCAATAGGAGAGATGATTTATGAAACAGAACTGCAAGTCTGAGACACAAATATCTGTTGTTTCTAAATTTCTCTCTCCTGCCCTCCCCACACACACCGGTGCAATTCCCAGAAAGGTATGGACTGTGGATCATTTTGCATACACACAGTGCAAGTACTGAACAAGCAGAGAAGTGTAAATCCATGTTGATTCTTCTACTATTCAACTGTACATTATTTTTAACATTACATTCTAAACCTTATACAAAGCTTACACAGTAGTTTCCATAACAAAACTAAGCACATTTACACACTTTGTGGTTCTCTGGATGCAATTTTCATGGCTCCTTCTTTTCTACAACATGAGTACAGGAGACCCCATGCACTCAGCGTTATCAGAATTCTTCTGCTCCATTTCTGCTGTACTTACATTTCACAAATGTCATGTGAAAGAACCTTCCACAATCACAAAGAGCCAAATACAGAAACACGCATTGCCCGTTCTCCTGATAATCAAATTTAACAAGTTACCACCCTTCATCCACTCAAAGATGACCAACAGCCACATGAACTGCCACCCCTCTACTTGACCAAGCAGCACTGGAGTGCTGCATGAGTGAAACTAAGCACTCAAAGTCCCGTCTCCTTTCAGGAAGAAAAGAAGTAGTTACTACCATGAAACAAGGACTGATGCTATCTGATTTGCAAAGTTGTTTAAAGAGAAAACACTGGCCTGTGGGTGAAGACCTGCATTAAACAGTTCTCCCAAGTAGGATTTATATTGAAATAAATGAAAAGGTTTTTATCCTTTTTTACCCAAAAGGAGAGGGAAGCAGGGAAGGCACTTTGTAATCTCATTTGATTAAACAATTCACTAAGGGCAATAATACGACGTTGGTGAAAGAGTATGTAATTTAAAGGCAGTCACAGCTTCAATCTTCCATTCCAAGTTCTTGTTTCAGACTGAAAGACAAGTAAGAACATGAGTCAGCTTGTAGCAAAACACCGAAAACCCTTTAGATCAATTAGTGGAAGCCCTGACAGGTTGAGAGCTAAAAGGCTGAGTGGATATATCACTTATTTCGGGTAAGAACCAGTACATCAGAAAAATCAGCTTCTGGAGGCAGCACACACTAATCCTGAGATTTATCTGACAAACTAGTGTGTGGACATCTCTGCCCTCCCACTTGGGAGATGCTTATCCCACTCAACACAACCGTGTCCCTGACACAATGTCACACTCACCTTTTTAAGTAGGCATGGACGTTGTCAAAGCCATGGTACTTGGCCAGATAGACCAGGACTCCCGTGGCACAGCGGCCGTCTCGCTGCCTGCAGAAGCTGCAGTTGCAGATTCCACGACATGGGGGGCACCTCCATGTCTACACAAGAGAGAGACAACAACAAGCCCTTTTAGCTGAGATGCTATGCCAGATGTAACTCACACCCACAACTTACAAGAGTGCCCTGCTACACACTGAGTTCTGCAGTGAACATCAGCACTCCATAAAGTTGTCTAAACCAGGACAAGAGCACAAATTCCTCAGTCTGCAGGGGATTAAGCTCTCCATTGCCTGCCTTGCACATAACCACAGGAAGCATTCCACAATGTTTTAACTCCTACATCACAGCCCACAACAGCAGCACTTTGTCCACAATACAGTTCCTTTCCAGAGGGCATTAAGGACTAATGCATAAGAGAACACTATTCTGATGCTCAAGCACAAGAATATTTTGGCTGCTGCTCTGTTCTCATACAAATATAAACCACGGAAGTAGTAAATACAACAAGTTCTACACAACACAGTTCTGTGATTCAGGGTGAATCAAGCCAGGACTGCATGATGTACTACAGCACTGTAAGCAGTTCTGCTGAAACTCCTGCTGTCAGTGACCCATACCCCTGGCTGTGCAAGTTAAGCACAGTAAGGCAGCCCTGGGCAGTGTCTCACCGGGTCCAGCAGTGCTGCTCTGACATCCTCCCCGTATCTGTTGCGGAGGCACGGCCCACAGAACTGGCCCCGCACTCCCACGCACTCAGGGTTGCGACAGTTCGTCTTGGTGTCTATGGTTTTTTGGCGACACTGATGACAGGTGGATCCCTGGAACGCAGGAAAAACAAGCAAGACATTTAAGCATTTTAGTTAGGAGAAAAAAGCATTGAACAAAATCTCTTTGGCGGCTAGCAGTGCTTATCCTGAAACAGAAAGCCACCTCGCAAGTTTGAACCTAGACTGTTTTAACACTGCATCTTCAGTGTCTGGTAATCACTTTCCCTGGCTGGTATCACTTAGGTATTACAGTTGTTCAAGCCTGAAAGCAAACTAATTGGCTTGATAAAGGCCATTCTACAAATTCAGGCAAAAATAAGAAGGTACACTTTAAGATCTCAGACATTATTTCTCCCAAAAATCACATCCTCCCACCCAGTGAGAGAGAGCATGCTCTATTTGATGCTAAAACACAATCAGGGCATAACAAAAAAATGACTTCACAAAGCACACATTTCACAAAGCTAGAACATACTCACCATGGCCCTGTTATATACTTTTTCGCTTGCAGATCCACAAATGTTATCCAGCTCTTCTGCTGTTATGTCCTCAACTGGGCGCACAATGTGTGGAAAAGCCATGGCACCACGGTGACCCCTCCTGGGAGTACGGGCTTCATGCTGAATAGCAAAGACACAATACTTTCAGTCTTAGTTTCAGCAAAAACTCTACAAAGGAAAGGATCTTCACAGCAATGCTGAAGTCTCAAACACCCATCCTATATTTAAGCAAGATATAATAGAACTTTGTACAGACGTATGATATGGATGCAGCTTTAGCACCTTTACTTGATCTGTCCCCTTCAGGATGCAGTGATGCTACTGATCTTGCTTCACTCCTGCTGGAGTGCAAGAGGAAGTGTTTTTTCAAGGACAAGGAAGGGGAAATGGAGAGCACATACAAAATGGTTTGGGTGTTTTTGTTGGTTTTTCTTCTTCCAAGGCCATGGCATACTACTGATAAACCTCATCAACTCTCTATGAATCGCTATTTTCTTGAAGGGAAACCTTCATACAAAACCACCCCTCACAACACACAGCAGAACTAGACCTTTATCATACCTCCAGGTATTCATCAGGCATCTTTCTCCTTCTCACCAGGAGGTACCGGTCATCTTCTTCCTCTTCTGGTTCAAGAGTAGGAGGACCTTCAATCAAGGACCTGGACCTCGTGTGAGGCCGAGAACTCCGGTCTGGGTTCCTCCTCAAGGCATATGCAGGCAATGAACGCCTTGGAAGTCGCTTTGGTCCCTGCTGATATTTAAAAGCCCCTAATGAAACAGCTGAAAACACAGATAGCTCCTGACCCTACTGAATTCCTCCCCTAAAGATACCTTCCTCCTGTGTTTTCCAAAGACATGTCTATCCCTGTCCCAGCCAGAAAACACAAGGCAGAAGATCCTAAGCAAGTCCATCTTAGGCATTCTGCTGGTCACAGAGAAACAGTCAAAAGCAGCAGAACCTGTGTCTATGAGGAGCCTTGTTCTAATCCTCACCCAGGTTACAAATACATCAGCAGTGAAATTTATTACCCTGTTGATTCACAACCCAACCTTCTATAAAGTTAGGCTAAATGCCACATGTTTTCCAAGGCTCCAAACTCACAGAATATTCAGGTCTGAGTTGCCCTCCTTTATCTCCAGCCTTTGTATAAACACATATTTACACAGCACCTTGTTTGGTTTTATTGGCCAGTGGAGACACTTACCCTTTATAAATTAATCTGTTCTGCTTTATACCATGGCAAATCAAAAGAGAATTACACAATGAGAATACCCATTTTAGGAAGCAATAAAATTCTAACTGGACTTTGATTTGCATGGTTTATTAAGCTTTCTCACTGAGAATCCTGCCTTGTAATGTCAGAATATGACTCCTAGAAATCTGAAGGCAAATACAGTAAGTTTATACTCACATGACTGACAGCTGGCAACGATTTTCTCCCACCAAAGATACCAGAAACATTTTGCAACTCAGCCATTAGTTTTGCAAGCTAACAAGAGAAAGAAAAATGAAGCAGAGCCTTAAAAGGGTATTTATGTGCTATTACAGACTACTAGGGCAATTGGCTAAAAGTACAATTACTTATAGGAAATGCAGTCATTCTTCAACTCTTCACATTTATGCCTTATTTATGTTTAAGTAACTGCAAGTAATTTGGAAATGCTCAAACTTATTATGTCATTAATCTTGCAGCCTATGGATTTTCACATGCCAGTAAATATAAAGTATCAGATTTATATTTTAGGAATGCAAATCTGTCTTAATGCATTCACATAATTCCCATTACAATGAATTTAAACAGGTCCCCCAAGAGCTGAAAGGGAGGGGAGAAAAAGGGAAAGTCCCCAGGAAGACAGAGTACTTGCCATTGCTTTGTTTTCCTTTATGTTTAAAGCTCTCTTTTCTAAAAACATAGCACCATTTTCTTCAGTGTCAGAGTCTGAATCTGGAGCAGGCATCACTGTTTCAGGAACAGGTTCCATCCCACCCTTTCTCCTCTCTGATCTTCGAGGTGGAAACTTCATGGCCACTTTCAGAGGAACAGGGCCTTTCTGCCCTCTCTGACCCATCTCACTTTCAGCACTTGTATCATCCTCCTCTGAATCCGATTCCAATTTCTGTTAACAAACCAGAATGGAAGAATGTAAATCCAGGAGAGTGGCTCTGCAGTTAAATACAGTCAGCAACATTTTGTCTGGAATGGTTTAAGAGGCTACCTGGCTGAAATCCAGACATCCAGTCCTCGTGCTCTAGTGCATTTTGGAGTGGGAGGGAAGGAGAGGGGACATGGGGATAAAAACCTCTCAGGGAGACCCACATGGTTGTGCCAAACATACCAGAAAAGAGACTGTGGGTCCAGTTGCAGCAGTCTTAGCTGTCACTTACAGGTCTAATAGCAAAAACAGTCTGTGTGTGTGGTATGAGAAAGGGAACTGCCTTTAAAGGGCTCAATTTTGCTACACATTGCAATTGGCTGTGAAAAAAGCCACTCTGCACAAGGTCAAACCAAATTTTGTAAGCTGTCAGGAGCAGTTGTCTCACAGTCTCAATGACAAAAAATGGAAACTTCCTTCCAGAATCAGCCAATGAAATAATTATGAATAAAATCCCAGTATTTTCTAATCTTTGAATTCTGATGTCTTGCTTACAAATTTTCCAAGAACCAATGGGTCAGTGAGGACAAAAATTATTTAGTTAAAAGCTCACTTTGCAATACGCCTTGATTTTTCTTTTCAGACACAGTCAGATAGTCTTATTTTGATCAGCAGTAACAGTGGACATCAAATGGCCATTTTTATTTACACAGGGTTTTTATTAAGCAGGTATGTGATTCTGGTTGCACATTATGTGCAGTTATTGACTTTTTTTTCCTACTTATCTATTCCAGCTTTGTCTCCTACTTATTCTCTTTACTATTGTGTTTTAACTCAGACGTGTCTTCTTCCAATTAGACATTTTTCTCTTCCAGCCATTCCTCAGCATGCTCTGAAGTTATGACAAGCCTGTTTTTGCCAAACATGGTACAACTTCAGTTTCTCTTCTGAATGTCAGCTATCGATCTTTTTAAACAACAAAACCTATCTTGCAGTGATGTCAAGGGAAAGCAGGAAGGCAGATTTCACCACCCATCAGTATTTCTCTACTGCTGAGATGAACAGCATTCCCTGTTACGCTGCCAGAGGGGAGCTCTGACTGCATGTCAAGACACACAGGAGTTTTTCTGAGGTTTGCTGGAGTCCATGGGCTAGCCCAGCATTTCATACTGAGGAAACCAGAAATGTTAGGCTCCAACAGAGTAACATCCAGCAAGGACAGTTTTAAGAGGTATATTTCAAAATACATATGGCAGATTTTAAAAGCTCAGAATCTTGAGTGCTTTTCATGGAGACAAAAAGAAAACTAAGCTTTGGCTATCTGGAATGTTTACTAAATGAAATGATGCTTCTTTCTGAAACACTGAACTTTCAAGCTGAAGCTGGCATTATTTTCCAATTAAGAATGTGTAAGAACTTAACACAAAACAGCAAACTAAAACCAACTGTCTTACCAATGCATCTTGAACCTCATTTTCTGAAAAGCCACAGAAAGATTCATCATCAGAGGCTTCATGAAAAATCTTTGCCAGTTCTTCTTTAATATCCGACCTAAATTTGCATTTCTACAAAAAATAAAATATCCTTTAACTTAAGTTGTACAGAACATTATTAACATTTACAAGGGCAGCACAAGAAAATAGCCTTTTAATAAAGAAAAAAAAAAGTTAAGGCATTTCACAAGGGGTTTCAGAACCACAGCTGCAAATTACCAGGCACATTAGATTAGGTGACATACCAAAGGCTAGAGTTGATAGCTAATCTGTTTCCAACAATTACCACCCAGAAGCACTAGTAAGGAGTGAAATGAAATTTGAACATATAGGTTTATAACTACAATACAAAAATATAAGCAGAGCAAGTAGTTTTACATTATTAGCTTTGCATTTTTGCAAGTTTTACTAGTACTGCACAATGTGTATGATCTTATTTGCTCTTGTACTGCACTTACTGTGTTTGCAAAATTATCAGAACCAAAACTGTCACAACTGTCATCAGAGGATGAGGATGTTTCCATGGGAATCAGTTTCGTATTTCGAAAGGCTGTGAAGTTTCTCCTTCCTGAGCAACCTCGGCGCTACAAAAGAACAGCAACACCATTAAGAAGAGACCTACTGCAGCATAGTAGCTTTTTAGAATATCATTTTATTGCAGGTTAGGAGGTTTGAACGTTTTAGGATGTTTAGCAATGTTGAATGCAAGTCAGAAAACTAACACCAGCTTTGAAATAAATCTCAAATCTAGGAATGACAATAGTTTTTACTCTGATACAGTTCTGGTCATTGTTATAGATGAGTTTCGTTCGGTACTTAAGAATACTTCTTTTATGCAAACAGACAAGTGGAAATAAGCACATAAATCATGTCATTCCCCACTCATCACAGCCAGTGATGGGAAAAAAGTGCAAGTACACGAAAAGTACCCAGAAATCTACTTTGATTCATTTATTACTTTTAGTTTGAGTCGAACACTAAATACTCCGCAGCTCTTAAGGAAGGGCCAAAGAATCCTACCCAGAAATTTGAAACAACTGTTCTAGACAAAGCAGATTGCTGTTTTGTTCATTTTGCCACCGATTTAAAAGACTTTTTTAACGGGCTTCAAGTTTTCCTTTCCCAGGAAATGTTTCTACTGGCAGTGACTAATTGTATCCCCTGAGGGCGGCATCGAGGCCGGGGTCAGCACCCACCCTGAGGCGCTGCCCTTCACAGGCCCACGGGCCAGCCCAAACGCTGGACAGACAGGGCTTAAACAGCCGCTGCCCGGGCCAACCTGGAGCCCTCCGTCCTGTGCCGAGCACCGCTCTGCCCGCGGCTGTTCGCTCCAGTTCCGCCGAGCAGGGAGCAGGGCTCGGCCCGGCCGCCCCTCACACAAAGGGGGCGGTTCCCGGGGCCGCGCCTCAGGGTGTGCGCAGCCGGGGGCGCCGCGCCGGGCCGGGCCGGGCCGGGGGCTCAGGGACCGGGCAGCCCAGCCCCGGTGACCCGGGGCGGCCAGGGGCTCCAGACACGCCCGACCCCTCGGGCGCGGCCCCGGCAGCGCCTGTCCCCGCCTGCCGCTAAGATGGTGCCGCCCCGCACACACGCGGCCGGGCCGCCCGCCCGCCGCCTCCACCGCGCCGAGCCCTGCGCTCCTTCCCGCCCGTCCCGTCCCCCGCAACACCGCCCCACGCCCCTCGCACGTGGCTCCGGGCCGCCAGCTCCCCGCCGAGCGCAACTCCCAAGCCGAGTCCCCTACCCCAGTCGGGCGGGCAAGGGCACGGCGGCGGGGCAGGAGCCCCGAGGCTGCCGGTCCGACTGGTGGGGCTGCCCCCACGTCGCTCTCCCTGGGCTGCCCAAACTGAAGAGCCCCCCCACCCGACCCCATCAGCCTTCCGCAGCGCGGCTCGGTCCGGCTTGCCCGGGTTCGCAAGACCCCGGAGGGTCCCGGGAGCGGCGGCAAGCGGCACAGCCTCCCACGTCTCAGCGACCCAGAGCCGTGCGGCGAGCCCGGCGGGCAGCGGCGGCCGCAGGCAGCGCTCACCTGCGGGCGCGGCGGGGCCATGCTGGCGGCGGCGGCGAGCGCGGGGAACTGAAGGTTCGCGCCAAAGCGCGGGACCGCGGGGGGCGGGGCCGGGGCGCCTTTCCCGCGCTGCCGCCGCGTCCTGGCAGATGCAGCGCACACCCCGCAGGGTCCGCACCCGGCGGGCTCGCCCTGCGCCCACCCGCCCGCCTGCCTCTGCTGAGCAGCTCATTAGGGCTCCCGCGATGTCCCCGAAGGGGCCAGTGCGAAGGTCCCCTTTTTTTTTCTATTCGCTATTTGAGGTTTGTGGAGCTGCAAGGACCTGGCCTGTGGCGCGAAAAGCTCCCGGGCAGAGCGCGGCGGGACTCGGGTGCAGACGGGGGGGCGGGGGCCGCGCCCACTCGTGCCCAGCCGGGGCCCGCTGGGAAGTCTCCGTGGTCTCTAGCTCTCTCTTTTTTCTTTTTTTTTTGTTGTAAGTAATTTTATATGCGAACCCTAGGTTGGCTTCACTTGGAGATAAACCCCCTAAACCTGCCAGTTTTCAAAGGCAGTGGGGCTTCTTCACGACAGAAGCCAAGCGGCTGTGTCCTGGCTGCCCCCAGCAGCGCAGTACGAGGGCCCTGTGTCCCAACACCCGCCCGCAGCGCCCAGGCTGCCCTGAGTCCCACGGGGAATGTGGGCACTCACCGGGGCCCCGCAGATCTGCCTCGGGAGTGAGACTCGGGGTGACGCCTCTGCTCCTCGGGTAACTGCAGTTCAACAATCTTACAGAGAAGCTGGCTGCCTTGCCCTTTGCAACCACGATACCATTTGAAGACAGACCAGAAGAAAACAGATCGGTCATTTTAAACCATTTTTGGTAACATTCATAATAGCACATTAAATCAAGAACAGCCGTTACACACAGCAGAATAACTGCTACGTGGTATTTGGCACGGGAGAAGCCCTGAAGAAGCTGTATGGGATTTGTGGCCCTGGTGTTTGCTATAATCCTGTGTTTATCCTGTGGTTTGAGCAGGGCTCGATAGCAGTGCAGCTCTTGCTGCTCAGCATTTCCAGGGCGCTCCGTGACAGCAGTGGGCTGGCGCGAGGAGGCCGCGTGCGCGTGCAGACCTGTGCCCGTGTAACACAAACCACAAATCATCTCTGAGCCAAAGCCTCTAAATAGGCTACAGCACAACAGGGGACAAGAGCCCTCACGGAGGTGTTCTGTTTTCTATGGGCATTATTCTTCCTGTGCATGCTGCAATCTGTCACGTAAAAGAATCTCCATTTTAAATAAGCCCATAATTACATACTTACCTGCACTGCTGGCTTCTCAGCACTCACACAAAAGCAGATGAACTAAACTGGTTCTCCAGAGACCAGACAACACTCCATTCCTCTAAATCCACATTAGTGGAGGATTGCCACCCAGGTGGCTTCCGAACAAGACAGCTCAGCTGGGAAGAGGGGGGATGTTTTTTGAATTTTGATGTAGTTTTACTTCTTTCAGAAAAAAGAAATCTACAAATACTAGTTTACTTTCATGGAAGAAGAGATCCAGTTTATCAACAGTAAAAGCCCTTAACATCTTGAATCACAATTATCAGAATTTTACTAGAGAAGTAGCCAACCTTCACAGCTTTTAAGAGCATAATATGAAATGTTATGGATGGCACTAGCTGAAGCAAAACTTCAGACTGCAGTTAATTTTCCATTTAATGCTTAATGCAAACAGCATTCTTCAAATCTTCAATCTACATATGTAGTCAAATGGCTTTCAAATTAATAGGCCAGAGCAGAGACTTTGTGGGGGAATCGAGACAGGACATTTTGTGAACTGTATTGTCAGGGAGTTTTTTAATATGCGAAAAATAATTATTTTACTGAAAATTGTATATATCACATATTTTGCCGATGACTGGAGAGAAGGGAGCAGGAAAGGGAAAAGAGCATATATGTGAAGGGCAGAGGCTTCCCTTCCTACAGCACACAGCAAGGGTAGCAGAAAATGAAGGTCTGCAACTCAGGGGAGTTGTTGTGACCTGTGTTGCTGTGATCTCCCCTGTTTCCATCTTCACGGTCTGCATGCCCCTGCTCTGCCCTGCAGGGCCCAAGTGCCCTCAGTGGATGGGCAGAACAAAATTCCAACTGGCTTTACCATGATGGAAAAAGCTTTTCTGTGTTTGTCAAGACAGAGGCAGCGCCACTGTCCTACATCTGGCTATTGACAGTAACTAAAGACATGCAAAGCTGAACTCAGGTGAGCATTGCCGTTTCAGCCACGCGGAAATTAGGCTAATGTGAGTGGAGGAAAGCATCCCTGCCCGTTCAGTCCCCCGGTCATGGTCCTGCACAGCCTTTCCAGCAAGCTCATCCCTCAGGGCTCACGTGTCAGCAAAGATCATCTGGAGTATTTTATCAGGTCTTTGCAAGACAATAGTCTGTTAATGTCTCGTCTGTCCTTGAAATGAGCTGTCAATTCCTGGTAGCAGTCCTTGGAAGACTTGCTAAGGGAATAGTCTGAAATGATGGAGGGACATGCAGTGGATTGAGCGTGCTTTCTGCAGCTATCTGGGGGAATCAAAGCTGTTTACATGTTAGGAGCTTCAAGCAGTAGCAAGAACGTGGAGCTCCAACAATAGCTCCATTGTCAGAAACAATGGATGTGACCTTTGGTCTGCTGGGACGAAGGACGAGTGCTGTCCTCCGTGTCACCCCGCGGATTTTGGCTGTTGGCATTGTCGCACGGCTTTTCTCTCTGGAGGCAGGGCTCCTGCTGCCCCGTCCCTGGCTCTCCCACACACTGCCTATCTTAACTGTGCTCAGCACTCTTTATGCTCCTTTCCCTTCTTTTTGAATTGAAGCAATACGTTTTTACCTGCTGTCGTGAATGAGTGTTTTAGGACACTCAAAGAATCCCTGGCAAAGGTATCAGCAAAAGCATGTTTAATAAAAAAGCCAAAGCATAACAAAGCTCATTGGCAAGGTTCACTCTGCTGCTTACTAGATGGTTAAAGCACACAGAGAAAAATTATACTGGACTCTAAAATCAGACTAAAACTAAAATCAACCAAAAATTATCTACATTAAAAAAGGGTAAGGCTGAGAACGAGCAAGGATAAAAAAGAATAAGGGAGACCCTCCCATTGAGTCACAAGGTTCAGAACGGACTTCCGTGCCTAACTCAGCCCCACACTTGAAAAATGATTTAGGCCTAAAACTTTTAATGGCACTTAACTGTACTTAATCGATAGCTTAATGCTAAACAATGTAACGAAAGTTTCTTACAGAATTTATTATATTACAACAGTAACTCAGTAATAGGCCTAACTTACAAATCTAAAGTAATTAAGAATCTAGGAGAGCAACATCCATAGTACATTTGCTATAGCATATTCACACTCACAGACAGACCCAAAGGACTACATACAAGGTATGTACATTTGAAGAATTCCCCCTGAATTCAGCAAAGTGCTCTCATCAGATGCCTCTGCATCTCACGGCACAAAGGGAGGAGTCTCAAGGAGTGGTTCAGGCTCCATTGATGGCTATTGGTGTCAGTCCCCCAGGTATGGCAAACGTGAGAGTTGTCTGGCTCTGAGAGGCCCCACTCAGGGGGAGGTGCTGGTCACAGCCTGCTGTAGTCCAGGAGGGCTCAGAGGCTCTCACTTAGGACTGCTCCTTCATAGGGTCACAGAACAGTTGGCTTTAGTCATAGTAGTTTTCCATCCTGGACACAATTTGGGTCAGTAATTTTGTTTGAAAGTCTGGTAACAAAAATGTTGTTCCACTTGGGTTGTTAGTCAGACAAGAAAAATCAGTTTTCAAGGCTGTTTGTCAAAAACAGCTTCACTAGAAAGCATAAGCTCCTGGGAGCAGGCAGTGTTTCTGATAAGCTCAAGAGGAGCTTAGCCCAGGTGTGTTTGTCAACGCCAAGGCTTAATGAGTGTTTCTGAGATCACAGTATGGCCCAAGGGTGGGGATGCACCATGACACTTGCCTAAAAGTGCATGTGGATACATTAGTTAATGTTTGTGTGGTGCTGGTATTTATTGTGATGAGACTTGGAGAGTGACACATTTATAGATGCAAGCATTTAAAAAGGGGAGAGTTTGGATTCTCATGGCCACAGAGTACCCATAGCACAATGCAGTAACACATATCTGATCTGATAGAAAAGAATAAGATTGCAGCCACTAATGACAGTAATTAAAAATTTCTGTAAGAGCTGTCCAATCACCTCTTCATCCAAGCAAATTATAGTGTTTTATTGAAACCATTAGTGCAATAAAATGAAGCTAAAAACATTAAAATAATCAGACATTGATTTATGATGTAAATTGTAAATCAGTAACCTATAACACACACTAATTGTTTTTTTCTCTCCTGTAAGGTGTGTTTCTTGAAAAGATCTGATCAAGCATATCTATTTGTTCACATGTCACCCTCCAGTGGCTCACACTACTATACAAGACATAATAAGGTGTATAATCAGGTAACCTGCTATTGATTGCAATCCAGACAAGACACACTTGTTCTTACACAGAAGCAGGAGGATAGCCACTTTGGGAGATTTAATTACAGCTAGACCTCTACGGGTTTCCCGGACATAAATTTTTATTAGAGTACCTTTTAAATGTAAATATTTCAACCCTGTGCTGTGATAGGTAGAATCAGATTTTGTAAAATAAATATAAGTTTACAAAAATAAATTTTTGTAAAATAAATATAAGTTAAATATTTAACACATACAATCAGTTTCTAGTAAGACCAACAGTACCAGCTCCATAAAATACCTCCACAATGCAATTAGTATCTTTCTCCTTTTTTCTCTTTCCAAGGAGAAATTGGTTTTCTCCTTTTAGTTTAGCAGGTTTGTATCTCCTTGTGCTTTGATTTTATTGTTAGTAAAGGCTGAGTGCCAATGCATCCTGCATGTTGAATTGAACGTGATCATGTCCAATCCTATCCGACACTGTGTTTCTTTGGCACAAACTAGCAAGACCACAAAAATTTAAAGAATAAGAGAAGGAAAACCGAAGGATTAATAGAGATCAGTGTCAGAAAAAGTGCAGTTGATACTACATTCATCGGTGCACTAAGAGAATGGCTGAAATGTGGTCATTTTTGATAGAAACCTTAATGATTGTTCCAAATGTAAGTCACAGCAGATCATTTGGAGCCCAGAGCATTATGGTGCGCATTATGGGAGTGAAATTACAATGCTCATTTGATTATCCTGTAGCCATTCCACAAAATGCACAGCAAAAAATGTTGATCAAAAGTAGCTGGTTTTGATATGCAGTAGCCACTTTTAAAAGCTCAAGATCCCAGCCCTCCCATTGACGGGCATTGATTTTTATTTCCCTTTGAAAACGCAAATTACATTTAGTCACATCATAAAGAAACCATTTATAAAATGTTCTGCAAATGTATAGCTGTGGGAAACAGAAGGCTCTCAGGAAATAACCAAAATACTTACCGTAGTCTGGTTTTTTGCCCTTTTATATAAGCTTTGCCACTGCCTTTTTGCAAATGTTGATCTGCAGTGCCTCCACCAACCTTCAGCAAGATGTGGTTGCTGGGAGAGGATGGGAGTGGGAGGAGAGGTGCTGGCATAACCTCCCCAGGGATCTCTGCCCAGGCGGCTCTCTCAGGAGGGAGTGAGCGAGGACAAGCAGGAAGCCTCCCTTCAGGGCTCGCTAGTGCCTGCCGGAGGTCCCAGGGCACATCTCAGGTTTCCAAGCCCTTGGGTGTTTTCACAGCATGAGGGAAACGCCCTCTCTGCTGCAGGGAGCCCTGGCCTTGCTTGCTGAGGCACGAAAAGGAGTGTGCGTGTGTTGAGCCCCAGGAACATCGAGCCACTGCACCCTACACAGCACAGTGTCCGTGTCCCCGCCCGCCAGCGCCGGCCACAGAGCCGGCAATGCCCGGGAGGAGGCTCCGGCCCGGGCGGGGACGGCAGCAGCGGCTGCGGCTGTGGGAGCGTGGGCGCTGCTGCACTGGAGCGGCACTGGAGCTGCACTGGAGTGGCATTGGAGTGGCACTGGAGCAGCGCTGGAGCTCCAGGGACGGGCTGCACCCTTTAGCCCCAGCTCGTCTTTCTGTCAGGAGGGCACTGCCTGCCGGCGCCGTTCCTCTGTCCTCTGAGTTGTTAATCTTCTGCCCTGTATTTACATTCACTCAAACGTGATCTTGGCAGACCCTTATTAGTGTTATTGCCTTAATAGACTTCTCCTCTCTAACCTCTTAACTTTTTGCAACAAACTGGCTTGAGCTGCTAAGCATGGCAACTCATTAGGTAAGAATATTATGTAAAAACCCCTCTATGGTGGACACATATACAGAAAATAATTCTGTCAGATGTAATTTTCAGAGGTAGCACAGCTATTTGATTCCATTTAGTGGCATGAGATGCCAGGAGGTCTCTCAGTTTGGGGTTTTTCCACAGTTACATAAGTCACTGCCCGTCTTTCCCAGCTTAAAGTAATAATAAAAATAATAATAATTATTATTATGTCAAAGTGCAAAGCACAATCAAAAAAATCAATTGCATATATTTGATGTACAGTCCAGTGTTCTTGGCAGCAAGTCTGTGAGTTATAGGAAGTCTTAAAATACGTGGGGTTTGATCCTGAGCAGCAGTGGCTGAGCTAGAGAGCAGGACAGAGGGGAGGGGTGCCATGGCTGTTGCTCTCAGTGGGGCAACCTCTGCTCCTTAAATCAGCTCAGCAAGTCGCCACATTCTGGTCAGCATGCTGTCATACATGGCCAACTGCTGGAAAATAATCCGTGGGAGCAGGTAAGATAGAGCAAAACTGCAGTAGCCAGCTTTTTTCTTTAAAAAGTAAACCATGTCCCAAAGCACCCATCCTCCTTTCACAGCAAGAAAGGTTCTTGCAGGTTCTCATGGGGCAGTAGCTCAGTCATGGCAGTGCTGGGGGGAGGCACAAATGGGCACTCCCAGCTGATTGGGGACTGTGTTTGCTTTCTCTAGCATTTCATGGAAATAAACCATCCAGCAGCAGCAACACCTGTGAACCCCATCCCTGAAAACCACTGGGAGCATGGCAGTGTCCTGTCCACTGGTGTGGCATCACTGAGATCAGGGTGTGGGTGGGGAGACGGAGGGGCTGCTGGCATCCCCCTGCTGAAGGCAGTGCTCAGCACATCAGTGCAGGATGAGCAGTGCCCAGTCATCCCTTCCCAGGCAGGCAGAGTGGCCAGGTTCCCCTGAGCACAGGGGCACGGCGTGCCATGGCAGCTGTCAGACAGGCTGAAACCCTGGGAGCTGCATTTCCCAGCAAAAAGGGGTTGGACAGCCACCTCATCTCCCCTCTCCCATCGTTACTTCCATTTATCTTCCTGACAAGAGCAGCACAGGCACTATGTTTTGGTATGTCTGTCGAAATCAACAAAGCAACAACTAGAAATGTCAGAAGAGAGAGAGGTTACAGTGTTGCTCAAATAAAACCCTGAGCTGGGGGAAATTCCTGCTCAGGCCATAGAAAGCGACCTCTGCAGCTCCTCCATCCTGGGATGGACTGACAGTCTGCTCATGTCACAAGGGGCTAGGGTAAAGAACAGCCTGGAGTTGTTTATGATTTTGGTGCCCCTTGGACAGTTCAGTGGGCTGTCATCTCTGTGACAATCGTCCTGTGAATTTGCAAAGGCTCTGTGGGAAAAGGCTTGTGTGAGAGGTTGAGCTGGGCAGCAGGTTACTCCGCCATTTTATACTCTCACCACTCAGGCAGATGAAAAAGCCCTTTGAGCATCTCTCCCCCTTTGAGAAGATCTCTGGCTCTTGACCAAGCTGCCTGTGGGCAGCCCCCTCGTGCCCTGGCTGTGTGTAAACAAAAGTGGCCTGTGTTTGCAGGCCTGGGCAATGTTTTTGCTCCAGGGAGTCCCACATTCACATGCTGCCCTGCCTAGGAGCAGGGTTCCACAGGCACTTGGATTGCCAGCTGGTTCACAGCACAGCAGCATGTGTCTCTGACCTGCAGGACACAGGGAACAAGTGCCTGGAGAGTGCAGCTCCGTGCCAAGCTGCTGCTCTGGCTGTCACTCCCTCTATGGAGCAGGTCCCCTGGACACTCATCTCTTACAGCCAATCCTGATGGCAGTGGCAGGTACCCCAGTGCTGTTGGGGAAACCTCTGTTCTTAGGAAGCCAATTTACAACAGGGTCAGACCCAGCTCTGGGCCACCAAGCTGAAGAACGATTGATACCCTCAGGTGTAAGAGACTACTTTCCATCTTCCTGTTGTTCTTTCCTTCCTTTTTTAAAAAGACATCCTTAGGTATATGGGAAAGAAAAAAAAAAAACCAAAAAACCCACATTGAAACAAATTGAACCATTTGTCTTGTTGGCAGAAAAAGAAAGAAGTCTTTTTGCTCATGCCATGAAGACATCAGTGGTGGAGGTAAAGCCTGTAAAATTTCAGAAAACCAAGGACCATGATGCTGAGGATAACCTGCTCTTCCTGTCTGAACTGAGCACTGTTTCCTCCCTCACAACCCACTGGCAGGGTCAAGAACCAATTGCCGGGGAGAGATGCTGCTGTTCACCCTGATACTTTCCTGCTGATGTCTGGCATCCAGAGGGAGCCGGGAAATTCTTGTGATTCCCACAAGATCCAGAGTAAAATGCTGCTGAATGAACAAAAAGATTCTGTGTAAGCTCTGGCAGCAAGTCTCACATTCCGAAAAAAAAAAAAGGAAAAGAAAATTTGTATCTGGTTTTGTAAATGTTCTCTCAATTGGATGCAAATATTCACTCACCTTGGATGTCCAGTTCTGAATCTGCCTTCATGAGCTCTCTCTGCTATTTTTCATCATCCATTCCAGCAGGCATCTCAGAGCTCGCTTCTTACAATTCAGAGCATTTTAAACCCTGGAAAAGGAAAATGCAGGTACCTCTTGGGGATTAAGAAAACATCAACATCCATGCACGGAGACACAAGAGAAAGAAAAGCCAGGAAACCAACGGGCAGCTCTACAGCAGTGGTATTTTTGTGCCACTTGCAGAGTCAGCCTGGAGGGAGGGTGTAGCAGCTGCAGCATTGCCAAGGATATGTGTGTGGATGGAGGGCAGTGTGTCCAGCTCCTGGAGTGCAAATCTAGACATACTGGGACTTAAATGACTTAAATATGGTTTGCTTTAACAGACTTGTAGGAAAACCCCGAGTGAACATCACATGGCTCCTTTCCAAAGAGCATTTCCTGAGGTATAGTTGTCCAACACAGTCTGATTTTACACATTGCTGTGCATGGTCTTCTAGCTGCATGTTAGTAAAACATGAAAAAAATAAGGCTCAGCTTTGTAAAGTACTGGGGGTGTGTGTGAAAATGTAAGCACATTTTTATTTATAATGAATTATCACCAAGATAGGGAGTAGCCACATTAAAAGTGATAAAAACAAGACAGAAAACTAGATCTTGCTAAAAAAATTTTTTTACAAGTTCACTCACTGTTGCTTTAACCAGCGATGCTGGTACAGCAAAAGGATTTCTAATCAGTCACTAATGCATGATTGTTTAATTTTAATGGGCATGATCAATACCATCCGCTCCTTCTTTAAATGCTAATGAACACTTTAATACAACAGATGTGGACAAACAGTACATTGCAGATTAAAATTAGGCACGGCATTAAACAGCTCACAAACAGCAGAGGAATCCTGCTGGACATCTTGACAAACAACCACAGGCAGCTGAGAAATCTTGAAGTGCCACCAGCAGCCCACAGTGTCTCAGGCTTGTATAACTACACTGCCATCCTGATCACCCTAGAAGAGAAAGGTGCCTTTCCAAACCCTTGCAATTTCTTTCCTAGGATTTGTGCAAGCCCAACTGTGATTCCTGAGATGCCCATCCAAATTTTAATAACACAAGCACATTTCTAGCAACTACTCTCAGGTACAGTTACTATTAGTTGTTATCCTCCAGCCCATTTTGGTCATGGCAAGAAATGTCAGGGAAGGATCCCCAACCTAGACAAAATCCCCGTCCCCTGCTAAATTGTGACAGAGAAACATCCAGTGCTGGATTGTCCATGTTCCCCAAATTAGTTGTCAAGTTCAGTAAACCAGGGCCAGAAGCTGGGTTACTAACTAGCTTTCAGCCAGTTTGAAGCCATAAGAAAATGGCAAACTTTGTTACCATGGGGCATCACATGCAGCTGAATTCACTTCAAGGTAAAGCTTCTACTTTTTCTGCTCTTAACTGTTGTCAGAGGAAAAGGCACTTGAATGACAGAGATCCAGTTCCTGACACCTGGTGTCATTTGTGTCTTGCTCCATTGGTTTTGGTGGACCCTGTCCTGAATTCATGAATTGTGAGTCCCAGTTCACTTTGGTAGGTACTGGAAACTCACCCCAGGGCTCAGCCCTCACTGGGGCTGGTGGCAGTCAGAGGAAGGAGAGCTGCATGTACCCACAGGAGTGGCCTTTGTGTGGAGCAGGGAATTTACATCCTTTAGAACACCAGAGAGCTGTGGTGATACCCCCTCACCCTGAGCAGGTGACGTGCCAACAGCTCTGCTGGCATCACTCACAATGGTGCCAGTGAGTACCACCTGGGATGGATGGTGTGCAGCACCCTGTTCAAAGGCACCTCTAATTTACAGCTCCTTGGCTTTCAGAGTGTGCCATGCATTGCTTTGGGTTCAGCTTCCTTTATCTGTTTCTTCCCTTTTTTCTCTCTTGCATCTTGTGAAACCCAAACTTTTTTTTCTCCTTTTTAATTGTGTGAAATCAACTTGGAGTGAAAAGGCCACGAAGAAACTTTCTGACGCCAACTGAGTCTAAGCTGTGTCTTTGTTCTCAGCAGAGCTGAAGACCACATTAATCAGAAACTTTGCTGACCTTGTCTTTACTACCTGAAGACTGAAAGACAAAAGCGACACAGTCTGGCCACATTTAAAAATTCAATTAAAAAATACCAGCTGCACAGGGATAAATATTATCATAGACCTCAGTGGGGTTAGTTGTAACTCTGATAAAGGCAATGCCTTCTTCTCACTCTATTTTAATTTTTTTTTCCCCAGAAGAATAAAGCCTAGTTTTTGATTCTCCTGATTAAGACAACTGTGTACGTGACAGTGTGCTCAGTGGTGTTGGGTAACTAATGTTGGGGCTTTTCATAAGGAAGAAAGTAAGGAATTCCTGAGAAGGGATGGCAAGCTGAAAGTGGAGAACTGAAGCTACTAAAGTGGACCTGTAGAAAAATGTCCCTGTGTCCCTTTTTTTCAACTACGCTGGTCTGATAAAACTACTACTTTTTCCTATAGCCCTGGCAAAAGCAGACTAGACAAGGGGTGAGGAGACCCTGCTCAGAGCTGGACTCAGCATCTAGAGGCAAAGTGAGGTGAGGAGAGAGGCAACAGCACAACGCTCCTAAGGATGAAACAGAGAGCCTTTCGTTGTGACACCTGGCTGTGCCTTACGGATTTTATTTTTGAAATATTAAGCAAATGAATGGATATCCAGTCAGCTGAGAACATGAGCAGCCAAACAGAGGGGAGAAAACCAAATGAAATCCCTTGGTGCTGACAGTGACAGGAGGAGAGGTGGTAGCTCTCCCTGTCCGCTGGCAGGCCCCAGCCAGGTGGGTACCGGCTTCGGTGCAGCAATTAAATAGGAGCAGGGTTGTCTTCTCTATGTCGAATGTTCAGTTAAATAAAGGGCCAAATTCCTCTCAGAACATCCTCCGGCCCCGCCAGCTCCCCCTGGCTCTCTCCTTTCCCGGCTTGCCGGCAGCCTGCCTGTGGGGTTTCCTTGCGTGCTGCACCTTTATCCAGCCGCCCTCGCTGGCTCTGCTCTCCCCTTCGCCCCTCCTGGGCTCGCTGTCAGCCTGCGGGGGCATGCCGGGGATGGCCGCGGGCTGCGGAGAGGCACGGGGGTACCTGCGGGGCTGGGAGGCCGGGGGGGCCGCTGGCACAGGAGTCCTGCTGGGCCTCCCCGAGGGCCGCGGGGGCACCGGGGAGTTGGTGCCGCTGCGCCGCCCGCCCGAGGAGCTGCGGGAGGCAGCGCTGTGCGAGGCGTTCCTGCCTTGGCCAGCACTCCTGTCCCTCTCCGAAGGGGTGTCAGAGGCTGTGCTGGAGGCGCTGCTCCCTTTTGAGTTCAAGTGAAGATTCGAAAGGTTTCTCATCAAACTGTGTGACAGGGGAGAGGAGTTCCTCGAGTGGCTGATGGGTGTGAAGTGGTGAGTGACGGGAGCGCGTGTCCTCCTGACGGCAGCGGCGTACGAGTCCTGGTTGCGGAGGTAGGGCAGGTACTGGGTGACTGTGCTGGGGCTGTGCGGGTGGCCGTGCTGCAGAGAAATGGCTTTTGCTATCTGCTGCATGCGCAGCGTCTGCATCCACTGACTGTCCGTGCCTGGCAAGGAAATGGAAACAGAGTCAGCTTTCTGTGCATCAGTGGAAAACTGCTCTCAGGTTTACCGAAGGTGTGAGGTTAAGTACCAGGGCTTCTCTCGGAAGAACCTCAAACCACCCTTCCCCTCCCATCTTTGCAGCAAATAGTCCTAGGTTTGACTATGTTCAGTGTTATAGTTGAACCTAATGTTGGGCTTTTAAAATAGCAAGTGATACAAATATTCCTGATGCCACTGCAGATTATGGGGTTTGGACTAGAAGACAGTTACTGAGCCATCCACTTGGCTGTTCAGGTGGGTTCCCACTCCCAAGTGCCTCCTGGTCTTTAGCATCCAACCTGGTTTTAAACATGCCCTATGATGCTCTTGGCAACCTCAGCAGATTTCTCCGCAGCTTTCATTACAAAAGAGCAGGCACAGAGGTCACCCCAAGGTACCAGGACTGCTGCCACATTGCCTTCCAGCTGCATCTCTCCCATCCGGCACAGAGAGGAAAGGGTGCAGAGCCAGTGCAAATGCCAGCTGCAGCAGCCACATTCACCTCCTCTGCCTCCGATTTATTTTCAAACTACTACATACCACAAAAACCAGAGCTACTTCAGTTGTTGTTGCTGCTACAAATTCAGAATTCAATCTACTTTGCATCCAGCTTCACACAGAAAATCGACTCTGTATGTGGAAAAGCCAGTGAGGCATCAGGCTTCAGCCAGGCTGGCTCAGACAGTGCTTAACTGTGAGCAACTCAGGGTATTACAGTTCCCTCTACACCTACTGTCACAGCCCTGGGGTCGTAACAAAAGTTGTAGCTTTCAGAGATCACACTGAAGTGGTTTTGAAAGTCAGTCCTGTGGTTTCCATGAAAGCCTTTAGCAAATACAATAGCTGTAAATTTTCCATTTGAACTGCAAGGGCTGCCTGGTTTGCTACTTTGTGGGTAGAGCAGAGAACAGGAATTCCTCTTATCTGAGGCCACAGCTCTGGCCAAAGACCCATGGGGAGCAGCTAAAATAATTTTGTTCTAGAGAGATTTGAATGATTTGTCCTTAAAGATTGCTAATATCATTCCAACAGGAAAGCATAACCCTTGCTGCCTCTCGCTTGAACACTCCATTGACCATGGGGAGTTTTGTGGGAGCTGGATAGTGGCTCTGTCCTCATTAGGATAGCTCCTGTTAAAATGTAATGGATGATCTCTTCCACTCCTCTTTTCCCCAGACTTACTTTGAATCCAAAGAGATTTAAATCACTTCAGCTTATTGTCAAGTATGTCAAAAGGAAACTGTCTTTCCTGTCATAGTGTGTGTGACACCGACACAGCAGATAGCTCCATCTGCACTTAGAGGTGAACCTTCTTTCACAGAAAGACAGATGGGAATTGCCTCCTCTGCTTCTTAACCTCCTTGAAAGTCATGATTTCAAAAGAAACAGGCATGCCAAAATGTACCTGTTAGACACTCTTGCCTCTGCCATTCCCCTGTGCTCTCCTACCAAGGCTGTGGATGTGAATCACAGACCTCATAAACCTGGAAACAGCAGGCTCAGGACTCAAGTTTGGTTCTTCATTTGTTATCAATGCTCAGGTGGCCATCACATGCCCCATGGGACCTCCCTGAACAAGGGGCTCCCTTCAGACTGTTCAGTTCTTGCTCCTGACAGCCAACAGCAGTTGGCAGCCCAGGATCCAGCTGCCCAGCAAGGATCTCCCAGTGTGCCCGTGGGGTTGCCTCTCATGGGCTGGGGGGCTTCTCCCTCACATGGTCTCTGGGCCACCAACTCTGTGCACTGAGTTCCATGCTCTGTGTGGTAGCACGGAAGTGGTACCTTCACTGCTGGTTATTTTAGCCTATTAGACAGGTATTATCCTTACCTTTGTGCTTGGACTTGGTGATCTTTTAAACCTGGGATAGGTGGTCTGGTAAAGAAGACAGGCCAGAAGGTTTGCTAGAGCTGAGGCACAGCTTTCGTGCTGGCTGGTAACCCACCTCCTCTGAACTGTGCCTATTCAATTGGCTGCTGGCAATACATTAGTGCTTCCAGTAACTCCTCCAGTGTGCCAAAGGGACAGACAAGCTCTCCCACCACTCACTGAAAAAAAGCAACCATTTTGGCTTACAGAGACTGAGCCAACCTGTGAAGATACACACGCTTGGTATGGCTGCAGGGCTCATCACCCCAACACCAGGGTAACCTCTATCAGCAAAGCTAATCTGCAGTAAAGATGGATCTTTTAGGACATGCTCTAAGTTTCATTTGCATTATAAAATGTAATTGTGTTGCAAATGGATCACAATTGCTTACGAATAAGCACATCCACTTTAGATGTGTCTGTAGTCCCAACCCAGCACCTCTCAATTCACAGGGCCATTCTTCTACAGTTGCCAGTAGTGTACAAAATTGAGAAGTTCCCACTCTGCTCACTGGTATCTTGTTCCAGCTCCTCTATTGCCCCTCAGATATCCCAACCCAAACACTTCTGAAGCCCTACTGTGAACTGAAAGAGAAAAACAGCTTGGCTAACAAACACCTTTACAAAACAACAGCAGATCTTAAAGGCAGAACTGTGCTAGAGTCAATTGAGCCGAATGTGAATCTGTCAGCAGCATACATTCATTGGGAAATGAAAACTGCATTGTAGAGCCCACTGCATTATTAAACATATCTCACTGAACAAATCAAGCCCCAGAAGCCATAACAAACACCATTCCAGAAGTCAGATAATGATGAGCCATAGCTGGCTCCAATGGGCAAGCTGAGCTGTGGAAGAAGAATGCAGTGGGAAAATTCCCACAATTCCTCAGAGAAGATCAGGATGTCAGGAGCACTTGTGTCTGCCAGGCTGGCAGTTTTATACTTGTCAAAAGAGTGAATCATCCACAGGGGACTTTCTGCTACCCTACACGCAGCTTCTGAGGCTACAGCCTCAGTATGTGAGTCCCCTGCAAGGGCACTGGCCAGAGCAAGAGCTCCCATGCATCTCTAACAGGAGGTGCCCTTTATCCAAGCACAATATCCGTGCAAAGCTGTGTGCTGGGTGGCTGAGGGTGGGAGGGAACAGCTGGCCAAAGCACTCCAGTTGAGTTTGAGCTTATCACCATGGACTGCTTCCAGCCTGCTTCCTACAGGAGCATACAGGTCATGCCCCTTACCCTTCAGACACAGGGAACAGGCACCCCTAACAGGGGAAAAATGGATCTGATGGCCACCAGTGTAAGCAAGTTAATCAGGGACATCCAGACTGGAGGCAGCCTGGGCTGCAAAGATCATGCATTGGTAGGGTTGGCAGTTCTGAGGGACACGGGTCAGCTAAAGTTAGGCTCATGAATTTTAGGAAAACAGACTTCCAGCTCCTCAAGGACATAGCCAATAGGATCCCCTGGGGACAAGGGAGTAGAATAGAGCTGACAGATCTTTAAGGAAGTTTTCAATAGAGTGCAAGAGCTCTCCAGGAGCAAGAAACTGGGCAAAGAAGGCAAGAGACTGGTGTGTCTGAGTAGGGAGCTACTGATCAAAGTAAGGGGAAAGAAGCAAATGCATGGGAAGTGGAAACAAGGACAGGCAAACTGGGAAGAGTATAGACATGAAATTTGATTGTATAGGGATCTAGTGAGGAAGGCCAAAACAAAGCTGGAACTGAACCTGGCAAGGGATGCAAAGAATAACAAGAAGGGTTTCTACAGCTATGTTAACGAAGTAAGTTCAAAGGTGTGCCCCACTGATAAACAGCACTGGAAAATTGGTAAAAACAGATGGGGAGAAGGCTTTGTCTCGATCTTCAATGTCAGCCTCTCTTCCCACACCTATCAAGTCAATGGACAGCAGGAGCAAAATGCTTCCTGATCTTAACATCAGTGGACAAGAGAAGAGGTACAGATGTCATTTATCTGGACTTCTGTAAAGCCTTTGACATGATCCCCCCAACATCCTTCTCTCTAAACTGGACAGAGATGCATTTGCTGGGTGGACTGTTAGGTGGGTAAGGAATTGTTGAAGGGTTGCATCCAGAGATCAATGGCTCAGAGTCCTGGTGTACATCAGTGACAAGTGGTGTCCCTCAGGAGTCCATACTGGGACCAGTGTTGTTTATTATCTTCACCAATGACGTGCAGAGGGACCAAGAGCACCCTCAGCACACCTGCAGGTGACACCAAGCTGAGCGGGGCGGTTGATGTGCTTTGACTTTCTGCTGTTCTCCCCATACACACCCTGCCCATGTCAATAATAGAGTTCACATGTGCTGCCTTACCTGAGTCAGATCTGCTGCGTGAATTCCCCTCCGAGTTGGGGAGTGAGGTCTGTATCAAGAGCTGCACTGCCTCAACCTCGTCCTGTGCTTTCACCTTGCTCCAGCAGATAGCTTGGATGTGCCTTGTGCTTTTGGGAGCTCTAACATCACTCTGCTCAGGAAAGACACAAGTGTGAGGATGTAATAACACACAACACGCTAAACTCCCCTATGAGGGAACTTCCACCAGTACCTGGCCGGCAGCAGTGGTTTCAATAAAGAGCCTGCTTTGCAAAACCACTTAGCTGTGATTTTATTACTGTGATTTTATTCAGAACTTAGCTAGTTCTGAAATATTTTTAGACTCTAGATAATTTTGGCTGGTACTTGTGATTATGCTAAAAATGTGGTAGTGAATAACTGCTTCAGTTCTTGTACCCAGTGGAGGAAAGATCTGAAGGCCTTCCTCTACAAACACAAAAATACATTTTACTAGTTCTATTAATGGGCTTCATATGTGCACTGCTTTCTGCTAAAAGAGGTAGAACTAAGCAGGTATTTTTGTAGGAGGATCCCCAACAAAATTTTCCTGGAACATCAAGCTCTTTGGTTTGCTGTTAAGGACCTATGACTCCTGTGAGAAACTTCAGCCTGAAAGAAAACTTCTTCACTTCTGAGACAAGCAAGCAAGGCCCAGGATTTCCCCATCACTCCATCACTGCCTGAATGCTTGTTCAGGACAGAGCTGAGTCTCATTTATTAACCTTCTTCTAACAGACAGAGTTAGTCTTTATAAAATCAGTATTTTACAAAGATAATTTCTATCACATCAAATTGTATTCTGGGTTTTATTTTATCTTATTCTTGATTTCTCATTTTCTTTCTTCTTCTGTTGCTTCTCTGCTCTCCTAATTAGCACATCATTGAAAAGATAAAAACCAGCTTCTTTAAATAATGCCAACAACACTGACCACTCCACTTCAAGCAAAAGGAGCTTTCATCCCTGGGAAGAAGAGCCATCCCAGGCAGCAGTTTGGGGCCATTGTCTCTGTAAACTTAATTCAGATTTTACTCTGAACTTTACATTTTACAATTAATTGCAGGCTGCTGAGACTTGATTATAGGATATAACAAAGCCAGAGGATGGTATTTTCACACCTCCTGTGTAGGTTTTATCTTGAATCAACTATTTTATTTGTTTCTTGGAGCTTACCTCATATGTAACAACACATTCAACAGACTGGTGTTCTTCTATGCCCACAATCCATTTCTCCATTACAAATGGTGGCTGGAAAAAACATGGTGGGAGTTTTATTAGGTGCTCTTCACCTCCCAAATGGTTTCTAAATCACCCAGAAGGTATTTACATTTGCCTCTCTTCATTCATTCCTATATTGTTAACATCAATACTTTTCTTAAAATTTCATGAGACAAAGCAATAGATTTTTGAAATATTTACTTCCTTGTTTACAAAGGGAAACTGAGAAGAGGTTTCCATACGTAACACACAGCAGATGAGACAACATGGAATGTTTTTGGGGGGGCATAAACCTTTTTCAGTTTTGAGCGTGTACCCTTTTTCTTCTGCTAGATTTACAGAGGAAAGCAAGAACAAATAGCTAGAAATTCTCAGAGACATTCCTTGACAAATATAAAAATGTTGAAGTATGTGAAAAGTTAATGTTACTGTATCTAGCTGTTAGTTTATTTAACTTCACACCTTTTTTAAAGAAAAAATTGAAATATCTAGGATTAAAATTAGACAGAAAACTAATCATAGTAATAACAACAGTCATAATAATAATAATAATAACCAAAAAAATCACAAGTGCTGTTCCAGAAATCACTAACTATAAAAATAGTATTAGCATGAATTAAATACTAGAATCTTTTTTGGCAAATATACCTATACCACATTTTCCTTAAAATTCTTACTGTTGACAATCTGCTTTTCACTTTTTCCTTTAGAAAAAATGACTAAAGGTTTCCCCCAAAGATTCACCCCAAAGATTCAAAGATTCTTTCCCCCCCCCAAAGATTCACAGTTAACAGCACTCAAGAGTTTGGGTGTTTTTACCAGTGCACATTAGAGCAGCATTCTAACTGGCAATCAAGCTGTATATTTTTTCAGTTAGAAATTTATTTTGTTAGCTATTATCAAGTGGAGCATATTAATAAAAACAAACAATTAATAGCTAACAAAATGCCCTCTGCATCAACAAAACTTCTGCTCCCTAGGGAAAAGCAGTCTGAATGCTTACTGATGAATATTTACGGGCAGGTTCTGAAACAGGGTAAACTGCCCAGTGACAATGAATTGCAGATGTTCAGTGCTGTACTGTCTGTGATGGGTTTCAGTCTTTGCAATCCACTGTTGCATGAAAGAGAGAGTTTTAGAACCAGGTAAAAGTTCTAAAACCATGCCAAAAAAAAAAAAAAAAGAGAGAAAAAACCCCACGAAACCCCCCAGATAAATCACATGAAGTTTCTGGAACATTTTAATTGGTTTATTTTCTTGAAAAATAAAGCAAATTTTTGAACATTCTTTTCATTAAAAGGGGTAATAAATTCAGATGATATAACATGGAATTAAAACAGGAAAATATAAATTAGTTCCTTCTCTTATTTGTCTATTGTTAACATTATTGTCAGACTAAAGGGGAACCAAAATACCTAACTCCTACTATGATACAATTCTATTTAAAATGTGCATTTTATTTAAAAGCTGTCAAGAGATTGAGCTTCTGCAAGCACAAAAGTCGACTGCTGTGGTATTTTAATGCCTTTGTTTGAGATCTGTGAATTCGTGAAAGCTCTAAGGCTGTAAATACCTTTGTCATCTTTAAAATCTCTACATCAGGTAGGTTAGTGTTGAATGTCACATCTTTTATGTAGGTTATTGCAATTTCATCCCCGTCCATCTCCATGTACATTTTCCATTTGCAATCCTATGAATAATAAAAAAAAAAGAATGCTAGATTGTTAGAATACAAATAGGAAGAAAAACCCCAACAACAAAACCCAAAATGAAACAAAACTGAAAGCCAAAACTACCTGAAATCTAATCCTCAGTATATGAAGGGAAAAAATAACCCAACGAGAAAGTCAAGGAGCATATACATATTTTAGGATTTGCTTGTTTGCAGTACAGGGTTGATAATGGAAAAGCCTCAGTTTTCTTGTTCCCTCTTCTCTTAGCTTAGCCAGCGAGGCAGCTGCCCCCTTGGCAGGTCTGGATGTCTTGCGAGGTGTGGTGTCCCTGAATGGCCCCAGCTGGACAGACAGCCTGCTGGAGCACAGGGCTTGGCAGCTCTGCACCCCCCCAGGACAGTGGAAGGAGCCAAGGAATTCCTGGTGAGCCCAGGAATAAATGACCAAAGTCTGTGCAACACCTTCAATATAATCACTCAAATAATGGGCAAAAGGATGAGCTTGTTATTGCAGCTCAGTTACTGCAGATACTGAGAGCCCAGCGAGGCACTGAGCATCCTCAACTTCTGCTTGCCTCCAATTGCACTATTAATTATAAAGAAGCTCAGCTTAGAAAATAATCACAGTAAGTCTAACAAACCACAGCAGTAAAAGGTATCCTTAAATAATCCCCTGAACTGAACAGGGGGTCAACATCCCACACTTTGCACAGGTGTGAGCCTGCAGAAAGTGACAGCTGGCAGCATCCTGCAGGACAACCCACATGGACTGAGTGCTGGAGCTGGGGTTCGTATCTGTGGCCAGGGAGGCTCCCACTGGGGACCAGAGACTGCCTGTCCATGGTGCAAACCAGCCAACATTTGCTGGTCTGCCCAGCAGGTGCTTTGGGGATGAGACACAGTGCAGTGCATTGAGCTCCTCCAATAATCAGTCCCCTGAAGGACCATTCTGCCAGTGAAGCAGACTGTCTCCACTTCCATATAGGAAGGAGGGAATCTTCCCTTCAGGGAGACAGGAGCTCCTCCAGACATTCCAGGGGTTCAGGGGTCTGTGTCTGCCACATGCCACCTGTAAGGCAGGCGTGGGCTCAGTGCTTGCCGGAGGCAGTCTTCACCTTGGTTTTGCTCAGAAAATGCAAAAACTTTCAGAGGGACACTTAGGGCCTCAGGCTTGTGTAAGCAGTTATTGGCACAGACAAACCTACAGCAACCTAAAAAGTATCCATGTGCACAGGTGATTATCTGTGGTGTTTGCACGTGCATCTCTCTTAAGTGTAATGTAGGAGGCCACCCCTCAGAGGGCTCAAAGCTTTCCATCACACACTGAATTGGCAGTTCCTAAATAAAAGAAAACTGAAATATAATAATTTCTGAACTGCAACAAGAAATTGTGCTTATGACAGCATTTGGCCCTGTGTGTCCATCTGTCCCCATTGAAAGCTTCCACATTTTACAAGCAGAGAGGGCAAGCGAGTTGGTTTTCGCACTGTCCTGGTGTGAGTTTGAGCAACGGGAACTGCAGTTCAGTGGTCAGGGCACCAACCAAGACTCAGAGGCACCAAGTTCAGTTTCCAGTTCTGCTATTGGCTTCCTGTGCAACCTGTTCAGGTGCCCAAGTTGCCCTGTGCCTCCATTTCCTAATCACGCACTGTATCTCTTTGCACATCTCTTTTCTGTCCTGTTTTGCATTTGAGAGCTGACCCAGGGTAAAGCCTGTCCTGTCCCAGGCAGGTTCAGCACTGTGCACTGGCCCTGACATTGACTGAGGAGGGCACGTGCTTCGAAACAGAACAGCAGCAGCAAAGGGAGTTGTCTCTGACTCCTCATCTCTCAAACTGTGCTCCTCTCCCTGCCCACAATGCTCTTGTTGCCAGACTTCTTTGCAGGAGATTCATGCTACTGCAAATCAAATCTGAGGTTAGAGACAAGATGCTTGATGACATTTGTAAGTTTTGCAAAAACACCTGAGCCAAAAAAAGAAAAAAATACTGACATAAAGTACTGTCCTCCAGTTAGTTCAGCATGTCTCCTGCCATCTCTGACAAATACCAGTGCCAAGCACTTGAGAGCCAGAGCTGCACCTTGTGCCAGGGCTCCCATGCCCTCTTGACTCAGGATTTGGTGCTGTTCACTCACATTTCCCTGCAGACTAGATCTGACAAATATGATCTCATTTTAATAAACAAAATAAACCAACCAACCACCTCTAGAGAAAAGCTGTGTACATCCAGGGTCTCACAGGGGGTGGGCACTGCCACTGCCCATCCCCTTCCTGGATTCACTGCACAGGCAGGATCCCTCTCCATGCAGCCATAGATGAGAGTTCCCCACACAGGGTGGATGCCTGAGACCTGCACAAACACTGCCTTCCCCAGCTCTGAACTGCATCTCCAGAGAAACACACCCCCTCCTGTCCCTCAAACCCAGCCCCCAAACCTTTGGTCCCCCCTTGGAGCCCTCTCCAGCCATACTGTGCAGGTACCAAGAGGGCAAGATATCGTAATAGGATACCTGCTCTGGTCCCTCAGAAATATATGTCTCATTTTATTTGGGAAGGTTTTCATTCTGTGTTACTAGAAAATCATTACTGGAAAGGGGAAAGAGACAATGAGGAGAGAGAGAGAGAGAGCAGATAAGGAGAGTGAGAGGCAAGAAAGGGAAGGGGATGTTGGGAGAAATAAAGAAAGAAAATATACAAAAAAGGGAGGGAGGGAAGGGAGAGAAGGAAGGAAGGGAGAGAAGGAAGGAAGGAAGGAAGGGAGGAAGGAAGGAAGGAGGAAGGAAGGAAGGAAGGAAGGAAGGAAGGAAGGAAGGAAGGAAGGAAGGAAGGAAGGAAGGAAGGAAGGAAGGAAGGAAGGATAGAAAAGGCAGCAGGGAGGGGACATTAGAACCAAGGCACTTAGCAAATATCTAAGGCAAGCAGGTTGTTACTTTTCTTACAAACCTAGTAACCATTTTGTTCAACCACACAGTAAATAATGCAAGATATGTGTGCTGTAGAAAGAAAAGGACATTTTTCCCTGTTTTCCAATGGAGTTTCAGGTTCTTATAACAGGAGATGTTCATTCATTTAAGCAAAAATTCGGCTAGAAAAACCAAGCATATTAATTTCAATTCTTTGATGAATTGTAGCCATATGACTTCTTAGATCAAAACTACATTTAGTGCCAGGTGTATGTGGGAAATAATTTGGAAATGGCTTGTTCAAAGTGTCTGGTTGATAGATATGCTTAAACAAGTCCTTCAAAGCGACTTCCCTGGACATCTTGTCATTCAAGCATTAAAATACCTCCCAATATCTACCTGCTTGATTTTGATCTAAATAAAAAATTTCAGCTTTTTGTTTTAAAAAATTATCTAGTTTCAGAACTGAAAGGCACAACCTGCAAAACTTTCTGCAAAAACATTTCCAAATAACACTTTGACAAAGCCAATAAATCAACAACATCTGAAAGCTATTGAAGAAAAGTAAATCACACATGTATTTGAGCTGTTTCTTCCTAGCTTTGAAACAGAAAGTAAGAGCACTTTAAAAATTAAGTCTCCAGCTTACTGTGGTGACAAAACTCCTTTAACCCCATATGCATTTATGTCTGCAAAAAAAACCTGAAAGGGAAATGAAAAAGATCAGGCACAGGCTCTGAACAGCAAACACATAACCTGCAACAACAGCTTAAAACCTTTGCTAGGGAGCCACTTCATTTTTCAAGGGGGCCCAAATCAAGCATTCATTTCAAAATCAGTGGTTACAATAAACTTTTTTGTTTTTTTTAAGATTGAAATAAAAATGGAAATGGCATTGTAGCAGATAACTGGATATTAGAAGAAAATGAAGATGTAGCACAAGATGAAACAAATAAGAAAAAAATGTTGGCCATGTTGATACTAAAAGTAGTAGCATGTTGATGTTTTAGGTCCCCAGAAGCTCCTTTACGTTCTTAGCTATTATCTATCTCAGCTGCTGAAACCTGCTGTTTTAAAGACATTAGAGTTGAACATCTAGTGACAGCACTTGGGTTATTTATCATTATGTATCACCCTGCTACACTATATTTTATTATACTGGATTTAAAGGAAGATAACACAATTATGGTTAATTTGCTTCTCTTCTTTATATATATAGTGTCATGACCCACCACAGCTTTGTCCCATGAGATATTTTTAACCAAAAAGAAATCCACAAGAAACTCTCCCTAAAAATTCCATTAATAACCTCTTGTAGCATGTATAGGTTGCAGGGTCTGGAACTAAGAATGTTTTAATCTCTTCAGCAAAACAATGTCTCATAATGATGTACAGGACTATTGCTGCACTGATGAAGAATCATACATAATTCAGCACCTTTCACTTGGCACCACTGTGATATCCTCATTAGCAGTGGCTCACAGTGGCTGTCAGATGGTGTCCATGCGAATGCAGGCATTATATTGTCTTTGAGATGTGCAGCTGCTTCCATGACACTGCCAGTATATAAAAACATGACGCCAGTTTGTTTTATTTAGTGCTAAACCTTCCAGTTTGTAAAAACAAGGCTGACACAGAGCCTGACATGAGGCAGTGAAAATAATTAGCTCTCATTTTCTCAGCCTCCTATTTCCTTCTCCCCGCTGTGTTCTCTTTCCACTAAACCACCACATGTCAGTCGAAATGGGAGGCAATTAGTGGGCTCATTTCAGTCCCCACAACTGTGCTGAAAAGAAAGTATTTATGATGGCACAATGAACAGCTGAAAGATTAAATAACATTTGCCTTTTGAAAAGAAAATGACTTCTAGCTAAATGGGCAATTTTTGATTATTCTCAAACAAGCTTAGAGTAGTTGGTTTTTAAAATACAAGAAAGGAAAATGAGTCATTTTTAGGTGAAAGAATCAAATAAAACTTGACACAGTAATGCAAATAACTGATGTTTTATTGCAAAATATGTAAATGTGTTATACCCTTAACAATGGCTGGTGTCTCAGGTCAGGGCAGGCTGCTGCCAGCCAGGCTCCAGCAAGAGAAGGTGGCTCCACCGCCGGTTTTGTTTCAGCTGTGCAGGCAGAAAAAAAGAGGGGCGGAGGGGAGGCCTTGCGAGAGAGATGGTCTTAAAATGTACAGAAACAAAGCAAGCGGAAGATATATTTATCAGTTATCAGTTGCCTGGGTGCCTCCTCCGAGCCAGAGCCCTCACTCCTGTGCAAGGCAACAGGCACTGACTGGCTCCAGCTTCCCCTGGAGAAGCACGAGGCCCCTTAACACCTACGCAGCCCAAGCAGCAGTACCAAAAATATCTGTCCCCTGACAGCGCCCTGCTTCAGCATCCAGCACTGTGGAGCTCTGCACAGCAGAGTGGCACACAATGGTAAACACCAGGCACTGCTGTGTGTGCCCCGAGAACAGGGGCTGGCAGCAGGCAAGGCAAGAGCTCAGTGATACCCCAGCATTTACCAAAAGCCACCCTTGCCATGTGATCAGAAGCAAATCGGGGTTTTTCAGTCGAAGGCATCATCTACACGAGCAGCCTGCTTGCAACAGCAGGATCATAAAGGTGGAAGCATGAAAAACGTGTCCCTTCCCTGAGGGCTGCATGGGTGCCCTCCTGTACTGTCCTGCCAGTGGCATTTCCTGTGGACCACTCATGGGGACAATGTGCTGGAGCTGTGCGGATACCGTGTCCCCACTGCAGCACATGGAGTGACTGCTCACCCTCTGCAGCTCTGCAGGACACCAGCTGAGGGAACAAGGGGGCTCAGGAAAGGCATGGCAGGGCCACTATTCCACTGGGAACAAAGGCTCCTCTCCCAGGCTTTTGTCTGGATAGCACATGCCAAGCCTACAGATCACTGGGAACCTCTCTGTGCTCCTGCAGACGTATCTGTTACCAAGACTGTATGTGAGAGAGAATGTGTGGAAGGCAGCAAGTTAATTCAGTGGCCAAGGTATAAAAATAAATCTTTAAAAAGTCTAGAAAGTCAAGTGAACAAAATACCTAGCTGAAAAGTCTGTATGTCTCTTCAGGGCTATGGAATAATTTCTGGTCTAGCACTGCCTGCACAAGGATTTTTAAAGGTCTTGGCTTGAGTTTGACTTCAGTTCCACATGGATGCTACAGCTGGAGCAATCCCAGTGGAGATGATGGAGATGATGAGCTCCACCTCATGCAAAAACAGTACATGGTCCTGAAAAGAGTTTTGGAAGAAAATACCAGGAGCTCAGATCACCTGCACGGATCCACCTTCTTGGCAGACTACATTATTCTGTTCTTAATGATGGTGGCAATATTTTAATGTGGCTGTGGTTTTATTTTACAGCTTAGGTAATTTTTTTGTGTCCCTTCACTGACTACTTGTTAGAATAGGAGCAAATCTAGGAAAATAGCACACAAACAAAGCTACTCTGATTCTTGCACTAACTATTAGTCTTTAGTAATGAAAACATTGTGCTTTGACATGGAATTAAAGAGAGGATTTAGAAGACGAGGTTTTGAGATAGGGATAGATAACCCCATGTTAGAAAGTCAAGGTACCTGGGAGTATTTTGCAAAGGAATGTCAGATAAAACCAATTCCTCCTCCATTTTTACTGAAGTGGGTTAAAATATCTACAGAGCATGGAGAATATAAACTACTGAAAAGCTGTAAAAGTGAAATTTCAAATTTTATACCTTGACTCTTGCTTTATTTTTAAGAAAGAAAAAATTTATGAGCGTTGATAAAGTGGGAGGGTGGAGAGGAACAAGCAGCAGAAACAGTCTCAAGCACTTGTGAAACCGCATTCCAGTTACAACTATTTCAGTACTGTTTTTTCTTGTACTGCCTGCATTTTGCCAGCCTGGGCTTCTCCACATGAAGAATCAGTCACAATGTGGCTTCAAAGTAGCCTTAAAAATATATTACCTTTTCCACTACACATTTACATAATAGCATTAAAATATATCTCGGTTCGGATATTCAAGGCTACAAAATAGTTCACACAGTTAGCAGATGGTTTTGAAGAGGCTCTGCTCCTTACCTTGTCAAATGGAGGGAGAGGGAACTGGGGGAAAATAAGGCGAAATGGTGAGCCAACTTCAAGGCTTTGTGTTTGGATATAGGTCAAATTGTGCCACTCTCAGTAAAAAATGAAAACATTCAATGGCATAGTGAAATCTGCCCTTTTGAGGACCAAAACTAAAGAATGCATCAATCGAAGGCAAAAAGACTGTAAGGCATCCTTCTCAAGGGGTTTGGTGATTCATCAGTGTGGAGCCGACATAGCTCAGGCACCTTTCCCTGATTGGGAAATTTTAATGAGCCATCTAGGATGAGAAAGCCATTGAAAATTCCCCCTGCAGTCCTGCAAATCAGCTCAAGCCACAACTGCCAGGGTTTGTTGTTTTACTCCCCATCTTGGAGTTAATTGGTGGTCCCCTGCTTTTTTTTTTAATTTGTGGGGAAAAAAAAAGTCTAAATCTATCACCTTTCAGCTCATTGGGAATTGTGTACAGAAAGGTCATGAAAAGGCAGTGAATGGAAGTAACCACATAACTTGAACTACAAGAGTTGGAAAAGAAACCTCTAAAAACCAGGTTAGCTTTGCAGTGCTCACTCCTGATGCATTCAGAGAGCACAAAGGTCAACTGAGCTTTTATCGCCTCAAAAGATGCAGCTAAAAAAGGAAGGAAACTGTAATGAAATGACTGCATCTGTCAGCTGGTGGAAACCAACATAATCCCACTACAAGATGCAGTTTAAATTAGATAAAAAATATGGGGCTGGTAAAGCTGTTTACTGGGAAGTCAATGTTTCATTCAGCATACAGAAAAGGCTGAACATTCAAATGCTGTCCTGAAGCATATCCAGCAGGATCCTTGCTAAAAGGCACTGCCATTCCTAAGTTGCTGCCTGCTGATGAAGAAAGGTGTGCTGGCTGTGCTGATGGGGCACAGCACAGTGCCCAGGAGAGGACACCTGTGCCCTGAGGAACTATCTTCACACCACAGATGGTGCTGTGCCTTTACCAGCCAAACACATCTGAATCAACCAGCACCCCTGAAATGGTTTCTGGGTCCTGGACCAGCTTCTCCAGCACTTTTATATCTGGTAGTGCTGCATGTCATGATGTACTCCAAGGCTGCACCCACTCCACAGCTTTAGTTTGGACCAGGAGGCTTTCATCTGTGTGTCCATCCTGTCCCATGCTTGGGCAGAGCCACCTCCAGTGACATGGATGAACTTGCTTCCAGGTGCAACTACACCAGAAGATGCAGTACAACTAAAGGGAACTCAGCCCAGAAGACCAGCACAGAGAGCCACCCTGGTGTGAAAGCTCCCAGCATGACCTGTTCTCCTTACAGAGCCCTTCCTGCTGTGCTGCACCTCCTCCCAGCTGAGCCTAATAACCTCCCTCGCTGTACACAAGTCTAGCAGCCAACACATCACCCAGGGAGCACACACCTTCCATGTGTAACCCAGATATGAGGCTTATTGCCTCTTCTTCCTCATGATTAAAACAGGAGAAATGCTTCTTAGCTAGGCAGCTGGTGTTAGGGATTGATTAAAGTTCCTTTGAGAAATTTATTTTTAAACTGATGTAGGCCAGCTTTTTAGCTATAAAGATGGTGGAAGGTATGATCCCAAGTGCTTCTGCTGACCCAGTTTTACAGAAACAGGCACCACTCTTTTACAAAAATGGGACAATAAAAGAAGTTTAAACCCTTCGATCCTGGTTTTCGCCCTTTCCCCAGTTCATTTTGGAACAAATCTAGATGGCAGCAGTAGCCGGCACAAAGCAGCCTCTAGGGGAGCTAGAAGATTGTATCCAGGGGTTTTCAAAGAAGCAAGCTAGCCAAATTTCCTGTACAGTATGTACCACACCAGTCTTTGTTAGTGTTATGTTTAATGCAAATTACTTGCCCATGTTGCCCCTCGCATCCTGCCCAAAAACTCAGATAATCTGCTCCTTCCAGTTCATTTTTTCAAACTGGCTCTGCTGCAACATCTTTAAAGGTAGGTATGAGTTAATGTGCAGAACTCAGACAGATGTTTCCAGCCCAGACATATTCAGGTGACAAATTGTGCATTCCCTGGAACAGCATCACTGAGCACATGGGGTGCTGCAGCAGGGCAGCTGACAGGGAAGGCATGCCTGGCATGCAACCACAGTTCCAGACGGAATGGCTTCGTTAGAAAAGGGCCCAACAGCACATAGAGCGCACAGGACCAAGTAGGAGCTCACAGGGAAGGCAGGACCAAATAAAAAAGGTTGCCAGAAGCCTGCAGAGGTTATGTCAACACCACACAGGCCCATTGAACTAACTCTGCCCTCTCATAACAAGTCAGCTCCTGTCCCATAGACTTCGCATTCAGTCTCACTTGCACATTTTGCTGTCATGGCTAAAACATCGACTTGTCTTCAAACTTAGGGAGGTGTTAGTACAACACAAATTTCTGTCCAGTGCTCACAGGTCTATTTGCTCCTTCTCTTGCTCTTTCCTGGGAGTGGTTGCCCAATTCCCTGCACTATGGCTCACAGCCCATATTGGAAATGGAAGATATATGAGCTATTTAATGGACTTTTAGTTCCTTTAAGAGATAGTTGCATGTGGGAGAGAAAAATGCACACCTACAAAAAAGCAGCTGTACAGCTGCATAAGCAACATGCATTCAAGAACACTGAGACAGTCTAAGTAATTCACATAGTGATAAAGAAGATTTTTATAGGAAAAAGAAGTACTCAGGATAAAAGAAACAAACTAAAAAAGGAAATCTCCAGACAAAAAGCTTTTTCAAATTGATGAAATTATTTCAGTATGAGTACAAGTCCCTACTAAGTTCAAACCTAAATGCTTTCTCTGCAAGCACCACCAAGTACAGAAATCAAGAGACTTCTGCAAACAATATGCCCTGAAAGCAAAGCAGCCAGATAACACAAGATGAAAGTCAGCCTCCCACAAGTTTAGGGTGGACACACAATGCAGATTTATCAAATACAAAAGGAAACAAATCCTGCTGTCACAACCCCTGACTCTAGCTCAGAAATGCTTTGCACACCATTTCCACATAGATGATTAATTCTAAAACCCTTGAACTCAGAGTCCATGGCAAGCTGGACAAAGAAAACAAAAAGCATGGGACAAACCTCACTCTTGAGAAAAAGCAATGTGGTAGAAATCCTTTGCTGGAACATCTGGAGTCACCAACGCTCCTGTTACAAAGGGTGTAACAAGAGATCCTTGAACCGGCTTGGCTTGGAGCTGAGGTTTGATTAGGATGTGCCACGCTGGCAATTGCTGAAGTGCAGCAGTTTTGTGCAATGTGCTGCAACCACCCTTCCCTCCTTCCCCAGTATCATGAGGGCACACAGTCTCCACCAGGACCAGACCCATCCTGCCCAGCCAGCAGCCATGCATACCATGTATTTTCCAAACTCTTGGTTGCATAAAACAGTATCTCCTTTCTGCTGAGACAAAAGGAAGTCTGCCCACCAACATCAGGCGTGTGCCACTGCTCAGCTGTCAGTGGTGTTTTTTTTTTAATAAACGGATTCTCATTTCACACCCATTGGGACAAAAGAACAAAATGAAATCCCAAATTACAAAAATTACAACTGAAAAAATTGTTTACAAGGAAACAAAAGCTTCGGCCAAAACTTTCTGTGCCACTCTTTTCTTCCTTGCCTGTTCTGGGGCATGGTTCCTCATCACTCATGCAGCCCTGTTTGCCACATTGACATTCAGCTGGCACTTTCCAAAACAACAGGATTCTCATGCCAATTTATCTTTTGTGTCCAGAAGATACTGGACCCTCTGGGTAGGGACTCCTAACCAAACCTACTGATCCAGCACTCCCAGCTTACCTTTGGACCATTTCCCGGCTTCAAGTGATAACCAAAAACAAGTTCAAGATTCACAACTTTCTCTATGCTTTCTTCAGCTCCACCTGCAGAATCCTGCCAAAAAAACAGGCAAAGGTGAGAATTCACATCCACCACAACCCACTGGGAGACAGGAGCACACCCTTTGGTGGCAGAAAGGATTTGCCTTTCAGATGCTACAAGTCTGGCAGGCAGCAGAAAGGAGACATCACACTCCAAGGTGGGCAAAGGCGTCTGCATGGGTTTAGGGTGGGTAGCGGATGGCAACTGGGAGATGCTGCGCAGTTTCTGCTCCTGGCTGAGCTGCTCTGGCATGGTGCAGTGTCCCTGTGAGCACTGTGGCAGCCCCTGCCACTGGAATGGCAGCTGGCACAGCAAGGCAGCAACGCTCTTTCATTTTCCCTTCCAGGGAACAGAGTTTTGCTATGTGCAAATTCGCTTTACATGAATTTCACTCTATAGCTGTGCAATAAATTATGACAAAAAAAGTTACTTCAGGATTTGGGGTCTAGAACTCCTTGATTAGTTCACTCAACTAAATAATGCAAATATCTGCTCTAGCAACACCAAGGTTCCCAAGCACTCTCTCCCTTTTGCATGGGTCTTATTACTGATATCAGAAAACCAATTGGTTAACGTAAGGGTGACCAGACACTAAATCCTTCTCTCCTATAACATTTGCAAACTGGGGAATGATGGGCTTATTCTGGGCCAGGGGTCTGCTGTTCTTCAGTGGTGACCAGCTGGTGGCAGCAGTTTGGAGGAATGGATCTTCAAAGTAGTTTCTGATTAATGGCAGCAAACAAATTGCAACCAGCTGTCATTTAATTTAATTCTACCAGCTCCATGATATGATCTTAGAATATCCTTGAAAACAGCTTCTATTATTCTGTTATTTGTTCTGATGTGACCCATCACTGCTGTTGACTCTCAACATTTGTTACAACCCCCTGCAGGAACTGCAGCCTCGCCCTCCCTCGAATGGGGGAAAGTTGAGACATGAGAACAGTGAAATACCCATACCAGCATGAGAAGCACGTCTTATATCAACAGCCAGACTTGCCTTAATTAACGGTGGAAAATGAAATAGATTTAGGTAGTCATGGGTTAACTTCTCGATAGCAGTCTAGAAATAAAAAAAAATCAACAAAACCAGATGGGAGTTATTTAGTAACTCATCCTGCAAATACCAGCATGAAAAAGAGCACAGCTCCATGTGCCCTCTGTTTTCCACTGTGGATACATTAGGGCACATCAAAAGAGTTTAAAACACAGCCCTGTTCTGGAAACTGTTGCAGTAGACTGGCCCTGGTTTGCATTCGGAATCAGATCTGCTTAATCAGAGTAAGAGATGTTCGGGGACTTGTTTTTGTTGTTTTTATTTATGCTCAAATCAACCCAGGAAGCTGAGATCTTTCATTTTGGACATTACTGACTTTATTAAGTTTCAATAACTTTCCCTGTAGGAAATTTAAATTAAATATATCAGTAATGGTGTGTGGGCATGGAAAAAAATGGCTGATGAGCAAAAGGGGAATAAATCCGTGTGATTTACGAAGCTAAATTTGCGGGACTAGTAATTACAATACGAGTATCTCTTTACTAGCAAATTGTGATCTAAATTGATTGAGACCCAACAGAATTATAGATGTTGCTTTTATAGAACCCTTTTCCAAAACTGACTGCCAGAAAACTGAACTCTCTCCCATGGCTACAGTACTAATACCATTACTGCTGTCATGATCACATTTTCCAGACCATGACTTTCTTAACTCATTACAAACATTAGATATTTAAAACACTGTTTTAAAGCAAAGTTGTAAGACCAAAGAAACCTAGCTGTCAATCAGCTTTAAAGTTGTCCAACTGAGTTTTGTTAGTCTAAATATGCTTTACGCTATAAATGAGATGTGGAAGCCGAGAAGCTGAGATTTCAGTTCAAATAACTGGTTTTGTGTCTGTTTCTCCTTCAGCTAAAGAGAGCCCTCTCTGAAGATTCCCAAGCTTTTCTGCTGGGAGAATGGCCCTCCTAGGTGAATCTGGAGCAGCACTGCCATCCAGCTCACAAGAAAACCAAGAACTACAGAGGAGTATAAAGACCACAGCACATTTTCATGCCTCATAAAATGCTCAGGTTGCTTTGAGTTCTAGATTTGCATGAAACTACAATTCTGTTTATTTTAGATACCAAACGTGTTCTCTATTTCGTTCTGTAACTTTTTTTGTTGCTAGTACTACTGAACCCCATAGACTCCGTAATACTCACACTATAACCCACTGCAACATTCAATATATGCTGATAATACCTTTAAATGGATGATGTGTCCTCTGGAAACAATTCCCATGTCCTTTAAATCCTCTTCTTCTAGAAGAAGCAATTGCTTCCCAGTGATATGATGTTCCTTAAACAAGCTAGCATAGACACTCATTTCACCAGAAGTATCGCCTTAAGATAAAAGAGGTTATTCAGAAATCCACACAGCACTTTATTGGAGGGGGGAAAAATGAACCAATCTATATTAATTCATAAATGTGAATATGAAAGTACATATGAATAGCTTTTACCTTTTCTAGTAAGTTGTTGCATCCAGAAAAACTGCAAAAAAGAGGAATCAATCTTGAAGTTGAAATTATCAAAATCTTGTATTACAGTTATTTGGAGTTCACAAGTAATCATCCTTTTTAAAACAAAATTTAAAAATATTTCTCATTTTGGAATAAATGACTCAAGATTCACCAATGCAAGTGATTACTTCTATTCAGCTTTTCCAAACTGCCTTCTATTTTGCAGCCACCTTTCTCAGTTTATTGTCATGAAGAACTGAAATGACCAAAGCAGAAGCTGAGAAATGTCACATGCTAAGAGGGCTGAAGTGAAGGAGCCAGGATTTTTATGGTTTTTGCACTGGCTTTCCAGACAGTCCTTTGGTAAATGTCAGCCAAACAACACCATGATGCACAACACACAAAGGGAGTGGTTGATAGGACATTAAAATAATTTTGACACATCACTATGCTAGAGATAAATCACTGATGGGTCTTGTTTAGCCTTTTAACTGAAGAAAAAGGTATAAAGTACTTGCTGCCATTATTTTATATGAAAGAGATGTTCCACACCCCCTAAAAAGCCCTAACCTTTCTTTCAGTTAATCGCCATCCAGGTGGCACACAGTGGGATAAAACCTCTGAACTCATTTTGTCCTGTCCAGGGTTGGGTCTTTGGGCACTTCCACATTCCTTAAACAAGGACCCAGGAACACCCTCCTGGCTGCTGTCAGCTCCCAGCTCTGACACTGGAGAATGTGGCTGTTTTATGAAGGAAACTCAAATCCTTAATTTACTCCTGGTCATTTTCAAGCCTTTCTGGGACACAAGTTTCACCAAATAAACAGCAGTGAAATCTCACCACCATGTTCTACTCTGGCCTTCCCTCCCACCATACCCACTGTAAATTGTTAGTGAGTTCCAGCAGCACTACCCTGGCCACATTAACACAAAATACTCACCACATCTTCTTCGGTCCATGCACAAATATCAAAGGAGGGCAGCAACTGTGTGAGAGATACGAATTGAAAAGAAAACCATCTGACCATTTTTCTCCCCTCCACCCAAATTTTACCCTGCTGGCTAATAATATTCTGTTCCATTTTCCCTGCAAAACTCATACTGATGTACTAAACCACTGGATTCACACTGATGGTGGGCTGGCTCCAACAGCGTTTTGGCAGTGTTAAATCAATCCTACCACTCTCTGCAGATAAAATTACCAGCAGACCTCCAACAAAAACATCTTAAGCAAAAGTAAACCATCCAATGGCAAGGGACTCTATCTGCCTCTCCTCTCGGTTCTGCCACTGTGGGAAAGCTTTTGCTATGGCTTTGGTACCGCTTGATTTCTGCAATGAAAATAATGCTGGGATTATGACTCCCTCCCAAATGATGGATATCTTCTGCAAAATGAAGGAAAACTTTCACTGGACAGCAGTGAAAACAGAATTTGGAGTCTGGCCATTGCAGACTGTCTTCCTGCCCATGTACAGACAAGTGTCTCTTGGTTTCTACCACCACTTTGTAACTGCTCCCCTAAGGCTGGGGGAGTGCAGCACTTCTCAGCCTCCTCCTACACTTTGTTGGATGCAAGATGGTGTTAGCTCTTGAAGCACTAGGAAACCACGGCAGAATGGCTGCATTAAACAAAATTCTGAAAACTGAGGAGAAGATGTCACTGTAATAGTGATTGCCATTTTGTTCATTCAAGTATACGGTATCCCAAGCATCACCTTCTTCGCATTTCTATCCAGCTTAGAGGACCAACGTTAATTGTTGTAGATTTGTATTTGGATAGCCAGTGCCTCCCAGAAGCTCAATGTCATGATGTAGTTGCAAACTCTTTTGATGTAGGTAACAGTGATTTATGAGAGACTCAGCTCATGAGCCTCCATGGCTTTGTCACCTCCTCCAGAGAGCCCTGCCACCCCCAGGTTCCCCAGAGCCCACCCACAAGCCAAGCATGTCCCATGGCAGGCCTTCACCCTGGCACCTCCAGCTGCACACCAACAGCAACCCACAGCCTGGGCAGAAATGCTGTGGGGCAAAAGGAGTGCTGGGGGCAACACTAAAGCACGAGGAAGGGCACGTGGCAATCATGAACACCCTCAGGAGGCCATGAGTTGTGCCTTTTGTAGGCACTTATAGTCAAACTGGCTGGTGCTGCAGCAGAAGCCTGGTACAATAATTTGTACAACTGAAAAATTTACTGCAGAAGTCCAATAATGCATTTTCAGATGTACAGTGGGTTTTTTCAGATTTCTTCATGTTTAAATATAACCAGTGGCAGAATAGTTCTGTATTACTTCTTTTTAAGTGGGAGAATAAAGGAGGAATGTCACACAGTAATACAAAAAAGTGACTTAAACCAGCAGACAATAAGGAACCTCTTGGAACACCAGCGTTTTACACAGTGACACAAATGCATAGAATTTACTGTCAAAATGTTTATTGCAAAATAGAAGTTTGGAACAAAAGAGAAGCAAGGGAAAAGTTCACATCAAAAGAAGGTTTATGACACCAATCGAGGAAATTGAATGCATTGTATGATTTGTTTGTTTGCTTTGGTTTTACACTGGAAAATCGAATCCACAGTGTGAATAAAACAAGACATGGTATGTCAAGTGCAATATAGAGGATAACTGACACCGCAAGATTTTACCACACAGAAGTGTAACATTGCATGTTCCACACAAATGATATATTCAGTTTACAGCACAAGAGTCTTGGCATAGGCATTGCGCTCAGCTTTGCTTTTTCAGAAGGGAAAATGAAGTTTTCTAACACTGTGAAAACATTTTCTATTCAAATTCCATCAGTTCAATCTTGAAGTGTAAGTAGCATCAACTCCTACTTTTCAGTACAAAACTTCTTCAGTAGTGCAAAAGCAAGAAATGCAGTGGACTATATCTGACTTAAAAGGCATATGAGTATTTAGCACACAATATAAAATGTTTGAAGAAAGTTGTTGGTTCTACAGTTTTAAAATTAAATCTTCACACATCAGAAATCTCTGTGCAGATTTTACAGTGTACACTAAGTCGAAGCCTGGGGGAAAGGGGAAGGTCTCTCCTCCAGATTCCTACCAGTGCATTTTAAGGGCTGTGAAAATTACTAAATGAACTTACTTTTTCTACCTGAACGTTCTACCTAGGACTGTAGTTAAAACCTCTGTCAAGTCAGAGGTCTTATTAAAAACCTGTAAAAGCTGCCTGATTACAGAAAAAGGAAGTAAAGATGCACAGTAACACTGCTCAATACTTAACAGCTATATGCACACTACAGATCTACTGCTACTGCTGAGAGCAATACCCATCATTACTGCATCAGATATTTAACTCTGAATAAACACTTTAAACCCAGAAGGAAAGGGAATCAACATCTAAGAAAACCTCTGGAACAATAAGCAAATGACAAGTCAAGAACGTGACTGCATGACAAGAGGCCATGCTGAACCTCACCTCCAGGAAGCCTTTCCCATGCAGAGGGGACAAGCTCCATGTCAGGGAGCACACAATGGCTGGCAATGCAGCACACCTACACACCGTACCTTAAGGCACTTGCTGCTCCAAGAAATTAGTGATGGCATCGTCACAAAAATGACTAGATCAAAAGTTCTCCTTCATTAAGTCCCTTTTCTATTTTTTTTTACCACTGCTGAAGGAAAAGAAAGGGAGTTGGACATCCTGTCTTGGTCCCAGCTGACCATGCATCTTCAAGCAAGCCAAAAGTCGATCCTCCCCTCTCTTCTCTGAGGTCATTTACCCACCTAAGTCAATGTTTGCAGTATGGCAGCCTGGTAAAAACGAGAAGTTCAGGCCTGGTTCTTACCCTTTCCCCTCCATCAAATGCAGTGATATTATTTTACTGCTAATACCTTTAGGGTTTATGGAAGACAGAGGAAACTGGGAACCCAAAAGGCCTGGCAGGGCCCAATGAGCTGAAAGGTGTACAAGACACAGGAAGGCTTTCGTTGGTTTGTTCTGGCTTTGGCCCAGAGCAGCCAGAGAAACGCCTTCTGAGTTTGGCTAATGCTTTCATAAGCTGACACACTGTGTGGCTGTGTGCTGTTGGGGAGATTCGCATAACCTGGTGATGAGACAGGTGGAAGATGGACTGGGATACACTGCAGAGCAAAATCAGGTGTGGAAGATGAAGTACTCCGACCTCCTCCAACCACCATCCCTGCCCACCAGAGCCACTTTCAAAGCCTGTATCTAGTGAGAAGTATTTCAGAGGCAGAAACAACACAGCTTGATTCTCACATATGATATCTGGCTTGTAAACTGGAGACACCTGGTGTGAAACTCATCACAGGAAAGTAAAAATGCAATTAATACCATTACTTTTATAGTAAGCACAGCCAATATCCTAAGTATAACACTATCTCAGCCGCACCAGTAGAGTTTATCACATTACCACTTATCTACAATTCAGAGGTCACCTTTGCTACTTTAAATGCACGGGGAAGTTTTACAAGAGCTTAAATTTTCCCTTAACATAGTTTAATTTGCTTTGAGAAACAACATGGGGAAAAAAGGCAAAGGGGAAAAAAATCCATCTTCATTAAAAAATACCAAAACAAGTAGATAGCAGAAACTACTATAAGCACGTTACCACGTTCTGATGGTATTTGCTGATATAAGTTACACTCCCCTTGGTAAGCACAAAATCTGGAAGACAGACTTAAACCTTGTGATGTTGCATCTATGAAAACCTGTGTCATACTACTTAAAAACTATTTTTATTTCTGTAAAGATTAAGGAGTGAATTTACAAATTCAGTTAAAACTCACACAAACATAAACGTGCATGAAGTGCTCCAAGATTGTCAAACACCAAAAAAGTGCAAAGTATCAATGCTAGGAACAGATTTTTTGGGGTTTTTGAATTCGAAATGTACTGAATCAAATTTTGTTTTTAATTGTAAAACCCTACACTGCTTTTGTGGTACAGTAATTTATGCACAATGATACACATCTTAAGACCTAAAGTGCACATATTACATTACACAAATCCATCAAATTTTGCTGAGTGCAAAGTGGCAGTTACAAAAATAGTATCATTGCTGTGGGTGTTAGCAGACGTAGACTTACAAAAATAGTACAAATCTGCACTGGAAAAGGCTATCTGTTCTTATTTCCATTTCATTATTTGCCCTTCCAAGTCTCTTTTTCTCCCTAAAATCAGGTGCTTTGATGGACCTCAGAAGTCATCCCCACCTGAGCCAAAGCAGTTTCTCCTTGGGATACTTTGTACATTTACTGCATAATTTAAGTGATCATTTCATCATGAGCAAAGCTTCCGGATACAAGAGGGTTAATTTCAAATCAGTAGATTTGGAAGAAGGTTAAATGCCATCCTGCAGGAACTGCACATCTTGGGCAGGTCTGGTCCTGTGCAAACTGCATGGAGTAGGCCCAGCTTGAAGCACAGCACTTGTGCCTTGCAGGTTACCACACCAGTGCTGATGCTTAAGGATAAAACAATTCTTTCTCACAACCCAAAGAGGAGCCTACTCTAGAAAAACTCCTTCAAAGAACTTTGTTTTGTTGAGTGAACATGTAATGATTTCAGGCCTGCTGTTATCTGATGTATCCATTTTTCTCTAAGCTATCCACAAAACACCATAATATGTAGGTTAGAGCTGTGTAACAGGCAAGCCTATAATTAAAGAAGCCACTCAAAAACAGAAGTTTTATAAAAGAAACCCTTCCAGTAATTGAGAATGGAATTTTGATGGCTTATTCCCACTACTGCTGAACTACACAGTAACATTTTTCTTTTGAAATGCTGCCCTTCTTCCTTGGCAAATATTTTACAGCATCTTCCTTTCTAACCTGCATCTGTGTTCACACTGGTTTCCCTCCCTCCTTCTGCATCACCACTAAAGGGGTCATCAGGAGAAACATCCTCACCGCTCTCAACATGAGTGCCTGGCAGGCAATTATGGCAGCAGATTGTTACACACTGGGTTTTATGGTAAGCTGTAACAGCAGTGACAACACTTTAAAAGTAATGTAGCTGCAAAAAACAGTTATGTAGAGACTACTAAATATTCCTGACATTACCGCCAGATTCTACTACGGAGAATTGCACACAAGGCACAGTAGTAGGGCCCAAGCTGAAATGTCACAGTGGCTTCTCTTTGTCCTTTCCTAAGGATGGCACACGCTGTTTAGCAGATACAACAGAATCAAAATTTACAAACACTGATTTTTGCTCTCAGGTACAAGAATAAGTCCATCAAAGTTAATGAGGCTTCACGGATTCACATCAACATAACTGAAAATTAGCTTCTAGATCACAATATCTGATAATAGATGCAGAGATCTGATTGCAGTTTACTTTGCTAGAGTGAATTATATACACATGCACATACACGTGAGGGGGGAAAAAAAGAACATTTATACAAATCATCTAGTAATAGGGATTGTCTGGGTTCTGCTGCTATTCAGTTTATAAACTACATATTTAACTAACCCCTCTCTTCCCCCCCCAAGCTTCTCTCTTCCTAGAAACCTATTTGTGACTTCCCACAATGCTACCTTGAAAAAGGCTTTAAATTAGAAACACAGCAAACCCCTTCACTACAACAATAAGAAAGAATGAATGTAGAGAATAGCAAATCTGGAAGTACAAGCATATGCATATGATTGACAATTAAAGGGGTAAGGGAAATGACAAAAAACACAAAAGAAAAATTTGAAGTACATTAATGGCATTAATGGCATTGAAGTTTCTCCCAGTGTTTCCAGATCTTAAATTTATCAAGCCATAGTTTCTGTAATCAGGCATTAGGAATTATAGATATAATCATAAAATAATAATAATGTCAATTAGTTTGGAAAGTTTAGTTCCAAATTTCATCAAAGCAGAAATAAGTCAGCACGATCGAAACAAAAACAACATATCTTTCTACATACAAATATGCTCAGCCTGGAAAATATCTTTTTTGTTCTTGTTTGTTTTTTTTTTTTTTTCTTTTACAGGATTTAAACAGACCAAACTGACAGGATTCTTGTTCTAAAACTTTATTGTTTTGCTTTGCTAAAACGATTTCAGGGTTAATTCTACAACTTATTTCATTCGCTGCTATCATCTGTGTCATCAAAATCATCATCATCATCATCATCTGACCAGTCGAATTCACTGAAACCCAAAGCCATGTTGATTTTCTTCCCTTTTCTCATAGAGGTGGTTTTAGAAGAATTCTTTTTGGCTTGCATGTTTATCTGCATTCCAGAATGCAGGACAGATCCTGCTTGGTTCAGAGAGAAGATATCCCCAAAGCCCGTCATCATCAAGGCCTTCAGGCTTTGGTTCATGCCAGCTACCTCCCCGTTACTTGTTGCTGTGATCTGACATGACATCTCTGCACTGTTTGACTCCTCTGTTTTAGATTCAAAGTAAGACTCCTGAGACATTCTTGCAGCAAGAGGTAAGAAAAACTATTTAAAGGAGGAAAGGACAGAGCAAAAGTGAAAGTTAGAACCAATTTAAAAATCAAGGAAAAAGACACCACCAGATTAGTCAGCAATCAACAGAAAGCACACGATTAGTGAATCTAAACACGGAGGTCAAGTAAGAATTCATTAAAACAGACAGCATCCTTCTGGGGTCATTGTTCTTAAACCAAAGTGCAAAATCACTGAGTGGCATGGCAAGAACCACAGGCAACAGAGCTTTCATGACAAAAGAAGGTTCAAACTCTTCAATCCTTCATTTTGTACAACACAAAACAGAATATGACATTTCCCAACCAGGTGGACTGGTTTCAAGGCCATTGGACTTGTTTCATTCAACCTTTCAGGATTGAAGAATAAATCAGGTTAAGACCAGAGAACCCAAACAAGCTCTGCAGTTTGGTGCAGAAGCAGCAGCCCCTAAATATCAGAAATGAAAGCAGCAGCAGACTGGTTTTGAGTATATGCTCAAAAGGAGAGAAAGGGTCACCCTGCAACAGCCACAATCAGAAATGAGTCTCTCACCAATGCAAAGGACAGGAGAACTGGCCTCCAGCCTGCACCAGCACCACACCTTCAGAAGCTGTCCCAGGGACAAGCAGGCAGGGAAAGAGGGGTGGTTTTGGTCAGCTTGTCAGCTTCTTCAGCGTTTTTTTTTTTTTTTCCTTTATTTGCTTTTTTTTTTCCCCCTTTAGTGGTATCAAGAAATATCTGTCAATTGGTTGTACATCATATTAAATTTCTATTTATATAATCTTCACCTACAGACACTGGCATTCTCCTGACCCAGTCTGTTTTTAGTAACAAATTAAATATGCCCTCTTCAGCTAAATGATTAATGCCTCTTCAGAGTGGCCAGACTAGTAACCTCTGTGACACGTTTGCATGTGCTTCACAGGGAATAAAAGCTCAGGAGTTACACCCTAAATTGAACTACCTACTAAAACAACAGCAAAGGAGCTGTGTGTGAACACCTGCAGTAGCCTTTCTTTCCAAAGCATTTGCAAAACTACCTACCCAAAATTGATGGGTTTTCTTATCTTTTTTAACCTAATCAGAAAACTGACTGAAGAGTCAATGGCAATTGATCACAACAGGTTACAGGGATGATTATGGTGATGCCCTGGTATGTAACACAAGAGGCTTCACAGTCAGGTTGCTCAAAGAGTGCCCATTTTTTGGTAAAACCACTTACACTGACTAATTTTCTATCATCAAAAAAAGACAGCATCTGTCTTCTGTTCCACCTGAGCTTTCCATACCTGCATAGACTCACCATTTGGTTAAGAAAAGTTCATGATCAGGGGTTAAGAAACAAAAATAAAACTAAGAAGTTGGGATGATGGGGTGCCCTAAATACTCTTCATGCATCCTATGGCTAAGTGATGAAAGAACCTGCAGCTAAGCTTCTGTGCACCTGGCTGTACAAAAAACTGCAGTTACACCATCAACAGCATTCTAGCCAGATCAAGGATCACCAAAAGCTCTCCCTGATAAAAAGAAGGAATCTTTTAAAAACAAGATCTAGTACACAGCACACACACTTCATTGCCAGGTAGTTTCAGTCACTTTAGATCCGCAGAAGAGCATCCCCTGACATATGGGAAGAATTCCCTACAAAAATCAACAAAGCTGCAAATCAGCTTTCCACTAGAACACGTTTCTCGGTCATTGACTGTTCAATGTCTGAAAGTGGGTAAGCTGTGAATGGCTCATTTTGCAAGTTATAATCACTTTACTTCCTCCATATTTTGCCATCTCGTTATCTGGAGAATTTAAAGAGTTTATTGGGACAGGACATCCCTTTAGTGACATACTGCATGTGACTATCAGAAGAGACACTTAGAAATGGCTGGGATCCACCTATTTTTCTAAATTCCATGGTTCTTAAATGACCACCTGCAGGTACAGGGCATCAAGGGTGAGTATATGGATTCCATGGCTTGCTTACTGTCTTCCTCTAAATAAGATGTTCATTTTAGCTACATACACTACCTTCTTAAAGTCAAATTTTCTTTCAAGAGAAGTCTCCCATTTCACTGCAGCTATGGATATATTTTGCTCCACCAAAATACTCCAGATTCGCTTGTGCTAGAGGCTCCTGGAGATCCACACAAAGGAATTTGTGGATCAGAATCTGAGAGATCAGAGTCTAAGGTGTGTGTTGTGTAAGATGCAGCAGAAATAGCGTCAAAACAAGAGCAGGGAGAGACGCACAGAAGCATTTCTAAATATTGGCCTCATCCTTCCCTCATGCTGATGTGTGTGAAGCTATACTTTACACTTTGGAGCAGGAGCAGCTTGCCACTCATAGATCCTACCATGCAGGATGAAGCTTCTACCAACCCTACAACACTGGAGAATCAATTGGCAGAGAAGCTTCGCTGTTCTGCTGTCACTTGGTTTAAGTTTCTCCTCCTGCACCATTGCAGGCCTCTGGTCTTTGCTGTAGAGCCAAATGAAGAGGTGACTGCAGAACACAGAGCAGGGACAAGAGTACCAGCTAAGACACAACAAGACCTAATGCTGGCTAAGAACCAGGCTTATGCCTAGTGGGAACTCTAAGATGTGTCATAGGTCTGGTTGCCATATCTTTACTCCTGCTTTTATAGTCAAGGTAGTTTAAAGTCAAGCACTGCAGCTCCCTGTTATAAGCCTCCAGTTTGATGCTGCTGAGCAGACATTGCCTGAACTAATGGAGGGAGACAGACGTTTGACTCCACAGGATTACAGCTTGCAAACAGAATGCCCAAAGATATTTTGTAAATTATTTACAGCTATGAACTTACAGTATAGTTGTATGCGTAACCAGGGCTACGAAGAAAAATTCTGCTTGAACAAGCCCTTTTTTTGCCAGTATTTCAATTTTTTTTCCAATAAAAGGGCTTTTTAAAAATATGTTCTGTGCAGCAGTCCACTTAAGATGTATGGGAAAAACAAACCTATATTTCTCTATTAGAAGAAATTGCATTTAAATGCAATAGGAGAGTTGGGTTAATGCTATGCAGAAAGACAGTTCATGCTTAGCACAATAGGCCTTAGCACAATGCTTTATTCTTGCAGCAATGCCAGCTCTAAGTGAAAAGTACAAGTCATAAGCAAGTACAGCATAAAAAAACCCTAGGGCCTTGCCGGTGAAAAGGTTTGCTCATTAAGGCTGTGTCTCATGCTGTGCTCAGGATAGAGGATGGCCCACAGCTCAGTTACTGGAATCTTGCAAGCGTTAAAGCAGGCATACAGACATCTACTGAAAACATACAGAATCTGCACACAGGAAAACATTTATCCTCCGTGATTTCATTACTGCACGTTCGCAGCTGGAACATAAATGCAACTTCATTCAAAGAACAGCAATAAGCTATGCCTTAAAAACAAGTAGTGTGTAAATGGGACCGGCTGGAATCAAGGTTGTAAGTAGGATAAAATCGTGCGTAAGAAAAATCATATGCTACTGCAATCTCAATTTGGTATTCGTTTTAGACAGTGCTTTAAAAACAAGTAAGTATCACAGTATTTTTTTTAACAACTCTGTTGTAATGTCTCGCCATGTGCTAACCCTGTGGTCCTCCCTCTGCCAATCAGTGGTTGAAGAGCATAGTATTTCATTAAGAAATTTTAAATAATTTCTATTTACTAATAGGAATGTGGCAATTCTACCAGCTGGTAACTGGTCAGTCAAGGTTATGTTAACTATAATTATGAACAAAACCTTAAATTAAAACTTCAAATTTTGACCCCCTTTTCGCAGAATGGGAATTTGCTTCTTCTCAAAGAAAAAGAACAGAAACAAAAAATATCTGCGTAAGTTTCACGACATGCCTTCTGGAAGATACAAATCATTCGTACATTTAAGACCAACTCCTGCATCCTATAAAGTCAACAACTTTCTAGTTGTAAAAAAAAGAATTTATTGAATGTAAACAACTTTCAAAGCTGAAAACTCTAAATAAATCAATAGGACACTATATGTCACAATATGAACTATCAGTAATATGTGGTATCTAATGTATTTGGTGAAATAAAAAAAAAAAATTGTTATCTGGAGTGATGCAATAAAATTGGCCCAAAGAAAAAACTAAAAACAGGAGCACTACTTCCTTGGTATGTCTTGAGATTTACATACACAAAGCTCCAAATACTTCTGACACAAGATGAAAGGTTGAATTATTGTCTACTTACAGGAGTATTTGATTGTTCAGTTAACTTCTGCTCCCACATCTTCAAACGTTTCTCCCGTTCCTTTAGTTCCTGCTCTTTAAAGCTCAGATCACGCTCCAGTTTCTTTAGTCTCTCTAAGGTTGCCTCAATTTCACATCTGCACGGAGACAATTTGTTATGTCTTGTCTTTTCCTGACAGATATAAATTGTTCATAATTCCCACTTGAATGTTAATTAAATGTGAAAGGCTGAAAAGTACAATACTAACTCAAGCAGTTCATTTAATTACCAAATGCAAAGTCTTTCACAGCTTTAGGAACAAATGGCAATGTTTGTACTTCAGAACAACCATAATACCTTCAGTTGAAGAAAAATAACATTTAAAAGAGTAAAATACCATATAACAAAAAAATTTTTTAAATGAAAATGCCTTCTTTACCACAACATCATGAAACACGATCTGATCCATAAACAATCTGCATTAAGAACTGGTAATGGGACAACCATTAGCAACACAATATGGGCAGTCCAAGAAGCCCATTTGTCTGGGTTTATAACTTGACTATAAATACTATTTGGACTTAGACTCAAAATGCACAGAAGCATTTTGTGGAGGAATGTTTTCCCCACTTACCTTCCTGTTTCTTTAGGTGAAGATACAAGAGCAAAAATACAAACCGTGGTATGACCCAGCCCAGCAAATGGTTACGAACACAAGTTTCTCAAGTTTCGAACAGTTGTGAAAAGGATTTGGTTCACTTTTCTCCCCTTCTCACCATACATGTAAAGTTATGAAAAGTAGGAAAGGCAGGAAATTAAGGCAGTTCTCTATGACAGTTGCAGATACCACCTTTATATGGTTTCACTGCATGTACCTCCCTTAACAAAGTAGTTTCCTTGGACATACTTTCAGATGCATGGTATATTTCAAGCACAAGAACTGAACTGCTCTTGGGAAAGAGTTTAACAAGTCTTGCACTACACAAATACACAGAAGGTGAATGACAATTCTGTCACCAGATTCAGATGTATATTTTGCTTATGGGGTAACCAAAGAAAAATTTCCAATTAGTATCAGAGGTTGTACTTGCGTTTAATAAACCATTTTGGTGCCTGTTTGGGAGACTGTGCACTGCCTGCCACCTGTATCCTGACACTTGTGGGAAGAGTCAATCACAGTGTTCTGTTTTTCTCCTTGAAAAAGCGAGCTCCTAAGGAAACAAGAGATCCTAAAGAGAGCTCCAAAGATAGCTATTTGATCTCTGCAAGGCCAAATATTCTGCTCAAACTTCCACCTTATTTTTCTTGTGTTAACGCACTGTGAACAAAATATGCTCCTTCTGATGTTTCAAAAATAAAGTAAAAGGACTAACAGAGTTAGCTGTCATTTCTGTTTGGGGTGGAGAAAGAGAATTACTTCTTTCTGTAAGTCTCCTGTTCTGGCATGGAATGATTAAACTCTTGTCCACTAAAAGAGTTCAGCCTCTCAATGTGGGAAAATAGCACATCCAAAGAGTCAATTTAAGCAAATCAAATAATACAAATATTCCAAATGTTATGGATTTCTGATTTTGATAAGACATCTCTGTCAGAGAGTAATGCTTATAAAGTACAGTGAAAGGATTCAGAGTTAGAATAACCAGCAAATCTTACTGCAAACTTTACCACCATGCTTAATTCTGCTGCAGAAATCAGCCACCTGGGGGCAAAGGCATTTATCACACTTGAGTCCTGCTGAGTGAGCTGTTCCATGTGGTGGTCAGAACAAATGCCCCCTCATAATTATCAAGCTTCAGATTTCAAGAAAAATTCTCTATCATATTTAGGCATTCATAGATCAAGACTGATCTCTGTGCTGGGTAGAAAGTGGTCACACATCATAATAAAGAGACAACAAGGGAACAAACTAAAAGGCAGTGGACCAAAGGTCAGAAAGTGACTCCTCCCCAGACGCCCATATCCCTCATAAACCCTTTCTGTCAGGTGCAACACATACTATGCTATCTACTGTGGAAACTACAGAGCAATCTGAGTGCAGTTACAAGCACTGCTTTTCTTAGTTTGTCTCTCATCATTGCTGCTACTTACATACAACTCTATAATTTTTTAAATATGTAAATTACATTCTCTTTTAAAATAATATTATGCGCTAGGGGAGTCCTGTAACAATAGTTTTCTCTATGTCAAAAGTCTATTTTGTACTGTAATTATCTCTCTTCATTAGACAGAAACTTCTCTTATAATAAAAGGTCAGTCTGCAAAAACAGTTGCATTCTGAAAAATAATTCCACTGCATAATGAAACTGTGTAATTAAAGAGAAAGCTACTGTACATTGCCCAGTTAATGAGTCTTACTCCATAAATGAAGCAGCTTGAAATATTATACATGGGAGGACATGTGGATTTGTTTGCTTCTGTAGTTCTGCAGTCTGAGTTTACTGATTTTTCTAGAATAATTTCATTCTGTGATACTGAAGAACAAATACCGCATTACTACAAACTATAATGATAAACATTCACAGATTAAAAACAATGACTGGCATTTGTTTATGTGTCTTGAATTGCTACTAATACACTAATATAAGTATCACTAATAAAGTATTTTAATCATTGGAGCAGCCACTCGTGCGGAGAGGATGGAAGGAGAGATGCAGTTAGTATATACGACTAAATGCAGACAAATGTGATCTCTCACTGAATTGGAACATCATTACTCCTACAGCAATTTTTTCCAACTGTAATACAAGTGACTTGAGAAAGGGCTCCAAAAGATCACAGAATATGAACTTAAACATTGGGCAGACCTATGCAACTCAGGCATAAGGAAGTGCCCCTATTTTATTAATAATAAATATGTGCTGAACATGTGTAGAATAGTTAGGAAAGAAGACACTGAATTATTCGGAGGAAATACAGAATTAGCAGATAAAAATGTGTTATTAATATAAAAATTAAGACCAGAAAATGTTGCTAATAAGACCACATTGTATAGATAAGCATCATTTGTCTTATCATCTCCAGGAGTCATGTATAGACACAGCCCACTCTCAGTTTTCATGCCAGCCAGTCAGTGATACTACTTGCTGTTATAGCTACAGTTTTGGCAAGTCTATACAAAAAGAACCTCAGCTTGCCTTTTTTTAAGAGTGGGGAAAAACGCAATCCAGCTTGTCTGAGCTTTGATTTGCTTTGGTAAGTGCACTATCCTTGTGAAAGTGCAGTATCTGGATCATTAATTCAGAAGTCCCTCAAAGGAACAAGCATAATTTTTGGTTTTCCCAAGCCCACCCTTCTCCAGGGCTCTGATATCCAGGCTTCATTAAAATTCCCTATTTTGTGGTAATACATCTCATTCTTTCCCTACTGCTGGTTCCGCTATCTCTTTGCAAATCACTACAGGATAAAAAACCATGAAACAAAAAAAAAAAAAAAAGAAAAAAAGAAGCAATCAGTAAAAGCAAGGATTTTTCAATGCAGAAGTTAAAATACATTGGATTTCTGTGCAATTGTTTTTAGAAACAAACTTAAACTGAAAGAGACTATCCTTTGGGATCACTTTATGCATCTTCCATCTACTTCAGGTGGCGTTTTTTTTGCATACTTTCCATTTATTTGGCTAAACATTGCTTTTGCATCAGGGCAGGCAGCTGCTACCAGAATTTGGGTAGTAGAGCACCCTTCCAGCTTTCAAACAAGTGCCCACATGACTTGTGCTCTTTCTGAATGTTGTGTTTTCATTTTGGCTTAATCCAGAAATCATCTTTGCTTTCAGGCAAATCATGTCCCATCATGAATTTTTATTTTCTCTCTCACATTTCCTTGTCTCCAAGCCATTTATTCTTCCAAAATTTATCTTCAACACAAGTCTCCATGGTAAGAAGATTTTTCATTATGCAATAGTACCAAAGAGCTTTTTGTTGCTACATGGCTTTTCATTAACACCTTTTCAGACATTCCTCATCTGAGAAATTTAGGTGTATCAAAACAAAATTTGCAAGAAATACTTGGGCCACCTCAGTCACACTTCAAGAAATAAACTGATTAAGTAAAACAAAGTTACCAAATATCAGCTAGTACAGTTTTTATTTTACTATATTGGCAAGATTTAGGTAGTTATTTGCTTCTCCTAAAGGCATTTGAGTACTTGCTCATCTTTTAAATAAATATTTTTATTATATAGGGGTGTATAAGAAACCCCTCACTAGGGTGTACTTTTTTCCAACCTTTCTTGTTCTGTCTGCTATCAAACCCCCAACATGATGCTCAGAGTCTGCATAAACAACGGTGGCCACGAAGTTTGGGTACTTTAAAAATCGCCACTTTAAAGGCGGATCTGGGCCCAGCGGCACAGCGGGCACGGCGGTGACAGCAGAAGCGGGCACAGTGGCACAGAGGGCACGGCGGTGACAGCAGGAGCAGCGCTCGGGTCCCGCCGGGCACAGGCAGGCGCTGCGGGGCGGCCCCGCGGGGGCGGCGCGGGGGGCGCAGTGCGGCGCTGCCGCCAGCAGATGGCGCGCAGCCCCCGCCGCAGGGTCGGGCTATTTATACCCCGCCGTGTGACCGCGCCGTCCCACAAACAGCTCACTTTTTCCACTCGCCCCGTTAAAAATCTACGTCTTGCCTTTCCTTGGAAGGCAGCGGAAGAATCGCCGGGTTTGACACAAGCCCCATTTCCATGTGCTCTTCCCCATCCTCCACCCCGTCCCGGTTTCTTGGATGCAGGGAATCTTTCGGTATTTCTGCTCCCTGCTTATTTGGCGTAGGGCCAACGCTTCTTAATATAGACCGAGGCACGATCGTCTGCAAGAATCATCTCCCCGTGCAGATCTGTTTTCAATATTCCTTCTCAAACAGAAGGCTGTACTGGGAAGCAGCAAATTTTCTAACCCACAAATAAACTTCAGGGACAGGTTTCTGAAGTTTTGGCACATTCTAAAAAAGAGGCTGGAAGTTTTACTGCACAACTGTAATGTAATAAAATATTCTCAAATCTCATCTCCACTTATGAATAACAATTACAATCAGCAACAGCTAAAAATCATATGCTCAAGCAATGCTGGGACACTGTGTAAAAACAGGACTGGCCTGGGCATACGCTGTATGTGTGGACACACAGTTGATAGAAAGGAGAGAACACACAAAAAATGGTAGCATGCATGCAAGTGAGGACAAATAGAGGCTTGACTTGGAAGGGGGGGGAGGTTTAGGCCCCTTATCTTTTTGTGGTTTTAATATTAACATTATCCACACTTTCTATGAAAATTGCATCAAACCTACATATTATCTGAGTTCTTTTGCCCCCACACTATTGACTGAAAACTGGGAATTGGTTTTAAGATGTGAATCACAAAACCATAAATATCATGATGCCTAAACCAGTGTAGTAATAAATATAGGGTACAGCTAAGTGCATTGGCTCCTTATACAAGTTTCGCAACATTCTGGGCATTCCTGAAAAACAACAAGGTAAGTTATGTTCTAAAAATACTTCAAGCACACATATTTTCTACCAGTACATCATCGGAGTCTGATGTCTTCCTGAAAAAAACCACTCATACCATTTCAATGTAAAACCACATCATATCATCTTGGGAGGAAGAAAACTTACCTCCACTCCGCCTTGTTATGCAGGAATGAGTTACACTGGTCTGGAAGGTTGCTGTCATTTGACATAGATTCCAGGATTGAAATAATCTGCTTGAAAGATGGTCTTTTCTGAAGAAAAAAGAAAACCAAACCAGAGCATTTGCATTTATATAAAACTACTGAAACTATCTGCAGGAATTTTTCAACTGAAACCCCGCAATTAATAGGAATTGCCACACTTCTTTCTGATCACAGCATCCTACATGAGGACTGTAAGTCTGTAAATGGTTTCTTTTTGTTCTCTCGTTAAAGAAAAGTTTGGGAAGAGTCACACAGGCTAGTAGGACTCAAGCCTCAGCTTAGTCTCCCACATCTACTAGTAAAAGAGTGTTAAAGATTCTTAATTTGAAAGAATAATTTTTCTCAAGCTAAGAAGGAAAATGCTTCCAAATAGAGAAGGCTGGACCATCAGCAGCAACTAGTAATTATACAGATGGCCTTTTACAGGTATTAACATAAACTCCTTGGTGTGTGAACAAGCCATTTAGCTGCCTATCAAAAACAGGTTTCTGGCTGCAGCTCCCCTTTTGCAGAGAAGATACTTTGAGAAAACCTCTCACTTAGCTACTTCAGGAGCAGCTGGGGAAGAAGTGAAGATTGAGGCTAGGGAAGCATGTCTCGCCCGGCAGCTAAGCTCACGTTAGCGGACTCTGTGCTCTTCTGTCCTGGGCTCATTTACTGAACTTTCTGTTCCAGGGCTCTCCATCCAATACCCACTGTGCTCACAAGTCAGAAAGACCAGTTAAAACTTTTCTGTTTTTTTTTTACTTTTCCCTTAGTCCCAAGGGGAAGCTATGAAGTAGGATAATAACTGAAAACTGAAAAAGCCACAGTTAAATGTGTTTCTTGAAAGAGCGCTGACTCTGTTAGTCTGTTTGACAGACCCCAGACAAGGTTGAGACAAAAGGTTGAAACAAAATGTAGATACATAATAAGGGGATGATGCACATTCTCTCTCTATCATGCCTTTAATTATACCATTTCTGCTAAAATTACAGATGCCGCAATTAAAACGTGCATTTTAATTTGGGAGCACAAAAACAATTAGGAACAATGCTGAGGTGTCTCTCTCAGGAAGATCCAAGTGATTTCCACATTATAAAAGACAGACAATTTCTTTATTTTAAATGTCAAACAGCATGAAAAAGTGTCAAATGCATAACAAAAAAAGAGACAAGCTCTCTTATACTGTAATGCTGCACTGTTCGGCTGTAACTGGAGGCTTTGTCTGTCATTTTTTGGTCCACCTCCATGATTTCAGGCAATGGGCAGTTCAGTGAGCTACAAGGATTTTCTTTGCCACAGACACGCTTGCCCCAGCCACCCATGTGCTTACACAGTTTGATCCCCAGGCCAGCATGCAAGGAGCGGCAAACTGGGCACGTGGAGCTTTATGTCAACAGGTACCTGTTCAGCAGCACCTTGCTTGCATGGGTGACACAGTCCCTTGTATGCAAACCCAGCAGGGTCACCCTGCCTTCACAGGGGGCTGGGGAGGCAGCTGTCCTCCCCTCCACGTGCAGGATGCTGCTGGATCTGCCACAGCCAAGCAGATCCTCTGAACACACCCTGGAAGAGCCTGAACTTCCCTGGTCAGGAGTGGGCTGTGCGAGGGGCACAGAGCACAAAATCCATCCGTGGCACCACCACCAACAACTCCAGTGCAGTTTTGGAGCAGAAAAACCTTTGACCGGCCTTCACACCCTGTTTGTTGTATCTCCTGTAACCACACCAGTGGATGTGAACTGTTGAAGGGATTCAAGGGCCTCCCAAATGGTGAGGAAGCTGCCAGACAGGAGACAGTGGCTCCCTGCAATTTACCAGGGTACTGCAACTGCTACAATAATGTGCCTGTACTAAACAAATTCTCTTTTCAGGAAGGCTCCAAGGGCAAACATTCCCATGCTTCATTATCTACAATATTTTATGGACTATTCAGGATCATTTAAAAAACATGTACATGACTTTTGCTTGCTCCTTTTTTCTCAGGTGTATACTGGGAAGTATAGGGCAGGGCTGACACTCAGTGAGCACAGTCAACTCTACTGTCAGGCTTGCCTGGAGTAACCGGAGTGGAGATAGTGACAGAGAACAGGGCTTTTACTAAGGACGGGCAAAAAGATCAACCAACTGATTTGGGAGAAGCAGCAGCACTCACTTGGTGGGTCCTGCACTACAGGCAAAGGAGCTGCTGAGTTGTGCAACTGGAGCTGGAACAAATGCAGAGTCACACAGTACTGTCAAAGTACTGTACATCTCTGGCTGTGCAAATTCTGTGAACAGCCAGCAGTTATCCTGCCAGCCTTGCAGCTGCCAGATTTACAGGCAACAGCTTTGCATGGAGACAAACCTGACAGGAAGGCACAAGTCTACACTGTCACGTGGGTTTTGTTGGTTTCTTGCCCCTAGGAAAGGATAATTTCAGATTTATTAAATGCACTTTAAATGCAGAGTGGTACCTTGGTTAAAACTGGCAAGAAGTGATTTGTGAAACTGGAAGCCTGAGCTGAGAAGCTTTAGGAAAAAAAAAAAGGTCTTATTTTCAGTGGATAACTGCTTAGCACTTTCTAGAAAGTCCTTATATGGGATTCTTAAAATATCACGGCATGAGTCGCCTTTGAAAACTGTTTCCCTTTATATCTGTGATGTCTCATACTGAAATCTTTAAAATATATGCCCCTCTAGAAATAATTCTGGCTAATGTTTTCATTGTTTCCTTCCACTCAGTATTTCTTACTGAATAGGTCTGCATAAAACCAGGATATTTAATCCATATGTCTTTCATTTTTTGCTTCTTCTCTCTTCCCAGATTTCTGATTTCCATTAAAATACTATGTAATTTATAAATATCTTTGATGTGGAAAGAAACTGAAGGAACCGATAAAATGAGAAAGAATTATTCACCCATGTCTCAAAAGCAAGTAACCCCAGTAAACAAAGACATCAGTGATGAGCAACATTGTTTCTACAATTACCTAATACCCAAGCAAAAGCAACTTGTTTGGTAGAAATTTTAAGGTGTGGAACTGTTTGTTTCTACTAGCAATTTAAACTGCATAAAGACTACCATTCCAAGTATCATGTATATAGTATAGCACTATAGATGTTTTTTCCACGTGTAAAGAAATTCTTAAGAATTCAAAGCAACATTAATAACTCTGTTCCCATGAAGAAATTATGGTGTGAGCAGTGTCTGACACTCAGCTGCTCTGCAGCAGCTCTCCAAGTGTATCCCTTAGCCCCATCATAAACGCATATCCCTCATTTCTCAGGGGTAAGCCACCAAAAGTTACCTCATGCTTTTTGTGGGCTAAAAGTATGCACCTTAGGAACTGCTTTTGAGCAGCTGACATACTCCAGCTCACCCCTGCTTGACCTTCAGTAACTTGTGCATGCATCAACGATCTGATTTTCTAAAGCTAATCCTGGCAAAAAGGGAACGTTACACAGAGCAGTATTTCAGAGGAGCGTGCTCCATCTTTTGGCTCATGCAGGCCACACAGCCCTTTATCAAAGCATTTTGAGAGCTGTAAGTAGTGAACCTTTCCCAACACGTGACTGAATAAGTCAGTCACATGCCCAAATTGTGACCACAGATTACTCCATTTCAGTCATGTGAACAAAGTTGCAATTGCCTAACAGAAGAAGAGCTGCATGACAAAAACTAGCGAAGAGCAGACTGTCAGAAAAACCCCATCTCACATGAGATTCACACTTTGCACACATCAGAGACACCTGTGGGAACAATGTCCCCAGGAACCAGCCCACACCCAAATAAATTACTCTGTCAGACAGAACTCAGTCTGATGATTAAACATCATTCTTTTACAACATGCAAATCCCTCCTTCTCCTTGAGAAACAGTAACAGTCTTTTGGACACTTAGGGATGTGGCTCAAAGAAGGCAGAGAGTGAGCTGATCTAGTATGTGCTACAATTACAGAAAAGAAGCTCCAATAATTCTTCTTCTGAGGCCTTTGGTAGCGACGCTGACACCTGGGAGCAGTTAGTAAAGATAAGCAGTTGGCACTGAAAGTCCTCATCAGTAATTACTGACCTAGATATTAAGCACCCTACTTGTAGATTCAAAAACTCAAACCATTTTTCTCCCCTCCCTTCTGTGAGGAGGATAAAAGGAGTTACTAAGAGAATGGCAATTATATGTCTGTTCATGTGGAAATCACCAACTGACGGATTTCAGTCTTCCTGGATATCTCCTTTCTCATATTATTCTTCTATGGCTACTCTCTGGCAATAAATTCTAGTTTAGAGCACCTATATGCTCTACTTTGTCTTGGAATTAATCTTGGTCTCTCTGAAGTAGTAGCTAACTTTCTCCTGAGTTTAAAGAAACAAAGTTCTTCCTGATTCCTTGGCTTGAGAAAGAGAGCACAATTTCCTTTGCTTAACTATTCTTCAGTGTCTCAAATATTTTCATAGGCAAAGGAAATAGATGTTAATCCTTGGTGCTAAAGCTAGTATGCCCACAGGCTCTTTTCAGTCATGTACAACAGGATGGTCACAGAATCCATTTAAAGAAGGTAACTCTCATAATCTACAAAAGCTTTTACTGTCAGCTAAATACTTATTTAATCCCTTCCTTGTAGCAGCAGATTAATAGTGACAATGGTGCAGCTCTTTTAACTTTTTATTCTGTTTTCATGGTTAAACAGCACTGCTATTATCCTATTATTAAGAGTACAGTCATTATAAAGCTCACCATTCAAGTCCTAAGGGAACAGATTAAGAAAGGTTTAATGTTAATTTAGAATGTGTTGCTGCTGTTCCTACCCATATTTTATGGATTAACTTCTTCTTTACTTATACTTGTGTTTTCAACACAAGTAGGACACAGAATTGGACCTTGAAATATGTATTTCGTAACATGATGCTCACATACATCCAAGGGGGATTAAGCATTAACCTTTGAAAGAAAATATAAAACCCATGATTTTTCCACTTGCTCCAAAATGGCTGCATTTTTGCCATCTCACCATATTTCCTGTCATTGTCTTTAGTAGTCAGTAAAGTTAGCAGCATAGTAACTCTTGATTAACAGGGAGAGAGAAATATTTAGGTTTAAGTAGATAAACTCACTAAGAAAAAAGACAGTCCTGGGTATCTTTGTGAAGAAATGTGTCAAGGGTGTCAGCTTAGCCTTGTCCCCCAAAGACATGCTAATGAACTTTGCAGAAGAAGGCTGGGGTGGTGGTGCAGAAATCAAACACACATTTAATTACCTTTGAATCAGCATCCCAACATTGGTGCATCAGTTCTGCAAAACTTCTGGGACAACTGCTTGGAATGGTTAATCTCTAATGGAAAGAAAATATACCAGTTACTGGAAGCATTTCCCTTTAAGCTGCTACTAAGCAATTTCCTATAAGAGCAATAGACTTCAAAGAATTAAAGCACACTCTCTCTTTTAAACACAATGTAAAAAATGTGGAGACATATTAGAAAGAAAAATCGAAATTACTAAAACTAGCAAGAAGTACAAATAATTTTTAATAGACCTATAAGAAAATAATGTATCAAATGCACAAATGGAGTTCCTTAAGAAAGCTCACAGAGAAGAAGCAAAACCAAGACAAACAGCTTTTAACACTAAAACAGAATCGTTTGCGGAGGTTACTGCATAATATTTTAAGATGCTTGTCAGATAGGCATAATGTACAGCCTGCCTTAATTCCTTTCTCCCACATAAATGATCTAGCTGTACAATACTATAATCACTTTTGACACACAAATAGCTGAAATACAGATTACATTAAGTGAGTTTAAAAGAGTTAAGTGAAGCTCTACATGACACAAGAGACATTTCATGAGCCTGTGGTCAGAAGGATTAATGAGGACATGCAGATCTCAGAAAGCACTCACAGAGCACAGTGAACTCATAAATATTTCCTAACGACTGAAGACAAGGAGTTGCTGGTTATAGCCAGGACCACTGACTACAGAGAATTAGTTTGAAGCTAGTTTGGTTTCATTTGCTGAGAGTTTTAAATTAAAAAATTTTTACATTAATAGCCTGCCTCCAGACTCAAAAGCCTAAAAGCAGATCCTTTCTGACCTACAAATACACAGATATTGAAGCCTCTCCAGTTGACTGCACATGCTTTCAACATTACACACTGAAGGAGATCCCTCTCCTCTCACTAAAGCTCTTAACTGATTTCAGATGTTTCACATTATATAAATAAAATTTTTAAAGTTATATAGAAAACCATTTTCTCAGTGAACATGAGTCTAAATGTAAGAGGGGTCAAGCTGGAAAAAGGGTCCTCGTCCTCTAAGAGGTGAGAACCATGTGCTGCATTCCTGTTCAGACTAACCTGGCAGGAAGACCCTTTCATCTGCCCTACCATTGCCATTTCAGAAGCAAAGCAGAGCAACTTATGTCACTTGGTACCATTACATTACTGCAGTGTGACCTGCAAAGCCTTACAAGACACTGCAGCCAAAAGTAAGAGTTAAAAAATTCTGCTCCAAAAGCATTTGAACACCATAAGAACTGGAAACATGAGATACAGAGGCAGGGCACTGCAGAAGTCTGATTATTAATGTCATAACGTGCAAGGGTTTCTGTGGAAGAAATACACAGAAATTTGTACAATGCATAAATAAGTTGTACTGGTGCCTGATCTCTAATTGAGTCATTAGCCTAAAAATACACTGGCTAGTCTTGCTACAGTGCTGTCTGTAACCCTCACTGTTCCAGAAGGTGGACATCAAGTTGCAATCACCACTTGTCTCACTTGTGCAGAATGTCACCTATATAAATATGTAATATAGAGGTAGCAGGTTCCAATTGTCATATTATAATGAAGAATATATTTCTCAGTGGCAATTTATTATGAGATCATGTCTACCATAACCTGAACTCTCATGCTTTGCTCTTCTTTAAAGAATGGCTAAAAAAAATCTCTACCAGAATAAAAATATCACTGTGAAATTAGGCATAGTGTCAAAGCAGATCCATACAGAAACATCAGAATCCACTCCATTTGCTGGCCTCAGGCTTTGCAAAGGGGATTTTTCACCTTATGCAATTACTCTTTGGCCTTCATCCCTCACTGATTTTAAAAAAAGAATTGCAGTCCAAAAAAATGGAAGAGTGGCTCAACAGTGATCCAGTCCTGTTGTGGACTGGAACCATGCAATCCCACTAATATCAACAGACTGAACTGAGAGCAGAACCTGACCCTTACAGTTGCTTTGGAGCACAGAAAACTAAGAAGAAAAGTAGCACAAGCTGACTTTTAGAAGGCTTATGCTGGACATGTTACCCATGTCATGGCCAGAAAAAATAAAAACTATGCAATGCTCTCTAAGTTCCCTCACAGCCCTCCAAGGAAAGTGGTAGCAACAGGCTAGTGGTACCTGTCAGGCAAAGAGCTGGCTCTGATAATGCCACCCCTTAGGTTACTCAGCCATGAGTAAAATAATCATGTCCACATTTTGTTCATACTGTATTTTACACAATTCCTTGCTCTGGAAAACTGTAGAGAAATGTGTGTTGTACTCCCCTGACATCTTTCAGCAAGTGACTACATCTCTTTACAACGCTCCCAATGCCACCCCTTACATAAAACTGCATGCGGTAGGCACAAGAACCAAATACTTTTGATGGAAGGCTTTATGAGTCCTCCTTCAAAATGATGTATGAGGCTTTTCCTAAACTAGGAGAAAGAGTGTCTTTGTGCCCCTGCTCTGATAAATGCAGTAGAAGACCACATTCACAATCTTCACACCGTTAGTGTCGCATTTCCAACTAATTGGTATATCACAGTGTCACTCACTGGAATTAATCCAGTCCTCAAAAAGAAGAAAAAAGAGAGAGAGAAAAAAAACACCAACAAAAAACATTAAACTAAGAGGAGGAAACCTAACTCCTCTGTTTAACTCTGAAGCATTTTGAGAAACAGTTTATGTAGAATAATAGAAATCTGTATTGTACAGCCAGTGCCTCGCCATTGTAATGTTTCCCAAGCTTCCGCTGTGTCTAGATAGAGGAGGTTTCATCTTTGTGGAGGATTTCCATGCTTGTCTGTGTGTGGTACAGTCACAACTTTAAATGTTTTTTAAATGTAGTTACTGTCTTTGATATCAAGGGACTATGTGTTCAGATATACGCTCACATGTCCAACTAACTGAAAGCCTCAATTTGTGAGAAGAAGAAAAGCGAGGCTGGGGACACTGTACAAACGGTGTTTACACCACTGAAGTGCTTTTGAAATGGAAAGACTCTGCATGAGGAGGCTTGCAGCTATGCCACAGCCTTGCCGATACCAGTGAGGAGCTCATCTTCAATGTAGTGTTGAACGTAGGTGGCAAAACTGTAATTTCTCTCTTTTTTTAAAACTATTTTTTCTTCTTTTATTTTTGAAATTTTCATCTAAGCGGCAGTTTCTTGTACTATAGTGACTCCTGCTGGGAGAGTTAAGTTGAAGTAGCTGAAGGTCTCTTACAGATATATCAACTCCCGGCCAGTAAAAAGATGTCCTAAACGCAGGAGATGGAGTTAAACTGTTCCCCTACCTTGGACGCAATGGCTTCTTTCATCACTAAGAACAAACCCCTAGGTTTTACAATTGAGACTGAGAAACTAGTACAGTACTTGTACAATTTTTGATCTACAGCATCACGACGTGAAGCTGCAACAATTAGATGTAAAGGGTCCATTCATGAGGAATAACATCACTTTGACCCTTTGTGTTAGCTCCTACTGCTAATCTTTCCATACGCGTGAACTTACTTTCAATTTGAAGAAGATGAAAAAGTCTTTTGCAAAACCCCAATACTGTTTTCTGATCTATGTACCTGAATGTAGAAACGTAGTCTTACCTCGTTTTTTTCCACTACAAGCCAAGCTACTTGTAATCCTTCCAAGCCTTTAAAGGGGACCTCCCTTGTTAGCATCTCCCAGAGAACCTGGAAGAGAAAAAAAGAAAAGAATTTTTATTTCTGTACTTTGTATTTTAAATACATTATTAAACCTTGATACAGCACTATTCTGTATCCAATTACCAGGCAACCAGTTTTCATTTGCAGGAACTTGGACCAGTGTTTGTGTGCAAGATCCTCTCACAAAATTAATTTGAATGTTTCTGCTTTTTCCTCTACAGAAAAGCCAAGATGAAAAACTGGGTTGCTTTTTTACTGTCTTTGTACACTATAAAGTTCACATTTGGGACTTATGAAGAACTCTTCCTCTCCTTCTCAGCTCCTACTAGACATTGCTTTGCAGTAATTTTTCATTTAAAAATATTTCTATGCAATTTCAACCAGTGAATATGATCCAAAAGGTATTTTGCTCCTATGACATACCTATAAAAATATAATTTTGCAATCAAAACTGTAACTGTTTATCTCCAAGTATGTGATCATGTTAAACTAAGCAATATATAGCATATAAAAAATTACTCTGTTCTCCTTGAGCTTTTATAGATGTACTGTCCTTAGATATAAAAAGATCTCCTGATTTTGCATGCTTTTAGCCTTTTGGTAACACAGTACCCAAGAATCTAAGCTACTCTGTAGAAAAGAGTCTGTCATCATCAAAAAGGCTTCAAGTCAATGAAGCCAACTTGTTTTTCTGCCATTGGGACCACATATTGGAATTCAACCAAATTAATAGCACTTTGTACCTCCACTTGTTTATGTCCCCTTTCTTTTTAAAGCAGAACCTTCATATACACATCTTGTTACAAATAAGTACAAACTTTTTCTTCTGCTCATATATATAACAACAACAACAACAATAAATCTTTAATGCAGGATTTGCCAAAATGCATTAAGATCCTCATGCAAGTCCCTGTATCCTCACTGTTTGGGTTAGTGCCCAGGTTTATTCCAGATGCATCATTTTGAATGGGCTGTGGACAGCTATGAAGATAATTAGAAAGCAAATGCAACAATATTGGCAGATGGAGGTCAAGCAAAAAATGCATTAAATCAGAGTTGGGCCTTTAAATCAAGTGAACAGGGTACTCCAACAATAGACCTATTTGAATAATTCTGCTTGAGTCAGAAGACTGATTAGTAAAAGTAAGGGTATCTTGGAAAAATAAGAACAGTTTTCCTGAGAGTAAGAAATATATGGGGAAAGCTATCACAGGCATATTCAATTATCCTGTTAGCCTTTCAGAAGGAAAAAAGGCACCTCAATTGTAACTCAAATTATCACCTCTCTACTGGTAGAGAAGGAAATTTAATTGTGAGAGGAGGAAAAAATTTAGCAGTCCCATGTACTTCAGACAAAAAAGCAGTGTATAAAACAGTCAGTTTAAAAAAAAGGTCCCTGGACCTAATCAAACATGGTTGAGCAGCCTTGCTCATCAACCTCATCTGTGGGGCTGTACCATGAAACTCAGAGGAAAAAACTCAAGTTTGCACATCAGATAGAGCAGTATCTAAATAACCTTCCATGTAAAAAACATAATGAAATACATGTTAGATGTCTTCAAGAGCCTTGAGCTGGAAAACTACTGCTGTGCTACCTTTCTTTCAGAAGACTGTAAATTGTAAGAGCTGTCTTGTTTCATTCATGCACATATGCTTGTGCAGAACATTTTGCACCGAATTCCTTTATCATGACACCTTTAGTGTTTATTTCCACTGCCCGAACAGATCACTGCCTCCCTAAACCAACAGTGCCAGCTAAAAACTCTTCCAAGACTGCACATAGTTGAAGAGAAAAACAGCAATCTGACACAATATGAAGGATTTTTCTAAATGCCTTCATTTTTACTAATAAATTAAAGATACAAAAGTGGGATGTTAGAAACTTTTTTATTTACTTACACAGGTTTAGAAAATATTTTAACAATGATGCAATTTTCATATTCAGGCCAATTGTATAGAGAAAGCCTTTTCTTCCAGTGGTGGCATGCCTCTATGCTGAGTTTTGCAGGTGTTTCAACCCCATCTCATGGACTAGCCACCCTGAATCACCAGCTAAGGTGAATGATTGCATCAGCAGTCCTTTAAAAAGCAGCAAATGTGTACCTCCTACATTCTCATTTGCCTCTTCCTCTCCCCAGGGTGATTCAGCAGCAGACAAGAACCTCAACCTGACTTAACCCAGCCTCTTTATTGTGAGGTGCACCCTGTTCATTTTCAGAACTGGCTCCCCAGCTCATTTCATATGGAAATCAATTTATCTTCCCTTTCTGGTGTATAATCTAATTGAGACTGACATGGTTCACTTCCCCTCCCACCTGTGATGGTGAGGATCACCTGCCTTCCCAATCACATCATCTCTGTGATGATGGACAGCAGGTGCTCACAGAGAAAACAGCCAAACTAGAAACAATGATGAAAAACAAAGCGAGGCCATTTAATGTAGTGGTTTGTAAGCTGCAGCCTCTGAAGATCTTGGATTCATCTTTGCATACAGAAGAACAGAAAGGAGACATAAATGTATGAATGTTCACCCTATACATGAAACTGAGAATAAGAAATATGTGGTTTTCACAAAAAGCTCACACACTTCTGTCAGCTCAGCTGTGCATTTCAATTCCTATCCTCTCAACTATGTGACAATAACCCAAAGGAAAAATTAAACTCACAAGACCCTACCCCTTCCCCTGTCCCCACACCAGTGCAAAGCCAATGAAGATTCAATGTGCCATTTGGATAGGGAACATCCAAGTAAGTAATTTGAGGAAAAGAAAACACTCTGAACACCTTCACTAAAAAAAATGCTTTGTGTGGTAGGAGACTGTTCACAGAAAATGGTCAGGAGCCACCGTTAGCACAGGTACAGCATAAGCATTAGCATTGCACTCACAGAGGTACTGCCCTTAGGCATGAAAATTAGGTCTGTCTTCTCTGCATTGATCCAACTGCAGTTAAAGATCACATCATTCTTTTCAAAAAGAGTAAGGGATAACCCCTGGAGCTGGCCAACATTCCCTCTATAAATAACATATGTTCTCATAACTAAAGCAGTGTTTGAACAGCTGCTACATTTAATGGCAGTCTCTATGCCACCAATAGCCAATTAATGAGTTTACTTTTTATTTGTTCTTGTAAGTGATAAAATAATTCAGCTACATTGGATAAGCTTTCTGCGATTAAACACATTTATACTGATGCACAAACACACACTGTGGTGCACTACAAACAGTTCTGCCAGGATAACGTATTCTGAGCATATGTCTTCATGACTTCAAAACAGCTTTTAGAGTGACACTGTCATTCCACATACACTTTCCTATCTGACAGAGATAGCAAGGAATGGCAGAGATGGCAAGGAATAATTTTTGAGCAACACACAGTGACATACAAGTCAGTCTCAGGGTTGATCCCTTGTAACACTTGGTTTCAGTTGTTTAGAGTACAGACTTGGAAACGGATCAGAAAAGAGAACATGGCTGAAGGGAAGTGTCAGATCTTTGTGTGGTAATAAATCTCCTGGAAAATTTAGCTTTAGCATTTCATGACAGTATTATAAATTATTTACTATGTATCTCAGAGAATACATAGGTCTGTTTAACCATCCATGAAGCACAGGACAAGCTAATCTAAACCTTAGCTATAAACATGTATACAACTGTTCACAAAAAGGAAAATTCATTTCAGCTGAGAAGCAGCTCAGACCTATGAGGCTGCAGAAAGACTTCAACACTTCACAGAAAAAAGCTCTCACACAGCTTAAGCAGAATATTTAAAATCACAGATTGGTTTGTAGAAAGAAAAGATTGTCAGATAAAAAACAGAAGAAAGGAAATTAAAGAAAACCATGGGAAAGATGACAAATATTGCAAATGAAATATCTATTCCTAGCATCTTACTAGTTTACATTTGAAAGGATTCTGTTCTTTGTTAAGAGGACTTTAACTGAAGTAAAGCAGATTTGTCTTTCTAGCACAAAAGCTGCTGGCAAGTGTTAGGCTTCAAAAAGGGATTCTTTACATTTTGTTTTTATAGATGATAATAACTTAAAGAGACAAAAACATCCTTTCTCAGATTTCTTGTTTTCAGACCCCTAGCTAATTCTCTGGTAGTCATAACATTTATTACAGGGAGATTCCAACTTTCAATGTTATATCCAGGCCATTTCTTGCTGCTATAACCCCCTTGTATTAGTTATTTCAGAAACATAGACCTTGGGCCACTGCCATTCTTTGTTTCTACCCCTCTATCTCCTCTGAAAATGATGGTGTTCCAAGATTAGAGTTATAAAAAGATTAATTACTCCTAAGTGCTTATGAATTCGTACGCCTCTATCCACAGTAGAACACATTAGTTCAAAAATAATACATTAAAAAATTGTGGGTCATTACCAGACATTCTAAAGTAGCACTACACGCCCATAACACTGTTCAAATACTCTGGTAAAACTGAACTGCTTTCATAAGGAGGGTAGTTCAGTTCTACCTCCAAGAATAGAACTGTCAAAGGAACCTTTTTGAATGAGGTAAAATAAACTTCGCACAACATACTGCTCCCAAGGCACTGTTAATACTTGACATGATAAGATATTAAACAATTTCTTACCTTCTGCCACTTAGAAAACATTACCTAAAGTCAATTCAAACTAGGATGACTATATAAGCAGTTTGAACTATAACACCATGTTTGGAATTTTTCCTCTAACATTGTTGTTCTGTTTTGAAACTGGAATGTTTCCCTTCAGTGGGTAGTATGTGATTGCTTCCAGTAACAGTTTACATTAACATTTACATTTGTAAGCTTATGTTCTCTTACTCTTTGTGACCTAGTTCAGTTAAGCGAGCAAGGATTTTCAATCTGACAATACAGGCTCCTTGCAAACTTTCCAACTTTCACTGTTAAGCGATGTCACATCATGTCTCAAAATTTTTTCTCACTATGAACAACTGTTTGGCAAAAAGTTTAAGTCACCCTCCACTGAGACATCAGCCATAGGTGCCAGCTTAAAACCACAGTGCCTCCCTCACATCTATCTCCTCCTATTCCTCAAAGAGAAAGAGACAACACTTAACAGGTAGTGAGGAATTTCTCATTCTGCCACCCACTGTTGACCAAACAGAAAAATGGTTAATACACCAATATACATGGAAACTACAGCCCCACTTCCTTTCCTTTCCCCCCAAGTACTTTTTACTGTCCTCTGCCAGAGGAAGGCTGTGGAGTTAGGCATACAACTGATGCGACCCATAGGGCTATTCCTCACCTACTTTGTATTGCAGAGCAAAACTAGAGTTTAACTGTGGACAGAGTAAAGTAATTCACATTACTGAATCTGAAACTCTGACATTCTTATGAACTATAACTGATTCCTTACCCTTCAGCAAAGCAGTGCTGGGCTTCTGTATTTTCAGATGGGGTTTATTTTCACAGATACTGATAGCAGTGTCTTTTAAACAATTGAGCATAGAGCAGTTGTTTTTTAATAAAAATCAGTGACACTCTATTTTGGGGAAAGTGGAATGATTTCATCCTGCTACACACCTATTACAAGACAACTTTCGTCTCCTTGATTCCACAAATAAAACCACAAGGAGAGATTCATGATGCAAGTTGGTCAGCAGCTCCTGAAGCCTTTGGACATATGCTGAATACTTGTGGCAAAGCATGCACTTCCTACACTGGCATGCTGCTAATCTAATCAGATGTTATTAAACATGCAAGATACTATGTTCCTCCTGGCATTTTCAAACACATAATTATAAATAATGGGTCAGTCTTAAAAGGAAGTGTGGGGATTTTTGTTATTCTTATTTAGAATTCTGTCCCACTGTCCCGGATTCTGTCCCACTGAAGAACTGCCACAATGCACAGTGAGATGAGGCACTCACCACTCCGTACGAGTATGTGTCGCATGTTTCAGACACTGGAAGGCTTTGAATAACTTCTGGGGCCATCCATGGGAAAGTGCCCACTAATGACATGTGTGTCGTATGGGAGTGGAATCTTGAGGCACCAAAATCACAGATCTGGCAAATATAAATAAAATATTAAACAGGTATTAAGAGTATCAACCTCATTCATCAGACATGGAAACATCCATTCAAGCAGCAGCATCTCTCTAGAAATAATTAAAGTGTTCATACCTTTAACACACCATCAGCAGCTATAACAACTGAAAATGAAAAAACAAAAGGTTACAAGAATGCTAAAAGCAAGCTCAATACATTTTTAAAGCAAAATACTTTGTTTTTCAGTAAGACAAATGACCCTAAGGTGACCCAGCACCTGAAGGTGCACACCTGTCCTGGTTTCTTTGAGAAGCTGACAGAACATCTGCTGAATACCTTCAAGCCTCTGAAGAAATGCAGAACCTTTCAGGCCTTACTGAGGTAAAAGACAGCAACATAGATGAACTTCATTCCCCCCAATACAGTTAGGTTTAAGAAGCTCTCTGCAAGAGTCATTAATAAAAGGAGAAAGCCTCCAAACGAGGCGAGACCTACATGTTTCTTGACTATTATCTCCCTGTGTACATTATTAAAATCTGTGCCCCTCCTGTCCCACCACTAGTAGTAGAAGTTTCATCTAAAAGGCAAATTTCAGCAAATTTCAGAAACGACTGTCAACTGCTAAGTACAGACTCCACATTGAATGTGTATTACTCAAAAGCCTGAATATCTGTCAAACCTCAAAAAAGGCCACATTAAAGACAAGATTTTCTGATAAGAAATAACACGCCTTATCCAGACTATTGTGTCTGGTGTCTGCCAGCCTTTCCTGGTACTCAACCTTTCCAAATAGAAAAAGGAAGTGAGGAGTGCCCAGGCAGTGTCTGAAAGCTGATGAGATGGCCAATCGTGGCCAGCAAGACACAAGTTGAAAGAGCCCTCCACAGTGCTCTAGATGATGCCAGGTCTGTAATGAACTTCAGACTGACTCAGGGTGGGGAGGAAGGAACAGGCTGTTCTGTGCCTCAACAAGTGCAGCTTTGATGGCAACCAAGGCATTAGTTAGTTCTGCTTGTTCACAAAGCTCAAGCACAGATCTAAATGCCACATTAACAGGTAACAGTAAATGCAGAGCGTTTCAGTGTTTTGCTACTTTACCATTCCTGGACTTCAGGTCCCTGTGGATAACTTTGACTGGAGCTTCCATATGTAAATAGTGCATTCCTACACAAAGCAAAGGAACAGTCTAGTTAGACAAGCTGAGCAGGGCCATCACGTGTCTGCAGTCACATTTCCTGGTTCCCACTAGCTGTACTCATTACCAGTTGCCATACCTGTGTGCCACACTGATGTGGTGAAGGAGAAGCAAAGCTTCCCATCATCTACTTCGAGTAAAAAGCACTCAGCAAAGCTCACTTATAGCTCAGAGCATCTATATGGATATGCTAATGGTTTTTAACATCAAATATAGTTATTTTCTCTAACCATATAGTTAAGGAGGTGTCTACACAATTAAGCCAGATATGAATTTACTTTTTTTTCATTAGTTTACACTAATTCTTGCGTGGACAGTCACAGAGAACACGAAGGATGGAACAGCTTACTCTACATTATCATATGAAGAATTCCAGTATGTTTGCTGAGAATAAGCCCTTAGCTTCCTTAAATGCCTCAAATCAAATCAAATGTAAGGGCAATTATGCACTTTATCTCATGATTACTCTACATCAGCAAAATTATCCTCTTGGGACTTAGGGGCACACCAGAAGTGGCTCATAGAAGCCATTTTCACTCCAGAATATTTTGGATTAATAATAAACAAGGAACATATTAAAAAGAACAGTGAATGGGTTTTGCTTTTTTTATTTATATATGTTTGGTTGGTTTTGTAATCATTTGAACAAGGAAGGCTAGGAAGGCTTTCCTGGCTTCCTAAGGAAAGCATCTCCAGCTGTACATTTGCTGGCTGTGTAGGGTAGTACGTGCCAGTCTTCTTGCTTACCTTTAGCTATGTCAGTGGCCCAGGTCATGATATGATCCATATCCATCTCTTCACTTTTGTTACTATTAATGTAATCAAACAGTGAGCCAGCAGAAGCATACTCTGTTAAGAAACAGCAAAAACAGGACATTTTAAAACATTGCACCTATCTTGAGAGATGTAATAGAAACTCTGCCAGCTCCAGAAAGCAGTCAACCTCTGGCTTAAAGAATTTGGGTTCAACTGGTAATATTATTACCAGTGTAGTAGGAGAGTTTGTATGATTATCCCAATGCAGATATAATTTACTACTAACAAAAAATGAAAAAGCAAACAAAAAGGTGTAATCATAAAGAAAAACTGGCATTAACATAAAAAAGCATCAGAAAGGTCTGGCAAAGCAGTTGAAATTCCAGAGTAAAAGGTTCTGGATGCTCCTTGTTCAGGACAACCAGATGTTTTTCTTAACTTCCCTTAACTATACCTACAGAATGCCACAGCAGGATTCTGTGGGTACAAACAAGAGCTTTTGGGGTCCACTGGTGTTTGGAAGTATGGTAGAAGGGATCCAGTCTGAGTGTCAGAGTTGAGGGGCTTAAAGAAGGAATAACAAGCTAGATAGCCCTACACACACTTAGGTGTGAAACTGAAGATAGATCTCCACAGTACCACCTTCATATAACCTAAAATTCTTACTTTTTTAAACAGTGAATTTGCCACTCTTGACCAGAAAAACAGTTAACAGATGAGTTTGGTGGTATCAGATCCATCTTATTTTTTAAAAAATTCAGAGGATACTCCCCCCTCACTGGTAAGCAGTACTGTGTATAACTTATGCCTCATAACAAAATAAAATTTTTAATTTTTTTTAAGTAAAGTCACATACTAAATACATAATGTTCTATTACAAAGAAAGGGTAAGCAAGTAGAAAGTTTCCTGTTTCCCCATGGAGAAACAGAACAGTAGACCAAATAATTTGTTCATGAAAAAATGGAAGGATGAAACTAGAAATCTAACCCTGACACAAGCAGGACAGATTTCCTTGTGCTGCAGGTCATGTACAGCAGTTTAAAGGCTGTAGCTCTTCTGCTGAGTATTTATTAAATAAGTTTTATGCTTATTTAGAATTCATTCATGTGTCACCAAAAACACAACAGGAGGTTCGTAAGATGAAGCAGCTGATACATTTTCTTTTATATGTTTGCAATGACAGGGCAGGCAAATGCTACCCAGTACAGCCCAAGTAGCACAAAGACAGGCAGATACAAGGAGCAACTTAAGCCTTTTGTTCCTCTCTCCAAAGGCTATTCAGTGTGCTTCCCAGGCAGAATTTAGAACCTATCTAGAACACTCTCAAAATCTTTGTATCATTTCAAAGCAGCCACAAAATAACTGCCTTTAAGACTACATCAAATGTGTCTGAATTTTGTTAGTAACAGTATTAATCAATGATGGATACATGATAGGGTAAATGCATACAAAAATTTCCATTTTTCTTCACCAAGGAAATCAAAAACACTGGGAGATTGCTGCATGGGGAAGGACACTGAGACTAAACTGAATCTGCAACCTAGAACACGGCAAGCTAGATGGGAAGACTCCAGTGCTAAATGAAAGAGGGAGAAAATAGAAAGTCCTTTGAAAGTAAACATTCAAGTGGCAAGTCAGCTTTGGATCACTGCTGCACAACCTCCCACTGAAAGGACAGACGTGTTGCTTCTGATGTCACCGAGAGAGGAGTAAGCTGCTGACCTGCACATTTCCACAATTAAAACAGCGGCTTTTTTTACCCATGATGTCATCATCTGTCTTATAAATGGATTCTTCAGGAATAGGTTAGCTGCATGCTTTGCATGCCTTTACAATGCATAATTTGACCCACCAGGGTCAGGGACAACTCAGCTGCTCCAGCCCTTTGCCACTTAGTGTGAACAGAGGCAAGAGAGCTAAAATCAACAAAGCTCCACTGTTAGTATTTCCTCTGTATACTTATTGTGCCACAGATATTTATTAGGAGCTTGTGGATTTGGAAATCATATTGCAAGGACAATGTTTTGTCAATAATGGAAAAGAAACATTTGCTTTAGAAAGAAAAGCTCTGATTGCCTCACTGGACCCACCCTGTGATGGGCTGTGGCATGCATATGGTTCTGTGCAACAGGGGAGACAAGCTCTGAGAACCTTTTGGGATGAGTCAGCTGTGGCCGAAAGCCATATCTGAAAGCTACACATGGAGACTGGTGCTGACAGAGACGGCCAGTAACATCTAGAATGATGTGATCCACGCCAGCAGCTCACCAGGCAGCAGGATGAGCTGCAACACTGACATACATCCCAGCAGAAAAACCTTTTTTAACTCCAGCTGTAGCCCTTCTCTGAGAACTCTTTAACAATCTCAAATAAGACATTACATGCAGCTAATGCTCAGTACATCCCAATACTTGGCTGAATGCTCTCATCTCCATCACTCTGAAGAAACATTAGTTTCTCAAGACTTCTTCTTGTTTGGGATTTTCTTTCTCAAGAAACAAATCTCTAACTAAACACAGGATTGTCTGCAACACTGAAGGCCATCCAGAAGATCACAAAGTGAAAACCAGTCTAAAAGATATTTCAAGCATATTTAACATTTATTTTATCAGTAGCTATTCTTTCATTTGAAAATGGTGTGGGGAAATGGAGTCTTGCTTCCATTCCAACCCACAGGACTCCAGTCTCCTTAGAAGTTCCACAGAGAATCAACACAGTGTGCTAAAAAATTCTCAAACCTCTTTCTTCTTTAGCCAGGTGTGATCAGAGTTTCTTGTGGAACACACCATGGTCTCTTTCTCACAGGCAGTTTAAGAGTCCCCATTCTCAATAGCACAGTGAATGACTTTAGTTGCTGTCTGTCCTGTGACTGGTAAGCAGGTCATATGTCCTCCAAACACTGATCGATCTTTTGTGAGATAAAGCTGAGGACTTCTGATCCAGACATCATCCCAGGTCATTGATTACACCTCTCCTTTGCTACTCTGCTTGCTGGTTTACACTTACATTAAAAAGGATAGTAAAATTACATTACTTGATTTATTAGCTTTCTATTAATCTTATTGCTTCCAGAAGGAATTCAAGTTCCTGTCTAAATGCCATCATCAGTGCATTTCTGAGTGGTGCAGACTGTGGTCACCCCATGCACCTCCGGAATGCTGGGTGCCACACCATGACCTCCACAGGCTGATAGTCCTGGAGTAAGCAAAGCTCCCCGCACCGTGGAAAGTGCTGCATTTTGGATGCACTCCCACCGGGTTACACTGCCATCTGCTGTGGTAACCAGAAGTCTAAGAGGCAGGTAGAAATAACTGAATTTTCACAAGTTCTGACCACCATCTAAGTACCAATAAAAACCTGACCAGCACTGACTCAGACTGGCATTAGATTGTGCCACATGCAAGAGACTACTCTTCACATTGAACTTCAAAAAGTCACAGACATGCCAAAACATGCCTCCCAATCCATGCTTTCATGGGTTTTATCTCTCCAAACATTTGTTTCAACAGATGGGAAATTTCTTTGCATTGGGTTTACTTTCTACTCCTTTCTTATGTAGTTTGTCCCATATAGGAAAGGGAGAACATTCTCTATCTGGACCATCTCCCAGGATAAGGGCAGGAAGCTTAAAGAGGTGATAGAAAAAAAATACCCCAACAATACCACAAAAAACAACTTCTGCATAATTCTAGGAATATCAAAACAAACAAAATCTAGTTTCCAATGAATAAAGGGAGTTGTCTTACAGTGTCTCATAGACCCTTAACTCTATTTCAAGCTCTTCCCATTGTGAACCTCACAATGCAAATTCTCCTATTTTCAGTGCAGGCGGAACTCATGGGGCAGCTTTGCTCTGAGCAGACACCCAGCCCACCCTCTTCACAAAACCAGCCAGAACTTCATACCATGAAAATCTCTACTTTTGTGACACACCAATTAAAATGAAAAAGCAATTCTCCAAATAGGGTAAGAGAACACAGTGAAAGGTACTGTTTAAAGGAGTCCTGCACTTGTGCACTAAGAACACCCTAGGCCTCACCTGCCTCCATGCTGCCTCCAGCTACGCTCCCAGCCTGGTTCCCACCTCCAGCACTCCCACTTACATTGAGGCAGGTGGTGCCAAGCACTCTTAACATTTAAAGAAGACCAGAACAATTAGCAAAACGCTGTTATTGGGTAACATTGGAGATAACCTTGTAACACTACAGCTTTACAGAATCAAGGAGGTCAGACAAAAATCCTTACCTGTAACTATGCCGTAATTTGGAGGTTCAATGACAGCTCCATAGAACTGAATGATGTTTTTGTGACTGAGCACACTGAGTATTTCTGCCTGTTGAAAATAAACAAACAAGTTAGACAATTTGGAATGGGTCATTTACTATGATAGCTTATTTTATACCCTGGTGGGTATACACACATATACAGCATATAATATATATATTTATAAGCACACACATATCTTGGAAAGACTGTTCACAAATGCTTGGCATTTGAAAACCTAGTGAGACAGTTTGGCAGATGAATGCTTTGTATATTTGAGGGGTGGGGAAAATAACTTTCTGACTGTTCTTTCATGGCCAAGGCACTGATGTAGGAAGTTAAGTCTTTGGAAAAACTGAAATCTCGGAAAACTTTATTCCAAGAAAGATCTGGGATTTTTGGCAGAGTAGCAGCAGTCCTATCCAGAATTTGTGTTTATGCACAAAGTACCATGGGTTCAGCAAGTCCAGTGCTCCAGGCTGTTACAGCATACCACGCACACAGAGCTCCATCCAATGTTTACTGGAAATGTGGAATTTCCAGGCATGCGCTGTGGAGTCGGATTAAATACACAGAGCAAGCATGCTTGAGATTGCCAAATACCCAGCAGTGCAGTCGAAACCGCTCCTTCAAAGTAGACTACAGATGTTTGGCAATTCTGGATAAATACAAAAAACCTTCAAATTCCACTTGAACAATGCTGCTGGGACTGCAAGACAATGAGACTGTATCCACAGAAATTAAGACATATATATGCCCTGAAGTTTTTGAGGAAAAAGGTCAGGTATCTCCTGGAAGGTGTCTCAACAGTTTCACCTCTGTAGTGTATTGAAACAAATACTCAACAGATTTTAGACACATTTCTACACAAATACACGTATTATGCAAATACAGATACATACTATTTTATATTTTCTCCACAGTAATGTTTTACTTTAAGATTTCGAATTATACTAACTATATACCAGGCAAGAGCATCTAACAAAAACAAGATCACTATTAATTCCTCAGAACTTATCAAAAGTGTATGACAGATACCTTCATAGATCCCCTTGACTTGCAGTGGGAGTGTTGCTGTTTACCCACAGGTGAGTTTTCATACATATTCTTAGATAACTGCCAATTAAATTATTTTGTGGACTTGTAGGTGAGTCAGTCTGCAGTATGATTTGCTGAAAACAGCATACATTTTAAGAGTTAATTTTCTGGTATTGTGAAAAAAGATTACTCACTTGACAGTAATATTGTTTTTCTTGCTGAGCAGGCTAAGCAGCATGAAGAGTTAGTGTAGCCCAAGTTAAGTTCAAAGCTATAGTTGAGATTTAATTGAGTATGTGTAAATGTCTGTGCATTAGCTAAAGATAAAGGTCTTAATTTAAAGTTGTGTTGAAGTTACTCAAAAAATATTTAAGCAAGAACAACAGCAAAAAATTGAGTCATCTAATGCCTTTATCTGTAATCAAACAATTAAGTACATGTATAAAACATAGGCCAAACAAATACTGGTTTGCTATAGCTCTACATTTATTAGAATAGTAGTAGCTGATGTACCATGGGTTTCTGCATAAAAGCTGCTATAGCCTTTCAGTTTTCAGTGAATCTACAAGGCCGCAAAATAATTTAATTGGCATCTATCTAAGCAAATGTGGGAAGATTCACCTGCAGGTAAACAGCAACACTCCTAGAGCCAGTCAAGGGGATGTGCCAGCAGAAGGAGCTCTGCCCTACAACTGCAGCCCCACCAGCCTCCTAAGACAAGGGACTCTTGCAGCAGCAGAAGTGTGAGTTGTACCTCCAACCTTCTTCCCTAGCCTGGAGGATGCAGGTCACGCTGAGTCATTCAAATCTCCATCTCAGGAACATTTGTATTATGTTTGTATATTCCTTAGGAAGTATTCAGTTGGGCAATGTTCTCTAATTCTGACCAGCATTACTGCCAGATTACCAGGAGACCTCACTCTCCTTGACTGCCTATCTGAATATTCTGAGACAGGAATAACACAAACAGTTAGAACAAACTATCTGAACCACCTTTTCATGACCACCTTGGTCAGAGGAATGACCAAGAAGAAGAGCCATCTTCTTGTAAAATACTTAAAACACACCATGCCTTCAAAGCACTGAGCACACCATCTGCTGTGGTATTTACAACACAAGTACTTCAACAGATCATTAGAATTAAGTTGATGGGTCTCAGATTTCATTTTCCCATAGAATAATATATTTAGGTCCTGGCTATAAATATAGTAGTAAATGAATCTTTTCAGAGAACGGTTGAAAATGCCCCATGATTAACCAATCCAAGTTCCATAGCTTCCTATCCCACCACAACCATGTGCAGAACCCAGTGACTGCTCTCCATCTCACACAAGATGCTGCTGGGTCCAGTGAAAGCCCATCAGAGTCAGTGGACAACAGGAGGGGCTGCGCTGCAGCGACAGCAGCAGCAAACCCCAGACTGACCGAACAGTGCTACCACAACAGGGACTGCAATCAAAATATGAGCATCAGGCCAAGAAGACAAGTACTTCACTGCCACAGGCACACTGACACACAGTGCTTTCATCATTTCAAAATGCAAAAAAAAATTTTTAAGACTATCTTATTAACATTATATACACTAAGATCACATTACAGAAGTATGAAAAAATGCTGTGTCAACCATGGCTAATACCATCACCTTCACATTGATGTTCATACCCTAATCTGGGATTTTACAGATACCAAAGCAAGCTTCCATCTAAGAAATCCAGAGAAGCACCTTCTATTTGCCCACAGACATGACAAGGAACAACTGTGGGGTAAAAAAATTGCCAACTTTTCCTAAGGACCATTTTATCGCAAAGAAATCCTCTCTAAACACTTTTAATCACTCTGCTGTTGTTAGCACTAGTGATCACTAGTGATCCGAGACTATTCCTTTCATGTTTTGTTCTTTTCTGTTGCTGTAGATCAGCTGTGAACTCTATTAGCCAATTTAAATACACTTATTCCTAACAGTGAGACCCAGATGCAAGCCAGTCCATATCTTTGAAGCTTTTGTACTATTTTTGACAAGAAGGTGTCGTATTTCAATGAAAATTACTTTCAGATAGCAAATTACAAAGTGGTGGTTAAAGACAGGCATTTCAAAGGTCTCTTAGACACTAACAAGAATATTTAGAATCACCTTTAATCATTAAAACCGTACTTTAATCCAAAATGTCTAAATGCTTGGAAGAAAATCCTGTCATGCATCTGTCTGTCTAAAGGCATCTGAAGAAGTCAGCCCTTGCTGGTATCGGCAAGACGCTTCCCTCAGTAAAACTGCTATCTTGTGCAAGCTAAATGAGCACCAATTTACCTCCTAAATAGTGATGACAACTAACAAGTATTCAACTACCTCATTACATTCGTTTTTTGTGTGAAAGACAGAATTTTATTTTCCTTTAAAGGCTGGATCGAAGCAGAACTAGTGGAGTTCAGCTGAAGGAAAGACATCCAAACATATAAATACAAACTCCCTGCACATAACATAGAGACACAGACACACAAGGTAACTGCAACAGGGTTGAATATTATGCTTAGTAACAGCCTGTTAATGACCATCACACTATGCTAAAATTGTTCATACTGCACTTACATTACAGGTGTGGATGAAATTATGTCCCTCTCTTGAGTCCTGCAGAAGGGATTACAGACTGCGCACCATTTCATGATGGCAAAGGGATTCAGATTTCTAAACAAACCTAATCCACTGCTTACATAATTCAAATATCACAAAATCCAAGGTCAGAACAAATTACATTGAAAACTTTTTAATTTAATTCTCTCTTACTGGCTCACTGTAAATCAAACCCAATTCATAAAACAATTACAGTATAAGAGTTTGGAATTCAGGTAATCCCTAAGTGTACAAACAGTGTAATAGTGTCCTGTGAACCATGGTATGGATCACAGTGTTTAACAGGTAATTTGGGTTTATGACTGTTTAATCTTTACTTACTGACATACGTGAAAACAATCGTTACATCATCTGAGACTGACATCACCCCAGGGCTGCTTGTAGACCCACTAGTACTGCTCTCAACCTTGTAGTACAACCATGCATGAACAACCACACCTTCGGGTGTTTCAGCAGGTAAAAACAAGGTCCTCCTCCAGGTCTTGTCTGTGTTCAGCAATTGCTGGACAGAAATCACAAACAAATTCTAAGCAGCAACTGAGGGGACAAAGCAAGCTGGCTGGACAGTGTGGTCTTGTTATGAGCAGCACAAGCCTCAGCTCACCAGGATGACCCAAGCCCTCACTTGTTTTTGCTCTGCCTTGTACCAGTGCAGCAAAAGCAGCTCAGCTCTGATGAGGTCTTCAAGGATGGTGCTGACTGCAGATGTGGGCAATGGCCACCTGATGCTGAGCTGGCATTCCTTGGGAATCAGACAAGGCCATATCGTCAGATCTTTAATTGCAGCCGCAAAGACAGTAAGGATGTGGATGGAGGCACTTTGCATACAGCTGTGTTGTTGCTTGCCAGCTACTCAGAGCAGCTGCAGCTGCTCTTGTTAGAGGTCCCTATCCCAAGACAGTTAAAGTTAGCAAAGACCAAACGACTCAGCAGATTTTAGTTACTCTGGTTCTCCTTGGAAGTATGTTAGAAATTTATTACACTCACACTTGTAGTCAAAAGAAGTGATCAAGGGTTTGGGCAGCCTGTTCCAGCAGCACAGCTGGAACTGTAAAAGAACATCTGTTCACAGAGCTTTTCAGTATCAAAAGACTTTTTTGCACAGGTCCAGACAAACTGAGCCCAAAGCAACTCAACCACCACTTCTTCCAGGTGCCTTTGGAACAGCTGACTGGAAAGAGTAAAGTATCTTTCCACCCTGATCTGAGCACACTGGTTTAAGATTAACACAGGAAATAGCTGCAGCCCCTTGTGATACCATTGGGTCAGCCAGCAGCCAACCAACTCTCCTGTTAGTAAATCAGTTAACTGCACAGAAAGCAGCACCTTCACTCCATGCAAAATTACAGGATTAGCTACTTAATCTGATTAACATAACTTCCTTAACTGCCTTGTAGTATTTATTATGACATTGTGCAAAAGTTTGGCTTTTCATTTTCCAGAGAGCAGTTTGCCACGTTTATTAAGGAGGTATTTAGACACACTTAAAGCAGCTTTGGATATATATTTTTCTCCTAAATCTTGTAGCATTTTAAAGGCTTTGACCTTTGTCATGTTCTTGGGAGAGCTGCAACTTAGCTACTCTCAGGGAGCTTTACAGTCTAATAAAATGGCAGCTGGAAGAGGCCAGCTGATGTTTTAGTAAAATCATTCTATTAGTGACAAACATATACAAAAAAGATACAGAATGCTAACACATATAAATCCCACACCTTTATTTCTAGACTCCTGCTCAGAAATATTTCCAGTCTATGTTCATTTCCAGTGTCTCATTAATCCTTTCCTGTGAATTTACTGATGTCTAATAAGGGATGAAACCTCTTATAATACCAGTTTCTCTAGGTGAACAAGCCCAAAATATCATTTTACAGATGAAATACTAAGACAATCAGCATCTGTCATTGTTAACAAATTATCTTCTCAATCTGCAATAAAGGGACACTCAGAGAATTTCAGAAACATGAAATTATTACCACAAACTATATAGCAGGAGTGTTAAGTAATTCTTACATTTTTGAACACTGAAAAGAAAATTGAACAGATACAAAATAAAAATTTAGGACTTTGCCTACTGATTTGTCTGTTCCCATAAAGTTTTCTAAGGAAAAAAATACAAACAAGAATTTTGTGCCTTGGGGGCCCCAAATAAAAGCAAAAGATACTGATTGTCCAGTTCAGATAATTTTTGTTAAACCCATTAAACCGTGTTTAATACTAACAATACAAGAGGAAAATCACGTGAACATGGCAAAGCCAAAGAATCCTCAGTGAGATTTTTCACCTGCAAATAAGGAGTTACCAAGTGCTTCAGTGGGCACGCTCCCAGCATACATGTGTTATCATCTCTTCCCAAACACAATCATAGTTTTAAAACTATGGTTGCATAGCACTTACAGCTGTGTGAGCTTGGACTTCTTTTTTGGTATTCATTTAGATAATAACTTATCCCAAAAAAAAAAAGCTGGTTTGAGTAGGCCATTTATATGTTAAAACTGTCAGCACTTATGTCTTGGAACACAGCCTCTATACTCAGGCTGTATTAAGAAACAGTATCCTGTTTCTTAAACCATACAGAAAAGAGTTAAATTACATTCTCAGATTGATGTCACCAGCATTTCTGTAAATAACAGAATTAAAATCTCACAAGTACATCTACAATGACATACAAAATTTGTATTTTGAAGCACAAATACAGATACTTATGGATAATTTAAAAGCTATGGGAGTAAAAGTACTAGCTAGCAAATTCAGAACGTGCCTGTCAAAACACTGCAAAGGCTTGCTCAGCCCATGGAAAGCAGGCTGGTCCCTCTAAAAATCACAGGGAGTGTTACATTTTGCTGCATACAACATGAGATTGTATGAGCATTTAATATTAAGGTATCTGATAAAGGCAGATCTGCCAAGAACAAGTTTAGTTTGGATTTCACTACGGTTATTCACATAAAGTAAAACCATTCAAAATACGCATGAACCATGTATTTGTACTGGTGTAAGAGTTTAGAAATGAGTGATGTCCTGCAATATTCGTAATTTTTAATTCAGGCAGATTTGGAGTACTAAGGTGCCTACAGCTGCAAAGCAACACCAGCAATTGAGTAGAAGAAATAGATGAGTGGACTAAACCAGGACTGAAATACCTGAGCTCCCATAGAGCTGTTTATTTTCAGCAATCATCATTTCTCTTCTCAATGTTGGGAAATTTTCCAAGTTACTTGCAACCACTTTGAACACAAACTGGTTTTGACTATGGAGAACAGTAACAAAACCCTCAACATTCCAGAAATACAATAGAATAACAAAACTTGAAACTTTCTGACTCCCGGCACACTCTGCAAGTGAGAAGATATCATGGCTAATATGCAACACAGGGATCATTCCAGACCCAACAAATGGAAAAATATCCAAGGAAATTATTTCTGAGATCAAAGTCACCATAAGTTTCATGAGCACGTTGTTGGAAAGGCATTTTGGTATGGAAGTGATGGGCAAAACGAATCCCCTCTCAAGGGGCCATGGCCACACATACATTACTAGAGCAGTAATTTTTCTGAGGTCTGCAGATGATTTGTAAGGAATCTGGATAAGATAACCGAGAACAAGCCAAATCTCACTATAAAGTGGCTTTTGCTGAGCAATTAGCATAGACTTCAACAGAGACAGCAACAGCTGTACTTATGCATCCGGATCCACTCCTCTAAAGCAGCTATGATCTTTACAAAGAAGTATTTTCCACCTTGATCATGAAAACTGTAATTTAACCACAGGGAAAAAAAACCCATCATGTTCTTGATGAGCACTCACTTAAATCCTGTCTTAGAATGGATAAATCAAACCTACTATAGCTACTATAGCTAATGACAGGGACAATACTTGATGGGGATCCCTCTTACTGGAATCCTAGTGAATGTTATAACTCCAGAAAATGTTCCTCAACCAGGCAGGCTGAGCCCATCATGAAAAAAACAATTCACAAGATGTGTTACCTGTTATATGTTAACAGCAAACTACAAGGTTTGCTCTGCACAAGGCTCTCCACAGCAGTCACTCAAAAATGAACTGCCCCTGCAGAAAAGGTGTGAACAGTTCCCCACCTGGAGCCCACCTAACTTAAAACAGCTTTAAAAACAGAAATTACAGCTGTGACCAGTGGGCATAAAAAGAAAGATGAGAAAGTAGTTGCCAACTACAGATGTTGGCACTGTGCTGAAGTGAATGAGAGTCCTCCATGGATGAGAGGTGTTTTTCTGTGACATTTATCTACCCTAAAGCACAACCTTACAAAATCTGAGGTTTTCAGGAAAATGAGTTGTCACCATCATCTGAATGACACACATCACAGTTTTACGTGAAACTGTCCAAAAAATCCAGCATGAATCATGGTAAAGTCTACCTGCTCTTTAGAAAAGTCACTCTTCTTTGTCTAAGATTGAAAATTGTGTTTTACTTAGAAACTTGCTTCAAATGCTGCTCCTATTGGGTAGCAATGGTCAAAAAATAAAACTCAAGAAATTTTTAGCTTTTATCTTTATTAAACCAATGTGACCCAATGTTTATTTTTTCTTAGGATTCTTCATGCTGCCTTTATGGTAGCTCAATCTTTTTTCCATTAAGACTGAAAAATTTCAAGTAAAACAAAGGCTAAGATAAAAACCTTGGAGGAAAACTAGCAATATTTTTTAAATGCCTTTAGTGTCATAAATCCACATTTATCAGTATTACAGTACTATTTATTTCTTATATGTAACTTCAGCTTTTCCCTTACTTCTCTGTGATTAATTTCTTGTACACAGAACTCCCTATCTTATCTAGGCGTCTTTATAGTTCTTGGCTTACACAGATATGGCAATAACAACTATTTAATTTCTAATCCTTGTTATATAGGAATACAAATGGTCAGCCTAAAAACACATTTTTAAAAAGTTAATAACTTGAATACCAGTACCTCTGAACTCTGCAGAAAGCAGAAATCCAGAAGAACCTATCTAAAGAAGAGTGAGACCGATTACTGAGTATGCCTATGAAGGCAGTTTTGCTTTGAGTTTCATGAACAGATCTACAAGGAGAAGAGAACTCACGGGGTTTTGTACCACTACAGGATACCAAATTAAGTCAAAAGTCTGTTTTCTCATTGCTCTTCTCCAATGAAACAACAATATTTCAAGCAAGTTCCTTCCCCAAAGTTACAGCAGAACAATTAGAGGTATCGTAACCACTACCCATGTCCATACTTATTAACACGAGAGGAACATCACACATATCTAATGGGGAATGAATAACATTTAAAAAGCCAGTTATAAAATGAACATCATCTATTCTGTGGTTACAAAACCACTGACCTGCACTACTTCCTCCATCACCTTGCACTGTGCTTGCCAAGGACCCGCAATAAATGAAACAGCAAAAAGGAAGTAGAAACTGTGTATATTTGGGACCACAAGAACTTTCAGGACCAGGGTCACGTGCAGAGTCCAATAAAACCTCTCTCCTGGGCTGTACCTAAAGAGTTGAAAAGAAGGCATCATGCTGCAGCTAATGACGATTCCAATCTGAATCTGAGTGTAGCAGAGAACATTTGCATCTCTTCCTATTCTAGCAATGCCGTAGTCTTTGCATAACTACTAACTGATTTATGCTCCAAGTATGACAAGGCTTAGATTAGCAAAGTTCAGTACAATGAACTGAGCTCACAAGCTGGATCCAGAGCCCAGGAGCTCCATGAAGTTTTGGTGGCACAAAGTACATTCAAATCTGCAACAGGTCCTTTGGCATGGAAGAATAACAGCATCACATATACCACAGCTTCCCATTTTCCAATGCCAGACATACCCAAACCCTTGCCATGCCACCTTCAGGTCAAGCAAGGCTAGAATGACTTTAACCATTCTCCTTCAACCAAGCAACATCATCCTCTAGGAGAGCTTTGCTGCCTGAGACACTACTCTCTAGAAGACACAGCCAAGAGCTCTTTTCCACCCTGTCACAGCAGTATGGCTGTGTGACATTTTCCTTCCCTTTCTACAGGTGCTGCTACTGTGCTGCACACTTTACTTGCAACATCACTGACCTCCTGAGACTGTTTACTTTTAGGAGACAATTCCCTTATTCCAGGTAAAGTCCTTCCTTCTGTCTGGGAAGAGAGGGAGGAAAATACCAAAATAGTATTGGCAGGAAAAAAAGGACCTAGAGAAGCATTCCTCCTCTTCAAGAATAGTTAGCAGCATCCTAGGATTAGCATAAAGTGTTACTGTAAAGAGAATTTGGCTGTTTCCATATATGCAGAAGGCCGTCATAACCCTCCTGCCTTTTTTCTTTCTTGAGTCTGAATTGTTGCACTTTGAAGAGCTTTAAGATCTCAAGGTCAATATTATCAATTACCTCTCTCTTTTTTCTAATCTGGATATAATTACTGATGTTAGCTCTGAGGGGAGAATGAGACCATTTTGAGGTTACTATTGTGCAGAGTAAGTGTGATGGTCTTGCATATTACTGCAAACCTTGCAAATATTGTTTTCAAATATTTAAACCATTAATTACTCTATATTGTATCCTCAGGGACAGCACCAGAGATCTTAAGCCTTTAGAAGTGTCCTGCATCTTTTCATATGTTCTCATTGTTTAGTTTAGACTAACATACCTTTATTATTGTGTATGTACAAAAAGAAACCACAAGGTGTAATAGCCTTTTGAAAATACTGCTTTTTTGTTCAAAGTCTCTACTGAATTCAGAATTTTGATGGATTGAAGTAAATGGTGGTGCTAGAATAACCCTAAAGTTGCAGAATTCAGACTGCAATTCCTCCAAATATATATATTAAGATACACAGTTTCTTTAAAATGTGAGGAAGCAAAATTCCTCATAAAAGCTGTGTACAGGGAGGGGTTTTCACAACAATGAACAGCTTAATCAGGGTGAAGAATCCTCAACTGAAAGCTCACAAAGAAATCCCTCTATCCTTTCTCCATTTTTTCAATTCTACTTTTCTCGATAGGGGTGTCTCACCAGAGAACCTGAAGAGTGAAAGATTTAAGTATAGGACTGAAATCCATCAAACCCAGGCTTGTGGTCCAAACCCAAGCAGCTGTCAAACCCAGAGATAGGAATGTATGCTCACTTCTGCCTAATAAAATTTGAATCAAACACTTTGCATCTGATTCTCCATGTGTGCTTTTATGCAAACTTCTAAAGTGCAAGGAATCCTGGGGTGGAAGAGCTATTCTGAGAGCTTTCACATAGTTCATGTAATTAGGGAAACCACTTCCTTTGATTGTAAGTGTTCAAAACAGCTGAATTTCTTCTTTCAAAGGACTCTGTGATTTGGGTCATCTCTTTTACTTGCTCTTTCATGTTTCTCAAGATGAGAGGTGAGACTGTAAAGCACATTATTTAGAAAAAAAAAGATTCCACTTTTTGTTTTAGGGATTGAACTTCGACTATTCAAACGGTTGTCATTTGGAAATCTATCTTTCTTTCCCTCCCTCTGTTTCTTTCCTTTTCTGATAAGCTCTTCAGTGGCTCGAGTGAATATAGTCCAAAATGCCAATTTAAACCTAAGGGAAAACTGAAATATGGTACATAAAGGAAAAGGGACTCTCATTTTCCTTTGTGCGGTTGTGGTTGAATATGTAATTATAAAGGAGCTCTAGCTGCAGGATCTCAGTCCCCGTGTCACAGTTACTTTTTCAATGGTTCTAAACATTGACCAAGCAAAAAGGCAGAAATATACATTTTAAAAGACAAACAAAGCAGCTGCCCTGGTCTTTGAAGTGGGTTTGCAGGTTCTTCGTTTCTCAAAAAGGGAACTCGGGTCACAGTTCCAAGGCAGTGACCATGTCACCAGAGCTAACAGCTGATGCCAATGTTGCTACAGAATCATGTGTCACTTGCCCTGAATTTCTTGAGTCAGACACCCTGTTAGTGCTGTTACTTCACACTCATCTCACTAACCCTGTTAGTGCTGTAACAGGCAGCAAAAATCCTGCTTCTCACAGTATAGCACAGAATCATACTAGTGAAAAGGAAGGAGATTTCTTACTGCAGGTTTCAAATTTATTAAGTAAAAACAGAATGCTTGTTGATCCTAGGAGGACTGAGCTTTATTCTCAGCCAGTGAAAAATTGCAGGACTCCTTCCAGAATTATAGCACTTGCAGGGAAGCAGTCTGCAATGGGAACAGAGTAAACCATTCGGAACCCAGCGCCAGAAATCACATTACTGCCAACTTCTGCACAGGACATATGAGACACTGGCTTGGAGAGATGACTTTACAATAAAGACTTTGGTACAAATATATAAACAACCAAGAACCCAAAAGTTAACAGCAGAACTCCAAAATATGTGGTCCTTTTGAGTGGGGTCTGGATCCTCCATTTGCCTTTAGGACTCTCACGAAGTCTTATGGGGGTCACAGCAAGGTAACATCCAAAAGGAGGAATTCAACAGCTCTAAATTGTAGCCATCTGTTGCTACATGCTTACATCACACACAGCACCCCCAGCACATAGAGACATATCACCACAAAGAAGTAAAAAAAAAATTAAAAAAGCCTTTTCCTTGGTTTAGGAGATTAAAAGTACACAGTTCACAAAAATGGAAACCCATCAATCACTGTTTATAAGCCTTCATTTTTGAAAGGTTTGCCTCAAAAGCATCTAACATTACTAAAATTAAAGTCGTTACAAGATTCTGCACTTCCCCCCCACTTTAATTCACACAGGCATGCACAACACTTTCTCAGCTCTATGACTCTTACAAGTAAGAGGAAAAGATAACCTCTAGGAAAATGTCACTCATTCACTCAAGGGTGCAGCAACTAGTTGATTTTAACAAGTTTCCAGAACAACCAACTCATCTCTCGTATTCTGACTTGCCAGATAATAATTCAGATAATAATACATTTCAGAGCGCATCAGATTTCACTGAAAGACTGCCACCTGCCCATATTGCATGCCTGTCTTTTGGTTTTCCCACCTTCCAAGCACAACTTGGTACACGCAACTGCATCTCATCTGCTGGTGTCTACCAAGAGCGTCCTCACTTCTCCTACAACAGCTCAAGGGATTTTACAAGCCATGCTTATTTTTGATGTGGCTACTGAAAAATCAGGTGCCCAATACACAAAACCCGCAGTTATTTGGTCAGTCGTTTATATTATAACACAATTTTTTTCTCCCTTGCCTCTGCCATTTAGCCACAAGGAACCTCAATTTTAGGAGTTTAGGAGTAAAATAAATAAGCAACCGGCGGCAGAAGATAAGTGGGAAGGTGTGTGGCACTGTTCCCCTTCAATGACGTCCAAGGGCCAGGCCCTGTCTTGCCAAGGAGGTGCACCCATAGGGGCCCCTCCTGTGTGCAAGACACCCAGTTTCCCTGTGGAGCTGACTTTCTTAAATAGAAATTAAGCAGAATGCAGATTCTCTAAACATAAACAAACATATACCTGCAAATAGGATTCTTCCCCAGTAGCTGAACTGCAACAGAGAAAACATTTAAAAAGAGAAACAGGACAGTTTGCAGGCATTTGGATCAGAAGCACAGTTCTATATTTGCCCTTACTCGTCTCATCTCCCTGGTATGTTAGCACAATTAACTGAGTGTAAGAGAAAGAGTTAATGTTGAAGCTGTTCTCTGGGCTCCTCTGCAGCCTCCAACTAACATAAACACATCTGAATGTTTCCCTGTGACTGTTTATATTGTCCTCTTAAAAAGGAAACTTTCTCTATCAGCACCTTAGTAATTGGAAATAGGTAAAGATGACAACTTTTACAGTCTTAGTTGTGTCATTACAATTAAAAAGACTGAGTTTGATGCATGCATTCAAGTTAGGATATATTTTCTTTTTTCATCAACTTTGTTTTCAGTGAAATTTTGTGCACCAGGCCCTTATACAGCTCACATGCAGCCAGTTTAAAATTAAGGACTAAAAAACAAAAGAAAAGGAAGTAAAGTAGGGCCTATCTAGTTATACAGGGCATTTTACTGCCCTCTTAGAAGCACTAAACGTGTTCAAAATTCCATTGCTCCCATGTGCGTGGCAGGTAGTTTGGGGACCAGCCAAAGGCTCTGGCCCCCATGCTCAGCTTTGAATGCTTCTGTGGAAAATGTCCTCCAGGAGATTAATGGTCCCAGACTCAGACCATATCAGCTCCAGCACAGGTCTCTGACTTCATCTGAACCATCACATGGGTGTGCAACAACCAGAAACTGTGTCAGACTCAGACAACACTTCACACACCTCAAGAGCTACTCTGGGATCATCAGAAACAATTTGTCACTCCATATGCTGCAGCGAGTGCAAGTTATTTAATTAGCATTCCCAGGAATTGCAACACCAACAGATTTCAATGTGGGTCACAGACATTTAAATTGTCAGCTGTCCCTCAAAGCACGTAAAACTCAAACATGCAATCACTTATCATCTCTCAAGTTACCACTCACCTGTCATTGTGATTCTCTACTTGCAACCTTGTTTTAAGAAAACCATATAGTTAAATAAGTGTCCACATAAGTCTAACTTAAACCAATCCTCAATTCTTGAGCCTGCAGCAGCCTAAAACAGCACTTTGAGGAAAAAACAATTTCTTCTGTATCCATGAGATTTCTACAGCAAAGCTTCAGGACAACTTAAACATCCAGAAATACCATTTTGCAGTTAATCACTCCAACAGAAGCTCAGGGTCAGAAAATGTCGTGGGAGGGGAAACAAAAGAGCAGCCATTTGATGTCAAGGGTTGCTGGCATAAAGAAATAAGCAACACAACCTGTCCTCCAAATTATAAATAACAGCTGAGTCCATGCAAAAAGAAGACTGAAATGGAAGAAACATATCTAGAGAAAAAATTAAAAGAAAAAACAGGCCAAAAAAAAAAAACCCACAAAAAAGCTCAAAATAAAGAAACAAACAAACAAACAAACAAAAACACTCTAGGAAAAATGTGCTTAATTGCAGCTAAGTATCTACTGGAAATGTGAGCAGCCCACTGTCAAACAAAAACTTGCAATTGACATAATAATTTTAAAGACAATATACAATGGAATTAAACTAATTACAAAAGTAAAGAATATTTAATAATACCCTAGCAGGCTGCATGTTGTGGATAGCAAAAAGGATAAGAAAGAGTGTTTTCTAAACAATCAGAGATTTTCTCCCTATTCTAAATGACCTTTATTCATAATTTGTATGAAACTAGCACAAAAACTTGTTCACTTGCAGATGTTGCACCTTCTGAAAAAAAAAAAACCAGAAAACAAACCACTGAAATTAAAGATAACTGAGATAAAAGGTTATCACAGAGATACTCCTAACCCACGGATCAGGTACACAGTAATTTCCTGTGACTCAACCAAGCTAAGGAAGCTGTACATATGTTCCTAATAAGCTGCACACGGAAGGTAATGTCACTTCTCACTTACAAAGTTTAATGCAATTCAAAAGACAAGCAAAAGGAAGTAACAGACATATCCGGTGCACCTTAGCTTATTAATTCAACTGTTAATCAAATTCATTTATGTTGCAACAGTGTTCAACACTGGCCACCAGTCAAGAGGACATGTGCACTTGTCCCTTTACAATTTTAGTACAAAATCTAATGCTTTACACCATTAACAGTTATTATGTCTCAACTGATTCAAAATAACTTTTGAAGCCACAGACCGTCAGTGTGGGCCCTGACACACCAGTTTCACTGAGGCTGATGTCCATATCAAATTAACCCCAAAACCAGCTTGATTAAAAAAAAAAAAAAAGTGTATATACAAGCCAGTGTAAGAATCTCAAATTAAGTTGGTCAAAAAAACCACTAAACCACACAACTTGTACTACAAATACTCATTATTTATATGAGGCAACTCTCAAGGATGTTACTCATCTAATGAAAAACTTTGTAAAAAAAATGTTTAAATACACGAGTAAAAAACCTACTACAATAAAAAGCCACAAAATACAGACAAATACTTTTCTATGTCTGGACTGCTGTGTTTCCAAGATTGTTTTAGGAGGAACAGATACAGGAATGAAGTTTCTTAAAACAGACAAAATGAAACTAAAGCCTGTTCTTCGCAAGAATAATTGTATTCTGGCAATGCTGTATCATTTTTCATTATACTGGTGTCTCCCAAATATGGGGTTTGGACAATATTTTGGTTGCAACACATATGCCACGACATTTACAACACAGTTTTATCCAAAGCATCCACTAAGAAAATCTCATGCAGTGACTTTCTTGACTCCTGGAAATATGACACTGATTTACAAAATAAAGTCCTCCAGAAAATTACGCCTTGAATGAAAGCCAAGAATAGGGCAAATAAAGAATCAGTCAGATTCACTGCAGAGGTCTGTCCTATCCAAAATTATTCATTCTGCAAGATATAGAATACACAACAGCTGGAGCATCTGAAACAATTTTGACAACTTCTGGTCTATAAAGGGCTCTAAGTATCCTCTTGATACCTTTAGAGAATACCCTAGTCAGCACCAAGAGGAGTGCTCTAAGTCAATTCCTTTACCAAAATATATAAAAAAACCCAAACAGAACCCTTGCAAATTAACCACTCTGTAAGACAGAAACAAAGACATTTTAAGACACTCCTCTGGTATAATAAATACAGTTTTAGTTCCTTTTAGCAGCTAACACCACACAGCAGTAAACCTGAAAGGAGGGTGTAGCCAGGTGAGGGTCAGTCTCTTCTCTCAGCAATTAGCAATAGGACAAGAGGACAGAGACTTAAACTGTGCCAGGGAAGGTTTAGGCTGGTCATCAGGAAAAGTTTTTCACAGAAGGGGTGATTGAGCAGTGGAATGGGCTGCCCAGGGAGATGGTGGAGTCACCATCCCTGGAGGTGTTTCAGGAAAGACCGGATGTGGCAGTCAATGCCATGGTCTGGTTGACAAGGTGGTGTTAGATCATAGGTTGAACTCGATAATCTCAAAGGTCTCATCCAATCTAGTTGATTCTGTTTTTCTTTGAATGAATATGGGGCTGGATGGGTTCCCATGAGATCACTTACTGTGAACTTTGCAATTTTTCAATATAGATGCAGATATCCCTGGAAAGTTAATACATTCGACTCCTACACCCTGTGTAACTTCATACAGCACACGCTCTAAGCCCTCTTTCACTGTTCATCACTCTCAATACTTGCTGACTCAGACCTGAGAGAGGTAAGGGAGTAGAAGCTCCTAGAAAGTGCTAATAAAATATTAATAGAGCATCAAAATTGCCCTTCATTACAGCTAGGACCCAGTGTGGACAGTCATTCAAGGCTGGCATCAGAGCACCCATACCAGCTACAAACTACAAAGAAAAAGAACATCTACTATTTTTAGTCTTGTCAGGACTAAAGTATCAATTTCAGTTTGTTTTGTTTTGCTTTATTTTACTCTGTTGTTTTTCTCTTGTTTCACTCTTGAAAATCATTGCCAGTCCTTACTCTCATGACCCACATTAAAATTATCACATGCTCTCTTTTAGCACTACAAACATGAATGAGGTAAGTCCAGTGACATGCATGTGATTATACTTAACTCATCCCCTTCAGAAGGTACAAGCACCATCTGTGTCTTCTGGACAGTCCTTTCCAGAAGTGGATTATAAAAATCAAAAAAGTGAACAAGCTGCATTATATGCCATATGAAAATTTTTATGAAGCATTAAAATATCCCCTAAAGCTTACAACATACATATTACAACAAGAAACCCTGACAATATAAAATTAACTTCCATGATAGTCAGACTCCAGGCAATACAGCATCAAAACTAGAGAAAGCATGTTTTTATTTTTGAGTCTCATAAAACTCAAATGCATTACAGACATGAGTGAACAAAGCACTCATAGTTAATCCTGCTCAATTTAACTTCTTCTATCCACGAGTTAGTTCTGTTAGTTCCCCAGAAATATTTAAGTATTTCCCAATAAGACTACAATTACATTTTACTGGGGTTTTTTTCCACCACTCTCCTGCAGTTTGCACAGACCACTGCCAGCATTTTGAAGGAGTCCAGGAACATATGTACTGCATGAAATCAAGTGATCTTGTACCCAAGTACCCTGGTTGTAATGGCTGAAGCAATACTGCTGCCCATCAATAGCATGGAGACAGCTTATGGACCATGGAGTACTTTCAAAGATCTGTGATATTAAAACTAAATTCAAATTTCAGGTAAAATTCCATCAGTAATAAACCTCCTGGTGAAGAACCACACCCCACACACCAGCTGCCAACAAACTGCCACCAAAAGCACAGCCCTCAAAAGCAATGACAAGCAACAGGTGGACTTCAGAGATGGGTAATCAGAGGTGAGTGCTCTTCAGTGAAAAGCTAATGTGGCAAGGCATAAAACAACATTTGTAACACTTCACTCCAGCAGTTATCTGCTCGAGATAATGGAGTCAAAAGAACTGCTAGCAATTTGCAGAATAAGGCCCCTAGCCCCAGTCTCTCCCATTCATTCCAGTGGAAGCCAAATTATGGGTTTATCTAATAATACATATAAATCCCTCACAAAAATATCAAATAACTTCCAGAGTAGTAAATATGCAATTTTCTTCAATGAGTGGACACAATTATCACTTAGGGCAAAAGGACAGATTCTGCTACAGGACACATTCCTACTCTGCCACATGCATCATAAACATCATGCTGACAGCTTGATTTTCCATAAAACAATTCACTAGGAGCTCCTGTTTCCTACTTTTAACCTAAAACCATTATAGTGGTTGTACTAGATAGTAAAATAACAACTGAATTTTTGTTTTGCTGATGTTTAATCACTCAGGCCCCATTCCTATGTTTTACTTAATCAGCACCATTCTTGTCCAGTTAGTTTCACATCTGATACTCTAATCAAGGCCTTGTAGCATATATATTTTTTTCCTAGCAGACCTGTTTAGGTGTATTTTTTCAGATAAACACACATCTCTTCTCATAAAGTTGCATTTTTACTGCCTGTCTATAAAAAGTTAATGCCTTGCAGAGGTATTTCTCAGATTTCAAAGAGTTTCAAAGTAATCTGTCCGAGCTACAGTCTTCCAAGTATTTGTAAGTTTTTCTAAGCACATATTCTAGTATGCTATGCTGGAACAAAAATTGCTGTGTTTCACATGTTAGAACTTGTTAGCCCCTTGGCTAATATAAAACCTTCACGATCTTTGCTGGTTGTGATTGGCTTGTTTAATAAAATGACACACAGATACAACATATTTGCAGAATGATACCATAGCTCTATTGACTTGGCTTGTGCCCTTGGACTTGGCTAGCATGAAATGCCTCTGAGCAAGTTTTTCACAACCCTCCTATGTTTTCCCTCTAATCAGTTGTTATGGATTATTGGCAGCAGTTAACAGAAATACAAGACATGCAGTCATGGAGATAAAAGGACACTTCCTTCCAAATAAACTACAAAGAGTAGAATCTCAGATTATGCTGAGCTGGAAGGGACCCACAAACACCATCAAATCCAACTCTGAGCCCCACACAAGGCTATTCCAAAGAGTGCCTGAGAGCACTGTCCAAATGCACTGTCCAAATAGTTTTCTGGACTAAATGCATCCAAGTATCTACTAAACACAGATACACAAGAGTTACAGTAAGCTGTTTTTGCATTGATATCAGAAGACTCATTAACTCCACCATGACTTTCAGTGCAGCTCAGTCAAAGACATCCATTATTGTCATCACTACAGATGAAGATGCTACATACATAAACATGTGACAGCCATTAGGGTCAGAAGACCTTTTGGCCACCAAGTTGGCCTCTGGTACAGCACAGGCCACTGTACTTCAGCAAAATGTTCCTGTGTTGAGCTAACAACGTGACAAAAGCAATTGTCTAAAAAGACATCTCAATGAGAAGACAGATGAAAAGGATCCTCCATCTTCGCTCTTTCACTTGTAGTCTGTGCCAAGTGTTACTCATCCTCACTCCTGATAATTTGTGCTTATTTTTCCGGCTACAAATTCCAAGCACTAGTTCTTGGAATAACTTTTTGCACTAGATTAAACTATCCCATAATTTTCTCCACATGAATATGCAATTTTTGTATATAACCTCTTACTTTTTAATTCTCTAAGGTTGTTGACAGAAAAGTTCTGCCAAAACTTGTTAGACTTATTTAAGGCATCACCACTTGCCTCCCTGCTGCCTCTCAAAAAACTTTCAAGAGAAAGTGCCCATACCAAGCTGCTCCCATAACCTGTCTTGTTCAGTTTAAGTTGAAAATCATAATCAGACTGAAGAAAAAGAAACAAATTTGTGGTGGAAAGAACTTGCTCCCCTTCTGTCAACTCATCCTGATGGACGATATTCATCATCCCCTCTTGACACCCCCACCCTCACTAACTTTCCACTCTGTTTTGCAGATTCCCTTGGGCTGCCCTTCCAGTTCATTCACACCCTTTCAAACACAACAGAACCACACATGCCTAACAATTTTCCCAGTGCTACATACCAAGATACAGCACGCCTGGCTGTTACAAATTACTTGATCCTGATTTGCATATGCAAAACAATTAACCTAATTTGCCTAACAGCACCATGATAAGAGCTCTTACTGAGTTGCAAGTCTTCATTAATCCCTGAATAAACCCTTAAATTATAATAAACTCTTTCTGGCATATGGTTTCCTACTGTACAACCTGTGCTCCTTGCTACTCCAAGCTGAACTTCATGTTGCGCTGTCTTAAAAAATGTATTTTTGTTGAATGGTCCAACTGTGTCAAGTCATACACAGGATCGTCCTTACTCAATCCTTTCCCATCCCATTAAGTTTTATGCCATCACAAAATGCAGTAATATTGTTTCTAAATTTACTTGCAAAAAATGCTTTAAGTGCATAACAACAGGTCTAGCAGAGATACAGGTGTAACCCCTTCAGAAACACACATGTTCAATAAAGGTATTCCACTGACCCTGACTGAGATTTGCCAGCCAGGTTATTTTTAAGGAGCACATTACTGATACTGCATAGCACAAATTTAACTTTTCATGTATCTTTTGATATTAACAAACAGTAGAAATAAAGAGAACAGCACAAACTGACATTTGACAGAATGTATAAATCTCCCATTGTCCTAGAAAAATCTTGACATCCATTTACATTATTTTAGACAGCAACGTGCTTAATCATGATCAAACATGCTTATCACATCACTAAGCATGACACAATCATGGCAGCTCGGCTGCTGCAGCAGTGGATGAACTTTGGTGTCTGATTATTTACTGAGTCTGTTACACCTAGCACTGCTCCGCTGTCCTCCCGCTTGTAACTGTCTTCCTAAAACAGAGGATATTGTACCCAAGTTACACACAGCCATGATGGAACAGCAGTCAGTAACTGTGCTGTCCACCACTACACTGGGGTGTGCTCACTGCTCCATCAGTGGTGCTGACCAGCAGGCACACTGGAGCACATACACCATGTCTCTGATGAAACTGTACAAAGCTGAGGGGTCAAAAGGACTTGTAGATAAATTTAAAAAGCTTTAAAAAAAACCAAACAACAAACCAACCTTAGCTGGTAAAGGTATATGAAGCTAATTCTGCCTTTTCCCTCAGGATTGCCAAGGACACATCCACCTTTCCAGGTCACAACATGCCCCAAGGGAAGGTGACTGGCAGGACAGCTAGGGTTAAAACTACCTCACTGCAAGACCAAGCTATGACTATGTGGCTGTGACTAACTACAAGCCAGTGGAGCCCTAGATCAAAATCTTCAGCAGGCAGGGAAGAGACAACTCTAAGCCTGTAGTGAACATACAGTTGTGAACCACAGAGCAGATGGACGTCAAGAGGAGAAGATGGAATCAGGTAATGACAGTGAACACTTCCTCTTTAGCAACATGCCGGTGGTATCAAGGGGAAATTAGTAGCTCCACAGGTATAGCCAGCCCTCCTGCTCAGGGCCAGGCAGAGGAGAGTTGTGAAACAAGAAAATTGGAAGAGAACAGTGAACGATAAAACAATAGTGCTCTAAATCAGCCCCCTTGGCTTGGACTGCTCATTATGTCTTTACTGTAACATCATTGCCTACAGAGTTTTGTAATTAAACAAATGCCTGCATTACCTAGAAGATGGAAAACACTAGAAAAGAATTTTTGTTCTTGTTACCACAGCAGACAAAGTAAATAAAAAGTAAACTTTTACCTCTTTTTCTATTTTGAGCAGCTTCTTTACTGCCACCTCCTTGTCCTGAGAAATCCATCGGGCTCGGTAGACACTCCCAAAACTCCCTCCACCGCAGTTCTCAAAAAACTGCAAGTCATCAAATTTAATTTGCACAAATGAAGCACTGGTAGACGACATCTCATAATGACAAAATATACCACAGCAAAACCTGTAAAGAGAAAAGCTTCTATTAATGCACATGCTCCAAGGATTTATGGACTTTCTTACCCATGCTCAGTCAACCCAAAATCAGAATCATAAGCACACTACAGTAAAATCCACGGGCCACAGGAGGAAAATAGTCTGGGAACTTGCATTCCAACAGGCTATGCAAAAGTTTGTGTAATTTGCAGAAGTTATTAGGAGGAACTGGGGGACAGAAGCAACCAACAATATTCCTCAGAGCAATCCTGACGTTTCCCGAACACCGTGGAAGCAGCTCTGCAGAAGGCAGGCACGTGGCTGCCTTCCCTGTGGACAGACAGGAAGCTGCTCTCAGCTCTGGGTTGCCTGCCCGCTCAGGCACGCCAGGCACGCCGTGCTCCCACCGCAATGGCCACGCATGAGGCACACGCCACCCTGGCCGGGCAGGCTGCCTTCGACCAGCCAGCAGTGGTGGCCAGCCAGCAGTGGCACCTTGGCACACACCACATGCCCTAACAGCGCTCTGGGCGAGGTCGGAGCGCTTCGTGCAAGGATGTGGAAAAACCTGGCCATGGTAACTCTCTCTTCCTGAGTGACTCAGTTCTGTTTGCACGTTGTAACAAAGCGCAAGTACAGGGTAATTCATCTGGGTTACAATATGTGAAATTCTGCAGCCTGTGCCAAGACTGGTGTCGGCAGTTTCAGGAGATGATCCCAAGTCTGCTGACAGGGGAACAGAATGTCCTTCCCTGAGATTTCACGGTGATAAAGCTTATGGCTGTAGGAATTTCAAGAAACATTATCACCTAAATGCATGAACAATAACTAATTTTAGGTTTCTTTTTTAATTATACAAAAGCAGAAAGCCCAGGTCTTTAGTGGGACTGCAACACACAGCATACTCCAGAACCATCTGCAAGTCTGCCACAGGTTCAGTTCAGATGCACCAGCCTAGACATAGTAGTTTTAATTACCAGCAAAAGTTACTATACTTGCAATCAATGACAGTAAATATATCAGCATAAAATGAGAGATAAGTTTTAATAAAACAAGCCAAAAAAGAACCCGAGATTTTGAGTTGATGGCGAAAACTACACATCCAATTTCACTGGTAAATTACAGTACCAAAATATACAATGTCTTGTGGGAATCTCCATTCCATAGGGCTTTTTGAGTTAAAACACACATTATGTGTTGTCCAGAGCTGGGAAACACACCTGTGTTAAGTCCTCGTACCGCTGACTGCCAGAATTCCCTTTATGCCAGTCCCTTCTGTAACAAACACAAAGGCATTATTTGCCCCCCGGCTCTCCTGATTGTGTAGCTACTCTGATTAAAACTTTGAGATATCATTTGATCAGGAATTTCTGGCACTATTTGATTGCAGCTATTCTCCAAATAAGAGATGAAGATATCAACACTTTTCTATACACAACATAACATAGAGCCTTCTCTGAAACTGCCTGCTTCATTTTATATCTCTTAACCACCCATAAAGATAAAGACAAATGCTGACCAGACCATGACAACTTTACTATGTTTATGGAAGGCTTTTTAGCAAGGAGCAGACTTCAAGCCTTTCACTGACAGCCAGCCTGCAGAACCCTCCTAGTAGGGAACATGAATGCTCTCTCCCCAGAGCTGCAAGTCAGAGCAGGGGTTACCAGTGGGATGTGAAATAAAGTCCATTCTTCCAGTGCTCTGCAGCCCCTTCCCTAACACAAGCGCCTGAACTGTCCTGCTAACCTTTTGTTCCTATTTTAACCTCATTGCTGTTGTTAATTTCCTGACATCCCAGAGCCATCTTTTGCACGGCCTGCACACATTTTCTTTACAGAAAGCTCAAAGGAAAGGAGATCTTCAGAATTAGCAGATCTTCAGAAACAAAAGTTCATTTCCATCCAGCAGTTACTACAAGTTCATGCTGTGTACGTGGTGTCTCAAGCATATGTGACACTTTACAGACAAAACAGGTTGACTTCCCAACCCAAAGACCTCACAATTTAAGGCCACAGCCCTGCATATATTTATGCACATGGGTAATCACACTCGAGTGAACAATTTCCTTACTGACAACAGAATTAGTTAGAAGAGTGATGTTACTCACAGGCAAAAGCATATGCACTGACTAGACCATAAATCTAACAGGAAAGTGGGAACAGCTGATAAGAGATCATTGCACTTGGGATGGCAGAAGGAAGAGGAAGCCAAGTGAAAAGAAAAACACATCCCATGAAAGAAATATTTCTGGCCTTCACTATCTGAATTCAATAGCTCTGGAGAGCTGTCAAATTATTTAACATTACTGTTCACCCAGAACCACCAAATCAAGCATACAAACTAGTAAATTATTTGATTTCTGAAAACTACACTAGCAGACAATAACATGCACACCAGACACCTGACAAATACAAATGAGTACTTTTCTGATGTGTCCTCCTTACTGCTTCAAACTTCATCTAAATTTTTATGCACCCACAATGCAGTGCTTGGCACACAAACACTTGCAGAAGCTACCATTCATTCTTTAAACACCATCTCAGTTTCAAATTTACCTGTAGCCGTCAACCAGCTGCAGATCACAGATCACACAATGAATCAGGTGGCAATACCTCTGAGATGCTGAGTCAAACATATGACCTAACACTACCATGTCAACCAGACCATGGCACTGAGTGCTACATTCAGCCTTTCCTTAACACCTCCAGGGACAGTGACTCCACCACCTCCTGCGCAGCCCATTCCAATATATAATCACCTTTTCTGCGAAGAAATCCTTTTTAATGTCCAGCCTAAACCTTCCCTGATACAGCTTAAGACCATGTCCTCTTGTTCTGTCTCTGGTTGTCAGGGAGAAGAGGCTGATCCCCGCCTGCCCACAACCTCCTTTCAGGGAGTTACAGAGATGTAACAGGGCAACAGCATACAATATTATTACAATACAAATACAATTATTTAAAGAATGATTCATTGGTTTGCACCAGGTTGTTCCAGATACTTTTTTTCCAGAGAAAGCAGAGGAGATTTACAAGAGACACTCCTTATTTAGAGATCTGTAATTAAAACCAGTCTACATTAGTTTTCTTTTTCTAGATGAAACAACAGACCTGTTTAAACGCTACTCCATGTTTTTGGATTCAAAGTAGGTAATGCTCAATTAGAGAGATCAATCTCTGTGTTATGTTTGAGAAAACAACTGTTTAGATTAACAATTGCAAGTGACAAATCCACACACAGTTATTAACTTGTCATCCTGTTTTAAAGATATTTAACAATCTGAGTTTATAACATTGGTTAAGAGAAAAAAAAAATAGATCAGGTATTTCATTAAACTCCATAGCCTTCCACTTGCATCTGAAACAAGCACAGCATTCCAACAACATGCAGCACTTTTTTGCATCTTACACTTCTGCAGCCAGGAGAGCAGTCCTCTGCAACAGGGCCTCAGGGCAGCTCCCCTGCACACAGCTAAGGAGGGTTTGGCACCTGCACCCTTCTTCCCCATTCACACTTTTCAGGTGTTTAGGTACCACCCCTGTGTAGCAGGGAAACACTGCATTGACTGACTTTGTTGCTTGTTCTCGACTAAATGAAAACATGACAGTTCCGAAACAGTGAATGACAGGTATTTCAGGAAATAATTAAACTGCAGGTTATTTCGGTTATTCCTATGAGATCTTCCTGGGGGCAAAAGAATTTTCCCTGTTTTCTATTTATTTAATATTAAACTATTTAATAGTTAGCATGAGCTTGTAATCTTGCAGTAACATCTACATCTTCTCGTGGCTCCCTTTTTTCTGCGTAGTAACTTATATTTCAGCATGCTGTTAGAAGCTGTTAAATTCATACCAAAAAGTAAGAGATCTGAGGCAGTGTTTAACATTTGAAATTATTCTTTAACATTAGTATGTAACATGTTAGGACTCTATTACGCAGAATCACTTTGCAACAAGCAAAGTCACCACATTATGTCACCACAAGCTCAGTTCAGTACACTAATGACACAGGTGTAGGAAACCATCCACCATCACTGGCTTCTTGTGATTACAGCACTTCGGGGGATTAACCCATGTGAGGGTCCTGGCCCTGCTAAGGTCCCACATTTGCTGCTCCCCCCAGACTCCCCAAGGTGTGGGAACCCCCAGGCACACAGGTTGCAGATAGACCCTGCTGCAGGCTGCCCTGCCTCTTAGCACAGCAACACTGCAAGAACTCGACACATACACTTTTACAGCTCCCTACAAACAGGCTGCAACCTAGGGAAGTGCTGCTATGCCCAGTACTCTTTTTCCACCTACAAAACAGAAGACCCTTCTGTTTGTCATTCAGCTACTGCTCCCAGAGCATAGAGAGCTTCCACCTGAGGGACTTAGAGACAGGAGGGAGGAAAGAATTTATAAATTGCACAGTAACTGCAACTCATATTTTGTTTAGTGCGTGGCTGAGAAACTGAAAATTGCATCTTTCATCTTGCACGTGCACCTGACGCTGCTCAAGTATTCAATTACTTCAGGAACACCCTTTGTAATTTATTACAGGGAACAACCATGCAACTCCCTCACTTTACTGCGCGGTTCCACAAAGTAGGATTCAGTGCTTCTTGCAGGAAGGCACCCTGCCAACATATTGCCAATAAAGTAGTAGCACACCACACTTGTGCTATCTTAAAATACACAGCTGAATGTGCCAAGTTTCCTTATTTGGCAAAACAGCCCATTTGCTTTCAGGATCTTTGACCATCCATTTTTAGACCCAAATCATCCTTTGTATCCAACATGGCCTACAGTCCTTGAGCATACCAACCTGGATTTTTTCAGCAGTATATTTATACAGAGTTTTAAAAAAATATATATCAAAGAAAACAAATAAAAATGTCTGACAAAAAACCCCCACCTTCAAACACCAAAACATGCTTAACCACTGTCTTGTCCAAACAGAAAACAGAAAAGGAGTTACAGTGACATTGAGCCACGAAAGATACTGCAGAAAGAAGTTTTTATAAATAAACAAAACCCTTAATCATATCATGAACTGCTGATGGATAAGATGCAAACAAACTCCACATACAAATCCAAATTAAATATATCCTAATCTTCTAATCTCCCAATAAGTTAAAATAAAGCCAACAATCCCCTCAACTCCTAAACTTTCTTAATCAGACTGAGTAGCAGTCCTGGAGATGGTGAGACTGGAGGCATGGCTCTGCCTATCTTAGTTACAGACGCAACAACATTTGAGCCTGTCCTTTGTCAGAACCTAAGAATTCTGCATAACTTCCATTAATAACATTTCTAATTTTATTTTAATTTATATAACCATTGCTACAGAAAAAGGACTCAACTCCGCCTAAACAGTTTGAGTACTGCAGGAAAAGAATCATTTTTAAGCCAAGCTATGTCAATGGCAGAGACAGGATTTAAAGGCTTCACTTAAAATAGAAAACCTTTTATCTCAGGAAAACCCTAAATTGCTCACTTCACTTACATTATACCTTGTAAGTGATGCCTGCCACACACATCAACATGCAAGAAAGACAAGGCAGCTAAGGCTGCATCCAGACCCATAGCGCGGCGCAGTCCTGGCACAGGCCAGACTGCAGGACCCGGGCCTCACTTCTGTCCGTGTTTCTGTCTTCCCCTCACAGTAAGCCAGGCTCTCCAGGGTTACCATTATTTACACAATGGCACCGGTATGCAAAGCACATTACAGATAGATAAAATAAGTCGGCTTCTGAGGACTTAAAATTTCAGGACAAAGTCCTGAAAACATCTAACCACATGCCTCCTGCAGAAAGCTATGATGTTTTCGGGCAGTGACCCAGTTAATCCAGTGCTTTCAAATTATTTCTGCTTCTGGAACTTAGAAAAAGTAATGATCCATGGCTTTCCCGATGGCTCTGTCGCTAAAACTCCCAGCAGAGCATGCTGGATACAGGGTAATAGATAGCTCACACACGCGTGCTTAATAAAAGATCATACTGCTGGAAACGAGCTAACTTAAGCATACACAGCAAAACCAAAGAACGACAGCTTACTTTTAAAAAGGGAAAAAACCGGAGGGAATTAAAATCACACCTCAAATCCCAATACGACGGATTTTATGCCCAAAACAACAGCAAAATGCAGCAGGTGCGCTGCATTTGAAACACATTCTAAGGAGCGCAGGGGTGGCCAAGCGCAGCAGCCCCCGGTCGGCCGCCGGCTGCCCGTGTCCCGCTCTCCGTGTCCCGCTGTCCGCCTCACGGGCGGCCGCCGCCGGCGGCGCCTTTCCCGCGCCTGGCCGTCCCGCCCGGGTGTCGCTCGGCGGACCCCGCTCGGCCCTGCCCTGCCCTGCCCTGTCCTGTCCTGTCCTGTGCCCCCGGCGGGGCACGGCTCGCCTCCCGACCCCCGTCCCACTGCGCGGCCAAGCGTGGGCGCCGCTGACCACGGGGGCGTTTGGCGGCGCGGCGGAACCAAGGCGACGCAAGGTCAGGCCGTGTGCCCGGCCGGCTGCCTCCCTTCACAGGGCTACTGAAGTTGCTTCAGAACGGGGAGCGTCAAACCCGGAGGGGACCCGCACGGCCCGGCCCGGCCCCGCCAGCTGCCCACCGCCTCCCTCCGCCCAGCCGAACGCGCACCCACCACGCCGCTGCCCCCAGCGCTGCCTCCGCCGTACTCACCTTTCCCGAGGGGCTCCGGGCTGGCGGGACCCGAGCGACGCCGATCCCGGAGCCGCCGAGGGAGACTACAACCGGCGCGACCGCGTCTCCCGCTCCGTCCCCCGCGCTTCCGGTTGGTGCCGGGAGCCGAAGCCGCCGCCGCCCCCGCACCGCCTCGCAGCGGCGCCACCCCGCGCTCCGCGCCGGGCCCCGCGGCGAGGCGCGGCCGCCGCCGGCTCGGGCTGCGGGCGGCGCGGTGCCCTGCCTGTAGGGGGCGCGGTGCCGGGGGCAGGGGCGCGCTGCCGGCGCGGAGCGGCCCTCGGGTGCGGGTGCGGCGGCGAGGCGAGCGCGGCTCCCCCGCTCTGGGACACCAGCGTGGGGTACGGGCCGCGCGGCCCCTCACGACCTGCGCACCCGGCACCCACACCTGGAGCGCTGTGTGGTGGCTGGCGTGAGGCGAGCGGGATGGAGCATCAGCTTCTCAGAATCATAGAATCACAGATCATGCTAAGTCGGAAAGGACCCACAAGGACCATGACGTCCAGCTCCTGGCCTTGCACAGGACATCCCCAAGAATCACACCATGTGCCTGAGAGTGGTGTCCAAACGCTTGTTGGACTCTGTCAGACTTGGTGCTGTGACTGCTTCCTTGGGGAGCCTGTTCCAGTGCCCAACCCCACACTGTGTGAAGAACCTTCTAATAAAATCCAGCCTAAACCTTCCCTGACACAACTTCAGGCCATTCTCTCTGGTCCTGTCACAGGTCACCAGAGTGAAATCAATATCTGCCCCTCTGCTTCCCGTCACAAGGAAGTTGTAACTGCAGTGAGGTCTCCCCTCAGTCTCCTCCAGGCTGAACAGACCCAGTGCCTTCAGCCGCTCCTCATACGGCTTCACCTCAAGGCCCTTCACCATCTCTGTTGGCTTCCTTTGGACACTCTCCAAGAGCTTTATATCCCTCTCATATTGTGGTGCCCAAAACTGCCCCCAGCACTCGAGGTGAGCAGCCCCAAGGCACAGCAGAGCAGGACAATCACATCCCTTGCTGTGATGCTGTGCCTGATGTACCCCAGGACACGCTTGGCCCTCCTGGCTTGGACTGACCAGGGAGGATGGCCTTTGGCAGAGTGGCTGTTTGCTTGTTGGTCAGCCATGCCAAACTTGGGAAGAGCCTCTGGACTGAGCAGGGCGTGTTCTCTCAGGCATTTCCACTGGACAAGTGCAGCCCAGCCACTGCAGGTGGAGGGAGTCCAAGCACGGGGATGCACTGCCATGACCACAGCTTTGGAAGAACACGCTTCTTCCTTCCAGGGTTCCTGCTTCTGTGACAGGTAGTATGGCTAAATTTTTTACCAAAATCACCTGATGAAGGTAACAAAAAAAAAAAATCTGCTTCATTGTTCCTGTGCCATGGGGGCTGGGATAGTATTTTCCCAAGATGCAGCATATTTAAGTCCTGGATGTCACTTGGCATTGCCACGCTGCTGTGGGTGCAGGTTTGGAGGTCCCAAGGAATAGGAAGGGAGCAGGTTTGCTCCTATAGCCAGTCCTCCTTCCAGGAATATGGAAGGAGGACTTGACTGGCAGTTGTAAACCCTCCCCACCCCCAATCCCTTGTACATATTTCCTGACTGCCCAGGTCAGAAATGAAACAGAGACAACCTACTTCCATCCTCTGAAGCCATACAGACCGCATCTTATCCAAACATTTTAATGGCATTGAGGTATTCTGCTGTTGCGGAAAACTTTTTGCAAATAAAATCACCTTATTACTGTTTCAATAAGACAAATTACTGGTGTCACCCTTGAAGGAAGAGACTCAAAAGATTTGGGGGACAAACAATTTTTCTATTGAGGTAAGCACATCACATGGCTGTGACAGCACGTTTTCTGTATGATACAATTTATCGTGCAAGATTCAGTGGCTAGCGCTGCCTTACTCTGCACTCCCCAGGTCATTTCCTGCTGACTGTACACTGGGATTTTATATTCTTTGGAGAACTGCAGGTCCTCGCTCTCTCTCATATTTGACTGTTGTTACATGCATGTGTAGATCTGCCATATAAAACCAGTTGTGTAGCACAATGATTCACAAAGAGCTGTGCAGCACCCCACTGAATCATATACACTAATTGTACATCTCAAAGAATCATGAGAGAGCACTTTACTGATTAATGAAATACAATTATTTAATGGATATCAGAGGCTTTCCCCCATGTTGTATTAGTTTGGCATGAGGGAGAATAAAAACCAATTAAAACAGTAGAGCACAAGTGTATATTTCTGTGCTTAAAATAAAATACTTCACTGAACCATAATAATAGGAGTAAAGTTCAGGAAGATCTTGAACACTCAGTGCAGAAAGTATGTGATAATGGTAAGAAAGTCAAAAAGCAAGCATTGGTGACTCCCTTTTTGTCAGGACAAGCAGTGAAGGAGGTCAGCATGCTTTGGCTTCCCCGGGATACTGCAGCTCTTGTCTGATCTGAGAGCACTTGTGCTTTTGTATGAACTGATATGCTAGTGAGCCTGGAGAAGTTTCTAGTCAAAAGTGCCACATTTTAAGGGGACACACAAATATCAAACACAAGTCACATGAAACTACGCTCTGGAGGAGGAGAGGTCCCACATTCTTAGTCTCATAAATGCTATAACTAAAGTGTTTACCCTTCCTGTCAGAGACAATTGCCAATTAGTCAAATGATTTTAAAATCTCTTTGAATGTTAAATCACCTGTTTCAGAGGCATTTTCCTTGAGCACATGCATTCAGAGGTCTCTTGCCTAGTGTGCTTTGTCCAGGCATTCTTTCCATGGCTGTGTATCTGTAGAGCTGGGATTTACCATATGTGACTTTAGGCCCTGGTTGCAGGGCCTCAATCAACTATTCCAGTAGCACATGAGAAAGGAGGGGGTGGTTAATATTTCTTGCTTCAAGAGTGGGGGAGCAGAATCTGCACCAGGAAATGTGTTAACGTGCCACTTCTTTAAATCATGTAATTGCACCTGCTCTAGTAGACGACAAGTGGGAGAAAGCAAAGAAGTCTGCACAAGGACTGTCCAACCCCAGTGCTACGCTCTTGCTAAGCTGAAGCTATCAGAACAAAGTTTTAACTATGCACTGTGGGGTTTGTACTCTTTCTGCCCTCTTTCTAGTGAGACTGGATATTCTCAAGTTGTTTTGCCATCATGAAAATTAAATTTAAAATAGCTAGAAAAGATCAGGAACCAGTGTAATGGCAGTTTCTTAGGTGGTCATACTACCATATAGAACAGTGAGCCAACACATGGTGGTATGTTTTCCCTCCTCTCTGAGACAGCAAACTCAAACAAGAGAAACTCAAAAGTTATCTCTGGAGAGCTCAATCCTAATCTCAGGCTTCTTCAATATTATGGGACAGGCAAACAAAGAAAATACTTAAAAGCTAACAGACGTTATTGTAAAACCACATCAATTGGTGAAGGATAAAGGCAGTTCTAGCAACATTTAGCTCAATTTTAGAGTTGAAAGGATTTATATGAATTGTCTCTTTGCATCTCATGGCAGGTTGTGTAATGACGTCTCACGATATTTCAACATGGAAAATACAGTGTCATGCATATGTCCAGGTGGTTTAAATCATCCTGCCTGCCAAAAGCACAAGGCACAGCCCTGCCCTGCCTGTCGAGCCCTGTTCCTGCTGCTGCACTGCCCGCCTCACCTTCTGCCAGCATGGTGTTTGCACGGCTGCACGGAAATGGGCTGTGCAGGAGAAGCTACTGCAGAGAAAACAAATCAGTTTGCACCCAGAGCAGAATGCAGGTCATCAGGCAATTGCACAAAGGCTCATGCCAGCACAAAGACAGGAAAGGAGCAAAGGCTGATAAAAGCAGGTGAGAGGAGATGGAGCCTAGAAGTGCTTTTTTAGCAGTACGGTGGTTTATGCCAGCTTAAACTGTATGTGAAACTCTAGACACAGATAATTTGGAGGTGGACACCTGCTCCATATTTTTCAATTCTCCTTCAAGACTAGCCCAGAGTTCATCTCAGGCTTAATACGGAGGTTTCACTGAAGCACAGCTGCTTCTCTGGTTGCTATGGCTTGCTTCCATTTCTAGCTTAAAAAATTGGCTGGAAAACATGGTGGAAGTCATGCCTGGGATATACTGGGAAGGTTGTACACACTGCTGTAGAAGATGTAGCACAAGTGTATGCTAGTGTTAATGCAGCTAGTTTGAGCAATGTTAGCTGTAACAATATGGTGGTGTTAGGTTTATGCCATTTGTTCCATCAGGGTTGTGATCTGGAAGAGGTGGACAAATGGCTCACCTGAAAGCCCTCTCTACATTATTTTTGCTTGCTTTCCAGACTGAAATACGTGCAGGTATGTCTACACACGCTGCAATCACACACCTCTGCAGTTACACCCCAAAACATAGCTAGCAGGATTAGCTTCATTACTAAAAGACAACTTGCATAGTACTGCTAGCCAAAATAAGCTGCCTTTTTCTGGGTGATGGCAAGTGGAAAATCTAAGGAACTGTTTCCGGAATTGGCTGACAGGCAATCTTGACATTCCTGCTCTACATGAGGTGGTGAGTGTGCACCCACAAACACCAGCCTGATGCTACACATAGTCCCCATGCTCACACAGCCCAGGCTGTGATTCCTGTTTGCTTCAGCAGCCCAGCCTTTTGTGTCCTGTGGGAAATGGCTTCTTCTTGTCTTTCATGGGGAATGAAGAAAGAGCTTGTACCAACCATCATCCATCTATGAGACCATCTTTGTTGTTGTTTTTTTACCTGTTTTTTGTTTTTGTTAAAATTTTAAAATAAGGATTTTATGGAAGCGCCTATATTGTATATTTAACATGAAATTATAAATATAGTATTTAATATTAATTAATTATAAAATGATAAAGAACAAAATTATTTAACATAGACCACAATGATTAAATACAGACATGTGGCAGAATACGCTTGTGTGCAATGGGTGTGGATCAAATACCTGCTTTGTGCACAATGGTTTTCAGAACTGGCAGGTTACAGCTTGTACACTGTCTTTTGATCAGGCATGTGTGCAGGGTAAAAGCACATATAACTTCTACAAAAATGTCAATATAATGAGCAATGAGATAGGCATGAGATGGCAAAATATTAACAAGAAATCCAATTCTTGATTGTTTTACAAGAATGGTTTTCTTATCTTTTTCTGGCACCACAATTTTTAGCTGATCATTATACTCAGCTGTAATCCACTCACTAGTACTCTGCTCAGCTACCATTTCATTACATACTTTTAATTGTATATATATAGCTCATATTCCTTCTTATATTAAATTTTGTGGTCCAATGGACTTAATTTGTTGTTCTAATTTTGGCAGATTTTTTCTCTGAAATGTAATGCAGCATAACACTGTTTTCTTTGTTTTAGAGCTGTACTGAATTTATTGTAGCTGTGCTCATTTGTTTTCTAATCCACAATTCTCCAAGCTCCACTGAAGCAACAGTCCCTTCATTTCTCTCTAAATTTTTTCCCAATAGATTGATTGGTCACAGAGAGTTTGGGGGGAGGCAGGCACAATTCCACCACCTCTGAGGACCACCAAAGGATAACAACATAGAACTTTCAACAAATGATTTAAAGCATATTATAATATTTTCTTTATTAAAACCGATTATTTCCAGACTATTTAGTACATTAACCTTTCTTCTAAAGTAAATGCAGGTACCAGGATTATGAAAATTTTGGCCACCATTGGCAGGGAATTGGTTTGAATTACAAAGAAAATATTAACTCCTTTTAATGATGTACCATAGTATAGAGTAGCTTGCATTTTTTGTTACTTGTTTAATCCAGTGGACATTAATTCGAAACAAATCTATGTATTGGAGATCACGTATTTTTTCTCTTTGTATTTGGAGATTAAATAAGACTAGAAAATGTCCATAATATTAGACTGCCTCAGAAAAGCCATTACGGTAGATAAATCTGTTTAGCTGCATCATCTCAGTTCCTTTTCCTGTGATCCAAAATGAGGTGATCAACTCCCCCAAAACACAAGCACACTATTAACAGTTTCAAGTTATGACAGGAAGGAAACAAAAATCCCTTCAAACCTCTTACTAGTTTCTGGCAACAGTGCTAACTGATCAGGAGCACCACAAAGGAGTTACATGCCAGACAAGAGGAACAGGAGAAACACTAGGGCAGGAATTACAAATGGAAGGAAATGTTGGATTTCAAACAGACACTAGACAGAAACCTGCCAGTACTGCAGCCCTCAAGGGTCAGTCCTACAGAGAATGAGGACATCTAAAGAAAACCCAAGGCAAAACTGTCTCTCTGTTATCTGAGAACATCCACAATGCTGCCGACAGTACTCCCGTGCAGAAATAATGTACACCTGTGAAAAAACACAAAGAGTCGGCAAATACAGATAGCAGGTTCACTTGCTGGCTCGGACAGCATCTGAAGAAAGAACTATTTAAAAACACAAGAGGTGGTGTTATAATGAGGAAACCATGGAGAGCAGAAAGCTTATGATTATTGACAGAAGTTGATTAAGAAATGGATTATTGTCTGTTAGGATGTTGGAATATCTACTGTCACCTCTATCCTACCTATCTTTATGTAAATTTCCTTTAATTGAGGTATTCATTTACAATCATTATTTTCATTGGTAATGTGTTTATTTGCATTTGAAAGCAAAAAGAGAAAAAAATTAAACACGACTGGCTGACCCCTACCATGTGAGAAAGGGTTTGCTTTTTGTCACTCTGACCCAAATGGATCAGGGCCAGGAAATAAAGGTCAAGCTCTTACTAGTACCCCCATGTGTCACGTTTTTATTACATGGAGTTTCCAAGAAAAATATTCCAATTTGCGTCAGTAATTATTCATTCTTTGTGCATTATCATGTCAGTTTCTGAGTTTATTTTGAATTCATAAATTACCTTTGAGTGCCAGGCCTATTAAAAAGCAACCCTTTGTGAAATACGCTTCAGCAGTTAGATGTGATAGATTTTGTAGCTGTACACGCTCTTTTTTCCCTTTTAAGAATCTCCCATTCTACAGCAGTAGCCCCATCACTCGAGCCATAAACCACCAAGACTGTGGTTGGATTAGGCTCCTCTGTGGATTTGCAGGTTGCTGCCTTAGTTAGAAGCTGTCTGAGGGCTGTGATTGCTAAAGCAGTGCACAGGGCAGATGGGGTTGGAGCCAGTGTGAGGTAAAAGCATGTGGTGACGTACCCTGGGTGCTCCTCTAACACTGACCACAGCGAGAAGCTTGACATCAGGTTTCAGCCACCAGCCACGTCACAGAGCTCCCTGTCCTGTGGGAACTGGTTTGGGGCAGTGCTGCACTTTTCCAAGACAGGCAGAAAGGTGAGGATCCCCTCCAGCTGCTGAGGCCACAAATGTCACCACCTCTGCCCAGGGCTGCCCAGCCCCACGCCACTGCCATGGGGAGACATCTGAGGGTGCCAGGGGTTCCATGGGCACCACTACAGCCCTGGAGGCAGGGCTCCAAAGATAGGCTGCTAAAGAACTTTCTGGTTTCTCAATTTTAATGATAACTTTTTAATCTGGTCATTATTTTCTTTGATTGCTAATACCTTGACCTCTGGTGACAGCTGCTGCTTATGCCTGCTAAACTTTAATGCAGGCTACAGTAAAGAACATTATGATTATTTGAAAAGGCAGAGTGTAATGCATTTCAGATTAACAGTGAAAGAAAAGCTATTGAAGTTAGAGGTTCACTTTGCCATATCACTCTATGCTGCTTTCCTTATTATCAGTACAAAAAATGAAATGAGAATAGCACATCTTTTAATTTCCTTCTACTATTACCTCTTGATTTGCATTCAGAGCTCCCAGAAGAAATACTGCTGAATTCAGAAGTAGTCTATTTAAGCTGCGTGGTGTTTAAAAATTGCTGGAAGAGGTTAAGGTGCTCTATATTATGCAGTTGACCTTACTAAGAAGCTGTGTTAACAATTTAGATTTATAATTTTGTTAAATTTTTTTCCCCAAGCAAAATCCATTATCTCTTTTCGTACCCCTGAAGGTTAAATCTTTTGATTTCTCTCTAACTTATTTTGTAAGATTTCTAAATTATATTTAAACTTCTTGTACTTAAAGGTTGTTTTGCCAGTGTCTCTGAAAAGAAGTGGGTTTTTTTTGTTTCTGTCTCTCTTTGCACCTGAAGAGATTGTGTGCCCCCACAATATTTTACCTAGGAAGAAAGAACCCAAACCCTCCATCTGCAGAGTCCTGCAAATACATGAGAACTCTTTTATCTAGCACTATCATATCTTTGTGCCCGACTGGGTTTGAACAAGGTGTCCGTGGAAAATATATTGGATCTTGTCTTTACCAAACAGTTGTAGCCTCCTGGTGTGCAGGATTCAAGTCTCCCTGGATTGAACCTTTGTTCCCTGCTTTTGTCAGCACCGGGCCTGGCCATTGGGAAAAAGAACAAATCTTAACAAATCAACAATAGTGAAATGTGCCAGGGTAGGGAGAGCTGTAACCTGTGACTCTTTGGTCTCTGCGGCACTAAACAGAGATGTTTGTGCTCTCTGCTGCTGCCTGAGCAAAAAAAGTCAACAGTGGAACCCTGTATTCCAAAATGCCCAAAGTGTCACCATCCTGGCTCAGTGGTCCCCAGCAGTGGATATTATGGACACTCTCTCCTGGTCATCTCTCATCTCAAAACTCATACTACATTTATGACTCTGCCAGTAAATCAAACAGGAGCAGGAGCTCTGGGCTCTGAAGCCAAGCAGCAGGGACCAGCCATATCAGCCCTGTATGACCTGTGACCCTCAGGCATAATCATAATTTAGAACAGGTTTGTATTTGTTCAGCCTGCAGTGTTGCAATGAGGAGGGGGCTGTGCTGCAGCGTTTGTGCTGTTCATGCAGGCGGGTGTGATGGAGCTGCAGAGCACCTTGGGTGCCACTGGAGGCCTGCAGGGGCAGGACAGAGGCAGGACAGGCAGCTCTATAGTTTCCCCTGGAAATGGCTCTACTGCATGATCCCCCACAAGTAATGGCTGGACACCATCCTGCAGGGGTAGCTGGCACGGGCCAAAACCAGGCCAAGTGCTGCAGCTAAAGCAGGATGGACCAAGAGCAGAGCAGTGCTGGGGATTGCCCAGCTCCCTGAAGCCAGGCCTGCAGAGCTGCCCCAGAGGCAGCAGCATGGGGGTGTCTTCAGGGAAGCAGGAACAAGCTGTGACTCGCAGCTGCCAGCACAGGCTGAAGTCAGGATGGATGTTTTGACATTTCAGTGTTTCTTGAGCTCCTACCCATTCTCCACTCTAGAGCAACAGTCACTTAGACTTCCTGCAGCAAGAGCAATATATTGACACCTGCCTTCCTGTTGTAAAGTCAACACAGGGAGCAAGGGAAGCCCAGGACAGATCCTAGAGCCAGAAGGTAGTTTTATTCATCTAATCTCTAGGTATGTAGACAGTGATCAGCACCATAGCAACTATCTGAGCCACTTGAATGAGTTAGATACAGAGATAGCAACACTTGTTATTTATACAGCACCCTTTATTGGAAAATTTAAAAATGTCAGATACCAGTTTCATTGAGTAGGTAAACTGCATTCATTTGTTGATATGGAGGTGCCATAAAACCTCTCCTTGTATCACTGGGATACAACTACACGATAGAGACTGTTGGCAACAAGTAAGTAAAACAGTTAGAAGTTCTAAAGAAAAAAAGAATAAACCAAGGGGATAAAAACATACTAAACAGATGAAGAATTGGTCTATACACAGAGCCAAGCCAAAACCTGGCAGCTTTATAAACCAGCTAACACAGAAATAAATGAAAGTCCAAACAATAGGAACAAACCTGGAACAAAAAAAATCATGAACTCAGAAATGTTACCAACTGATTGCAAAGTTTAAAATGCCTGTTGAATTAATTGTGTCCCTGTAGTTTATTCTACTGCATACTTTGCTTCTGGAAAATTCTGTGTCTGAAAAAGCCATATGAAGTATATTTGTCAAACAGCACAAATGGAAATAAGTACTTCTCACTTGAAATAATAAGACACAAATTTGTCTCTATGTTATTAGCTGGTTTTCCTCTGAATCATCTTGAACTTCTAGTCAGACAGCAAAGTTAAAATAAATTATTTCATCATGCTGCAGAATATTTCTTAACTGTGTAATTCTTTCCTTTGCAGAATGCAGGTACCAAGCAGATTGTGGTTCTATGTGTCAGCATTTCCCCGGTGACTCTCAGCTTTTGCAGAATTTATGTTTTGACTAAAAGAATGTAATTATTTTTATAGATAAAAGAGATCTGTATGTGTATACTAATTCCACACAGTCCTGCTCAATGCCAAAAAAAATATACTCTGCATCCAAAGCAAAATGTAGACTATATCAATGAGGTCATCTCTGAAGCTTAATTATGAGATAATAGTTGCAAATTCTAATTTCAGGCTTAATCAGTTTTATGACATCCAGCTTCACAGCACAGAACCAGTGTGAATGCAATAGGAAAGACTTTGCCATTTGAACATCGTCATTCCCTTGGCATGCACTTGGCTGCCAGCTGGGCTTGCCCAGCAGTAGTACAGCCATCCCCAGGAGTGTCCAGGAGGGGAAAGGGCACAAGAACACCTTTCCCCTCATGGCTGCAAGCCCTGAGAAACCTCCCTGTGCTGACCGAACCCAAGAGGTCTCTCAAGTGCCGTACTAGCCAAGGTCTCGGGTTTGCCAACCTGAGGTAAAATCCTGCCCAAGATAAGATAACTTCTAGTGCTCACATTAGTGACTGAGCAGGTCAAATTAGTCAGGTAGCAAAAATTAAGATTATATCCCTTCTTTATTTAAACCCTTTCAGTTTAAATTTTTTCTCCTTAGAACAAAACCAGCCAACAAGACCACGGTGTTGTGTGCCTGCCAGACTCATCCCCTGTGGCAGGGATGGCTCTGACTGGCTTTAATCTCGTCGTCCATCTCACAGTGCACAAAGGCCAGCTGTGGATTTGAGGCCCAGCAAATGACAAGCCAAGTTTGATATATCAGCCAATTAGTAGCATTGGTATTTATGCAGGAATGAAGCTGAAAGTGCAAATAAGGCCAGTGACTAAACCTTTCCAGCAATTACATTTAATAAGGTACTGCATGTTATTTACAGAACAGATCACACAACTCCTACATGTAAATGCACACAGAGTGTGAAGACAAAAGCTGCACTCTTGTAACATGCTAAACAAAATAAATAAACCAGAATTATTTTGGCACAATAACTATTACATAAATAAATATTCTAGAACATAATGAATTGACATTTATTTACAGTCTATTGAAAGTGCAAAAAATTGGCTGAAAATTAAGATATTTGTAAATGCGTAAGACCAGAAATGTGTTAACGAGCCACGATTAATTCTAGCTGAAGTTTAAGGTTTTAATGTCCAGGAAAATATTCTCTTGAAATCCATTTGTGCATATTGTGCTCTTTTTGAACCAGTCCTTTGCTACCTTTAATGCTATTGATTTTGACGACCTTACTTTTTAACTGAATTTTGTAAAAACCTGATTGGTAATTTTTAAAAAAGGAGTAAAATGTAAATACGGATTAATCTATTTATCATTCAAAATATTTTCAGTCCTGTCAGTTTTCTGAAATGCCCACACTGCTTGTAGCAGTAGGCAGTATGATTAAGATTAGGAATTTTTCTTAGTATCTGTTGTATTTAAAATGGAAATATTTGCAAGTCTTCTCTGAATGGAACTATACCTTAGACCACTCTTGAACCTACATTATTTCATCAGATGCTTACATACATCTTCTGTTGAGGTCAACAGTAGTTGAGCAAGCTAAACTGATGATCAGTTTTGGTCCTGACCTGAAGCGTAAATCATAAAATACAGATTCTTAATTAGGGAGAAGAACCCACTACCTGCCTTAGAACTGTTATAAGTTTTTGTGCATTTCCCACTAACTATACTATTTTATCTTTTGCCTTTTTGTTAATCCATAGGAGATATCACTTCACTTTAAGATGAATTAACAGTTCCCAACATGGTCATCCATACACCTACAGTGCATAAATTCTTCCTCAGCCAAAGTTCTCCAGCAGGTTGGTACATTGTGCGTTGCCTAAGACCTTAGAATATGTTTTTGCTTATTTTTGTAGTGGCAGTGCAGTAGCAGAGAAAGTGAAGTTCTTAACAAGTGACCTTGACAGGATAAAAGATCATTTCTCATCATTGCTTCAACTGTTTATGCTCGGCGCGGTTCCAGCCGGTGAGACATCTGTGATAAAGTTCTCTGGTTGTCAATCACATTTAATTGCCGCACATAGCTCCGAACATCCTGATGGTTTTTATTAGCTAGAGCTGCATCAGGATCTGGTGAAAGAGAAATGATGTAGGATTGATACACGTAAATGGACAAATGCCTGAACAAAATGCACAACTCCTCACAAGCTGTCACAGGAAAGACTAGATACTGGTGAGTTAAAAAGGAAATATTTAGAAATTGCTCTCTTTGAAACCTTTCCTCCATATCTGACAGTCTTTCTGGTTACTACCCCCACAAATTAACTTTTCTCTTGGACATCCTTGGCTACATTTACTAAAATTGATGGCCCTTGGTTACAGTTTTACACATCACCTTACCAGTCATCAGCTATAAATTACACAGCTAACAAGTACGATTTAAAGCTGCTCATTTGCTTTTGAACCAGCAACTTTCACAGATTCAAAATTATATAATTGATTTAAGCCTCCTTTCATGCAATATTCTCATTTCTAGCTCTGTATTAAATATTTGTGACAATGTAGTGCTTAGTGACTGCCCCATTCAAGTCTCAGAATTTACTAATTGTTTACATTACTTAACATAGCTACATTATACCTACTCTAGCAGCAGTTATGGAATACTACAGAGTTAAATTCTAAATCTCTTCAGCCTCACAGGGAACAGCTTATAGTGTAATGTAATATGTGCTATGTAACTAAAATTCAACTAAAAAATTATGCTGAGGCATCTACAATACATTGCACACACACATACACAAAAAGCATGGAATTTAGATCCAGTAGATCTATATACTGACATTTTATCATATCATGTATAATGAAAATCTGCTTCCAATTCTAAATATGTGGAGGTCTCACCCATGCTTAATACATCAAAGTTAAACACACAAAGCCAGAAAAACCTGGACTGTGGGAGGAAAAAAAAAATCTCTCCTTATTTTTGCAATTCTACAGAAATTTCTACAGATCTTTTACAGTTAAGCTTTGACCCACATAGAAAGAAACTATTTTTATAAAAATACAGTTTTTATATTATTTATTCTGTTGCTTGAGAAAGACCAAGGGTGCTGTGAGTCAAAATGGAGGAGGTGCTGAGTAAATGCCCATGTGACTGGGACTGACAGTGCACCTCAATGGGATGAGAGCCACAGAGAAGCCTGTTTGACCATACAGCTCTGTCATCCTCCGTGGCCTCAAGCAAGTTCTGGTAATTACACTGACAAACAGGTTTTAAATGCACCGCCTTATGCTGTTATGCCGTTTACAAAGGTCATGTCTCCAGACTGGTTTCATATTAAAACAATATTTATCCAAGCAAGTATCTGTGTGCTGCTGCCTACTAGACTTATTTCAACCACTTCTGAACCCAGTGGCTGATTTCAACTGGCTCCAATCTGACAGGTGGGTAGACATATTTAGCTCTTTCACATGCGTGGAAAAGAGATAGAGCAGAAGGGGTTTATTAGAGCTTCCTGAAGGATATTTCACCCTGTGAAACATCACAGGATCCAAATACGGAAGAAGCACTGGAAAGCAGGCTCTTCAGTTCTGGTACACACAGAATTAGTTGTAATTACTGTAGCTACTGATGATAATGCTGACTGTACAGATGTTGTAACACACTTACTGAAAGATTGGCTTCGGCAGAATTTCACTGTCCTGACAGTGTTGGCAATCATGCGCTGGAAGGAAGAGATGGGATGCAATCAGAGAACAAGCACTGTATTTCATCATCATTTAAACGAAGCACCTAACTGTGCCTGAGTGTGAAGACACATGCCAATAAAAGCAGTCAGATGAATGAAAATATAATTTTAATGCTGATACTTTCATATATAGGGTGTGATTTACATTTACACAGGCTTTAAATAAGCATGAGTATAATTTACATTCGCTCAGAGAACTCTTTCCCTTGCTTGAATGCTGTAAAAGGCCCTAACTAAGAATGAAATTCAGCCCCTTCAATGTGCATTTCTTTGATAACATCCTATTAAAAAGTAAAAGGAATACCATGGAGTATATGCACATTAAAGACCACCAGCTCCTAACAGCAAGGCCGTTTCTAGAATATATTCAGCAATTAAAGAGCTTCCACCTTTTATATAAACTAGAGTTTAAAATGCAGTCCTCCTGGAAAATGACAGTATAAATGAGCACGTGAGGGAGTGTGTTCAGTGGCAGAATGCTCAGGTCACAGGTGAGAAGGCCACTGTCAGTACTGTGGCCTGCAGCCAAGTTTCATAAACAGACCTGTTAGACAGTGTTACTTTGCACAAGCGTATCTAACACAACGTGAAAAGTGGATCCACTTTTGGTGGACTCTCCTACTGACAATTCACCAAATAAAAAGCAGAAGTCACTTCAATCCTTCTAGGCTGTGCTTCCTCTTCAATGAAAAAGGCATCATTTCACTCAATTCATTTTCAATCAATATACTGCTGTGATGTTATTGATTGAAATCAGATGTTATTTTACAATAGTTTTAAGGACAGAAATTAAGGTAAGTCATAAAGCAAAACATTTAAGATTTAGTTCTGGACTGTAGAATTTTAACTGGCTTCTGGGATTAACACCACAGAAATAATACACCCACCAGTGTGGGGGCAGAATTAGTTGTTCTATATATTGTCAAATGAACTGAAACTTCAGCAATTAGCTAGACAGTTTGATTCAATCCCTGTTATAAGGACAACATTTGTTTCAGTTTTGCTTAGGTTAAGAAAAAGTAGAGGGAGGAAAAGCTATTCCCTATCAGACTCTAATGTCCGAGTTCCAACACAGCCACATCTAACACAGCACACTCTCACCAGGCTGCTTCATACATTATGGAAATTTTGTGTGAGATTAACAAGCTAGTCAGTCATAAGCTCTCACAAAATGGAATGATGTATCTCTTACTAGTGAACAGTAAAGCCTAGGGCATATGCTTCTCTAAATTCATTATAATCTTAAATGAAATCACAATTATAAACTTAAATGAAAATGTTACAAATAAAATAAGTTTGTGAAATCTTTCATTCCAGAAGTGGGAAGCATCAATGTAAAACATTCCTTACACACACTGTGCATAATCTCAGACATTTTAATGTACTGTCAAGCATACAAAAATGGTTTGGAGGTCAGCATAAGAAACACTATTGATATATCACATACTAAATGTTTGTGGATTACACCTTGCATTATCAAATCAAACACAGCTATTCTGAAACTGATCTAAAATATGTTAATTCTAAAACACACTTTCCCAAAAGATCTGGGGAATCTGGATATGGATCTGCTTACATTGTTTCTAAAGTCATATGTACCTACATGTGTAATCACAGTAAGAGTAAATTTTATCCTATGGTAATTTTCATACCTCTTCAAGCCATTATTACAATGCAGCTTTTCTAAGGCACTTACCTTGCAAATATTCTCACAGGTGCTTAGCATTAAGCATGTGAATAAACTCCATTGACTTCAATGGAACCTCTTAAATACTCAAGATAATTGTGCTAAGACAGAACACACTGCAAGTTACAGTGTCGCTCTTTCAGTTTAACCCAATCAAATATAAGTCAAAACAACACAAGCATAGAAACATGACTGTTTCACACCTCTATGGCTTCATATTTGGCTCTGTTATGTGATGCTGCTATTTTGATTTATACCAGTTCAAAAAATACTCAGCTACAATTACTGCTTCAAGGAGAGATAATAAAGTTGAACTGAACCAGCCAACATGATGAAGTTTCAAGACTGTCTAGCTTCAAGGTAAGCTTTACTAAGGACACTTCATTTTTAGGAAGATAGCTAGGCTTGCTTGATGTGTTTTCTAGATGTATTGTTAATACACACCCTAATTTTTCATACCTGTAAGTGTTTAGGTTTTGAAGCCTCATCTCATAATAATCTTTGGAGGTATTATTACTAAGCTTTGTATATGAAAACTAAGATTTATAAAAAAAAAATGTGCTCTTTGAAATAATTTTACTCTTTTTTTTCTTGTGGGGAATTTGTTCTCAAAAAAAGCAGAATGTTCAGAATAAATAATGTAATGTGGTACTGTACTGAAGGAAAAATGATGTGTGCGTAGTGAAGGTTTTGAAAAAAGTTTTTACTACTTCCAAATTTGCCTATATGTGGGCTGTTCTAGGCAAGGAAAATGGAAGTTGCAACAGACTTGTCTGACTTCTGGTTAAAGGCTGAATAATGGAAAAACTATGGCCCAACGACAGCATCACAAGCCAATGGTGAGATTCTGAAGCATTATGTACCTTTGAAGAGCTCTTTTCACATTGCTTTTTTTCTAAGTGCTGTTCTACTGTCTCATAATGCCTAAGCTCCTAACAGTTCTTTGTAAGGTGCAAAGTGAACAGAAAAACAGGTTCTGAAACAAAAGTTAATTTCCTTTCCTGAATCTCATTGATAAGTTGGATTGTCTTCTTTTGATGCAAGAAAACTAGAAACATGGACAGAAAAAATGTTCAGATGGAAGCTTAATTGCCTGCTCCTTACAGTTTTTCTTCAAATAGAGGATTACCTCTAGTCAATGCCTGCAAAGATTAACCTCTGTTTACTTGCAGTGCTAAGCAAGACCACAATCAAAAAGCCATACAAACCTAAATTTGGATCTTTCTGAAATAGAACCAACTGCATAATATAACAAGTAATGGCTACTACCAGCATGCTGTGTATACACAACAATACCCTTTCAAGTTTTACAGTCTGGAATCGTGGCAGCAGGCCAGCACATTATCTTCTAATCCATTCCAAACCCAGGTTGCTAAATATTATAAATATTCATATATGCCATTGAAAACTACTAAGGGCTTTAGTCACACACTTTTTGCATAATCTTTATGTTCTGAAAATTAAAGAATGTTTGCCCTTTCTTTTGCATATGGATAAGAGTGTGAATTCTCTTTTGTTCATCTCCGTAAAACCTGAAAACAAATATGCACAAATTCTCTAATCCTCTTCTCACACCTGAAGGGTGAAGAAGCTTGACAAAAAGCATCAGTGGTCAGCACCATGGCACTATCTCGTGCTGCCATGGCAGGTCAGCACTTCCAGAGCTTTTTCCTGACTTCTGCTCCCTCTACAGGTGTTATTTCTGAGATAATGCTGGGTAGTGTCATATGGAGAAAATGCCACAGAAAGTAATCTTTGTTCAGGCTCTCTGATGATTTGAGGAATGGCACTGATACAGTTCCCAAATAATTGCATCTTCTGTTTGTCTATAAATACAAAATTCTGTACTGGCAGTCAGAGTGCAATTATGCAGCTGAGGTTTGAAAAAAGGAAATCAGTAAGTGGTCAAAGAGTATGAAAAACTGCCTGTCCCTAAGGAGAGTCATGCCCAGTACTTCCCTCACTTTCCTCTCTCTTCTGTCCCTGCCAAGACCTAATTCTAGGAAAGTGCTTGTAAATTTTTTCTAAATATATAGCTATAAAAGCAGTAACACTTAAATGGTGTATATTCTCATGTGCTACAGGTTGTAGGTTGTCCTGTATCTGCTAAATCATACAGAGTTTACAGGAACTACTGACAACTGTGGGTGCTTGCCTTCACTTGAGAGAAGAGGGTCATTCTAGATCACAAACTAATTCTGTTTGCTGCCTACAGCCATCTTTGTATCTTTCACGTACTTGTAGCTCTTAAAATGTTCCTCACCTCGCAAACTAAAACTACAGTATTTAAAAAGCTGTACAAGTTCTGCTCCTCTATAACAAATATGTCTTCAGTTATTACACAGATGAGTCTTCTAAAGGCACACTCACAACTAACACGCACTGTCAACTCTCCAGTGGAGAAGAGATGCAGGTGGTTTGGTGTCATGGCATACATGCCAAACCAGAATGTACATCTGAGCAACACCATGCTGGAAACAGCTTTCAACCTCTCCCCATCAGCTTCTTGCAGTGAGAGAAGTAAAAGACCTTCAACACTTCTCTAAAACGATGTCTTGTTTGCTATTGAAGACAAAGCCTTTTACTAAAGACTTACATTACAAAGACCAGTAATTTAGTTATTTTGTCTACTTATTAACAAATGTATAAATAACATTTTCCAGCCTGGATTTCAAGGCTTCATGCAATTGCATGAGTAAAGAGCACAAGTACAGTGCAAATACAAAGAGTAAGAGCACACCTATTTCTGACATGCTCAGTACTGTTTGCCCACATCTTGTACAAACCAAATGAGTCTGTTTACAAACTTCCCTCTTTACCCATAGCTGTGGCTTTGCCACACGTGGTTATTCTCTTCCCTGGCTAGGAGACACTGTCCTCCCACTCCTCACAGCCTGCTCCAGGTACGGCATCTGTGGGGATCAGGAGATGGGGAAGGGGAAGGAAGAGCAGGCAGTCACAAAGGCAGCAGCAGGTAAAGCTCAGCAATGCTCTGCAGAGTGATGTCCCCCGACTACTGTCAATACCACAGTTCTGTCACTCCAGCACTGAAAAGATCAATATATAAGAAAGTACAGCAGGAAAAATTGACTCAATCTTTTTCCTTGTTAGCTTAAGTTGCTAAAAAACTAGGCTAATGTGGTTCAACACCATCTGTCTGTTTTTCCCTTCTTCTCTAGATAATTTTGTTCAATTTGAAAAAAGAACCCAGAGTTTTCAAACACAAGAAAGCTCCTACCAATTTTCTGTGAAAACAGATGGCTGTGGACAAGAGAAAGATTGTGTAAGTGCCCTCCTGTCTCCTTCAGGAAAAAGGCTGTAGTGCAAGTTCCTATGTTATGACAAAAGCCTATTCACACAGAATTCCCCAGCCATGAAGAAACAACACATGCCCCAGCCACGAGGAGAGATCTGAGCAGAGCTCAAGCAGCCATGAAACACAAATGTTTAGGAAACCAGGCCTTGCTGTTTCTGGCACTCAGGAACCTCCTGGCTCAGACACTGCCTGACAGATCCTGCATGTTTTAAGATGCATCATTTAATATAAATAATAACAGAAACATCACAAACCAGAAAAGATTTAAAGGAAGCTGTTTCAGCTGAAGAGATGCCACTAGATCAAACTTCTACTTTTGGCTGCCAGTTACAGGAATAAAGTTGTCAGCAGCACATCAGCTGTCGGGCCCAGAGCTCGGTGGTGAGAATGCAGACACGATGCCAAGAGGCTGTTCTCAGTTTCATCACTGTGCTTACATGAGAGTCAGAGGGACCCACCTCCTCCCGTGGCAAGTGGCACCACCAGTGACAACTACCCAGATATTTTTATTCATAAACTTCAGCCAACCTAAAAGGAAACAATTTTCCAAAGAACCAAGATGTTTCAGAAACATCAGTAAGAGTGGCTCCCAGCAATACTCTAAGGAGTCTCTATCTGCTTATGACAGAACATCCATCATGCAGTAGAACAAACAGACAGAAACAACAAATGGTAGGACATGATTCCTGTAAGAAAATCTGGTTTCTACTTCTCTCCTGAAAATGGCAGAGTAACATCACAGAAACACCTTGGGCTTATACTTATTTAAAAGAGAGGAGAACTTATCTGAGAGTTATCTGGCTGAGTGGTCTTGTCTTTACAGTTTAATATCTGGCAATTATGTGTGGATATGACAGTTTTAAGCTTAACACAAGTAGGCGGCAGCGACTGAGGTTTAACAGTAGGCTTTTCTTCTTTGCTTGACCTGATGACACATGCAAAAAGCTAAAAACTGCCAGGTCCACAGTAGGATTTGAATGAATTATGTGGGTGGAATTTGAATACAGGTTGCTCTGAACAGCTATGGGTTGAGAGAGGCAGTAAAAGCATCACAGAAGCATGCAGAAGAGATAGTGAAGAACAACAAAAATACAAAAGGTACACTTGTAGTAAGGCCAGGAGAAAAAGCAGAATGTGCTTTTAGGTAGAGCACCAACCAAAGAAAGGCTTAGGATACTAAAAAAGGAGAATGTTCCCTTTCTGGTGAGTTGAGGAGCATGAGACATAATACTGATTCCTTAAAAAATATGCAGCATCAAAAATACACTAACTTATCTTCACATTCCTCTCCTAAAGAAAATGTTCAAAACTCAGATTACTGGTACTACATTCTTACAGTGTAAAATATTATTTAAAACTTTTGGGTGCTACTAGCAAAATTTTTCTGGGCGTAACATTCTTTTGAAGATAAGACAATGAGCAGACTAGGGTAAAGAGGGCAAACCTGCAGCAACTTAGATATAGATCAGTTTAAGCTGCTGTAAAATTCACTCTTGCCCTTGGGAGTGCCAAAATGTGGTATAGAGTGGTGCAGAACTATTTTTAAATGACGAGCCTGTGTTGAACATCTGTCTATGGGAAGTGCTTACAGAGAGCTCCTGCCTCCTGTAATGGCTTTTACACGAAATCAGGCATTAAGAGCCTAAGGCACAGAGCTCTGAGGCCAGTGGATGTACCTGCTCTTCCAGCTCAGGAGGTGTAAACAGGCCAGGTGAGGTGGAGATGTTGGAGCCAGCCACAGAACCATGGCCATAGCAATGAAGCTGCCATCCCATCTGGTTTGGAGGTGTTCCAACCAAGTCTGAGATCCCTTTGTGTTCCCTAAAGTATATACTATCTATACCTAATTAGAACAGGCAGTCCAGAAAAAAAGTCCTTTTCTGCAGGTAGAAGGCTCAAGGCCTTTGGAAGGAGATGGCAACATAGTCTGCATATGCAATTACAGAATGCCATTATTGCAAAGTGAGGTCAGGCCCTTACTCAGGCATTAGCACTGTCATCTACTTACAAAATGTCTCATCCTAGTAAAGGGGTATTTTCGCCAAGGACAGAGGCTGTCCTGGAGCTACAGATTAAAATCTAAGAGGATTCACTCAGAGTGAGGATCAGTTTTCTGTGAAGATTTTTAAAGAGCTAAAAGTCCTCTTATTTTCCCCTCTGCAGTTACCAGTGCTCAGAGGGTCAGACAAACGCCTCCTCAGTGCAGTGGAAATAGCTGGAGTTATGTAACTCTGGAGGAATGGAGTGGTTCTGATTACTGTAGTGCTAAGAACAAGCACATATAGGTGCCAGAGGAAATACACTCCAGCGTGGCTGCTGAATGGCTGAGAGGAAACGGCCTCAAGTTGTGCCAGGGGAGGTTTAGATCGGATGTGAGAGGAAATTTCTTCACTTTAAGGGTGGTCAGGCATTGGAATAGGCTGCCTAGGAAAGTGGTGGAATCACCATGCCTGGAAGTGTTCAAAGAGTGTGTGGATGTGGCACTCGGGGACAAGGTTTCCTGGGGAACCCAGTGGTGCTGGGCTAACAGTTGGACTCAGGGATCTTGGAGGTCTTTTCCAACCTCAGTGATTCTGTGATTCTATTATTTACTATCAGAGCAATAAATCAGGTTTGGTTTTGCTATGCAGATGCCATTGCTGGGTTTGGCTAACGCAGGTTCTCAGATACAGGTGTCATTAACCACATTAATTAGGAGCATGGCCTTAGCAACCAAGAACTGCTGAGAAACTCAAGTTTCAGTTGAGGTTTCTGCAGTGGAAAGCTGCCTGCCTGCAGTTTTTGACAATGGCGTTTGAAATCATGACAGCTTAGGTGCAAGACTTATATAAAATTTGAGCTTACTGTAGCCTTTTATCATTGATTCTCCTTTCCAGTATGAAAGCAATCAAGCCACAGACACCTCCTTTCATTTGTCAAAGGAAAGAAGAAAATAAGCTGTCGTGCAAGTTCTTTTCAATGCTTTTCATTCTCCAAGGAGCAATGCAGAACTATCCCAGCCTGAGGCAGTTGAGGCCTGTTTGAAGGGAACAGGAGTTAAAATCACAGGTTGGTCCCAAACTGGCTGTTAAAAAGTGTCTCTAACAGCTCTGCTTCCTGTCCCTGGTGCTGCCTCTCCTAGGAAACATTTTGGCTGTTCATGGCTCAGTGGGCAGTTTATTCTCCACCTCTGTGAGACTTTCCAGAAACCCAGAGGCCCCAGGCTCTGTGTACAATGCAGGCTATTTTTGCCAGGTCTTGGTTCTGCCTTAATTTTCTCTAGCTCTGGAAGTCACTGTTGAGAAGTTCACTCTTGCAGAGGTGAATAAGGAGGTCTTTTTAAGTTTTCTTTCAAATATGTCATACATACCATTTTTTCGAAGTTTACCAGATTGTCAGTGAATGTCTTGTTTCCCTCATGAGTAAACGTCATGTCTGTATAGAAATAAAAGACACAAAAAAGCCCATTTCTGAATCATGGCCATACAAAACAGCAGAATGTTTTATCCACCCTTACAAAAATCATAGCAGCTGTAAAAGTATAACATTTAGGTTTTAATTTGCAGCATTTCTGAGACTAATAAAATTGAGGTATGATATTCAGATGTACAAAAGCAGTTTTTCTTGTCTCTGTGTCATGCTTTTTATACTGGAGAAAGATCACACCTCACACTGAGATTGATTTTTGCTTTTTCTTGCTGCTACTCTTATCCTTCAAATATTTGAAAAATAGCTTTCAAGTTTATAATTCTGGTAACATCCAAGCTTACCTTTTATAAGCAGTGGCATGAAAGGAATTATTGGAGGGTCCAATTTAGCTACAGTTAGTCTGTAGGCCCTATGGTTTCTGGATGGATCCTTACAAAAAAAAGAGAAATCATATAATTACTAATATGTATTATTATATGTATCTAGACACTATATGCATTCATTTAGATGTCATGGCATTTATTAAAAACATTATTTTTTCCAGTGACTTTTAAAGTGCCTCTGCAAATTCAGACACCTTTTATCATTCTTCTGGACTGTTACACAATGAGAATGCAGCCACGAAACACAAACATTTTTTCATGCCAAATAGCAAGATATGATTACAAAAACATTCTTCATAAAAGAAACCACACTTTTTTCCTCCCTCCTTCCAGCTGCAGATCCAGTTTTGCATATGTTATAACACTAAAATGTACTGCCTGGAAAAATCCAGGCTGAAAAATAGAATTTCCCATATGTACTATTGGGAAACATGTGATAAAGCTTTTCTGAGTTCCCAGATTAACTTTGAGTGGTACATAAGTTCTCTCAGAGTAGGTTCCTAAGAGTGTAATTTATTAGTCATACATACTTGTTTTAGCAGCTCTAAAATGGGATCATAAACTTCTTAAAGTCAAACAAGGACATATAAAATGTTCTGAATCAAGGAATTCAAATCAGAAACTGAATTATCTCAGATTGTGCATAGAATAAGGGATCTATTGCTATTCACCATTAAGCTTTCAAACTCTGCATAGATCTTCTTGAACTTGCTTGGGAGTTTCTGTTAATAAAAACAAAAATAGCAAACCTTAATTAAATCCGATCAGTGCAGTAATTTTACTGTAAATGCCAGTTCCTTCTACAACGCCCCAAGTCAGGAAAGTGCTCTTTTTTTGCCAGATATTTCTAACAATGTGCTAATCTAAAATACAACATGTTTCCTAGCAACCAGATTAAAAATAGAGACGGGACCAGCCACGAAACCTGGATCCTGATTTAAACCCCAACTTGAATTTAGTCCTTTGGGATGTTCAGATTCAGATTTTTGTTTGGTTCACATAGCAATCACTGAATTCAGAATGTAAGTGGAAATTCATGTGAATGCTTCCAGGACATTCCTGATTATAGCCTATCTGAAAATATAATTTACACACGGCTTGTGTAGGGGCAGATCAGTGTAATTATTCATACCTAAGATGAGCTGCCCTTGCAAACATCCACATCCATGCCTGGGCATTTCCAGGAGGTTTTTTTGCTCATGCTGATGCATCTATTGCTAAAATTCTTTACATGCTCAGCAGCAAAGGTCCTCTACCACTTTCTGGGGTACAAATTAATGAATATTTTTTCAGTCCACAACACCTACATAAATAAATCATGGTAATTTGATCATGCAATGATTGAGATAAGATGAGCTTAAGTAAATACTTTCTTTCCCGCTCGTGCATATTATGTTATACAGATTAAATAACTTTACTATAAAGACTACAAGGTATGTTATAAATTGGTTTAAGATATCTGTAATTTTTTATGTACAATCAGGATATGTCAGCTATTTTTAGTAAGAAATTTCTCTGTATTTGCTGAATTTTTCAGACTACTATTGTCAGTGGGTAACATTAAAAATTAATAGAGACTTTATAGTGCAGAAATGATTTTTTGCAGTACTTTCTACATTTGGAGTGTGTACCCTAGCAAGCTATTTACACTGTGCCACAGCAAGGGCCTAATTTTTAATGATGTGTGTCAACTACTGTGTGCCTAGTTTGCATATGCATGCAGATTAGGTATTTGTGAAGTAAGTGGTATAATTGGACATTTGCACCTGCAAATATCTAATTTCTGCATGCAACTAATGTAAATGCATGATAATATAGAAAAAATCAGGTCTTGGTATATTTGTCTTTAAGTATTTTCTGTATATATCTGGCTAAAAATCAAATTGCAGAGATTCTCCTGATAAACTGACTGCTCTGCAGAACCAGAGTGTGATAACATTTCCTTGATCTCAACTTAATCCCCCACAGGTACAAATGATCTGTGCCCCCCCCAGCTCAGACCTGGTGCCCATTTCAGATTGCTGTATGTAGTATATACATTCAATTCCTTCTTCTCTAGTCCTGTACTGCCTCAGCTCTCCCAACTCCTTTCAGTAGCCACAAACGAAGGGTCGTTGTTTTGAGAAACTGAAAATCTTTGCCTGTAGCACTGTTTTTATATGATGCATGTACTTTTGAAAACGGGGCTGGTGTACTCTCAGATGTGTTAGTCTGATCTCCTATTCCAGAGCACATTTTTAAAGGCATTCAAATTTTGCTCTCAGTTGCATCAATAGCCTCAGTCATGCTAATTATTTTAAATTTCTAATGAACAAAATACATGCACATTTAAATCTGTACTGCTTTTGATAATCAGTATGTTCTCAGTGGTTACACTGAGCTGGACACTGCACCCTTTTTATACACGCTTACACAAAAGAGCAAAGCCACAGAAAAAGGTGGAAGCTCTGAGAAAAAAGACCAAACTTACAGTAAGCATGGAAATGCATGTCAGAGAAAAAACCAGAACTGGTTAGGACAAACCCACATTTTAACAGGGCAACAGAGTCCCTGTGGAGATCAGAAAATAATATGTATAAACAGAGGCTGAATTTTAGAGAGTTATCAATGGAGTGATCTCCCTGAAGCACCAGTAAAGTACAGGCACACAGAGGATGGGCTGATCTCTGAGGTTATCTGGCCAGCTTGCTCATCCTGTTGGGCAGTTCAGCTCAGCAACAGGAGCCGCTGTTGTCACTCTTGTTAACTCCTGTGAGCATTCAGCACGTCCATGGCTGTAGTACCCTGCCTTACTAATAAATACTGCCAGCCTTAGCCAAGGGTTATGGTCAGGAGCTGAATTAGTAGAACCAGCTTTATCAATAATAAAGGCCTGATTTATTTTTTTTCCTAACTAAAAGCACAAGTCCCTGCTATGCTCCTTAGAATTGGATTTTAGCAAAGACTTACCTCCCACGTTAATGAGAGACGGCTCACAGCAACATTGCTCAGTCCCATAATAATAGCAAAAAAGGAATTCAGATTTTTGTATTCTTTACAGCTGAAACACAAAGGGCCAGGTTTTAAGTTGCATATATCAGTCAGAGCAGCACATATGACAACCTTAAGAGAGCTGAACCCAGGCATCGAGCTTAGAAGTGACTGAATTTGGGCAGTCCTGGCCAGCATGCCTGCAGACACCTCCACCAATGTGTTAGCACTTCACCACACTCTGGAGGCTTCTTTCCCTTCCTTCCTAAAATTACCTCCCTTCTTCTACTTCACTGGGTGCCAGCTTCTGCGAGGACTCCCAGTCTTTGAAGCGATTCCCCACCCAGTAACACAGTCCTGAAACTGGGCACAATTCAGTCCCAAGGGCTACTAGAAACAGTGTAAACAACTGTTTATAACCTCATTTGCTGCAGAACTTGCTGACAGCTTCTGAACAGCTAAGGAATGCTTGAAGCTCTCCTTAGGCAATCTTCATAGCAGGTCACAGGGCCCCTGAGTCTTTTCCAAGGGAGCAGACCAGCTGGCTAGAGATGCCCCATGCCAGTGACCTCTCCTGCAGTGTAGGATTTCTATTACTTATAGATTTGGGGACTTGCAGTATGTTTCAGGAAGAGAACTGTCATTTGTTACACCTTCATTAAAGAGGTCCTGGGTAAAAGGAGCTCCAGATCACACTCTATCTCTAATGCAAAGAAGGATTTTGCTATCAGTCAGGAAAAACTGGAACATGTAATCCAGTACTATGGAAGATCCAACACGCCATAGGAGGGAGTAGATACAATCTGATGGGGACAGACAGCACAACTGCTCAGCTGGGTCTGCATAGGTGTCTCACTGACTCAATAGAAAGGGAAGACATAACAAAACCTGCATCTCACAAATCTGCATCTCACTGGGTTTTTGCCAATAATCTCCTATTTTTCTCAACTGATGTGACAACATTCAATTTCAGCACCTCAGTCTCTGTTTCTTCAGCTGTGAGTGGCTTTCCTTAGGAGTTGGTATTGAGACTGTTGGAGTTTAACATCCCTGTCAGTGTCATGGATAGTGGCATGGAGTGCACCCTCAGCAGGTCTGCTGATGACACTGAGCTGTGTGGTGCAGTTGACACGCTGGAGAGAAGGGATGCCATCCAGAGGGACTTTGACAGGCTTGAGAGGAGGGACTGTGTGAACTCATGAAATTCAACAAGGCCAAGTGCAAGGTCCTGCACCTGAGTCGGGGCAATCCCAAGCACAAACACAGGTTGGGTGAAGAATGGGTTGAGAGCAGCGCTGGGGAGAAGCACTTGGGCGTGCTGGTTAACAAGAATCTCAACATGAGCTGATATTGTGTGCCTGTAGCCCCAAAAGCCAACTGTGTCCCAGGCAGCATCAAAAGCATCATGGCCAGCAGATCAAGGGAGGTGACTGTCCCCCTCTGTTCTTGTGAGACCCTACCTGCAGAGCTGTGTCCAGCTCTGGGACCCCAACATATGAAGGACATGGACCTGCTGGGGCAAGTCCAGAGGAAGGCCATGAAGATGATGAGAGGACTGGAGCACCTCTGCTATGAAGACAGGCTGAGAGAGCTGGGGTTGCTCAGCCTGGAGAATGCTCCAAGGGAGACCTTAGAGCCCCTTCCAGTACCCAAAGGGGCCTACAAGAAAGCTGGAGAGAAACTTTGGACAAGGGCATGGAGGGACAGGACAAGGGGGAATGGCTTTAAACTGAAAGAGGGTAGGTTTAGATATCAGGAAGAAACTCTTTACTATGATGTGGTGAGACACTGAACAGGCTGCCCAGAGAAGTTGTGGATGCCCCATTCCTGGAAGGGCTCAAGACCAGGTTGGATGGGACTTTAAGCAACCTGGTCTAGTGGAAGGTGTCCCTGCCCATGGCAAGTGGGTTGGAACTCCATGATCTTTACAGTCTCTTCCAACCCAAACTACTTTATGATTCTGTGATTTACCAAGAAAAATTTAACAACATTCAATCTATGATTCTCAGATCTTTTTATTAATCATTGAAGCTCTTAGCTCCTCTGAGGTAACCTTAGCTTCTGACAAAAGTAGTAGAATCATCTCATCCTACTGTCTGACTCCATAATTGCCACATCATCCTATTCTCCATCATCCATCATCCACACTGTTCTATTCTTTCTGTACCTCCATTTTACCAGACTTGGATGTATTGACTGGGTGAGTCCTTTAGATCTTGGCCCCACTTGTGTCTGCACTGTGTGAACACTGAGCATGTGAATAAATGATCTTTCCCATATGATGGTCTGTCTGTTGGGAGATTGCTGCCCTCTCAGATCTTCCGGCAGAGCTGCTCATACAAATTCTCCTTCATCAGATTAGTGACAGTGAGCAAGGGTAGAAAGGATAAACTGAAATGCTAAAGCTACACCAACTTATTCTGACTAGTGCGGGTGAGGGAGTGCCTCATTAGTGGATCTGAGGGGAGATAAAGATGAAAAGCAGACAGGATAGGCTGTCAGTGATAACCTCTTCCCTTGGCACAAGTAAATCCATAAAGGGATATCTGTCCACAGCCCATGACAGGATTAGGAATAAATTATGGCAGGGTAAAATAATTAGTAACACATAGCACTAGTGCTCAAACAAAGTAGGCAGTTGCAACTGTATCTGCAATGTTTAATTTTAATCTATCTTCATATTAAAAAGGAAATGTTTTGCCAAATACCCTGTTAAGCAATACAATTTGACGAAGTCCCAGTTAAAATCCAACTAGCTACATGATGTTCTACCCCAGATATTCTGTAAATTCTACAGGGTCTACAATAAATAGCTCAGTTCCAGATAAAGGACCCCTGTAAGGCAGTAGAAACAGTGCAGCATGACTCTACTGCATATAAACTGCATGTAAAATGTCAAAAATCCTCTAAAGCACCACAGTGTCCCACCTCAGAGCAGAGGTCCCTCTGCCCCACAGAATGGACTGTACCAGAAAAATCTTCCTGTTAGGATGAATAGAAAACACACACACACATACACACACATTCTCTGGTCTCTAAAGCAAAAGTGTATGCAGTTAAAAACCTCTTGGTACTTACACAAGCATATTCATCTTGGCATTTTTCCTATAAACACACACTTCAGAAATTTCTCACAGGCTCCATGGGCTTAGAACATATGCACATGTACAGAAAGAATGATTTTCAAAAGTGAATGAAAGTGTCTGAGTACAGTGATACGCAAGAAGGCTTCTAAATGGCTTGTGGATATATCTGCAAAGAGGAAATGTACACAAACTGCATTTGCAGATATCCATAAGAGAATGGGCAAGCACATCCCAGAAGGCCTTTCTTGTACAATTAATATGGGAAAAACTCACTGTTGGAAATATAGTTCACTTCTCCCCTTTGTTTGAAAGTTTATTCCTACAATAGCTGGAGAAAAGAGATGAACCTGGTAACCTCTCCATCCTTTTCCAGCAGATGCTAAAGCGACACTGGCTCCTGGAACTGAAGGCACATGTGCACAGCACTTGGAGCCAGCACTCAGCCTTGTGCTTGCCTGCACAGACTGGGAGCACACATCAAGGGTGCGAGGGGTGGCAGACACAAAATGATGTGCCTTCTGCAATGATATCTGCACCTCAAGCCACAGAACTGAAACAAGCTTCTCAGTAGCAGTTATCTTTGAAAATGGGTACGTGCAAGGCATCTCGTTACCACCAGTCATGCCTAAGATTAATAGTGTAGCACTGAGCTGTTCTCCCTGAACACTTTTCTAATGAGTCTAGTACTTCTAGGTAGGGTAAAGTTCTCATTAGGTCTCAAGGATCTTCACAGGCAAAACTTCCTCAAAGATATTGCTTCAAGGTCTGGGCTTTTTCTCCCCTCTAACTTCGGTGCACTTTGTGTTTGTTTTAGTGCATGTGTAGCAGCTGTTACCATGGCAGCACTGCACAGAGGGCAGCAGCCTGGCACAACTTCCCAGCGCCTTTCCAGCGCCTGCAATTAAACCTGGCCTCTTGGTTTGTGCAGAGGAAAATCTTGTGCTTTGGATTTCTCTGCTTTTAGGAGACAAAGAGGACTCAGCAGATCAGACCACTTTTAGCTATTTATTTTTAGCATTGTAGTGATACCAGAAACATGGAAGTAAACAGGAGGTTGTCAGGCTGTTGTAAATAGCACAAGATTAAACCCATGACTCCGAGGAACTCGCAGGCTAGGGCGGTTTATTAAGGAGATATTTAATTGTAATTTTTAGGATACTTGATTTCAAGTGTTTATGGAAATTACTATTGTATCTTAATGACCACATTTCAACATTTTCCCATTTCATGCCTGAGATCGGGAAAGACCCTGAGGTCTTTGTGGGTGCCACTGCCCTCTCCTGGGCACAGCCTGCCAGGCCAGCAGCTGCTTCCCAGTCCTGAGCTGTGCACTGAGATAATGGAATATGTAGTGCGTGTATTTTTAGAAACTGAAGAGGTAAATTCTGTCCTCTGTCCTAAATATAAAACTGATCCTGCATGTCCACCACTAGATCTTTAAAATCTGCAGCTTCGACCAACCGTAATCCAACTGCAGGGCTCAAAGCAGCTCCCAGGAGGAAGCTGGCACTTGCAGAGCAGGGTGTCCTGGGGAAAGGAGCTACACTGATCCCCAGTTTTGATGTGAACACAGACCTCTGCTATGTGCAATTACTAACTGGGAGGAGGGCAGCATCACAGCTGCAATATTAGTCTCTTCTTTTATACAACTCCATTCAATGATGCAAAGAAGTTAAAACCTATGGTTTAACTGCAAGTAACAACATTTCTGTTGGTAGAGCTGCCTAAAGGCTTCTAGTTACAATGCCCAGAGCTGCAGACAAACACTACAAAGCTCAGCAAACTGTTTATTCAGACAGCAATGAATGCAATAAATACACCATGAACTGGAAAGGGAAGTAGACTGTAACTGATAAAAATCTGGACCTGTGCAGGGCACGGATGTACCCCTGCTCCCTCTGAAGTCAGTCACTGCCCTGCTCTTGACTTAGGGAGTCAAAGTTGACATCTCTGGCATGAAGGCTCCTAACTGTTTAAATGTGGATAGGAATAAAGGAAGACAGCAAGAATGCTTGCTATCCAGCCTCAGACCCAGCAGTTAGTACAAAAGAGAACATTCATATCTTGCATTTTAAAATAAAAGTATTCGAAAAAAGCCACAGAATCGTTAGGGTTGGAGGGGACCTCTGGAGCTCGTCCAGTCCTACCCCCTGCCAAGGCAGGGTCACCGGGACCAGGTGACACAGGAATGTGCCTGGGTGGGTTTTGAATGTCTCTGTGGACAGGGAGACTCCATGAACTCCCTGGGCAGCCTGTTCCAGTGCTCTGCCACCCTCAACACAAAGTCATTCCTCATGTTGAGGTCGAAGTCCTTGTGTTTTAGTTTAAGGCCCTTGCTCCTCATCCTGTCACTGGGCACCACTGAAAAGGGTCTGGAACGACTCTCTTGGCACCATCCTTTGACATATTTGAATGTATGGATGAGATCTCCTCTCAGTCTACTCTTCAGACTATGCAGGCCCTGCTCTTGCAGCCTCTCCTCCTCTGAGAGATGCTCCAGACCCCTCCCCATCTCTGTGGCGTCCACGGGACCCTCTCCTTGTCCCTTTTGTACTGAGGAGCCCAGAACTAGGCACAGTATTCCAGATGTGGCCTTACCAGGGCTGAACAGAGGGACAGGAACACCTCCCTTGACCTGCTGGCCATGCTCTTCCCTATGCACCCAGGTCCCACTGGCCCTCCTGGCCCCCAGGGCCCACTGCCAGCCCATGGTCACCTTGTCATCTACCAACAGCCCCTCCCTCTCTGCAGAGCTGCTCTCTAGAATGTCAGCTCCCAGCCTGTGCTGCTACTTGGGGTTACTCTTCCCCAGGTGCAGGACCCTACACTTCGTACCATCAGCAATCTTGCTGCAAATCCCAAACAGAATGACATTAGCACGAGTGTCATCATCTCCATGCTACATCTCTCTATTCTCCACTCTTGGTTTTCTGAAACAGGGCAATTCTGAGAACAGTTCTCCTGAGCAGCACCAGAAACATTTCTGTTCTCAGGAAAATTAGGCTCAATTTTGTTAATATTTACTAATTCACACACTAATATTTGCTAATGTATGAAAGGGTAAATGAAGGATTCTCCTAATCAACTGAAATATATTTTCTCACAAATTTGATGTGTAAACATGGCCCTAAGAGATCACAGATCAAGGAGCAATGGAAAGTAGCACTGGAAAGAAGAATATATATTAACAAGGTTCTATACAGCCCTATAAGAAAATGGACAGAATTACCAAATACAGACTGTTTTAACCTCTACTCTATGTGGCTGTCTGAAAAGAGAAAACAAAAACATATTGACTATTCTGAACCTCACTTCCAGCTCCCACATGACTGAATACTCACTGGGCTGCTATCTTAATGTATTTCTTTAACAGCTGAACACGCTTGCTGAGCTGAGCGCAAAGACAAATCTCGGTGACCACCCAGAACTGAATTTCATTGAATCTTCTTAAAAACAAGTCCAGATTTGCTGTGGTCTTTTTAAAATTGTGCCTTCCAAAAGTGTGATAGACCAATTCCAGCTAGGAAAGAGAAAACAGTTAGGAATTTTTTTTGAATATGCATTTCTTGGACAGAGGAAAGAGGCTAAGAATGACCAGGTAAGTATCTAGCCTGAAACATGCTCTGCAGTTTACATTTATAGCTGCATAGATGACAAGGATTCAGGTTACAAATCCGGTATACAATAGCTGAGGCATAGCAAAAGCATAACTACAGATTATATATAAATAGCTTAATACCTTAAAACAAACAAAAGTAATTCAGCAAGAAGCCCATGTCCAGAAGAAGTTTAATTTTATTTTTCTATTTGGCCTATAAAATTAAGAATATCTTATACTATCAAAACTTGTAGGTGGCTTTATTGTAGAATTTTTCAAAATCAAGCTTAGAGAAGGTTTTGGAAATAATGCATAAACTTACAACGTACAATAAAACACTTTCTAGCAGATTCTAACCTGCTGAATAGATAGATGCTCATACCTCATGCACACAGTTGAAGAGCTCCCAGTCATAAATTGTCATCTGATGTGCTAAGTCTTTTGAACTCATCAGTTCAAACGTTCCTACTGTACCAGTAGATGGTCCTTCTTGTTCTGGTAATGGTGCCTACAAACAGAAAAATATAAAATATTTTAGATATGCTAAAGTGTATGGTTGGTGCTTTCCTTCCAGAATGTTTCTAACATTTTTTTTTCAGTGTAACCACTTGCCTAATCATGTTTCTAATAGTAAAACTGAAACTTGCAGCAAAACTGAAAATTGCTTTTAACCACAGGCAAGTATTAGGAAATAAGAAGCCCAAAAGTACAAAAAAAAAGAAGTGCAAAATCAGTATCCAGTATGCACAGATACACAGGATACTCAGGAAAATTCTGAAAGGAAATAAACCAGACTGTTCTCAGTGTGTTATTTTTAACATTGCTCTAAAAATTGAATCTACAATACACGTTGTGCTAAGTAAAGCATGTGTGCTTGTTTAGGAGCATAGGTCTTTCCAAAAAACTTTTATGTTTCCTTTTTCACATACACAAATAACTAAGCCACCAAGGACAAGCCAAATACTTTTACATATTCCTGATTCTAATGATGAGAATTATTAGATGTAGCATGCTTCAGAAATCTGCAGCGATTGCAAGATCTTCTGATCACTAATAAAATAAACCTCATACTTTCTCTTTGACAGTACAGTGGTGCACAATTTGTGATTGCAAATTCCTGGTTAGGCCGATTAAAATGATACACACACAGTCTTACGAGAAAGAATCAAGTACAAAACATTTCTGAAATAAATGAGATTCCCTATAAATGAGATGTGATCTATGATCTGGCACAGAGGTAAAGCATTAAACAGAGATTCAAAACATGGCTTGAGATCCAGTCAGCTTTGGAGCAGTCTGCGGTACACAGCAGGGTGAAGTGTTTGGATCAGCACTGCCAATGAGCGCCCTGGCACCCGGAGGTGACACAGCCGCAGAGCCGCCCCAGAGCCCGCGGTCCCCGCTTCTGCTCCGGGAGAGGGCGGCAGAGCTCACTCACAACTCCCCAACTCCAATCTGCCTTTGTTCAACACGCACTGAGGGACACGGAATTGCCAACAGGCTCCTTCCTGAGTGCAAACTCAGCGGAGTCTGCCACATTAACACACCGTATTTACATGCTGCAGTATAAGAAATGAGCCTACTAAGTGAATCCTCTTTTATGCAAGAGTAATATATTAGCGATAGAAATAGGTCTGACTGGTTTAATACATCAAATCACTTTCTCAGTAACACACAGTGTGTAGGAGCTTTATTGCTGTATGAATTCTTGCTTTGTACTCCAGGGAAAACTTTCCTTTCAATTATCATTATAATAAAAACTAATTAGGAATTACTAAACTAAATCACGAACATTATCACCTTAAAAGCTTCATCTATAATTTTAAAAAATAGTACAAGAGTATTCTCTAAAAAAATCCAGGGCAGCCACTAATCTTATAAAAAACTGCAGATGGCTTTGAATTGGGATTTGCACAAATACAAAACTTCTTCAGTTTATGACAACATATGAAATAAAAGTACAGCAGCTTTATGTAGAAAATTCTAACTTGTGGAAATCTGTGGGAAGAGAATTGCCTACAGATTGAAAGATGTCTTTTTTCCCCCATTTGGAGACAAACACAACATAGCTGTTACCATAACAAACACATATTTTCCAAGGCTAGGAAAGAAGCATTTAGATGCAAACTCACAGCATATTTGAAAATTCATCTACCCAGAACAATTTTTCACGTGGGAATGGCCAAATGTAATGTGGATACATGTTTGTGAATGGGCAGCAGCCAGAAATTGGAATGTGAAAGGATTAAACTGGGAGGCAGCTAAGGTTGTAACATTTTTCGATTTGTTTATACCTCTTAGAAAAAATGCAGCTGATAAGGGGTTGTAATTTGGTATGCACTGCTCAGGACCATTTTTAAGGTGCTGAATGTTCTTCTCTAATTCTTACTGAAGTCAATCTAGTTGATGAGAAGTTGCACATTGCAGCCCTGTATCTTAGAGCTCCCTGCAGCATTTTGAGTACTTGATGCATGTAAATAGCACAGGGAAAAGGCACAGAAAGCCACGACAATTTGCTGCCAGAGCTATGTGCACACAGACAATGCAGAGCCATATATAAGTACCCAGCACAGTTGTACTGATGCAACACCCCTGCTTTACAGCAGCATGCCCCATGAGGGTATCTACTTGGCAGGATTAATTAACCTTAAGGGAACACCAGAATTTAATAAGCTGAACAAGAGGTATCTCTGCATGGAACTACATATGCTGGATGTGCATTCCCTGGTTACTAAATTGAAAGCAGCAGCAAAGCATAGATTTTACCATATCCATAAAAGAAATCAGGCATACATACTAAGTGGCTTGTTAAAAGCATACAGGAGGCTGAAACAAGGCTAGGAGTAATAGAGTTCATGCTGACATGACTTGGCAATGACATTTGTTTTTAATGAAATAAAAGGAACAAAAAGTACAGTCAAATCAAACTCTATAAAAGCAGACCCCATGGAGATCACTAGAATGACTGTATAAACTGTAAGTACTTACGAGCAATTCTACCTAAGAAAAAAACAGACTTTCTACCAGGCATATTTTCTGTGATTCTACTTAGAATTATCTCAGATTTTGACACAGTATTTTGTGGGGATGAGAAAGAAAAGATTTTAAGGAATTTAGTGCTGGAATCAAATCTCCAGAAGATTTTAATTGATAACACCTATCTTAGATAATATCTCTCTATGACTTTGAGATGATAATTCTGTAATGAAGAATTACTGCATGTCTTGGTGAGAATACTCAGCTCTACCTAAATGCTCAGTGTGACAGAGAGAGTACTGGGATCAAGTTGTGTTATGTAGATCAGATTGATGGACCTCTGGTCTAGTTTAGGGAATTATAACATTAGTTTGTTAGATTTTCACGGCTCATCTTATTGCAGTGTGGCAAGCCCTTTGTTGTGAGTATTTCTACTAGTTTTTTACCTAAAGTGTAGATAATGCAAAAAGGGCCAGGTGTTCAAACAAAGCAAAGCCCTGATGTTCCTGAGCACGGCACACGTACGTACCAACGAATCGAACTGATCCCGGGGGCAAGCAAACAGCCGGCCATTGACACTGAGCGTGGTGAACACTGAAACATCGTGGGGCTTGAGCACAACCTTCTCTGTAAAAATGAAACAAATTGTTATTTATTATATACAGAGAGAATGTGCAGCAGGACTGATCCACCAGCTGTGCAGATCACTCTACCGGGAAGAAATTTTGCTCAGTAACCCAATGCCCAGGATAGGGAATAGAAGACAAGAAGATCCTCTTTACTGAAGAAATGTGATAAGCTCAGCCCGAACCAGCCTCCTATAGAACCAGAATCCCAGTCCCAAACTGTATAGACAGGTCAAGAAGCCTGTGCTGCTACCACTAGAAACTACCTGCAAAAATTAAGCCTAATTAGGGAGTCCATTCATTCACTGCTGAGATGTAAGCCTTTGGAGAGTTGTTCTTAATAGAAATTGCTCTGGAAGGCAGTAACTGCTTAAGGAGGTGATGGAAATGCATTACAACATTTCTAAAAGAGCATCACATCACAGGTAAAGAAAAGATAATGAAGTAACTTACAAAACAGTCCTTTCCAGTGTATGTTGGTGGTCAGCAAATCTGACCAAAAAAATTGCTTCAACTGCAAAAAGTAAAGGTGCCTGGTGTCAGTTCTCAGGAAGTGAGCCTTTTTTGGCAGGCACCACTGTTTGCAAAAATAGTGTTCCAATATATGTTCCAACATAGCTCTCATTACCTCTGTGTGTCTCCACACAGTCACACTCAACCAAAGCACTTGAGCAACACCAACTCTCCATCAGAATCCACCCTCCAGTTACTCTCACATTTCCACAGCCTAGAGAGGGGGGCCTGATCCCTGACCCTCTGCAAACACCAGGTCAGTGCATTTAGCACTAAGTTGCTCTGTAGTGGTTTGCATGGACAGAGCAGCCAAAATGGTACTGACCACTGCCGGAATGTTTGCACTGCAGTGTTTTCTGATGTTATTGATTCCTGAGTCTAAGCATGAATTTATCCATGCCTACCTTCCACTTCTGTTGTTAAAAAACTCTTGCAAGTCTGACAGTGAAGGAAAATTGGGGTAGCTGTGCTCTGTAACCTGCAGATACACAATCTTCTCCATTTGTCCTGGCTCCCATGGGAGCTGCAGTCTGTGCCTACAGTAGAGGAAGCACTTGCCTCTCAACTGGGACTCGTGTACCAGCTGTACAGGCACATGGGTATAAAACTTTGACTGAACTAGTCTTCCAATCCCTCCAAAAATTCTGTGTCATCATAACTGAGGAGTGTTTAGGATGACGCAAGTACAGTACCTCCTCCTGAACTCATCTTCACTATGATGAGGCCTTCTCCAGAGCCCAGCTTGTCTGCTACTGCACTGATCACTTCCTTCACAGAAGAAGACACTGGCACCCGGATAGTGGTGTAGGTTTGGTCTATGCAGTACACCTTAAACAGAACTAAAGAAAAAAAACATTGCAGGGTTTATTCCACGTGTAAAAACCACAGATTGACTGTACAAATTACTTTCACTTCAGTAACCACTCCTCACAAATGAAACAAAGCAGCCATAAATCACTACATAGCTCCCCATTTCACAGATGCTCCACAATTTCTAGTATAGAAATCTCACATAAACCAGAGTTTTGGATTTTGGATTTCCAGTGTTCAGCGAGCTGCCTGTCCTATGAATGAGAAAGGTGCAGCCATATGAAAGGAGCAGTTACTGCCTGTCAAGACAGACACAAGAGGTAACATTTCCCTGGCAGTAGGAACTGTTTCTCTCTTTGTAGGCCTAGAAGAAACATTGCTATGGACAAGAGAAGGTGCATGCCTGGCAGCATGTCTGCTGTTCATACGCAGTTAGTTCCAGCTTTTAACATGGCTCTTCTATTGGTCTGATTTCTACCACCAGCTTTCTCAGCTACATGACCTTGCACTTTGTTACCTTGTTTTTACTGCTGTTCATTAGCAAGAGCTATCCTCCGATATCAAACGTGTTGAAGAAGCAGCTGGTTTAGGTGATGAAGTTCCTCAAACAACCATTAAGAATACCTTATCAGTAATCTGAAAATGCCATTCTGATACACTGCTGTAAATTTTACCTTTATCTCCTCAGAGAATCAAACAACAGCAACAGGGCAAACCAGCAGATTTTGGTTTTTAGGCAGTGTGCCTAGATTCTCGGATTCTAGATCCATGATCCATGGCATGATTATCTGCTCCACTCCCACCTTGCAAAGGAACACCTGCACATGTTAGCTCAGACTACACAGGGGAGACAGAGGCTCAAATAAGACCTTCAGCTCCCACTCTGTACTGCACTGCCATTACCTGCAGTACACTGTGTCTTATTGGTTCTTCCCTATTTTGTTCATTCCTTATTTTAAAGGTTTTTCCATCTTCCTCTAAGGAAGCAGAGTTTGATAGCACAAGTAACTAAGGGAAAAGACCAGGAGCACCTCAAATCAATGATGCAGAATATTGGGCTAGCAAAAGCAAAGAGAGTTTGCTTCAGACCAGGCTTCAAAATTCCAGGTAGGTACCTTCATTTACTTTTAGACCTTTTTTTGAGACAGACAAATTTATATAGATGTCATGGCTCAAGAAAACTTTGCAGAGAACTCACCTTCATCACTGCCCCTGATAGGCTGGCGTTTCTGTGCTCTGTCATCACTTGTGTTGAACAGCTGCAGAAGAACTTTGTGCTGAAAATGAATCATCGAGATTCACATTAATGCAGGAAGGAACATGTGCTATACATGAACTACAATAGATCTCTTACCAATGGCAGGAAAAAGAGTAGCAGTGCAAAATTTGACGATGTTAAAATCTATCTCTCCATGTGGTTTTTTAATATATCCCTGATTACTAAAAAGAAGATGCTTATGAATTTGCTGTGCTAAAGATTTTACTTGAGAAAATGGAAAAATAAATGTTCTTACCTTCTTTTGTGGTGCTTTAGGTTCTTCAGAACTATAAAAAGGTAAAGCATAGAATATCTAACTAAATATTAATGGGAAGATTTTGTGTACAAAATCATCTATAGAACACGGACCTCTTGTCAAAATAGCATATCAATATCATCATATTTATATACAAAAAGACCAGATGATACCACAGTTAATCTATGACCAAGGCAGAAAAAATACTCTGCAAAGTTCACATAAGCATGAAATAAGCTTCTGTCACCCTCTCAGTGAGGGTATGGTGTTTGCAAGGATGATGTGGAAAAGAGGGCCATAGACATTAATTCAAATAAGCCTGCATGCAAACTTTCAGTTTCATATAACTGAGTGTCATTCACAGAATGCCTTTTTAATAGATACACCCAATAATTTTCTTCATCAATTTACCGAGAAAAAGGGCAGGGGAAGTAAAGAGGCAAAAACTGTGCTTACATTTGCTTTACAATTTTCTCTAGCTCTGGAAGTTGCTCCTTTAGTGCTGCAATCATTCTAGTATCATCTGATACAGATACATAAAATTCCTGTAAATGATACAGAATAGTCTTTAAATAACTATAGGGGTAAATGGGCAGTACTCAGGAGAGAGGATTATGAGATGACATCTGATAGTTTAATGATTATAAAGAATGATAATCTGCATAGGGGAACACATGCTGGGCCCAACCCTCTATTACTTCTACTTGTTTATCTCCAGCTGGTTTAAAGCAAGAGTTATATATGCAGAAGGGAAGCCTGATGAGGCTCCTTAGCTCACTCTGTAACCACTGACTGCTTGTGTAAAACCCGTATTTTTACATTGTCAAGGATAAAGAATATAAAATCCACAAATAATCTAGCAGGATAGGGTTTTTTATTCATTACTGTTGTAGTCTTTGGTGCTTCATTTGCTCCTGAGTCACTGACTCTCAGCTACTCTAATCTGCTTTTAAACCCTACTCAAACCTCTTCCTGATATATTTACATAAAATTGTCCCAAAGAAGGATCTATGTGCTTGCAGCTAGTGATTGTTTTTTAACTTCTGGATTAATGACAGACTATGTCATCTCCAAAGCTTGAAAAGCATTCCCATGTGGGCTTGTGGGGTGTCCACTGTTCTTAAAGCCCCTCTCTATTCCCCTCTGCTAAATCTTAGATTCAGTTTTAAGCTCTTTGGGACAAGAACTTTCATTTAGCCAGTAACATATGGGATTCTGTTTCATAACCACAATGTATAATAAGAATGGCAATCAGGATCATTTAACATGACACTGGCAGTGCACCTTATCTTAGAAATCCAAGGATATGGCAGATACCACAACGAATTTACAAGGGTTCTGAAGACAAAGATCGTATGTTCTAATAGCTGCAGTACAGTTTTCATTCAAACGGAAAGGACTTTTGGTTCTGTAGAGTGACAGCCCTCCAGCTCCTTCCTGGCACACCTCAGGCAGGCATAAAAAGCCCTCCAGTTTAACCTGTACAGCCCCTGAACTACTCACAAGGAAATACTAGAAAAAGCAAATTCAGCTACTGCTATAATGCCAGCTACTCATGCAGGCTTTGAGAGGGATCTGCAACAGTATTTTCAGAGGTCCCAAGGCTGGCAATGGTTCAAGCACTGATGTGGTGCCTTTACTGTCTATGAAAACAGAATGATGACTTTGCACTTTGAAATGATCTATTTCACTTCAGTTTGTGACAGAATTCTACAGACTGGGAACTGGCTTTCAGCTTATCTGTCCCAGCAGTTACTTTTCAGGACAGTGATACAATGATTCCTTTATACCTCCAAAAAGGCCATTGCTGCTTCATCTTCTTGCAGTAAATCTCCATATAAAGCTGCCCACTGCAGAACCAGCCGAATGACTCGCCTTTTGTTGTTGAGGGCATAATCCATTTTCTCCTGCTCTGTACCCTGAGAAGGCTGGGCATGATAGGTGCCACAGTGTCAAGGAAAACATTCAGTGAGTGAAAGTAACAACCTAGTATGAATTCACGAACAACTGACTTCCAACAAATCACTTTCAGGGTGCTCAAACAGAACTTTCCAATAGACACTTGCAAATTCTGATATCCACCAGCACAACGATTTGCAAACTTTTCATGTTCATACTAAAAAGTAAAAAGACGGTGAATTTTCTGAAGAGCACAGGAATGATCACAGTTCCACCACAGAGATGACACTTGGGACAACAAAGAGGATTAACCATGGAGACTGAAGAAGGATATTTCTCCTTGTTCCTCTTTGGAAACAGTTGAAGAAAAAGAAAAATGTCACTTTGTGTTTAACAATTCAAATGTTCCATTTGTGAGGAAGACTACCAGAATGAACCATCACTGTTATTCCTTTTGTTTTCACAAGTTATTGTAACTCAAGATGAACCTCAGTCCCATTATGGGAGGGGAACTTTGACATTTACAGCCTAAACTGACCATAGAAAAACAGGGTAAAATAATAAATTTTGTAGTAGCTTCATTGTCATGAGGAAATCTGACACTTCCACTATGTCAAATAAAGTGTATTTAGGACACAATACTTTGTGAAAGTGATTTTGTGATGAACAATAAGGTCATTTCATTGACTTTTTTACAGACAAAGTGTCAACATTACAAAAACAGACAAATAGCTAAAAGGCCAAAAGCAACACTTAGTGAAAGGAAAAAAATAAGAAAAAAAGCAAAGGCACAATGGGTAAAAAATTGAGATAATTTGAGCCTTTAAACTGTGTGAAAATGAAGTATCCCCAGAAGAAACAGGATATGACAATTTGTGTGTCTACTTCTCACTGAAAAAAGGTTAATATATATTTAAACTGTTCCAAATAAACTGACAGCTGAATGGGAAGTAAGCACAGAATGAGTGCAGTTACATCTCCAACTTTGCTTCCCAGTTACCTGAATTCTGATTCTGGATTGTCATGAGTAATGCTATTCCCAATTACATAGTAACACATAGCATTCAAATACTGGCACTCTCACAGCCAAGTCCAGCATCCTTGCATCCTTTCAAGATGCACTTTCAGTTGCTCTAACAAAATATTTTAAAATACTAATTAGAAAGTAAAAAGTATTAATGAGGAATACGAATGATATAAGATATTTGTTCTACGCTTCTCATTTAGAAGAATTTCTCTAACAATACTATTATTAAAATGCAGTGGGGAAAAGCACCTATTAAATCCCACTTAGAAATGATCCTGCTACCCAAAGCCCCTGCAGAGATTTGACATTCTACCAGGGTTACTGGGGCACTCATTCGACTGACAAACTTTTGGAAATCTGCATTTTAATTTCATTTGGAAAGGTTTAAAATGAGTAGAGAACTGAACATGACAGTACAATTAAGGCAGAAACGAAGTCAGAAGGTCATAAGAAGTAAATAATTCATTTTAAGCTATGTACTCTAATGTCTTGGGGAGCAAGTTTAATATTCTACTGAGTCATTTTTCTTATGCCATATTTACCTTTCAAACACTATAATTACTTAATGTATTTTTACTTTCTTATTAACTGACTCACCACAGGCACTGGTAATTTTTCTGTATTCTTACTCCTCATTTATATTGATTTTATTAACATTATCACAGGAAAGTCAATGAAGGGTTCTCACTTTTTATGTCATCTTCAGGATGCAGCTTCACTACAGACTGCAATCAGAAATAAACTATTGACATACACTTGCAACAAGTGTCAGATAATTGCAAAATATTTATCAACACCAATATAGTTAGAGCTTGATATATACATAAATTTCTGATTTTCTGTAGCATATGCTAAGAAATGGAAGCAATTCTGAAGTCTGTTATTCCTTGCACAGGAGCACTCAACTATATCAGGAGCTGTGCAAGATCATTGCTACAATAGAATGCAAACTGTTTTGGTGGCACTGTGGTAAAGGAGGTTAGCAAAACACTCATGGGGAAACGTGCTGAACAACCATCATCTGCAGAGAGCAAGAGAGGAGTTTATACTTTTAAGTATTTAGACAGTTGGTCCTTTAAAAATGCACTTCTGCACACATTATTACGCACTTGCACTAACCCAGGTGCACTTTTGGAGATGCTGCTCTATTTCAGGTTTTCTTTTGGGCCTTGTCCTGCCTCCCTCTGATGAGCTGTTGCTCTGAGAATTTGTCCACTTCCATTCTATGAAGAAGAGGGAAGGAAACAGAGGTCTTGGTCCAACACACAGGACTCATATCCTGATCCAGGACAGAGGAGCATACCCTTTGCTACCCTACAAAACACAAGTCTGTGATTTTTTTAATATTGCAGGATCTATATACTTTAGTGACTGAAAAAGTCTTGGTGTGCCAAAGGACAGCAGAGCATAAGCGTGGAATCCATAGCAAGCAAGAATGTTATTTAGACAAAATGGTGCACCTGTCCATTCCTTTCAGGATTAAAATAACTTGCAAATGACTGCTGTAAAAGAAGTGAAAACCCAAATAATTTATACCCTGTACTATGCCTGAAAGCACTTCAGTGGTCTAGTTCTACTCATACTTGCATGGTGCCAGCTAAAATAGTATCCTAAGTGGGTGTAGGAAAATAGACTTGTTTTGATTCAAAATTGGGAGCCGAAGCAAAAAGTCACCAACTGAATCACCTTTCTTCTTTTTCTTTTCTGTTTTAATTTCCTCATTGAGCATAACTAATCTCTCCTTAGTCTCACAGCACTGGCGAGCACTTTTGTAGAGTGATTTTGCTCCAAAAAGATGAGCTTTGTTAGGAACCTTTCAACTCTAACAATAAATTTCAATGGTACAATCAACAAAGCACAGTTAGCTTTTCCATATTCAGAATGGACCAAATAAATAATAATTCAGCTCCAGGAAAAGCTAACACTAAAGCAGTAGGATACCAGTTACTTCCATCTCCTCTCTGAAAAGAATTAGCATGATGCTTGCCATGACCCACTTAAGACCATGGTCTTAGCATCCTCTCCAGAACAGATTTCATCACAAGTGAATATTTATCCTTGAGTGTGATTACCCTTAACTTTGATTATCAGAAAAGCTTTTCCCCTAGAAACAATGAGGTACATTTTGCTTATGGGTCTGATTTTCCCAGTTATCGGATAAAGGTATTCAATTATAACAGAGGATAGAGAAGCCTGAATCTCAAATGGGCTGACTGAATAATATGAGCTAAATAAATCAGGATAAAACCCCCCCAACATTAAAAGTGCTGCCATTTCTTCCCCTCTCAATGCTGTCAGCAACAGCATTTCATAATACTTTTGATATCCAAAACAATGTGATTTTGGAAAATGTTGTTTGTTTCAGGTGTGTGAACAATCTTCTACAGACCAGTTTCATGGGTCCAAAGGTTTTCAAAACAATTACTCTCCTTACTAGGAGCAACACAAATGGATTCTCAAGCTTGCCAGACAAGGACACCATGCTCTATTTTGTGGTTTCAGGAGGTGAGCTTTCCCAGATGTCACTCGCCCCACTGAGCTTGAAGGAAAGCACTTTCACACCATTGCAATTCTAAACAAATAAATAGGGAGCTGAAGTTATTATACCCCTGTCAGAATTCTATAAAACAGAAAACATTATATGTTTATTCAATGTTCCCAGTCACTTGGCAGCTTCAAGTCACTGTGCCCAAGGAAAACTCTCAGTGTCCAACAGCTCCCCAAACTAAATAACCTGCCAGTAATTGACAGATGGACATTTCACAGACTCCTGCAAAACATGCAGAGAGTACAAGAATCACCCCCAGCTCTCAATGCTCTCCACTATTAAGATTTCATATCCTATTATTCATATCCAATTGAAGTTTCTTGCACTTTGTTAGCATTTGCTATAGACTATTATTACAGATTATTACTATTTTTTCATAACTATTAGGACAGTGCCTAGGAGCTACTCACCCATTAGTCTGCAAGTTTAGCCAGCCTCTTGCTTGAGGCAGTTTGCAGCCTGCAATCTATAAAGTGGACCACTGAAATCACCAAGACATTGAAATCACCAAGACATAACTATCCCAGTTAAAATATAGATGCTGCAGTTCAGCAAAATCCAAGAAAGACAGGAAGGATACAGGATACACCCAAACTTTTATGTAGTTTTACTTATCTGGAGGAGGGACAGTACATTTGTTTCTCTTGTAATCAGCACAGGAAAGGAAGAGTTTTCATGGTCTGTACTGTGTCTCATCATGGGTTATACATCATCCATTTCAGAGCTGTTGAGCTATGGACAGCTGCTAGTCAGACACTAAGAATCTACTCACAAGGCACGGCCTCCATGGAATGTGATGTACTTCTTGAGAGAGGGAAGCTTCACTTTCACCACTGATAGGAATAGTGGCTAAAGAGACTTAACTTTTCTCTTACAAAAGGATATTGTGCCATCAAGGCTGGGCAGAGCTGACTATTTGGCATAAAAACACAGTGCATCATAATAAAATCATTTAAAACAGAATCTGTGAAAAGAAAAGAAACAAAACAGTCAATTAAGACTCTACAAACAGCTTGGGGATTTCAAGGAGGAGTGAAATATCTTATTAGCCCTCTGCAGACAATAAAGTGGTCTTTTTGCACTTTCTTTGTAGGCATTAGGAACAAAAATGGGTAATGAACAGATATGAGCTAAAATATTAAGCTTTTAGTCTTGTCTGCATGAATTTTATGGCACTTATTTTAACAGGTATTTGCCAGTGTCAAAGAGAAACCTGGCACAGCAAAAAGCCCTACATCTGAACTGAAATATTTGGATATACTTCTCTACAAGTGCAGAGTTCTACACAAGGAAGAATTTGGCCTCTCACACCTGGGTACCTAAAAAGAGCTGTAGCGTTTGGCTTTAGGATTTACAACACCAGGCAGCACATTTAGAATATCCTACACAGGAGAAGGCAAATTGTTTCGTTCTTTTCTGATTTCCTAGCAGTGAGTAGAATGCCTAAAAGAGGTAAATGGACAGTCAGATTTCTGGATTTATTTTGATTCAAAAGTATCACAGCTGCTACATTTACATTAAAATGTATATAAACAATATGACTGACATTTTCTCTGGCAAAACCCAGCAAGCTGTTTTTTCTGCTAGAATGACCTGTGGTAGTGCTGGTGTAAATCCCAGTTTGCTTTATCCTTGTATTTGTGACAACAAGAAGGATTTATAAAGCCTGGCTGCAGAGGCCAGAATGAGTTTGGCAGGCTTATATGGAATCACTGAGAAACACTGGACACAATACCCCAGGGTATAATTTCTACAGTGCAACTTTTGAGATAACAGAAACATTTACAAACATTGTAAGGGATGGCAGAAAAAATATGAAGATAACTATGCAATGTAATATCACATCATTGCTTCCACTTGTATAATTCCTATATGAAAGTATCTGTTGACAAAACTCATCTCTGGAAGAGCAGCACTTTTCTTTCATGCAATACCCAGAGCAAACTGGTTTTTAAAATACTCTTAAATTAAAGGAATGCATAAAAGAAAATTCAGTTTTCCAGCATTCTGTGTTCCTATAACCTGAAAATAACTTTATGAATTGTGACACATTATATTGTACTGGCATATAGGTACAATCTTGTCACTAGATATTTTGGCAAAAAGGTTTAAAATATTTTTAAAATAATTTGTTTTTGAAAAATATATAATACATGCATGCTGCAAATGGCAAACTTGTGATTATATGGCTGCAAGTCTGAAGAATAATATTCTGCTTGCAATCCTAGTAAACAGGTATCTATGAAAAGGATCCTCCTTTTTTTGTCTTTAAAGTAGTGAAAACATACACTTCAAAAGAATTTCTGTAATTTTTCAACTATTGCAGCATTTATGGACCACTACAGAGGTATCTCCAATACTATGAGGTCAATAATAGATTAACTGGATTTAAGAACACTTTTGAACATATACTTAGCAGACATCTGCAGTGCAAAAAGAACTTGCAGAGGCAGTGCTATGTAGTTTATGTCTATGCATTACTCCATCAGAATTACGAGGATTTTTTTGTGTCTGACTCTTATTGAAAATTAAAATACTTACTAAAATATAAGTCTGCAAATACCTATATCCCTAGATGCAAATTCTCTGTTCTCTTTACACTAATGAAAAGCAGCCTATTAAGTGCAGATGCAGCACCCTGCATTCTTGGGACTTGGCCCATGCTGTGCGGAGTTCTTCGCTTTTGAGTTACAATTCTCTTTTCCCTGCACATGGGAAAGTATCACAAACACAAAATTTGAACTGTGATACTTTAAACGTGATGTGAAGATCTGAGAATACTTATACTAGCACAATGTAACGTCTGGAGGTATCAAGCTATTTCACAGTATTAAAGTGAGCTCCAGAACAAGAAGTACCATTACTAATGCAGTGTCTATCCAGGCCTTACAGCTGTGCCAAATAAAGTCCTAACTTGTGGTCTGGCACCTTGGAGGACTTTGCTGTCCTACTGTGATCTGAAAGTAAAAATACAATAGAGCAGGCCTGGAGGAGTGGATTGCTATTTTTAATTCTGGATTTCCTTAATTCTCTTGGGTTATTTCAGACCAGTAGATAGCTCTTGTTCTGGGAAAAACTACCACTAGTTGCTTTTCAGAGCAACACATTGCAGTGTTCCCCCAGCAAGTCCATCTTATGGGGTAATAACAGAACAGCTGTTGCCATGCAGATACCTGTTGCTTCATTTAAAGTTGCTTCAAGGCGCATAGTTTCTAGAAAGTGCTCTAAAATTTTCTCTGGGGTTCCTGACATCACAATATACCTGAGGGAGGGAAAGGAGTAGTTAGCATCTCATAGCCAAAAGAGCTAATCAAGAAATAACTGTGTACCAGCAAGAAGAGCAGGACTGCTGTGCTGCTGTGAGCCAGAGTACAAACACCTGCTCTGACCAGAATCTCTGTGTGCTTAGGACAAAACTACTCACAATCTTTGCTGACTTCCCTGCTGTAGGAGCAGCAACATTCTCCACCCTGCCCAGGGATGAGAGACAGCCCCCTCCTCAACAAGCACTTCAGTATAACACCACCATGGTTACTCCACAGTCTGCAGAGCTGTGATGGTCCAAACTCAGAGAAGTAAAAGCAGAAATGCTCCTCCACTGAGAAAAAGTATCTCAGTAACAACAGCAACTTGCAGTCATTAAAGGGTCTTAACAGGTTTACTATGAGCCTGAAATAAGAACTGGTGTGTATCAGTGTCAGAGCAAGGAAACAGCTTCCTTCAGCATCACTGACAGAGGTTGGTCTGAGAAGGTGGGGGCAGGTAATGAAATAGCACACTGTACCTTCAAATTTGTGCAACACCTTGCATAGCTGAAGTAAGTGTGTGTTTCAAGTCAATAAACTGAGGATTGTACCATTTCCTGGAGTTCATTTGATGAGGTAAGAGAACTTGTGCAACAGCTAGGGTTTTCTGCTTCATGCAAAAACACTGGCAAGATTTTAAGTACCAGCAGAATATCCTATGATATTGGAAAACTTGTCCTGTCATCTTTTTTTTCTCTTTTCTCACAGATCATATTTTTTTATATTTCCCTCCATTCTTTCAATCTTTGCATCTTTTTTTCTTTCTTTTTTTTTTCCTTTCTTTTTTTTTTGGAATTCAACTGATAAAGTATGAAACTTAAAAAAAATAAAAGAAAAAAAAAGAAAGAAAAAAACCCTGAGAAGTGAAGATACTCTGCTCCTGCTGAGAAATAAGTGGTGGAGCTGAGCTCCTGGGAGCTCCTCCTCACTTTGAGCACTGACCGTCACAGTTCTTTTACCTGCCAACCCCTTTGGAAGAACTGTATTGATGTCCCAAGAACACAAACACTTGTTAAGCCAGTGCACATTCTCACAGAGATACTAACCAAGTATCTAAGTGAGTGAAGCAGAGAAATCACAGGTTGCTGTACTCTGAATATGAAAGTGAAAATGAACAGTGAAGTGACTTGCAGGGCTGCTGAATTCATCCTGCACGAGTGTGATCACCCATAAAGAGTCAGATCCTGGCAGTGATAACTTCAGAGACAGTCCTGCGAAGCGAAACTGTCACTGTTTGAAAGCTCAGCTCGGGGAGCTGCACAGGAGCTGTCTCCTCCCTACAGGAGGCAGCAGAATCCAAACTGTAAGCAAGAGGATCTGCTCCCAAAGTGAAGTTTTCCCCAAGGCCAAGATGAGAAAATTAGTTTCTTCCTGAGAAGAGGTGCCTGTTAAGCTTCTCTTTTGGGCAGTCATTTTCAAAAGTACTGAACACTCAACCAACACATTCCAGTAACACATTCTGGAAATCAAGAAACATTGGTAATTTTGGTTTGGACTCTCAAACATAACACTTGCTCTATTTACTAAAGAAAGAAATGTTGTCCTCAAACCCAGTGAACTCACTTTGAAGCTTTAAACATGAAGACACTGCCAACATAGTATTAACAAAGTAATCCAACTGGGGAAAAGCAGACAGTGAACCTTCAAGGTAACTTCCTCTTTTGGGTAACTTATGTCTATTTGTCATTGTTATCAGCAGAAGCTTCCTTGTTGGCATATTTATAGAATCCAAAACCTGACCAAATGAGTAAAATATTTACAAAAATGAAATTCTGAGCTTTACCCAAAAATATTCCTGGAATGTAAGACCTAAAATACAGCCTAACTTAACCATTTCTCATAAATACCTCTGGCTATTTTATCAAATTCTGAAAAACAAAATGTTAGATGCTGGAGCAAAGAGTTTGCAAGGAAGGCAGTGTTTCAAAACGTTCAAATGAAACTTTCACTTTTGGAAGCATGAAAAATGTTTCAGACCCAAGAAAATGGATTTAAATCTATGACCAAGTTGCTGTGCATTGCAGTTGCTGATGCAAATCCACTGGCTACAGTCAAGTTCCCCTCATTCAGACAAAGAAAAACTTTGTTTAAGAGTACACATTCACCTGGTAGCATAGATGGTTTTTCTAGATGTTTTAATAGATCAAGTGAAAGATGAAATAGAAGTTTCTGAAAAATGTGAAATGTGTATATAAAATGCAAGGAATGGTTTATTCAACCTTCACAGATCTTTATAAATCTTTGCATTCAGTTATGCAGATAAAATAAGTATATGAAGTCCTAGATGAGATAAAAACTGTACCCAAAATATTGCACAATAAATGGGCTCTTTTTTGAGAGAAAGTGAGGTTCAGAGTAAAGGATTCAAAACTTGCTGAAATTGTTTGAATGCTTCTGAAGAAAATTGTGCATCCATTTGCAAACAACACATTTACAAAGACTTTAGGGGTTTTACCAACGTTTGGAATGATAATAGCCTCACTCTACTCTTATCACAGTAGTATCCAAACAGAATTGCACTTCTCCCCTTTCAGTAAGAAAGGAAAATATAGTTAATATAGTTATTACAGTGCTAAACTATTCTGTAAGATAAGCTTTGCAACTTTCATTGCATGAGATCTTTGTTTTGTATATAAATTGTGCATAGCAAACTCTTATTAACATCTAGAGATCAAAATACAAAACAAAAATATCTGTACTTAACCATAAACTAATGTATTTTCCCCACATCTTTCACACAGTAACTCAGATTAATAGGGTTTCATCAATCTCTGTGCTTAGTCTATTTGGAAGATATTACTTGAGGTAAGTATTTACACTGAGATCTTTAGGGAATTATTGTGTAAAGACACAGAGCTGGTGTGTTGCTAGAAATGGATATATTATTGAGAATGGGCCATGTGCTGATGACTAAAAAAAGAAACCTTTATATGCACTGCAGTCTTTCACCGAAAGGGAGTATGCTATTGTTTGGATAATAGTACCATTTAGAAAGGTTAATAATTGTCTGACATTTGCACTGCTGAATGAAAACATACTTGTGCTGCGGCTGTGAATTTCCTTGATTAGAAATTCTGTTTCCTGCTGGGATCTTCTCCAACACCAAGACATCTTGGTCATGTTCTTTGAGTCTTACTGTATTTGCTTCCACATCCTGCAAGACAAGTTACTTTTAATAAATGTGACTGCACCTGATTTGGCTGGTTAGTTACTCTAACAAACTGCATGACTTTCAAACACAAAAGACTGGTGTTGGTTCTTTCCCCCTGTATTTATCTGTCTTTATTTTGTATTCCTCACAGGCAGAATCAAGAAGGAAGCACTGGCACAGAGGCAAGAAGCAGAGAATTGTGGGAGAGACTAGAGCAAGAACGATGTTAAAAATCTCCATTTTATGGAGATGTCAAATTGAAAAAAAATTTGCTGAAAAACAGTCTCTCCACAACTTGCCATATGTAATGTAATCTCAATCCCCACTTACATACAAACGCTATTTTCTACAATCTGACTCTTCTCTAAAATCAAACTTTAAAAAAAAAGAAAATAGCATTTAAGAATAGGAAGTCTTAGCTCAGTAAACTGTTCATTTTCTACTACCAGCTCACTCAGAGTAGGAAAAAAAAAAGTATAATGTGCATTCAAAAAACACAGGTAAAAATTAGTAAGACCATGGACTTGGATCTTCTTTGAAGTATAGGCCAAAGCTTAATCAGCTGTAAGTCTCCACAGCCAACCCAACCTTACTGCCAAAATAATTCTCATTTCCTTTTGTACAGTAACCACAAGTAATTTTTCTATTGGAGTCCCCTTTCTGGACTGGTTTCATTGCTGCAATACTGGGCATATATAGGTTCAAACATAGAATTATACTACTTTTGACTTCCTCTGCTATGAATGACCATAAAATAGCCTGAATTTACAGAATTACAGTTGGAATTTGGAACACATTTACCCCAAAGTGAATAACTGCAAAATTAATCTGGGATTATCTTTATAGAGTTCTCTGATAAAGACACCTGTGTGAAGACATCTGTAACTTACTCCATTTGCCACTTCATTCTGCCTTGAAACTCTTGAATTCAATGTTCCTGAGACTGACCTATGTGGGAGAAGGGGTGATTTTGTTTTTTTCAATAACTGGGCAGAATATCACCAAGAAATCCTGGGCAGCATAAGGAAAAGTTGAGCAGGGCAAATGCTAGATTATAGAATGTGAGAGACAAAAGATTCCATCTGGTCACATTTTCATGTCTGAGCTGGGAACTGAGAGAGGAAAGGTGATGAACATATTCTACACCTGACCTTCTAGACTGTTCTCTGTTCCAAAATCAGGCGTATTACAAACAAGGACATTAATATCAATATATTCATAGAAATGACAGCCTCAAGAAAAACTTGCAAGTTGTGATGTCACACTGTGAGGGCAGCCCCTCCCACTCTTACCCTCAGGATCCTGTTGAAGTCCTCCTTGTCTACTCTCAAGAAGTGGCAGTTGTCTTCCCGCAGAACAATGGATGCTGCTCTGGGGGCATCATTCACAAGTGCTAACTTGCCAAAATCATCTCCTTCGTGTAGAGTACATACCACACCCTGAACAGAGCAAAACATTTACATGCAGAAACCCATCATTACTCTGGATTCTATTGAAAGTCCTCGTACAAACACTGGACTTCACAATCAAATACCAAAACAAATCTATTTGGCAGGAAATCAACAGCCAAAATAATGACTAGGAAACAATACTTGATAGCTGGTTATTACTACTGCTAAAGAGAGGCAAGAACAGAAAAGAATCAGCTTGTTCTCTGAAATTACGCTCAGCTTGAAGAATTCTTCTCATCCTGCTGAAGACAGAAAGTTGTTGACTATTTTGTTTTTTTATTTTTAGAGGCCCTAAGAAATAAAATCAAGTTTGCAGAAATAACATAGAACAACACATCTCCAGCTGTTGTGCATCAGCAGCACTCTGTTTCCTTCAGTTTACAGTAACAGAGGATCTGATCCACCCAGTGATGTAAAAAACATGGCTAAATATGTGTTACTAAAGAACAGACTTAGCACCAGGGCCCCTGTGCTGGATTTTGGTGAAATGCTTTGTTTCGAAATGGAGGATTCTCAGTCACTGAATGAGAAATCAATAGAGAAGTAGGGTTTTTAAAGACTTAAGGGATTTCTGTGTACCAAGATCTACTTTTTTGCCTTGAAAAATCTCTCTCAAAAGCAGGAAATTTAATAAAGATGCTTTTTGATCCACGGCTGAACTAAAATGAAGAGCTGGCATGAATTTAGAAGAGGTTCATCCAACCTGAGAACCACTAGTCACAAAGCAGTACTTTTGTCAGACATGCACGAGAACAGTTAAATCATCCAAATGCACAACAACACGGTGGCAAAGGGACAGGGCAAAACCCCCATGAGACAGAAGTCTGGCAGTTCACCAAATTCCAGCAAATTACTTTGTCCTACAGATACTGATGCAACTCTGATGGATTATATTCAGAAACTGTGTAATATATCCCAAAATTATAGAGCAATCTACTGGAAGTATAATCAGAGAAACCACTGGATCTTTTCTTAATAAAATCACATCCTATTTGTTTTGTCAGACAAAGCAGTTTTGCTCTAAATTAAACAGTATTCCTTCAAAGTTTACTCTTACAATTGCAATAATAACAATCATATAAAACAGCTTATGAAAAAAATACCTTGCCATAAATGACTACATTTACTGATCCCTTTAGGATGATGTACCAAGAAGTACCTTCTTCTCCCTGATTAAATACTATGAAAGAGAGAAAAGATTTTATGGTTAGAATACAGTTATTCAAAATATAAATGGGCCAGATTCTGCACCCAATAAAATTCAAGGTAACTCTACAGTCATATAAATGTCTAACTTATAAAAGGGCATACTATGATTTTAAAAGCAATTGCCTTCAGAATTTAGGAATATAATTCATACCCATAGAGTAATTATTTTATTACACTGATGTGAAAGTTGCTTTTCTTTTCTATGACAGTTCCAACAACTACTTTATCAATACATGTCACGTTATCAGGCACACAGACTGGATCCCACCAGCAGCACCATGTTCTAACCTAGCTCTCTAGTGACTGTGAATTTAATATTCACTAGCTAAAACTTCTCAGTATTAACCTGTCTGAGTAATCTATCATTTTAAATCCTTTATTTTGTGCAGGAAGAATTTTTTTTTTTAGTACAGGATTATATTAAAAAACATTTTAAATAGAGATTCTAGATAAAAACACATCCAAACTGTAGGTAATACATACACTCAGCCAAGGATACAGAATTAATTTTGGTACTGTCCCTGCATTTGGCAACAGACTAAGCTAATATTTATTACCCTAGGTTTTAAACACTAAGTGACAATCAAGTTTGAAGAATGCATCCAAGTTTTGCTCTTGTCATTTAAACACTAGGAATTTAAATGTTCATGGCACAGATGAGAAAGAGATCTGACAGGAATCCATTTACTTACAGACTGTTCCTGCTTTGGGATGTGACTCAAAAATGAGGACACCTGCTAATTCTCGTTTTACCTTGAAATAGAGAGAGATATTATAGTTATTATACGTATCTCATTCCTCCTGGTGATGAGGTCACATAATATAGCCCTGTTGTACTTTCCTGCCCTCTGCATCATTGATCAATCATTGACCTGCTTCACTTGATCTCCTAATTCCTATTGATTGGCTTTACAGAGCTACATTTCCTGGCTCAAAATGGCTCAGACATCTTTTAAGATACAGGTCTCCACATTTTTCTTTGCACACACACATGTGAAAGGATCATCAACAATTAACAAGACAGAAAGTTTCAAATGGTAATAGTTAATCTGTTACAGAAGATAGCTAGAGATTGTCAATTACTCCATGGAAGTGTTCCTGTTCTTTCTTGAGAAATCAGTACCTTCCTCTTACTGACATAAGTCTGCCTGCTTCTGCTGTGTCAGGCTGTGAGGCACAGCCATCTGGACCTGCTGAGTCCCCTCTCTGCCTGAGAGGCTCTCAGGCAAAGCATCCAGCTCACCGCCTCTTCCAGGAACTGGAGAACATGACACTGCCCTTGGTGTCAGCAGCTCCTCACTGGGTTTGTTTTGCCCTTGCTGTGATCAGCTCTGACTGACTGGGCAGTTGTCTCTAGTGAGACACTGCTCACAACCCCTTTTTGTCACCATAAACACTGTTACTGCCACAAAACAGCATCAGCACTGGGAATCTCATAGATCCTGAGTTCTTCTGTGTGCTTTATGTCCCTCTTCATACAACCACAAGTCTCCAAGAACTTGGAGGCCAATTTCCAAGCAACGGAATTCCAGCCATCTTTCAGAGGTACTACCATGTAACTTAACAGATCAAAAGCTGGCTTCAACATGTGTTTACTAGTAGTATTTTCACACCTCTGTCTCAGTTGTCTAAAAAAAAAAATTAGGCCATGAAGAAAGACTTGGGAAGGAACTCTCAAATTCTGGACATAATCCAGATGAGAATCTGATGGCTGCATCTCCTAAAATGGGTGGAAAAATCTGGGCACTGATTTTCTTAAAGGCACCCACCCAACCTTGGTGCTCAGGCACCAAGTACAAACACACCACATCAGCCATCTCTCCTAGAACTCTTTCCTGACAATCAGGGGAAAGCACTCCCTGTCTGCAGCCTGGAGAAAAGGAGAGATAAATAGAGGTGTTTGGACAGGTTTTTTAAGTACACTGACCAGTGAACACACTCACAGGCCTTTGACTTCTATAACACTTAGCTCACCAAGCTCCTTTATAACTTCTGCTCGAAAGAAATGACACTTTGGTAAGGAAGGAAATACAACCCCATTAGCACTGTTCTGTACATAGCACAGAGCATTCCTATCCATTTATGTCCTCAGATGTCTTCTCAGTTGATTCAGTCATGGGCCTTTGCAGTGAATTAATCCACTTGATGAAGCCCCAAGTTTGACTTGTTTTTAAACCTGTATTATACACCTGTTTTTCATTTGTACATTAACTTCACAGGCTTCTCTAGCAGGGATTAGTTCACCACCCTGCGACTTAAGTTTTATCCATTTTACTTTCTGCTGCTTGTGACATATCTAGAAAAATTATTACTTTAGGAATTATGCCTTACTTAAAATAAATTAAACATTCCATTTCCTTTCAAGCTGACTGGCCATTAATCTTCTGGTTCATAGAAGCAATGCTGTCTGTTGTTCCTCTGAAGATTTCCTCTAAGCTAGTCATGGTTTCAGTCTTCTGCTTTAGTTCATGATGCACGTAATAAGCTGGCATTTCCAGATTCTAACTAAAAACATGGAATCATCTGTACTTCAAAAAGCAAAGTATTTTTTGCAGTTTGTATAATTTGCCATACTTATTCCATATGCTACTTGCTGTGGATTCTAACCTCAAGCCTGATTATCTTCTGAGCTGAAAATATTTTGTGTTTCAAATTTTTTTGTTCTGTGTACGTCTGCAGTATCAGTAATTTTCTTCATTCCCTCTCAAAATCTGCCTATCTTGGGTAGTTTCTTTTGTTTAACTTTTAAAAGGTCATTTCAGGACCTTACCGTAGTCTTTCTTTAAATACCTTTTTCTCTACATTCCAAGGATTTTTAAGGATTTTGGATGTCTGTTCCCATGTTGAGCTCTGCAGGTACCTTGGTTTGCAAGGTGCAGTTTGTCTGCAGACTGAGCTCTCTGTGGGAGCCCAGAGAGACGAGAGGCCAGGGACTACCAACCCTTTGCCTAGCAAATGGCACAAGTGGCACCAGCCAGGAGAATGGACACTGGGAGACACAGCAGGAGCAGAGGACATGGGAAGAAGAGCAAGACTTGCACGTGCTTGGATGGTGAGGGGATAAAAGCCCAGGGGTTCCTTTACTGGGGTTCCCTCCTCGGAGGCACCAGCTCGAGCTGTTTCTGTGTTCCTACACTGTGAATAAATTGCTTTATGGAGCAAGACATACCAGGCTCTGCTATGGGACACCCGAGGTGGAAGCAGTGAGGAAACCTGGCTGGGCTGTGTGAGTTGGGGATGTGCAGGAGTCCAGCAGGACCTGCCAAGGTCACTGGAGCTGCCCACCATGAAGGGGCTCCAGCCTCAGCAGTGACAGTCTCTGACATCGGGACTGTGACTGCCAGAGTCTCACAAATGGTCAAACTGGGAAGTTTCCTTAACTCCAATGGAATTCAGATCTCAACTCCAAATGCCTTTTTTTTTTTTTTTTTTTTTTTTTTTGTTCAGGTTTTCCTACATTTGCATGGAGCACTATCTTTCTGTAATGCAGCTTCGTAATTAGCTGCATCTGTCCAAGTTAACTGAGAATGACTGGAAATAACAAGAGATTCCAAAGAAGGTATTGTCAAATATGGATCTACTTTCTGACTGGTTCCCTTTTCCTGAAAGCATCCACATCTTATTGCTGCCAAATAAAGTGCTATTTAGCTTGTTTCAGTTGTCTACACAGTGTATCAATGAGACTTTAAACAGATGCATTCTCCTGTCCATTCCATTTATCCTTGGTTCTCTGTGCTGTCTGATGAGCTTTCATTCACTCCATGACCAAACTCCGACCAGCAAGCACTGCACAGTGCACCTTTCTGCACAGTGTAATTCCTCCTCCCAGCTGGCTCACGCCAAGACTCCTTACAGAAATCAATTCTGCAAAATTCAGTAGTACCAGCACCTTCATTTACACGTGGATAGAGACTCAGACAGCAGCACCTGTGCCAAGTGAGGGAGACAGGGGCTGTGAGAAATACTTGTAGAGAATTATATCTGATATCTAACAGGCAATCTACACCTGCACAGTGCTTGAGTGATTCTCACAGATGGAATAAATTATGTGCATGGAAAGTACAACTGAAAATGGTTACAGGCTCTCCAACTTTAATAAAGCACCAGAAGTAAAAACTGGGCCTCCCTTTTGATGATGAGTTGTAATTTTTAAAATTACTTACTGTGGTAGAAAGATGAGATAAGGCCTTAATGTGGAGAAGTTCTTCATATATAAATTCTAAGTCATCTACAGTTCTCTGGCCAGGGCTATAGAAATAAGACAAAAGTGATAACGAAATGCAATAAACACCACAAATAAATACTTCAGAGAAGGACAGAACAGCACAAAATGCTGCTGTACAGTCTAGTGAAGGGTACATCCTCACTGCACAGGGACTGAATGGTGTTTCTGGCTGGAGGACTGAAACACACAAAGGATGGAAGCTCTGTGAATGCTACCTGAATGACACTGAGCAGCAGCCATGGCAACCACCTTAGAGAGATCCTGATTAGGCAGCTTTTCCGATTAGATCAAGTGTTCTATATATGTATAAAATGGTCACATAAATCAGAAATGGTACATAAAGATTCGTTCCTTTCAAAAGGACTCCTGAGTGAGGGGAATGTGCTGTTTTTCACATGCAGCACTAATTAGTTGTAGCAAACAGACAGTAGTAGTGGTTTGTAAAGGAGTGTGTGAATTTCTGCTGAACAAATTGGAGATGCAGCAGTGCATCTTGGAGGACAGTGAATGACTGCTCTACAGTTAATGCTGAGTGCTGCTGTTTAGCCACAAAGGTAAATAAGAACCACTCAGTAGTTTAAGTTTCTCTCACTGAAAAACACAAGAATCTGTCATTACCAAAAAGCATGCATTGATGAAGGAATAATTCTTCTCTAGCACAAGGAGTAAGGAGGCTGGCACTGTGGCTGAAATAATTGCATTTCTGTAACCTACACAAAATTTTCTGATTGCTAAATGACACAAAAACTGTGGGGACTGCAGTGTGTCAGAGATGCTTTGGAGGATCTAATAAACAACACACAGGAGGAGTTGTAGGAACTTGTGAGTAACTCCCAATCTTTTTCCCACTCACACGATTCTCTTCAGTTACAGTATCTAATACAACATTATTTTCTAAAAGGAGAAATTCTCCTGTCATATAATTCCAGAGAGTGCACTGGAGTGACATACAGACACACACACAGGAAAAAAAGTTCCTTCAAAGCATTATTCCAAGGGACTAAGTCCTTCTAAACAATATGGTTTAGATTTGTGAAAAGCAGATTACAAGTAATTAATTCAGTGGGCCAAAAACAGGAAAGAACAACAAAGACATAAGGGAGAGGATAAATGTAAGATGTGAGGAAATGGGATACAGGAAGTCCAGTCTGGGGGCAGGAGTTCCAAATGAGAAGGTTTACATGCTCAACAAGAACAGTTCCAAACCCTGCTGTCTGCAGTGTGTTGTCAAAAGAATCTTGGGACAGCCCTAAAAGAAAAACTACAATGAACCTTTCTGATAGAAGTTTTCCTCCTAAAATGTCAGTCTTACAGGAGACTAGCACCTAGAGGATCAGGAAAGCCATATGAAACACTGTGCTCTACAGGTTTCCTGCTTAGTCACCTCCTGATTCAACAGTCTGTCCACATCATGTGTGAGGCACAGGGAGTACCCAGCTGTGTCACTCTGGAGTTATATTGCATCTTTTTACAAAAATAGCTTGATGGAGACTTGTTCTGGCTGAAAAAAGTACTGAACAAGTCACAGAAAACGTAAGGACAACTGACACCTCTGCTAAGCAAGCTTTATTTTTCTTCTGTTCTTCACTTACCAATGACATGCATTTATTATTATCATCCAGATTAAGGACAAATTTTGACAAAAAACCATTCTGGATGATATTACTCTTTTCTCATACAGAATCGAGTAAACTGTTACGGGAAAATCAGAAACTGGTTTGGTACTGCTATGCCCTCTAGTGACTCAAATACTATTTCTAAATCTGGCTTGAAATTACAAGGCTGACACTCCTAGTGATTTATGCAGGGCAGCTTAATTAAGTCCAGCATAAAACTAAGCCAGTGCTAGCTAGCAAACAAAAGGCAAGGATTTTAACAAATACTAGGGAAGTATCAACTTTAATTTTATTACATGCAAAACCAGAATGCCTCGGAAAACATAGTGTAACAAATTAACAAATTTCTACATTAAATCCAAACATAAAAGGATGATGTCTTACTATATCAGATCTCTATCAAGACAAAAGGACACACTCTTCTTTCAGCCTGTCCATTTGCTTCCTCTGTTAGCACACTGGAAGGACTGACAATCTGTAGTGGATATCTGTACCTAGTCTTTACTTCTGCTCCTGCAGATGTCACGTGGAGAGATATTAGGCATCAGTGTGTCTTTAAAAGCTGTGTGGTGACCCACTGATGTTGATTTGTAGGATCCTGCTGTGTAAAGACCTAGTTTCTGCAGGGGACACATTCTAACAGCAATAGCTGGTTACAGAGCAGATAATAAATGGAATAGGAAGGGAATGAGGGTACACATTAATGGACAGAACTCAGGTGATATTAAGTGATCAATAAAAACTGTTCAGTGTTTGGAGAATTTACCAAGGTCAGAGACACTGAGCTTCTCTGTGACTAGGATGTTGACAATAACATAGTACTTTGACATTGATAAGCCATGTATGTCCAAGCAGTATCATTGATTATTTTTATTATACAGCTAACCAGAAAATTCTCAGATAATAGAACAAGGGAAAAGATCAGAGACCTCATAACATTGTGATTAACTGTCAAATTCTCTCTACTGAGAAAAACATGTGCTAAGTGAAGTCACCAAGAATATATAACACAGATTTATTATTTCAGTCACACTGCTAACTTACTTTAGGCTAGGGCATTACAAAAATGTAATCCGTAACATCATCTGAGCTAAATACTGTTGTCTGATGAATATAACTCTTAATTTAAAGACTCCTGTTATTATTGTGTTTAGCTTTGTATTATAGCATCCTATTAAAATTAGGGTTTACCATCAGCACATATTTTCATACTGAAGGGTGGAAACACTTAAGGAGGAGCTGTATTAATTCTACAGTCATTTTTACAGGGACTTGAGCAAGGTCTGCACCTGTGCTCCAGCCATTATAAGGAGCAGAGAGTTGTGTTTTCTACTTCACAAAAAGCTATTTTCACATTCAGTATATGTGTTTCCAAAGGAAAAAAAAACACAATAGCAACAAGAGCCTGCCAAAAATTTCCCTGAGCTCTATTCTGTTTTTTAAACTATAGAACATTCTTTCACAGTTTGACAGTTAAAATGCTGCAGTTAATGTAATAAACAGAGAATTTTTTAAGTTGGCTGTCAAAACAAGTGACACTTTTTGTTAGAGATTTTCAGATTTCGAACAATGGAAAGTACCTTTCAAAGCAACAGCTTCATTATACAATCAAATTCTCAAAGTAATCTTCTCATCAAAGAATATTGTCTTATTTCTTTCAGGGTAATTATCTGAGTTCTGCAACCTCTCTGGAAATGGTTACTGTTATAAAATGCAGCTGTGTTGGTTTGAAAGTCGTGGGTCCTGCTTAGGTCAGCTAGAGTCAGCATCTCTGAAGCACTGACAATTCCTTTGAACTTTTGGCAGCTGTAACAGTGTCTAGTCAAAACTAGCAGGACTCTGAGGATTCATGGAGATTTTAACAGCTTTGCTGCAGCTCAGACCAGGGAGGATTTTCAACTAACAAAATCATTATGTATGTAAACTGAATACTAGAACAGTACTTAATATGGTCCCTGGCAGTACAAGCTTACTTCAATGAGCAAAGGGCTGCAAAAATAAGCACTTTCAGGGATAGGGAAATATGGCAGATGAATATCAGTCTTGAGAAAACCTCTTTCTCCTCACTATATTCCAGGAAAAATCTCCTATTAATGTTCTTTCAGGTGATGCTCTGCAAGTGGCAACACAGAGAGAAGAGCAGCATCCACAGCATCCTTCCAGCCTTTCAGCTCTGTGTAAGCAGTCCAGATGAGAATCAACATTTATCCTGCTAGGGTAAACTTACACTTGCTGTTCTGAAAGTCAGGACAGAAATCAAATGTAGTAGGCAGCCAAAACCCACGATAACCTAAGGGGAAATTCTCCAAGAGATGACCTGCTCAGCTGGCCTGAGGCAAAGAAGAGAGTGCAGAGGAGCAGGGTCCCAGCACACAGCATTGCTCAGTCTCTGACTGACTGGTGTCTGCTCAGGGGTGCAAAAACTCACTTTTGCTCCTCAGTGGAAAAGGCACAGGACATGTCTGCAAGGAAACAAGAGCTCAATTTCATGACCCCCTAGGGGTGTATGGAAGCACCACTCTGGCTTGCCCATGTACTTTGTGTGACAGGGAGTGAGTGCTCCTTCGGTTGTGCTGACTAGATCTCTAATAAGCAGAAGAAATAGAATGCATACTTCAAAACTATTGCTGCCTGGCAGTGTTTCCTGTTTTTAACACAAGTGTCTGATGGCACTTTTTGAAATTCAATGCTTTTAGCAAGTTTTTGGAAAAGTGCTGTCGAAATGAGCTTATGATCTAAACATAACACAGGGACAAGAATGGAGCCAGGTAAGGATACAGATAGAACAGGGGCAAGCACTTGCGTTAGGTGATTCAAAAATCTTTTACTATGAAAAATGTTCTCATGCTGTAGGCAGGGCCCATCCCTACCCCATAGCAAAGACAAATTTTGCCAATGGCCTCAAAGTAGCAGGATGCAGCCCTGTGTGCTTCCCTGTCTTGAATGGCCCCTTACAAGTGAATCTTCAGTAAGGTGAGCTAAATTAATTCCTTATTCTCAGTGCATTTAATTAGCAGTAAAATATGTCTGCTGTGGCCACTAAACACTGCCTGGTTAATGCTTGCCTTCAATGGAGGGTCAAACAGAGTTTATACTGGTTGACTTGAAGTCACCATAAAGCCAACTTGTTTCCATGTCACAAGAAAACCCATAATATTAACTCATTAATCTGCTTACGGTTTCCTGAGAATCATCCTCATATGAGCATCTGGCCCAATCTGAGAGAGAAGCAGCATAGTATCCTGTAGCTCCTCATCACACTCCTTTTTCTCTTCCTCAGTTGGCAAAGGGGCATCTTCACGCTCATCATCCAAAAATCGATAAAATAAGTATTTGTCTTGAAAGTGGTGTTCCTGGTCCACTGAAAACAACGTAACACATCCAATACTGAGCGAACCTCAACGAAGCAAACCTTGTGGAAATCTGTGTAGCATGGTGTTTGTCACAGATGGATTATTTAAGAAGGGAAAGAAAGCTACAGAGAAACTGTAAGAGCATGAAACTATTTCTCACATTTGTCCAAGTTATGTAGCTTGTGTACTACAAATACTTTCCAAAAGGCCTCCATATAAGTTTGTTGTGGGTGTGTATACATACATGTGTGTGTGCACATGTGGGTTTTTTCTTATTAGTTCTATTTTCTTATTGTTTCAAATTGTTTCATTTAATCAAAAAAAATCATATTGGGGAAAATGGTTACACTATGAATTTCTAAGAGGCATTTTCTAGCATGAACACTTCGCTCTACATGTTTAGACAGGCTGACAAAAGGTAGCAAAAGCAACCAAACACCTTGTGATGTAGCAGAAATTGTATAATCAAGGTATAATTTCTGGGGCAAGTTCATTGACCTGTGTCTGGGTGGAATAGCTTAATGGAAGAACTGCCAAGAGAAGACCTCTAAAGTAACATTATGATATTGGAAAGGACAAACTCTTGGTCTTCCAAGCAAGTCAGAGTGATGTGTTGAGTTGGATACTGTGACGCAGCTTGCAATAGCTTGCCCCTGAGAGTTCAAGGGAATATATGGTAGGAATTCAAGCCCCTAGAGTAAGGGAGCAGTGGAAACAATCTGTCTTCCCAGTATGGAAATTTCTTCCTGGGATATGGGAAGCACAACAGACAGTAAATGCAAGTTTACTATAATAGAACTGCTCTTCTGAATTTAATAAAAATGTACGTGCAAAGCTTCAAATGTGAATATTGCTTTAGAAACCTACCCTATTGAGGGCTGTAATATCCTATTACCAACTAAATCCAGCCAAATGGAAACTGAAAGTCAATGTAAAATGCAATCAGAAAGCTAACATAAAATCTAAGATCTCAGCACTGGAATGCTTGGTGTGCTGAATTTGGGAACCCCTCCAAAACCAATGGAAATCATTTCAAAATGATGGATCTGAGCATACACAAATACTCACATTCACTTCTAAATACTGCAGATTTTTGATGAAGGTTAGTTTTATGTATGGTAATACATCCCTTGGTTTTGGCCTGAGTGCTATCCAGCTCTTACAATATAAGCACAAGCCAGTGTACTCCTAAATATAATTAGAGTTATCATTAGAAATTGTTCATTTATGATGCAATACACTCATAAGTTTAAAAAGTGTACTGATAGCAAGATTCAAATAATACTGCCTGTGTGTTGCACTTGCGAATGAACAGGCTGCTCTGCTCGTTTCTTTTGCTCATGATCCCTTTCTTTTTCATGAAAAAGAACTACAGAAGCCTTGATGTCACACACTGCCCATATTTTAGTCAAGATAGTGATTTTCTTTATCTTACCATGGTTAAGAACACCTTCCTCCAGCAGTACTTGCCACATGCCAACAGCCTGGGTTCGTAAATGGACACAAGGACTTTGCTGCATCATCCAGTCAACCAGCTCTGTCCCCACACAGCATTGCCTGCAGGACACACAAACAGACAGGAATGAAAGGAAGCCAGCCAAGAGAGAGACTGCACACAGGGACTGTCAACAACAAGTGGTACCTTAAACTCTGTATAAACTGAGTCAAATCTGCCTACAGAAAACCCCAGGTCACCGTCTACATGTACATGCTTGCAATACCAGTGAAGGTGTTCAGTTTTGAGAGGATCACCGTAGCAAAACAAGTGTTTAGGGGAATGCAGAGTTCAGAGGATCAAGTGGAGCCTGTGACACCTGGTACAAAACCCATAGCACCAGGGCAACAGCCTCCAACCTAGTTTTCAAAAGAAACCTCTGTATACCATGGCATACCAAAAGCCTCATTCTTTTCAGAATCCTGCATGAAAACAGTAATTTAATACTGGAAAACTTATGCCAATGCAGCCTCCACAGGAAGAGTGAGTGTTATGAGGGTGCTCCTGCATTTGTAATCAAACTTCTGTCACACTGTATTTGGAGCCACTGTTTTAGGTACAGTGTTCCTGAGGCTCTCTCATGCCAGGTCTTGCTCACCTTGCACCTCCTGACTGACCCAGAGGCAGACAACAGCAGGTCTCAAGCTCTGGAGAACAACCAAAGAGGGGTAAAAAAGCAAAAAGCCACATGGTCACTTAATAAAATTCTTTATGATAACACTCCCTAGCTCAGCAGAACAGCAAGAGTTATCCCAGTTATGTGCAAGAGAAAATGGTGCAGTTGTTGGGACCAGCACTGCTCTTCATTTATCATATATGCTTTTTTGTTCTTGTAGAACAATCAGCAATGTTATATTGTGACATATTCTCAAATCAACTCACAAGCGCCAAATACCTTTGCATATTAAATATATTTTGGGTTGAAATATGGAAAATCAATGCATTTATTTCAAATGAAGATCAGCAACATCTTGATTTACGATTGAGAATAAGACACACTCAGAGATTTAAAAACAATTTTTACTTAAATACACTCTGAATAATGCACTAGGTATTTGATTTAAACATTAGACACTAAAACAAACTGATTGTTTCTTAAACCAACAGTAGGCAGATCCTGACACCTTGCAGTCAGATTTCTATTCTACAAGTGCCATTGTTATCCCACTTCAGCAAGACTGTGCTGCCACCAGCAGGAAGAGAAGAGAGCCTGGCAATACACTGAAAAAAATTAAACGGAGCAGCAAATCTGCATCAAGAATATTTCTCACCAGGTGAATTTTCAGAACTCCACAGTGAGCAAGACTGCTGTAGTAATCAGTACAGGAACAAAATATATTAATGAACTTTTCTATTATCTCTTACTGATATAGGAAGAGGACAGAATCTACATTTTAACTTGGTATTACACAGAATATTCCAGCTAACTATGCTATTAACTTTGGAAGAGTTTTTGTATGTGAATGCTCTGTTCACAATCATGGACTCAATTTCCAGTCAAATTACTTCAGAAAGGATTTACCAGGCCCATTAAAGACTGCATAACATCCAACTCAAATAGCATCCCAGAGTAATTTCAGACCTTTTGAGACCTGCAAGTATGGTAAGGCATAAATGACAAATCAGAGAATGGCAGGCATCAAAATTCAGAGACCTTTATACAATCAGCTCACACACCTGTAAGTCTTCAGATGGTATTTACGATCCCTGATCATGTGAGGAGCTCGGGACAGAATTGTATTCCGCAAAATCTTTCCAGCTCTGAGAATCTTTTCTGAAGGAACCTTGGTGATCATGGAGGGGAAAAAAAAGACCAAGACACACAGATTTTAAACTTTCGGGCATCCCAGTACTGCTTTCTGCAAAACAAAACACAAATGCTCTTTTCCCTGAATTTAAAGTCCTCCTGCACAGAGGCTCACTTTTGCAGAGCAATGTAGTATATATTTGGGATTTTAAGTTTCACATACTCATCACATCTAACAGAAAACATCACTTCAGCTGATTCATATCACACTGTTGGAAATAGTTATTTCCATTTGTCTAATGGCCTCCCTCTACAGCACACCTATGTTCTATTACCTGTGTAATGGTTTTAGTAGGATGATGTGGGATGTGAGGACCAATAAGAGGTGTCTGAAAAATAAAATGAAATTAAATAATTTTTTTAAGGTTGACCAGAAAAATAAAATAAAGGCTAAAATTAAAAAAATGAACAAAAAAGCTGTAATAACAAAGAATAATGTGGAAGTCCAAGCTCTGCCCAGGAGATATGAATATATAAAAAGCTTCTGAAGACATCCTAAAGGCAAACTTGGTTGTTGAGGCTCAGCAAATTAAAACAGTGATATGACAGGTGAAGATGAACTATAAATCTGTGCTAAACTTTGTAAAGTACTAATGAAATGGGCAATGGCCAGACGTCACACCACATCTGAGCATACACAGGCACAGTTAGCTCTTCCTCCTGCACAACAGTGCACTCCCACACGTGTCTGCTTTGCCATTCAGCCCCCCGCCACAGGAATTCTCTCCTCCTTCAGCACCTGTTTCTATTCAGCTCTTTTCTCCCTTACAGCATAGCAAAGAAACAGAAATGGAGATAGAGCTCTTCTTCCACTATCTGTGTTTTCTAAATTAACACCAGGCTGAGCTGGTAACCCTTTTATAGCCACTCTCTGAAATGCAGAGGCACACAGGCCACTCGCAGGGACCCAGGCAAGGACCTTCACACAGGGGCTGGTGAGGGAAAAAGAAAAGAACAAAGCAAGTGGCTTGGTTCTACAAAGGGAAGAGTGGAAGGGAAGACTATCAGGGCTCTACAGGGGAGAAGCAGAGAAGGGGATGAGAGAAATGGGAAAACAGGCACATAACAAACAGGTGAAAGAGGGAGACAGGGAGCACACAGCACAGCACAGAGGAAAAAGGAAAGCAGAAGGTTAAAGGACAGTAGAAATGGAGACAAAGGAGAACAAAACCAAACTTCAGCAGCCACCTCAGAATGATGGGAAGACATTTGGCTTTGTTGGGCCTGGTAGTTAACAGCATGGACCAAATTCACTTTGAGTGTGCGGTGTCAGGAGACAGGGCACAAGGGCTGACTCTGGCTGCTGCTCAGGGCTTGCCACCAGCAGATCAGGCTGAGCAGAGCTCTCCCACAAGGGCAGGACTCTGCACCTGGCCCATGGCAGCCACGGCTCCCTCACACCCCTAGGGCAAAGCCAGGAGAGCCAGGGCAGAACCATGGTGAAACACCAGCCTTGGACTTCTGGGTTGCCAGGTACCAGTTTCCTTAAACTGGGCATCTGCCCATTAGCTCCCACAGGATTTTAATGATGTGACAAAGTCCTTGTAGTTATCAAATAGTGCTAAGAGCTGAGAATGCACCAGGAAACTACGGGTCAGCTGGGAAGGGGAAAATGAGGGAAGCATATGACAGAGATCAATAATCTTTATACAGAGGCCTGTATATGGAAACCAATACAAAGTTTTTTGTTTCTGCTAATACCTTACAAGAAGTCTCTGAAAAGGCAAATCAATACAATTAAAATGGGATTCCTGATTTTTGTCTTTTAATAAGTCAACAGTTTTTTATAAACTCATTTAAGTCACAAACATTTCTGTCCAGCCAGAAGAGCAATAGCACATCCCTCAATATTTCTTGGTTTCTGGTACTGTGTGGAGCCTGCTCTAGATAGTCTACATTTGCAGTTAACAGAAGCAAAAAATAGCAAAAATGTTTTGAAAGATGCCTCTAATGAAAACAAAGCCATTTAACAACAATCTCAAACAGGTACAATATACTCAATCTAGCTTCCAGATTTTAATTCTAGTTAGGAATATACTTAAAGGAGAGATAAAATGCATAAGACAAAAATATAGGAGATTTTTAGAGGAATAGACTAACAAAAACAAATGCACGTTTTTGTTCTTTGGAGTTTCAAATAAGTTTTAACAAAAATGCATAAACTAATATGTGAAAAATTGAACATAGATGAAGATCTTTCAATAAATCTCCCAACCTAATCGAAACAGAATGTAAGGCAGCATTTGGAAGAAATCTGATTCAATGCAAAAATACAGAAAAAAAGCAAGGTGAAAGCTAAAACACAGCACAAGAATCTGCAGAAAACAGCAGGAAGGCTTGTTCACCTACATCCTGACCAATACAGAACGATCAGCTGCAAAGATAGAACATAACTTGGGTGAAGGTGATCGTGAAATGATCCAGTGTCAGAACTTTACAGAAGGAAGAAAGAGCATCAAAGCAGACACAATGGACTAGGAAGAAAAGTTTCTACGAAAACAGAATACTGATAGCTATATTCCTGGAGTGGGTCATGGGGGAACAAGTGTGAGGTAAAAGGAGTTAATGGGAGCTGGCAGTTACTTAAAGAAGCAGTATTAATCATACATACAATATATACTAGCACAGAACTTAACTGAAGGTGAAGTAAAGACTCAGCTAAAGAAAGAGCTCCTCACTGACACACAAGAAGGAAATACACAGAAAGGAGAAAGTAGGGGGTCTAGAGAAAGCAAATATAAATTGAGTAACAAAGGACAGAATTAGAAAAGCAAAGGTATAAAATGAGACAGACCTGCCAAGAAATGTCAAGAGGTAAGAAAATATTCCACAAGTACATTAGTAGCAAAACAAAGAAAACAAACAGTGTTGAGCTACTGTTTAACAGAGGGAAATCTATTTACAGATGGTTCAAGAAGGCCAGAAACTTTTGGCTTTTTTTAATCAATGCTCATTAGAAAGATCAGTGGCAGAGAGGTGGTTAATATCCTAAGTAGTTGAGTACAGGAGTAAAATCTCAACCTTGAAAAAACCCAAAAACCTAAATTAGCTATTTTCAGATTGGCTGGGTTTGTAGAATTTCATGCAGGAAACTTGAAGAGCTTGAAGAAACTTAGAGGGCTGCATCCACCTCAGAACCATCAGCAGCCACTCTTGGGGTCTAAGGAAGGCAGCTGAAGACAGAAATATGGAAAAGGAGAAGCTGAAAAATATAGATGTCAGCTTAATGTGTCTTCCTAGAAAAAGTCCATTTGTAAGCACCTGGAAAAGAACAGGGAGATGAGTCACATGTGACGTTTATTAACCAAGAACAAGTCATGCCACACTGATCTAATTTCTTTTAATGATCGAGTAGCAACATCGATAGATTAGACAAGAAACAGTACATTTTCAACCCTTTAGTAAGGCTTCAGCACGTTCTCATCAGATATTCCCTTCTGCAACAGGCAGATTAAATTCTTACAAAATAGGTGCAAAGTCAGTTGGAAAAGTGCATTTTGAAAGCAATTACCAGTGCCAGTCAAACTGGCAGTCGTACCAGAGGTCTGTTCTAAGTAGCATTCAGGAATATATCACATCTGATAATATTAAATATTAACAGGGAATGAAGCAGAAAACACCTTCATTGATTTTGCAGACTTCAGGAGGGGAGGCACTGCACATACATTGCAGAATAAGTTTACAATATGTAACAGTTGTAACATTGGTCTGAAAAAATGATGCTTTTATGCAACACAGACAGTGATGACTACATTTCTGAAGCAGGTGGAATCAGCTAAATAAAGATAGGGCAGGGAACAAGTGTCTTAGTGCAGTACTACAGAAAAGGAAAAAAAGGTTTATAACATTTTAAATATTTAAATATTAAACACAACTGAATAACCCATGCCATACTTGTGTGAAAGCAGCAAATACTGTGCTGGAATGTAGCAATATATTAGCTCTGTGTGTTCTGCTTTAGTCAGCCTAGGTAAGACCTAATATAAAGCACTGTGTGTCATTTGCCCACTTTACTCCAAAAGCATCTAAACCAGTTGGACAGAATTTAGAGGAAAGTAACAAGAATAATCAGAAAGCACAACATAAATAACCAAAGTTGCTGAGCTAAGGAAAAGACAAATTTTAGCAGAGGTGTGATTAAAAAAAGTCTTCAGATTTAAAAGGTCTTTGAAAAGGAGAAAGCAGTGGCCTAATCCATCATGCAGAGACCAGGAAATAATTCAAATTGCTGTAAGAAAGATTCAGTTTAGGCATTGCTGAAGCTTTGCCGTGAATACTGGCAGATTGCCAGAGAGGTCTGGTTCCTCCATCTTTGGGAGGACACACAAGGAATTTGTCAGGAGTGACACTGCTACAGCGTGCATGTGGCTTGGGGAGGGGCTCAGTGCTTTCCTGAAGTAGTTTTTAGCCTCACTACACGGTACTGTGCAATTTTCAAGGACACCTTTACAAATCTAGCAAGAGTTCAGCCACAGGTAGTGCTTAAAGAGGCAATCAGTAGGAGCAGAGCTCCCAGGGCAGCGAGCCCAAGGCAGTCATTCCTCCTGAGGGACAATGCCATCATCATCCAAAAGCATGCCCAGCCGAGAGTCCCCAAGGTTACAGCCTTTCAAAGCTGCTGCAGTGAGCTCTGGCTGCACTAGCAATTAGCTGAAATGCAATAAATGGAAACACAGGACTTGGACTGAGTTTGCTATAGAGAGGCAAGACATAATTCAAAGGCAGAGAAATATAACATCAGTTAGTTAATAGAAGGTACAGGGTTCCAGCAACAACTTCCCATCAGAAAAAAAATGTGTTCTGTAAGGGACAGTCACAGCTTGGCTAAAGACCAAGAACTATTTTGTGAATCTTTACAATCCTGGATCTTCCATTAAGGATTGCTTAGAAAGTACTTTAAGAAAAAAGTAGCTCTCCCTGTAAAACAGCAGAGAGTGAGGAGAGTGTTTAATTGCCTTCTTAACACATCCTGCTATCTTTGAAGAATCAATGAGACTAAGGTACATGCATGTGGCACAGAGGTCCTTGATGATCCCATTTTCCAGGACTTCTGAATAAGGGAAAAGTTAGCACACAAAGAGCTCCGATAAGCAAGCCAATTCCAACAGTTTACAAACTATTCCTCATGTTCTGGCCACAGGAGTGACCAGTGTACCTGCTCTTAGCTTTCCTTCCGTGTGAGATACAGCAACACAGCAATAGCACACACTCAAACAGTTTGCTATGATCTGCTGGTCTTCCCTGTAGGGCAGGAAATCATATGGGTCTGGAGGGAGGAGAAGGGAAAGCTTCTGGGGTTGATAGGGGAAAGCACAAAATTATTATGAGAAATGGTGGTAAAAAGGCTTTTAGCATTAACACGGACAAACTCCCTATCTGTACATTTATGGATTCATATTTGTGCCATTCAAACAAACCCTTCACAAAGCCAATCACAGAACTCCCTATTTAAATTGGGGTGAAGCAGAGAAAGTAATAATTTTAGCCTCCATTCCTTTCAAGATTCAAATATTTATGCATGAGAGCAATACCACAGATTTAAATAGGACTATTCATGTGTATAATTTTATGCATACATTTAGTCTGTGGAGAAATAGGCCTTAGATTTCAAGCTACAGGGCAAGGCCTGTCTTTATTTTGGTGTTTCTTACATCACTGAGCAATGTGCAGACAAATAAATAATAAAATCAACAACAATAATAGTGACCTACTAAGAGATCTGTATTTGTCAATTTATTTGAATCTGCTCAATAAAATCCAAGAACATCTCTTACAAAAATAGATTTTTCTATTCCCCTTGTTAAATAGCTGTAAAGGGATGTTTCTGAGCCTTTACATATGAATGAATGCTTTAGATCTGCAGCAACTTGGATCTATAAAATCAAGTGATGAAGGGGACTTAATTTACTACTCTTAAATGCAAACGTGGGATATGTGCATTGCAAAGAGCTAAGATGAAATAAAGTAAAAGCCAATGAATCACTTTTTTTGCACATGACCTCAGTGTAGCTCATCTCTGAACAGAGAACAGGTTTTGGTATTGATTGGGGTTAACCACAGCATGTTACCAGGGTGATCAGATAAACCTGTGCACCACTGTTGATCCCTGTATTTTCAGCTGAGGAACTGAAAAGAATTGCAAGTGGCATCTGCTTTCCTGCTGGCTGGCAGGGGGATCCAGAAGAAACAAAGGACAAAAGCCACACAGTTGAAAGGTGTCAGCACCAACAGCCACATCACTAAGAGGTCTGTTTGTTTTATATCCTCAGTATTTACCACTCTTGGTGATTTATGGTCTAATCCAAATCCCACTGAAATCACTAGGAAGTCCTTAATTGACTCAACGAATTTTGAGTCCCATAGCATCTGATTCTCCTAAGCATATTCCAGGGAGCTCTTACAGGTTCCAAACGACTCCTGATGCCTTCTGATGACTACCATTTTTGTCTGACAAGTTTGAATATCTTCGTATACATCTCCCAAAAGACTTCTAGTGCCCTATGTGGTTCATGTGGGAGGAAATTAAATATATAAAAAACTGCATTCCCACAATATTGGCAAAATCATAGCCAGTCAGTAGGATACAGCTGACAACTACCCAGAGTCCCCACAGACCTCCCACACAACACTTCTACTCTCACCACTCTTTCTCAAGCTTTTTGTAATGTCATCTATTTGTGCTGCTTCAGACCAAAGGCAGAGATAAGAAGTCCAAAGATGGTGTAGAGATGACTCTTTTTCCAATACAAGCCATTATTTCCAGCACTACAGAATAACAGTATAACAGGGATAAAGCTAAGCATTCAGTATCATAGCTTTTGGAGTGCATTTTCAGCTGGAAAGCAGTCCTGGATAGAGTATCTTGAAGTTAACTCCACCGGTCCTATTTCCAGCTGCAGTGAAAAGGTGTCTATGCAGACTGCACCAACCTCTGCTAGGATACTACTTATGAATGCTGATTGCTGAACATGAGAGAAACAGCTGACCAAAGACCTCATCATAAAAAGGTCCTTTGGAACACATTTTTGTCAAAATTTGAAGGAGAATGTAATCAATATTGTAGGAATTCCCCTGAGATTAGCTCAGTTGGTCAGAGCATGGTGCTAATAACACCAGGGTTGCAGGCCAATCTCCATATGGGCCACTCACTTAGGAGCTGAACTTTATTATCCTGTGGGTCCCTTCCAACACAGAGTATTCTGCAATCTGTGACTACAGTAACCCATACTGGATCTCTGGAATAGCCCTGTGTAGAATATCCTGATGAATGACCAATGCTTGTCATCAGAAAACAATCTATGAGATGACCTCTAACCCCTGAGGGTGCACAGTCCGTAAGAAACCTTGGCACACACTTCCTGCCATGGGGACTTTTGTTGGCTGGGACATGGAACCAGGACTGAGCTCTGGGTCCAACCCAGTCACTCATATTTAATCACAGAATATTCTGAGGTGGAAGGGATCCACAAGGATCACCAAGTCCAACTCTGAGATTAATGGCTCATGCAGGGAGATTCACCATACCCCTTCAGAAGACAAAGAAGGTGGAATAGAATGCAGTCATCACTCCTATCATGCTGTAAACAATTCATTCTCCTCTTTACTCTCCCCACAAACATATGCAGCAGCTGGGAGAATCAGCCTGTGCTCCACAAGACAGCACTGGCAGTCAAAAAGTGAAGTACCTGCTCACATCTCCTAACTGGAAAAGTCCAGAACTGACGATGAGTGACTCTTCATGCCAGGTCTGTAGGGGACTCAGCAATTAACAAATACTTGGCAACTAACAAAGGACAAATTACCCAAGAGGATCACTTGTTTTAAAAGCACCAGTCTAGACAGTCTCAAATTGTACTACCAAAGGATCTCCAAGCCACCCATGCTAACCATTCTAGTTTCTTAAAAAACATCTGTAAACAGCAAAATGGGGAGAATGGCAAGGTATGAATGGATGAACATACAGTCACAGGATGTTTGCAAAATTTGGGAATAATCAAATTTTAAAAATCTTCTGAGTTTCATAAAGCTATAGCAACTGTAACCTAAAAACCCATAATGGAACTACAAACTATCTAAACCAAACAAAATAGCCTAGTAGAAACTGTCAAGGCCAGTGGTTAAAGACAGCTCAGTTTTATTCTGGTTTTTTTGATTGCATGACCTTACACAAATCACCTAATCACAGTGTGTTTCATTCTCCCCTTTTAGGAGAGAGGAATACTAATAATTTCTACCTTTATAAAATGCTTTGAATACTGTCAGCAAATGGGCTACTATCAAAATATTCAGAGTAATGATGACTGGTTTAAAATCTATATTCTTTAAATGTAATACAATGTGAAGACTATGCTGTATTTTAAAATACATTCTAAAATTGCTTTTCTTTAGTAATCTACATTTTTAAATAGCATAAACAGGAAAATGTGTTCCTTTAAATTCTCAAATATTCAGTGCAGCAAATTTATTTTAGAAAGTAAATTGAATCCACATTATTAACACTTCTACAATGTTTCCTTGACAAACTATAAATGTCCCTCCTTTTAACACAAAATGATTCAGCCATTACCAAAAATGACACTTCACTGTGAATGTCAAAGGGAAAAAGAATATTGAAACAGACTATGACCAGTGCACAAAGCCCCCCAGAACATGGCTAATGATGTCTTATTTTCCCGTCATTTTTCTACTTCCCTGCTACAATGAAACAGCTGCTATAACTACACTGCCTGCATTGAATAAAATGTCAGAAAATGCTAACTCTGTTGAGAGCATTCCCAATATTCTGATAGAGGTGTGACTACAGTTATCATAACGAATCTCAAGCCAGTGTTGTCGGGGTTTCTCTGCTCCTGCAATTCTTCAACCTACGAAAGAATAAAACATTTTTTTTTGTCTCTCATGCAAACTACTGGTTTCTTAGTGTCCATGGCTTTAAAAGTATGTTTATCTGAAATTACTTACTTCTTTAGAAACAAGCTATGATGACAACGACTTTGAAAGTACAATTAATATTTAAGGTTACCAGTTTTGAAGGCATGCTCTAGGTACACAGCATCAATTCAAAAGACAAACTGAAGGGATGTTAAAGATTAATGAGATTCTGGAGGGTTTAACTCACTCATTTCTAGATACCTTTTTAACTTCGACAAGCATCTCCTATCTCCAAGACTCCCAGAAGGTACTCTCTCTAGAAAACAGGACTGGATGGGCTCTCCTGGGCTTCAGTTACATCCAGATGTCAGCACTGCCTTCTGAGGATGAGGCAGTGAAATTTTAGATTAAGTGATTTCATGTCAAACATAAGGGTGCAAAACCTGGATGGAGTGTGAATTATATACAGAACTGTGAACCTATTAAAATTAGTGGTAAAATTCTTGACTTCAGTGTAGTCAAAACACTACCCAAGAGAGGCATGAGGAGCACTGCCTCCTGGGTAAGCAGTTTATGTTATTGGGTATTCCCCACTAATCATTGCACCTCTGAGTGTTTCAACCCCTCCAACCTAAAATGGGAACAACAGTGTCTTCTCCCAACTTCAACAAATGATGAGAATAAGCAACTGAAAACACTGCTGAATGCTGCAAATGGAATCCTGGAAGTCTAGTGTCTACAAATTCATGCTGGGAACTTCACAATGATTTTTAACACAGAAAGAAAGAGTCATCAAAGTGAGATAGGGCTAGAGGACATTGAAGGTTACCTCCTGAATTCCCTGAGGAGGTCAGCAACAAGGTAAAGCCTCCAGCAAGTGGGCAAGAGAAGTTAATTTAAACCTGTTTTATGCTTCTTCTGGTGATTTCATGTTCCTTATTCTCCAAGTTCAGGACAGTGCATTGTGTGAAAGTACATGAAATGAAGAAACATTGAAGAAGAGCAGCACATGAACCTCAGAGTCCAGCTTCCCTATCTACTCCTCTTTCTTCTTCCTGCCATCTTTTTCAGAAACCATTTTTTGTTAAAAATGAAACTGAGAAGGAATAATCCAACAATATCCAGTGCAACACCTTCTGTGTCCTAATAATCAGGAGATTTTTGTTGATCTATATTGATGTTTTCCATCTACATGGGATATATTTCCTGAAAAGGTAAATGGTTGTTCCTGTAGTATGTGAAAATAAATAGAGGAAAGAAATCCCAAACTGATGGCTAGATCAGAACACATTTTACAAAAATGCACAAACATCTTCTTTCAGCCAGGTACTTCTCTACTTCAACGGTTTTAAGTCTTCTGTCATAAACATAAAAAAACCCTCAAGCATTTGTTTAATTTACATATTTCTGTGTCAGTGGAAAAGACATGCATTCTGCTCTTGACAAATATCCACAAAACAACCTTCTTATCTTCCTTAAAACTTCTATTTCCCTTGATGTCTACAAAAAGCTTGTCAAAGTGGTGGGTGTTGATGTGCTGAACCATGCTACCTATCCTATCGCACCCAAGTTTCTCAGGCTGTGTGGGATAAGGGCTTTTCTTTACATTTTATGGTAAAATACAATTGTGGTCTCACACATTTAACTAGCATTAAATGAAACCATAACTGCTGTATTACTTCATCAGTTCATTCAGTGTTCTTTTGACACAATGTCAGTAATTTTATTGATTAAAAACATACAAAGGCATTTAGAATCAAATTATTGATCTGAACAAGACAGATCAATATGCTCTGTTTTTCGCATTAATTCCATAATGCATTGGGAATAATCAGTAAATAAAATACAAGCATTGACTTAATGTGCATCTGTGTGAACAGTAGATATTTTCCAATTAAATAGCAAAAGAGTAATGCTTTTAATTCCTGTCAATTACAGCAAAATATGATTTTAATTTGAAAATAATAAATATTTCATATTTGCAAATTTGCTTCTTCTCTCCTTCTAACTCTCTGCAGAGTTTGCTGCTGCCTAACTTGCTACTATCTAAACCAGGCCTGTTCACATATTTTCTCATTGTTTTGAATTTAGTTCGTTTTCCCTGACTAACCAGCGAGGGACAGACATTTCTAAACATACTCTGAGATGCTTCTCTTGCTAAATGAATCTTTATTGCAACTTGAGAAAAAAACTGGCTCCACAAATGCACACAGAACACTGCAATAATGAACCCAAGATGGGTGTGGAGAGGCAAAATTACTCTACCTGATATTTTCCCTAACTAACACATCTCTTTACATCCCAGTTCACCATAGCATGTTTCTGAAAGAGATGACCTCTTTTTACCTCTCTCAGTATGTAGCCCAAGCTGTGCTGGGCTGTGATGTCTGGCTTTTAGGGATATCACAGAACCAGCCCCGTCCCTGTGAAATGGAAAAGCACCTATTGAATGTATTTTGTAATTTATCCCCTTTTCCCCATTTCTCTTCAATGCTGGCATTGATTTTCATATTATTTCTAGAAGTATTGTTTTGTCCAGCTGAAATTCTGTCCCTGCCATCTGTCAACCACTCATCCCCTTTCCAAAAATAATCTCAAAATCTGACTTGGTTTAAATAACTCTTTAGTGACTCTTAGTCAGATGGGCAAAGGATAACGACTGTTGCACAACATGCAGCAAATCACGGTGCGAAAAAGCTCTCTCAGAAAAACTTTCTTACTGTAATCCAGATCAGTTTGTCTAGAAATACTGCATGGACATAGAGTATTCCCAGCTAACTTGTGTTTAAAAAAATCCAGGATTTCCATAATAATGTAGGAATCTTCAGCTCCTTTGTGACAGTTGGATAGGAGACTGCCTTGGGGAAAGGAGCAAGTGCCCTGAGGTATATTGAAGGCCAATATTATTGCAGGTTGTCCAGTGTCTGTACTGCCACAAGGTCACTTTTCAGGCAGAAATCCAGCTTCTTTACCCCAAAATACACTGCAGAAAGGCCAGACAAAACAAAAGAGACAGCATTCCAAGAACACTGACTGGGACACTGAAATAAGTGAACAGAGCAAGTACCATTGAGGAGCTCTAGGAAGGTAGCCCCTGGTTTCCTCTCTCCCAGTTTGGACCAGTATACCAGGAAGACAGGAGAGCCAATCCATTACACAGGCATAGGACTCCTGTAGCAGTGGCCATATATTTACAGCACAAGGAATAGCAGAAACCTTACAGTTTTGTCTACACAGGTTTTCCAACATTGTCCTGGAATTCACAGCAGCTAACACTGACACTGAGCAGAGTGTGAACTGAACCAGGGGAAACACAAGGGAAAGGGGGTTGTAAGCTCCTTTATCTTGTGGATCCCTACAGTTTTGTCAGTCAAGATAAGGAACCTTCTTCAGCCAGCGACAACAGGCATTTCTCAGGTTTGTTTCTCAGTGTCATTTGGAATAGCTGCCTGCAGATACAAATGGAAAATCACTAATCTAGACTACCTCTGAACACAATTAAGACAACTCAAGAGGAGATAGAGAGGGCAACAAATATCTGCCTGTCTCTGTGTATGTAGTACAGAAGTAACAGGAATCTGTATTTAAACACAGGAGACTGAAATCAACAAGATTCCTTTGTAATTTAGCAGTGAAGTGCAAGAGAGCTGCAAGCTGGCCCGACAAAGCAATTCCTGGCCAGTTCTCCCTCTGCTTCCTGTGCAGCTGGTGCAGGCAGAAATGCCAGCTCTGGGGCAGGACAGTGTCAGTCCATAGCTGTCAGATCCAGCAGAGCTTTGTGCCGAGGGCAGACGTTCACAGCTGCAGACAGATCACAGCAGCCTCCAACAGGACCACTGCAGTTCACTGCCTCCTTCAATCCCACACCCAGGCCCTATCCAGCTTGTGCTGGCCCTAGCCAGGAAGCTCATTTTCATCCAAAACTGAAGAAAGTTAAGCCCAGAAAAAAGGTTTCTGTGCTTCTGACAGCTCTGCTTCCTTGCCACCAGGCAAGCAGGAGCTTCAGTGTTACAGCAGAGAGGGCACACGCAGCTGGATGTTGACAGAAGAGACACAGGAGAGGGTACACAGAAAGGGAAAAGCCCTGTAACCCTGGTGAAGGTCACTGGAAGCTGCTGTGCAAGGGCAGCCAAGGGCCATGGCTCTTCCTGGGCCCAAATGTGCTCTGCTCTGGGAGCTGATGATCCCATCACATTCCTACTGCACAGCCACTCTCTCCTACCTCTGCTTCTGGAGTCACTGCTCAGAAGGCTCCAGTGTGGGCTGGGTCAGAAAATACGTTCATGAGAAAAGTAAGCACTGAGCAATTCTGCAAAAGGCTACAAGGAAAGAATGGCATGAGAGAAGGTGCTTTGTTAGGCTCCTCAGAGCCTTAAATTTGGAGTTAGCTACTATAAATAGCGAGGATGGACAAAGCAGCAGTACTGGAGGTTTATGAAGGCATAATCATAATTCTCCTGCTAAGATACTGGCTTTTTCTCCATGCAGTTAATATTTAACGTTATTTTACGAATTGTTTATATATAATTTCATTTCCTAAGATGAAAACAAGTGTGTCTGAGTAATCCTAATTAAAAGCAGTGTAACTACCTGTATTGGAAATAAGTTGGGGTTTTTAAAATTTTATTTTGGAGCCTAAATTATGTATTCTTTTAATTTCTCTACTATTCAACTCAGCTACATGTATTTGTATTTCCTCACTAAGTGCTATCTTTAATTTTAAGACAGCTGCCATCACTGAGGATAAAGCACACAAAGATCAAACACATTCACAGTCTTGTACCAAGCCTTCTTTCAGAAGGAAATTCACAAAAAGAATAAATAATGAAAGTCATAAATCATAAATACCTCAACAGCACTTTCTCCTTAACCATCATGGGTGCTAACAGTCCTAATTACGTTTTCAGCTCTGTCGTAGAGATCTGACTTTTTTGCCTCTGCAATTCCGGCTTGGAATGGCTGTCAATGAGCCCCACAAACTGGACACTTGTGGTGCTATTTGTGTGCAGCCAGCACAACAGGCTCCTGCTCTCGACTGGCTAACTCAAGAAAAAGAACAAAATCACTGGACAGCTTTTTCCCACTATTTATTAGCCTCTCAAATTTTTGTCATCCATACAGAAGCAAAAAGAGATGCTGCTAAATGATCAGATCAGACACATTGATTACTTCTTACTGGCTCAGAACTACAATTGACTTTGTGGAATACCGATTTCCAGCATGCATTGCAGGACAGGCAGTCAAAATGCTCTGTGAGAGACGATACGAGTGACTAGAAAGAATCTGATTTTAAGATCCTTGATCCAATTTTTCTGCCAAACTTGAGAAAATAATTACAAGATTCAAAAAAATTCCTTTTGCTGTTTCAAATATAAGTGCCAAACGTGTTACTTGTGTACGCTTGACTTGTCTGAAGATATGAACCTTGAAAGGGACTATCTTTTTTCTCAGTATAATTACCCACTCTTCCTGCCTTTCAACTGCAAGAGATAAATGGAGCGTATGTGCATGTTTTTTAGCGGTTGGGACAGAATCTCACAGAAAACACAGTCAAAAAGCAAGAGTCTTCAAATGTGACTCCACAATACATATTATCAGACAGCCCTTGCCCACACTGGCAGAGAAGGTAGCAGGCTGTGTCCTCAGACAAGCTGGACTGAGAGTGATGCTCCTGTGGAAAGGTGGTCCCACACCTAATTCACTATACTGAGTACTTTACAAATTTTAATATTTTCCAGGAATTCCTGTTGTTTTTTCCATTATTTAGGTTATTTATGTAAACTACAATAGCAACACTCATTCAGCTAGGCAAGAGAAGTCTGAAAGGAAAAATGTCTCTTTAACCAAACTGCCTTCCCTGTGCTACCCCAAGCACCTCCACAACCCTTCTGTGAGGTTAGTCAGATGGGTTAGTACTTGATTACACTGCTACACTGAAAGAGGTCAGAACCATTGGTCAGATCTCCTCTAAATTACAATTTTAAAAAAGAAATATATGTCACTTAGTTTTGCATTTTCAATTGATTTTTGAACTTCTTCCTTCTACTCCCAGTGTCTTTTAGGATTATCACACCAAGGACTGATCACAATAAGCTCCTGAAAGAAAGCTCATTAGGAACATATGAACAACCATGAATCTCATGCCTTATGATGTTCCAAGTAAACCAGCATCTTTCTGACTGTCACTCTATTTTTTCTCTGACTGAAAGCTCTTTGTAGCAGAGGACTCCATCCCTGCTTTGCATCACAGCACCCAAAACAAATGAATTTCAAGGTTTCAGAATGCACACAATCTGCAATAAAGTCTGAATAAAAATAAGAATAAAAATGAAAGGCAACAGAAGTGGAGAGCATTGAAATAGCAATGATAACACTTTAAGGGAGCTCTTCATTCAAACAAACACTGTGACATTAATATTCAGATGAAAAGGTCATTAAATTAAAAACTCATATAAGTTAGCTCTAGCATTGACTTGAGTATATGGATTATTCTGCTGGTAACAGAGGAAGTCTCTCTCTTTCCCATATCTCTCATTTTTCATCTTTTCACTCCTCCCTCATGATAAAACTCACACTACCCTGGCTTGGATCTCGCAGGTAGTTTCACTGACTCAGAAAGTCGTTGCAGCTCTCAAAGCAGGATACAAATGCACACATTTTTCTAAGCTCAGTGTTCCATTCCTGAGTCAAGGGCAGTAGCTGCTTCTGCAATGTTTTACAGCTGTAACAGGAAAGAGAGGCTTCCTCTTTAGGTGCTGACAACTCAACTGTACTATGTTACTGGACACCAGTCATTATTTTTCCCATTATTCATCTTCTTCCAAGAGATAAATGTGGCAACTTGTTTGTATTTTTAAACTGAAATACACCTACATATTTCAGTACTCTGTTGTTACTCCTCTTAGAAAACAAGGATAAAATTTAAAATAGAGTATTCCTTCAGGTCCTGTAGCTTTCAAAATTCTGCTCTTGTTTCCAAAAAGTTTTATTCATCCACCAAGAGAAGTCCTGCATCCATCTCTTACCACTCTCACTACCATAGTAGGCAACTCTATTTATTGTTAGAACCACCACAATGAAAACCCCTAAATGCAGACAGAAAGATTTTTTTCATCCAAATACATTAAAGGGCATCAGGAACCCTTGAAATGAATCAAGTATGCACTGAAGAGAACTAAGTTATCTTGACATGTACACAGGTAAATACACAGCAACCTGGACCAAGGATTCTGTTCTTTTTCTCCACAGTGCAATGCTCCTCCTTCCTGTACAGTACGAGATCAAATGAGAATCCCTCCCCACATCTGCAGCTTTCATACTGGGGCTACTCTGGCTAGCTCTCTTGTCATATGATTAGACACAGCAGAAGAAACCATTTCCAATAGAAATTGCCATTAGGACCTCCACAATTCAGGGTACACAATGAAACCATGGATCATAGATACTTCCTAGGTTACCAGGGCGCTGATTTGTGTAACAGAGGAAGGGGTGTTGCAAGCTTTCCTTTGAGGTATTGCTATTCACAAAGACATTCAGAAGGGAAGTATACAGCTGTATATCATCTAATTGGCTGAAACTGGAGATACCCAGCCTTCCCTGTTGGTTCTGCAACAATTTAGTTTATGCAAAGTCTATGCAGGAAAGTCAGCAGACTTACTAACGATTTTGTTTACATTAAACAGCTCTGCTGACATATAAAGACCTTCACATTTTTCATGAGGAAGTTTCTTATTAACACATGAAAAATGTGTTTTTCACAGATTCCTACTCATCTCACACTCCTATCTTTGTATCTCCCCTGCCATAAGCTGCCATCATGTGACTCATAGCCAGGGACTATATGCAGAGCCTTTGCATGAGCCAAATTGTTACAGACTGTGACAGTAATTGAACCCTAAGCACTTTTACTTAGAGCAAAATGAAGAACTTGAACAGACCTCTAGGCAAATTACTTTCATATATGTGAAATTGGTGCCAAAATAACAGAGCAGCCCCTAAAATTAATGGGTACAGTTAGGACTGCATGAAGATGTTATTTAGAAATATTCACATGTAGTGCTTTCACACAATCACTTCAAAAACAGAAAACAAAAGGGAATTATTTTTTAATCCTATGCAAATATTGTATAGGAGAACTGCCTGGTGCAGAACTCAAGCGAGAATAGAAATTAATGCATGTGTATCACTGGGCAGCTCCATAAACCCTCCACACAGAAAATAAGTCATCCTTTAACACAGTTTCCATGTGTATGTTGAAGATGCTACAACTTTCAAACAAACACCTTGTAACTGCACTTTGACAGAACACTGCGTCATTTCCTGCTCTCTCTTTATTTTTTTTGGCTCACGATTTTATGAGCATGTGAAACGTTTCCCTTAGAATTCCGCTAATGCTCTATCAAACTCCACATTTGACAATACACTGAATATCTTAAAAGATAAGCTTTCCTTTTGACAATGGTCATCTGGGAAAAGTAAACTGAAATATAGGGAAATCAGAAGTAAAACGATTGTATTTATTGCTAGAGCAGCTAATATGGTGAGTGAACATGATTATTACTGGCACCTTGTGTAGGTTTTTCAAGGCTGAACATTATGAATTGTAATGTCATATTTGCAAACAGTACACCTGCAAGTGCCCAAAGCCATACTTAAGTGCTTGAAAATCAAAATAAGTGAATATTCATTTGCCTGGCAATGTTGAAATTGCAATATTTTGAGGATTCAATCTTGATTATGCCCTTCTCTGTCCACTGAAAGATCTTTACAATATAATTGCATTAAATGCTTTTAGAGTTGATAAAAAGGAAAATACTGTTTTCACAATCACCCCAATTATTTAAATACATAAAAATCAACATGGTACCTACATCTTATTGAAAATTCAGTAAAGGAAAGGGATCTATATTTTACCACATTGAATTAGCCAGGAAAGAAGACAGATGCAAAGGTGACTTTCACAGAAGTATTGCAGCACATTCTATATGAACTTTGGCATACAAAATACCTTAAAATAAATCACTTCCAATAGGCTTCCAGTCAAGAGGATTTGAAGACATTAAATAAAAAACATAAAGGGGATTTTTCAACCTGTAAGCTTCACAAACTCAATCCATGTGTTTTTCGAATATTACTTCGTGCACAAGGGGGAGCTCCTGCAACTCCACAGCACAATAAAAACCTGAAGACAATATAGGGAACATAATGGAAATACAGCATGAGAGATTTCAGAAAAGAACACATATTCTTCACCCAAGAGCAAGAATTACTGTATGAATTTGCACAACTTAATCTGCTTTTGTCTTCTGTGTTCAGCATGGAGTCCTCAGTACAAAGGAGATGAAGAGCACTTTCCCCTTGACAGGATGTATACTCTCAATGAAGAAGGAGCAAACTTATGCATGTTTTAAACAGTCACTGAGGTGAAGCTGTACAAAAAGAAAGGTAGCATGGTTTTTGAGGTGAGACATTGTTTTAATGTAGTGTCACAGCAAAAATATATGTGAGTAGGTAATCAAAGTCTGTACCACAACAAACACAGATAAGAGGACTTCATTAACACTGCTCAATCAGCCCTCATTCTTAAAATACTCTGCTTCTGAGCACTTAATTTTTTAGCCTTCCTTTCAAGCAGAATTTTGTGTGGCATCTTGAGGATGTGGGGGTTCTTCAGCAAACTGCAATAGGGAGATTCCATTATGGGAAAGAATGTAAAACTTAATCTTGGATCATTAGCAGGGTTAGAATTTTTTTACTATCTACTACTTGAATAAATAACTTACAAATCATAGATTTCTCTTCTTTCTGTGTATCATTCCTATGCTTTCAGGCATCCACAGTTTGCAAAGGAGTTTAAGACATTTGCTGACAGCAGAAAACAGCATTCAGCACCACAGTCCGTGAGACAGTGGAGATTGTGCTCTCAGTGGGGCTGTCCTCTGTTCTTACCCACATTAATTCCTTAGTCTCCACAACTCATTCATCCAGTACCCTCTTCATTCAAACTATCTTATATCTCCAGAGCACATGGGCTATTTCTTGTTCATACTTGGGTACCAGTAAAGGGTCTAAAAGAACAGGGGAGACAACTCTGGCTTTCAGTCGGTGTCTGGATTTATAAAAGTCAAAATAATGCTCTAGCAACTAAAAGAAGCCCTTGAGAGAAACCCACACGGTTCAGAATTGAGACAGGAAAGCCCAAGCAACCCAGCAGCAAAGACAAACAGCTTGGGAATTCAGCACATGAAGTGCCCACAGCCTGAGTGCACAAGTTTGCAGTGAAACTGCACCAAGCCTCTGGTGAGCCAGTTTCAGCTGCATTTTTTGATGTTTAACAACAGAGTTATTTTTAGGGGCTCACAAATGGTACTCCTTACTGCACGAACAAGCCCCAAAAGTCAAGCTCCCAGTCCAAAGGACAGGATTCCCAGTGTTTAACTGGGAAAAGCTATTTAGTATGTGTTCTGTATTTTCCTCCAGCTCAATGTCAGACAGGTTTGATCCATTTCAATTTAAAAATCAGCCAGGAGCACACTCTCAGCATGGTGAGTTCAGCGCAAACAGTGAAAAAGTGGCCAAATTGTAAGAAGAGTGTCCTGTAGTGGGAAGCATCATGCAACCCTGCTGCCAGCTCTGCTGGTAATACATGGAGCCAGGACCACTCACAATTCTGTCTGCACGCTGGAACCCGACCTCCCCTGTGTTCTAAGTACTCTTCTGAATCTTTTCCAAAAGTGTATTTGAAATTATTATTGATTTTGTAATTTTGGCTTTAGGGTTACATTCATCTCACATACGCAACTCTACCCCACGGGAATTTTCAAAACCTAGAGTGAGAGAGATCAGTGTACAGACCCTGGTCTGCCCCAGTTAAAAAGATCAACGCTCTGTCATTTTCCCCTATGTAAGACAGCATTAAATTGACTTTGTTTCCATTCCCCAAAATATAACTGAGGACAGTAGTATACTCCCTCTCAGTATTTTATGCTCAATTTAACTGCTATATTGCATTAAATGATGTGCAATAATGTAACCCCAAATGCAAATGAATTCACATTTGGTAAAAAGAATCTCTTTGTTGCCTTCTCCTAATAGAAATATTTTTTTGTAGATTTTAATGAACTAGAAAAACCAAACATCCCCATATGGTGAGAAAATTCCAAAGCATATATTAAAAGAAAAATCTTATGTTACTCATCAAAAACTAATAGATGTGACAGGAGAAAAAAATTAAGCTATGAAGATGAAACTCAAATAATTAGCAATTATGGAAAAACATCTATTACAGTACTTGTAAAAGACTCACCACAGGCTAAAAAAGAAAAAACATGCATTTCATATTTCCAGAGTGGAATACATCAGGTTTCATCTGAAGCAAATTATTTACAGTTGCAAACTTCTCTGGAAAATTAAAACAACACATACACACCTTGAAATAAATGCACCATGATCAGAACTACTGAAGATGTTATCTCTTTCTGTCTGAGAGTGAAACATCTTCTTACCATATGAAATATTTTGAGGAACTTTCTATGGATCTCAGAAGGTTCCTTACTCAGTCTTTTTCTGGACACTACAGAGTAGTCTGTGGGTCTCTCTGAGCTGGATTTGCTGCCTGCCTCACAGGTATCGTTCTGGCCATCTAAAGTAGTCTGAAGTGCCCTGGAAACATTTCCCTTGCCCTGGATGAATGCCCTTCCCTGATGTACTAGCCATTCTGGGAGTCATGCATCACCCTAAAAATAAGCAAAATATGCAAAATCTAGAAATACAGCGCTGCTTTCTGGTATCTTGATTTTTTGTTTAGAAAAGCTGGCAACAACTCTGAGAGTTTGGCCCTGGAATTCCAGTAACTCCCTGATGGTTCACTGGAGCTGAGGGCATCAAGGGTGACAGACATTTTGTACAAGCACTGTAACATTGCACAGTTTAAAACTGCAGGAATGAGGTTTCCATGCAGTAAACAAAATACTCAGGTATTTATCTCTGCTGCATTTACCTTTCACTGAACACAATTAAAGAGAGCTGTGGTCATATGGAGAAAACAAAGAACTAGAATTCATGGACCATTTCTATGCTGTGCAGCTTCCTCTGCCACATCCGCCATGGGACTGTCTGAGCACCTCCAGGATGAAACAAGGTGACAAGTATTTGTCACGTTTTTACTCACTCAGCTTCTCTCCAGAGAAATGTGTGTAGTGTGGGAGGGAGAAGGATGTCTGATACATGCCTTGGAAAGGAAGATAATATGGTTTGCAAAGGACTTTGTTCTTGTAAAAGCCACTGAGCAGTTTGAGTCTGCCCTAGCCAAGGTCTGTCTCCTTCCCAAGAAAATATTTTGTGCAGGAAGAGTCCTGTCGTGCTAGAAAAGCCCAGCTATTGGCAAAGGTATTAATCATTAAATTTTTCTCAGTTTCTAAAATATTTTGTACCTGAGAGTTTACCACCCTTAGATGAGCATCACTTCCCATTACTAGGGGGATTTCACCTTCTAGGGGACACAGATGTTTTTACCTTTATACCTTTACCTGTTACTTCTACCTGCTTCAGAAAACACAAGAACATCTTTTAGTTTGAATTCTGCACCTGGTGCTTTCCTTGAGAAATCAAGCAAGACCCCTGACCTGACTTAACTCCAAGTGTACAACTGAAATGCCAATAGCCTAAAGAATCACTTAGACATAATTCATAACTGTTATGTAAAATGCTTACAGAATCCAAGGTGCTATCTAAGTATCTAAGAACAATTACTCAGTGCAGGGAAAAATGTTTATGTTCCTACAGGATAAGGTTGTGTCCAGAAGTAGCATAGCATTAGTGAATAAGACTCTAGGAAAAGGAACTGCATACTGTTACATGTATACATTAAATAAAATCTGAATGTGACAATTAAGAAAGGTCAGTACCCCTGAGGAAGCAGGACAGACAGACAGGGAGAGGTGGAAGTAGTTATTTTTGCATTAAGGAAACACACTAAAATATTCCTTGTCTTCATCTGCTGTCAAGAGATGCTTTGTGTGCAACAAAAATACCTTTAACCTTTTAAAGACATCACACAAAAGCATCCAATTAAACTCCCATGTTCAGAAAGAAGGCATCCAAACACCTGTTTATTGTTGTAACTTTTCTACTCCTGCCATGCAGAAATTCTAGAAGTTATCAATCTTTACTGCAACGCCTGACACTATTTCTTGCCACTATTATTCTATATATACACTCTATCCCACTGTTGAAACTGGCACAGAAATATTCATGAGTTCTTTCATGTGGGTCCTCATCTGGAGAGGCTGAAGGCACAGAACTATTTTACAAAGGGGAACTGGGATGTGAAGCTGCTCTCTGAACGCAGGAGAAAATTCACCCTGAGCAAAGGGCCAGAACAATGCCTATGCATCAGTTCAGACTCAGGTAAGCCTTAAAATAGCATTTAATAATGAATTTTATGATCCCCTGGTTATCCACTGGTCTTGTTAGAGTGCTGCTTTTCTTCCTTATCCTCAGCACTTTTCCAGCAAAGACCAAGAAATCAGATTGTAACACAAACTTCAGCAGCAGTACACTTTGTAATAATCCTGAACCAGCCGATTCTTCAGTTAAATGATACAATGTCTAAGGCATCCTTATAATCTGTATACTGTACTCAAATGTGTCAACCACACACTCTGCATTTACACTCAGTTATTTTCAATTGAATGCTGCACTTTTGCATTTTTCATAACCAAATTCCTCCCCTTCAGGAAAAAAAAAAGGGCAAAACTGTGTGTGATTTACCTTATTACAATTTTTTGAAACTTGGCAAAGAGCACTGCTTGACATACTGTCTTTATCTGGCATTCCTAAAAAAAGAACACAGAAAATAAATACATAGTGTACATTCTTTGAGTGACAGTGAGAATATTTATCAGTAGAATAGGGAACTTGAGAGTTCAATACTTTGATAACATACACGTTAATCTGAGATTTTTGAAGATTTTTCTGAATATTTATTCAGAAAAAAGTTTCCTCTAGTGAACACAAAAAAGACAAAAAGCTAACTTGTGTCAATATTTTAAACAGCTTGCTAAGCACAGTACTTTTTAAAAATTTAGTATCTGAAGCATGTACACAGGAGTCATTTACAGTTTTTTATTTAACATTATCTGAGTCTCAGTACGTGGCAGTCAAATGTGACACTGAGTTTGCACTAATTAGGATTGCAATGCTATGCTATACTATTATCCTGAAAGAAAAACATATTGAACACTTAACACAGGGGACAAAATTTGCAGATGTTATTGCCAGCCATCAGATACTGTCCTGCTTGGCATCAAGATAATCCCTGGCAAATAAATAAAAGTGCTTTGATTTACATAAGCGATGATTTCCAAAGGCTGCCCTTGGATTCACGTCTACAGCACTATCCCACAGCTTGACAGGCTCTCATGAGGCAGAGACACACCCAAAATTATTTAGCTGTGTAACAAAGGTTAGAGAGCAGCATATTTACTGCAACAAGTTGTGTAGCCTTTTCGTTTTCATAACTAAAAAATTGAGACAGTTTGTTGTATTTATTTTCCTAGCAGGACTCATGGCCACGTTCCATGGTTCATGTAACACAAGTAGTAAAATGCTACACAACATCACCCAGTATGTTTTAATCAACAGGTCTTGGTCACAGTGCATATTTTTGTGCAGCTCTGTGCACACTTGCACACAGTGGGGAAGGCAGTAAAGCAAGCTCCAATGCAGCTGTATATCAAACTGAATTACATTTTTAAAGTTCAACACCCAAACCCAGAGAATCTCCATCTTCCCCTTTTCTCATTTGCTTGCCCACCACCTGATATCCAATTTCTCATACTTACTGTCATTGTTGGAGCCAGTTTCCATAACACCATAAGGAGGAGTGAGAAGTCCAGACATATACTGTCGATATTTCTGAAAGACAGCAATGGCACATTCAGTCAGGTACAGGTATGGAGCCATTCAAGGGAATGGGTGCTATTTACATTTGTGTGTCCCCTGCCTTGTGCTTCTCACACACACATGAGATATGAGACAATCAAACACGTCTTTACTCCTAACACTACAAGGTCTGCTTTCTTGACTGGAGCACACACTGCTTTTATTGCACCCAAACTTGTGCTAAACCAGTTCCCTCTTTCACCTTCCCCAAACCATGACTTCGAGGGTTCCAATAAATCAATATTTTACTTAGCTGTGTGACTTCGCATAAAGACTGTTTTAAAGCTCTTTTGAAATTACACTACTCGTCTGAATCCAAGCTAGAAAACCACTTTATTATAGGAATGGAGACAAGCTAAGGATTCATAAAAGTCATGTACAACAGTTTTGGTGTTAGATTTGAAATATATGGGATGTAGTGTGAAAACTCTAAACATATAAATCCAAGACAGTAAGTTTGGTTTTCAGAAACTACAAGGCTATGACACCTACAAAGCTATGACAAACCAAACACCTCATATTATGTATATCCTCATACAAAAACTGTATTAGCAAGTGAAACTTTGTAACTGTAGAAATAGTCCCTTATACTACTATAAGCTATGTAATTGTAAGTGATGTCAGCAACTGGTATTTTTCTTCAGTGAACACTGATGACATGATCAGTAAGGTTCAAAGCTCTAAGGCTTAAGAAACTCACAGAAGCTACAAAAATAACACCAAAGGGAAAAATTGCCCTTTTATCAAATACCAATCATTCAATGAATAAGAACACATTTTCCAATCACACCTTATTACTGTCATGATTGAGGATAAAAAATTATAATTCCCCTTTGGAACTGCCAGGAAACAAGCTTGTGCAATAGGGATGCTGATGTTCAGCGTAAATAAAATGCATCATACAGTCCTTTGGGTGTGCAGTGAGCTCATCGTGAACAACCAACCAGCTGAAATTCATGCAGGTTTCAACTAACATAACAACATAATAATTGAGACAGGAAATGTCCCTTATAGTGCAATTTTGATTTAAAAGTTTTATTCTTTGCTCTATGGAGTTGTTTGGATGTATTCACTTTTAAAATGTTGCCTGTTGAATTTTAACAATGCTTGAATTATCCTTATATATATCCTTATATATATCCTTATATATTTCTTTTGCTTGGAAATGGAAATGAAAATATCAATTCTAGCACTAAAGATTGAATGTCTTGTATTCTAAACAATAACAAAACCTACAAAGATTACATTAATCTTAATAATCCAATCCTATTTTTAGACAAGCTATTACATCCTAAAGCTTAGTAACATATTATTTAAATCTCACCCATAATCCAGCTGAATACTCATAGAAGCAAATCTATGCTATATCCTGGGTCAGTCACACAAAACAAATGCTATTTCATTTGAGGATAAAACTCTCCTATTTTCTTTCTCAAACCATTCAGTTTCCCATATTCTGTATCCAGTCCCATGCCTGAAACTCAATGAGAGGAAGAACATAGGAAAGAATTATTTTCTCAGTTCAACTAGTATATCACACATATAAACCAAGGGAAAAAGTCATTCTGGTCAGCCAAATGAAAAAAAACCAAAAGTGTGTCCCAAGCAGTTGAAATAGCATTTTATTCAAACAGTAGATAAATGTTCCACCTTCAGCTGAGTTTGGTCTTGAAATGTGATTTTTAGATGGAAAATTGGAATGTTTCATACGCGTCAAGATAAAAACAAATTGTATAGGATATTTTTCTCTTCTTCATCATCATTTATTTCTTTGTTCTGTTTTTCCTAAAATAGGAATTTCCTAGAAATACATTGTGAGTCCACATTTAAGCCACTTTTATAAGAACTTGAATTGTAAGAAGAGAGTAATTTTTTCTTTTATTTCCTATACCATGTCCACAGCCATCATACACCACATGGCACTTTTTTCTGATTAATTCTCTAATATTTTTCCTTATTATTCTTCTCATGAGACGAAACATACAACACAGCATACAATTTCCAAAAGATATAAGGACTCATCTTCAGAAAAAAAGCTACAGTAGAGACTGGCAGAATTAGATACACAACTTTAGAGGAGGCATCTGATCCCATTCAGGCACACTTCATGCTCAGGACACTACAGCTCACCAGGAACAAAAGCACAGACCCCTGACAGATAACACAGGATCTCTGTATCACTCCCAAGGGTCTCAACTCTGTCACCTTCTGCAGGAAGGTCCCACCCTGCCCTGGACTGAGTCCACTTATGAGTCTGATGCAGCAAACCCTGTGAGCTGTGCTGCCTGTGAAGGAGTTCAAGCAGCATTACCAGAAGAGGAATTAATTCAAGGCATGCCCTCAGAAAGCTCAGTTGTTCATACTCCTCCAGGGCACCTCTGCATAAATGAAACTTCCTTCTATATCTGGGTATCTGGAGGGAGGGCTGATACGACTGCCTACACACGGCCTCTCATGAGGATATCTCAGTGGGTGTGGGCTGACATAAAAGGTATAATTTATGCCTAAACCTGTGTCACCTCATCAGCCAAATAAAATGTCAAGGGAAACTTATTTCAAGAAGTCAGGGAAACACTATTTGCTGGGAAACCTAAGCATGAAAAGACAGACCTAAGTAATTGCATAAAGATTTGCCAGTATCAGATGGAATAATAAAGTTCCAGGCATGAGATCGCTGAAAGCTGAGATAATGAGACCTATCTTGTTACTGTACTGTCTGTAAATGAAAATAAAATCCAGTATGTTACATTATACTCATAGGTGGCATTTAAAATCATCCTGAAGATTAACAGACTAGATGTTTACAAAAGGCTTTTGAAAATGTATTCCACAGGTGGTGTGAAGTCTGGAAAGGCTTTCCTTATGAAAGACAGCAACAATTACCAAATCATCATACGCTTGTTTATTACCAGAAGTCATCAGGTTTTGTAAATCCAACATGACAGCAGTTTTTAAAGCTACATTCAATGACCTATTCACTCTGTCTTCAGATTTCTACCAATTTATAAACTCTATCATGCAACAGTTTAAATGACAGACAATTCCTACATCTAATCTGACAGCATGAGTAATAAAGACAGTGGGTTTTTTTCCAGTTGCTGACTGCCTCATACCCATGCAGTGGTGAAAATCAACACGTTTTGACCTTTTCAGCTACTGCTATGGCCTAAAGCAAAGAAGATTGCTGACAAGAAACAGTTGGGGAGAGGAAAAAGGGAAGAAACAGAATCACACACTTGCCCTACTAGGAAGGTGTTGTGAGGGAATGGTTTCTAAGGCCACTCGTTGTCAGGTTTTTCAGTGTGTTTCTTTACATGCTCATATTAAGACTTTATTTGTAGTTAGCTGCAGTTTTTCTCATAGGTTTTCATAACTACAATAGGTTTTCTTCAACTCTGTGAACATAATTTGGTATTTTTTTATATGCTAATATTTAGAAAGGCAATTACTATAATTCTGATGCAAGCCATCTCTAAAGTCCTGAAAAATGCTTCTAGCATACACAAAGTATACAAAATATGTCTTTGGTCTTTGTGGTTAGTCCCTTCTCTTCTGCTGCAAGTAGTGAAGAGCCAATACCTCTTTTCACCATTTCTGCTGCCTCCTGCTCTGCCTACCCCTAACTGGCAGCAGAGAAGGTGACAAGGCAAAGCCTGCTTTACTTGCCAACTTGGGAGTTACACAAAATAATTAATTTCAGGTGTAGAAGTCCTAAGCCAAACATCAAGGTGACCTTTCCACACACATTTTTCAAAACCTTGTGTAATCATTTAATCAGAAGCTCTTATTGTGACTATTGCCCGAGTTCTGCAATACTCCTGTACTAGCTGTCAATACTTCTGCAATGGTTTCTCTTGGGGAATATATGCTGTAGCTTGAAAATGTGAGCCAGCTTCTCTATTTTCTTTTGACAATAAATAATTGATCACTGATGCTCTCAGTACAACTCTGCTCTTCCTCTAAGTTGGCAGAGAACCACCTCCCTCGTGAGCATTACTCACAAGGGCGCGCCGCTCCCATGGTGCCCTGTTCCTTCTCTTTTCTCCAGAACAATAAGGAGAGAAGCCCCTGAAAGAAAGAGCCCATGAAGATTTTTGGACCCTCTCTTTTCATCAAATCAAGCAGAGATTGCTGTTTCAAAATCCAGACTTTTGCCTTTAGATCTGATACTCTGGTCTTCACTGAACTGACTGGTAAAATCTCAGGTCATCTGCCTGCTATTTGTTTGTGTTTTCCAACAAAAAGTGCCTAATGCTCTTACATATTTTCACAAAAAAACCACCCCAGACTGATTATCATACTGATAGTTGCTTTTTGTCCTGATCTTTTTACAAAGGGTAAAACAAACAGCACCCTTGCTTTTGCCCAATAGTATGTGCTGAGACCCACAACAGACAGCTTAATTCTGATTCCAGATATTGTCTTCCTAGTCTGTTTACAAATTACTAGGTGTATTTCTTCTAAGCAAGCTCAATCAGAAAATTTCTATACATTTCAGGTCAATGTCCCTTAACTGGAGATCATAAAAAGGACATAACCAATGGCTGTTGAAACACTAGATAAGAAATCATTGGTTGAAGCTGGTGCTTCACTCTAGAACACCAAGTATCCTGACTATTGCTAAATGTTTGCCTTTGTCATTAACAGAATATAAACATTTGCTGGCGCTGACAGTATAGGTAAGAGAACAGAACTGAGGCATTTCTGAAGCATAAAGACATATTAGGAAAATATAATGCTACAATAGCAAAAAACATATCTTATTTTGTGGAAAAATAGAAAAGCCATGTGAAGATCTCACCACACTTACTGACAGAAACAGACTGGTTTGTATACGTCAGTCTTTCAAGTCATTAAAATGTGATAGACAAGGTCTGAAATAGCAGAAGTGAAGCACTGTTTAGTCATGTTCAGATAAAATAAATACAGGAAATGCCTGTACCAAAATTGCTGAATCCTGATCCCAGAATAGGTACCGTTTATGTAACAGCAGATGAATCTGCATCTTTTCCATTTATTTGCCTATTTACCATCTCCCAAATGTTTCTGTATAGCTCTAATCAACTATGCTTTATTGTACTCCATCTCTGTATTTTAGAGGCATATATTTTTCTATCACATTCCCACTTAAATCAATTTATCATGCTTGAAAAGCTCTGTGTGCAGACTTTGCTTTATCACAGAATCCCCTTGATATTTCGTCAAGAAAAATGCACCCAACTCCCTGAAATCATGCCAAATAGCAGACTTGGCTACCAGATAGAAAGCCAAAGATAAAACTGCACCACAAAAAATCACATCCAAGGAAATTAGAGCATGAGCACTGATTAAGCAAATTACATAGCCTATTCTGCTCCATCTAATTTAAATATAGAAATGCCATCATACAGCTCTCAAATTCTGTCTCCTAGAGAAATCCACTCAGGAAGTGCACTTGGGTGGAGACAGGACTTGGCTGGGAGGGGTGGGAAAGACTGCTTATACTTAAAAGAGGACAAAGAAAACATATAAAGAAGAACAAAGAGACCATTTGATTTATGTGTTTTCTTTTACTTCAATTGTGTAAACATAGAATAGTTAATGTATTTACAGGAAAAAAATACTTAACTGTCTTTAACATGAAGGTCAAGTTTTTGAAAGCGGCTGGAAAAGAGCTTTATACATTTCTATATTTACTTTTTCTCACTGATATCTTTAAAATCAAATGATGATGTCACTGACAGTGCTTCAAACTCAGTATAAAATCATAAAATAAAGCTGTGTTCTCCTTTCTTCCTCTTTCATTATCTCACGTAGGAGAGAAGCAGCAAATCACAGCTGGAATTTGCTGAACAATGCAGTGATAGAACAGAACCTCATTCCTCTTCAAACTGTTCTGCAACACTAACACTGTAAACATGCATCTTTATTAGCAAAGCCAGCAGATACATCTCAAAAACAAAGAGCAGAACAACTAAGAAAAATGTACTATTTTAACACAATTTTTCCTACCACTACAGCCAACCTTTAAATTCACATTAGCAGGACTTAGATCAAGCCAAGTCTGGCATCATCTCTTGGGTCATGCACAAGAGGAAGAATGATTTCCTGAAGTTCCAGGTACAAACTCTTTCCTTTTACCCTCAGTCACACCTCCTATTTTCACATGCACTATTATAAAGAGTGGAGAAGCAAAGATGGGCTCTTTGAGGTAATCTCAGTTTGCAAGACAGGTCATAAGAGACTCACCAATACAGGATGAGGCTGGCTTTGTTCAGTTCCTCACCTGGGCAGCTACAGGCTGCCTCCTACAGTACTTCTATATCGTGTGCATCCCTGACTCACCTTCAGCATTTTTCCAGAGCAGAGCTTCAGCTGAGACAAAAGGTCATACAAGAGAGATGTCTGGGTTTGGAAAGACAGAGTGGTAAATTCTGTAATTCTGGCAACATAAGTATCTTGTTTCTGATCACATATCTTAGCCTCCAAAGCAAGCAAAAAGCAAGGATTGTGTGTACTTAGTAAGCTGGAAGTCAGCAAGAACCTCTAAACCAAGTTCCTGCTCCACCCTGAGATGGCCACCTTGAAAATACAGAAGGTCTGATATATTTGACCAACATATCTTTGCACGAATATTATGAAACAGACTTCATCTGAAGAAACTGATGAGAAACCAGGTGTGTGTGGCTGACATAAACTGGAAACCTCCTAGTGCAGGCTGTGCTCTGACAGTGGGCCGAAGTCATCCTCCTCTGTAGTAAAATTCCGTAATGTCACCACAAGGTCTCTGCCATAAGGTCTTAAAAATAGGTTTAAAGTGCAACTTAAATGACACATTGGTCTTATGATGACACTGTGCACAGCGGTGGCTTTATTCATGGTTATAAACAGTTTCTTGTCTTCCCTCCTGTTATGTATGTTTTTAAAAGGAGATTTGAAACAAATAAAGAAAAAGCTGGTGAGCTGATCCATACCTCTACTTTTCATATTTATAACCTCTGAACACAGAAGTATGTTAGTCTATAAATTTGTTTTCATCTGAAAGGGGACTCTGGGTTAAATATTAATTCCTCCACAATCAATATAAACATCTTAAGCAGTTCAGTGGGGTCAATCTAACACTGTTTTTGCTTCTCACAGAAACAAGCATACATCAACCTCCAACACTCATCTAACATCAAAGGCTTCCTCTTCACAGATAATTCTCCAAAGTGATTGTTTCTATTTAATTGCGCATAACAATAACAAGGATATTTAATAAGTGTAAATAAGTAAACATACAATTTCCCTTATAACATTAGCCTTTTTTCAATGCTTTTAAAATATTATTTTGATTACAGTGTGAGCTACCTTAAAAGTGGTTTGTGCAGCTCACTCAGGAATACTGCAGAGAAATCAAAGCAAGTACAATACAAAATAAGAGGGGAAAATGTAAAGACAACGTAAACAATTATATTTCAAGAAGTATAATTGAACACAGTCTACTCCTTCTAGTGGATAGAAAAGTGTGTATTCTGACAGAAAATCACCCACAATCAGACTGATATCACTTAATAGGAACTCAAAATACTTGGGCCTCCAATTCACCTGGCAGTCCTTGCAATGGCACCACTGGAGTTACCTTGTCAGCATAAACCTCATGGGTCAAAGCTGCTCAAATCTGGAGTCCCTTTCATGCACACTGTATTTATTAAATGCTGCCCGTGGTTCTTCCTCACAAGAGTTCACAATAATGTTTCAGGTATTTTGTAACACAGTGTTTAGTTACATGGTTTTACATCCACATTTACAGTCCAGTATCTCATGGTTCTTTTGTTTTCTATTTATTTCATTTTCTGAATGGGCATTTACTTCATAGCACAATATATAACCATAAAAAAATGGTAAACTTGATTTTCGTTCCTCGCTATCAGTTTTCATCCTACCTACAATCTGTCATGTTATTTATCATCAAGATTAGAGCAACATTTGAGATATGCAGTGGGGCACAGTTATGAAGACACACTAGAATTTCTTAAGTGAAAAAAATACTAAGGAGATTTTCAGGCTGAACACATGACCAAAAGAGAAAAATGAAACAAGAGGAACATGAGAAAAATGGAGACACAAGATAATGAAGGATAAACTACAGAACTAAACTGAATAACAATCTTTCCAGAAAAAGAAAGAGGATGAACAGAGAAGAGCATAACATCATATCAATCTCTTCCTTTGTCAAACAGAGTCCTGAAATCAGCTTAACTGGGGTTCAGCTTTGCTAAATTCTACACACAAAACAAAAGGTCAGATCCTGTCTCTTCCTCCTCCCAAACAGAAATGTCTGGAGTGCAGTCAGGGGCAGGATGCAAGCAGGCAAGTAACAGCACAAAAGATGCAGAATGGCACAGTTTAACTAAACCCAAGGTGAGAATGTTTCACCAGGGATTTTTCTTCTCATAAAGCAAGTATGATTACACTGGAGCATGAGATAACTGAGAACAAGAAGTTCACAGCTTTGGCATTCATTGTAGGACAGACCTCCAAAGGCTGAAACAGAAATGCCTTAGGAAACTCTTTCCCATCTGAAAGAATGGTATTTGGTACACTCTTGCACTGAAGCTGTACCACCACAAAGGGATGCAACCAATAAAAACACTAAGCCAACCCAGTCCCAGACAGAGCTTTAACTGGATATAACCAGATTCAAAGAGACCCAGCTTTTAAGTTTATATAGGACTACACAAATGATGATGATGATGGAAGACTGTAAACAACTATAAGAGAAAGGGGGTTGCTGAAGACTCACTGACAGACCTTTAAACTGAGCCACATACTATGAATGTAACAACACAGCAGTTCTCTGAGGCAATTCAGGAAGCATACTCTTCATCTGAAGGGCAATGAGAAAAGCTGATTCTTGCACTAAGACAACTTCTGTCAAACTGCTAAAAGATGCTCTGAGTGAAACATCCGTGGCATTTAGCTTGTCATTCTGAAAGACCTGGTTTTTAGAAGTATATTCTAAAACTTATATTTGGGTTTAAAAGTTATCTACCTGATAGACAACTCACTAGGAACTGAAATAATTTTCTGAACTTTTATGTTTCCATTTCATTGGAGCAAACAGCCGTTTCTTCTGGGTATCCCCTTGCACATGGCTAAAAAAATTTTCATCACCCTATATTGAAATCTCAACCTAACCCCTAGATGGATGGGTTTCATGATGCCAGGAAATACAATAGTAGATCATCAATTTTTGAAGTGAAACAGCTTCCTAGTCCACTGTTTTCAACTGTTCACTTCTTAGAGATCTTTGTATTTCCTGCTCATACCTTATGGAATCGTGTTTCGTTTGTTTATTTAAAGGATGAAAAAACAGTATTAAATACATCAGGCTGTGCTGGGGAGGCCCCACCACCTGCTTCTCATGAGCCCTGGCTGTTCTTGCTCTGAACCAATTGGAAAAGATGTATTACAAGGAACAATATTTACACAAAGCTAACAGCAGTGCTAGATAAATACACAGTTCTTACATGGAGAGCAAACTAAATTGGTTTTCAGTAAAGGGGGAAAAGTAACAGTGTGTGCTATTACTGCACTATGTTTTTAAGTAATTTCTGTAGATTATCATATGAAGACAAATGGATTGTTTAAGACTTGTATTGCAGATTTTGAAAATTCAGCACAGGCAATACAAAATTCTTTGCAAAAAGCCTTGCTAGGAGAATGCAGCAAATAATCACGAGTCTGGCTGTGCAGTGGCAGCTGAGAGGAGAAAGCATGCTGTCCACTTCTTTTACAGAGAAAAGTTCCTGATGATTTTCCCAGCCTTCTCATTAAAAGCATACCCAAACAAACTTGAATTGTTGCTTCTATTATAATTGTGGCCACCACATGTCAGACCTCCTGTCTCAGGCATGGGTACAGACTCTGTTCTGCTTCTCTGCTTTCCGAAGAAAATGCATTTTATTTAGCAGGCAATTCCTCCCTTTCCCCCTTCTCCACAGAAACTCTTCTGATTTCAGTGGAAAAAAATTAACCAAATTTGAGATAGGGTTCAAATAGGGTCCTAGAAGCTAAACAGAAATTAGTGATAGCAGAGAGGACCCAAATAAAGTGTCACTACTGAGGGAAAAGAAAAGAGGGCAGCACTCTCAGACATCCCACTTCACTGGTAACAGCCAGCTGGCTAATCCTCACAGGTATAAAATGCCACATACATTGTCTTCCATCAAATAGACAGAAATTCTGGTTTAGTTAGCAGGAAAGAGCAAAAATGAAAAGGAAATAAGCTTTTTCACTCCTTCCAGAAAGTTTTCACAGAAAAACTTTTAGATCGTTTTCACTGTCTGTGATTATATTTATATTCCAAGATTATTTTGCAATTGCAATTCTTATAATTAGCAATTCTTCACAGTGTTTTCACTAAGACCATGCACAGATGTCCTAAAGTTGCAACTTTTCAGGTTTTTGTGGACACTGATATTGAAGGTGCTGAACACCAGAACCAGGCAGCTCTAGCTTGGAATACAATGCTATCACTTGCTGCTGCAGTGGTGGAAAATATACACAAGCATTCTTATGCACTTCTGATAGAAGAAAAGCAGGTTTATTGAGAAGCAATCTGATATAATTCATCCTTTTTCTGACAGCAAGAAGAATGATTTTTGAAGTAAGTGTATTGCTATACTGGGATGAGACTTTCAATTCCTCTAGAAGACAAGACGAGGTCACTGGTAATACTAGAGCTAGAAGATGTCTTAATTGGAGGGCTACCTAATTTGCAACATTCTACACTTCAATCTATTTTTGTAGGGCTCTTTCTCTGTTGTGAAGAAGACACACAAAGCTTGTTATTGTCACTTTGATCCTGTGCATCCACTCACCGTTCAAAGAAAGTCTTTATATAGAATATACAGTAAAATAAGCGACAGCATGAGTCACACTGCAAGAGTCCGTGATTCTTGAGCATTATGAGGCACCAGAGGAATCAACTGACTTGCATATGAGAACAAGGCATTAACCACCAAGCCACAAGAGTAACTATAGAACTGCCTTTAAAGAAGGTTTTATTAACAGAGAGAAAAAGCTGCCTTTACATGTAAATCCACTTAATTCTTCTGGTATCTTAAGACTTTAGAACTACATTAGAGAGAAGTTTTGCAAATCATATTGTAATAGAAATCAAACACACGGAAAATAAGGCAAGACTTTTTTTTCCATTTAATATAACTATTTTTTCACATATTGGTTGCTGTTTATCTGATCTTTTTTCCTTTGATAGTACTGAGGGGATTTCAGTGTCATACAATGAGGAAACTGTACATACATGCCTAACATATTTACCTGGCTAGTTCCCAATTTACAAGTGTTTCCCTATGTGTTGCTATTTCCTTGTTTAGGGAACATCACAGAAAGTAATTTTAGTATTATACCGTCTCTTCAGTTTTATAAACTTCAGACTTTTGTGAAAATCTTGTTATCTTTTAGATAAGACAGGCACTATTATCTCTGTCTGTTGCACAAGATTATCCTTTGCGTAACTCCTGTGGAGTTAAAGTTCATTATATTCACCTGTGTTGGAATGGATGCCCAGCTGACATCAATTAACAGCGTCATTGGCTTCCCCAAAGCTGATCTGCATTCACTGACCTGTTCCAATAGCACTGATGATCATCCATGTTCAGATAAATAAGACCCACTGTCCACTAGCTAGTATTGAAGACTAAATCTCATGAGATCACTGCCATGTTCCCAAGTATGCCATTTACTCACAGTAATTGACACTTGAAACAAAACCAGTACAAGCTGGGAAGTGTGATGCTCGACTACACTGCAGCCTTTAGGAGACTTCCTGTTAATTTCTCCAGTGGGAAATTTCATCCTTGGGAATGGCCACTTGGAGACAGCCTACATTCCAGCTGTGTCCTGGCCCTCTTCTATTTCCATGCTCTGTTTCAGTGCCATACCCAGAGGGAACACAGATATGCACAGGACTTTAAAATGCCCCCACCACATCCTTTGTGCTACAGAAGAGTCACATAGCAATTTCAGAAATTGTTTTCGCCTCTAAACTTCAGGATATCATAGGTTCCAAAAGAAATAAACAAAAACTCTATGAAATAGGAGTAATATATTTTCTTGGAAACACCTAGTGGTGTTTTCTCATGACAAAATCATAAATCAGAAATTCACATCAGTGGCATCCCATAAGTTTAGCAAACTTGACAGCTATTACAGATCTGACATGATCAGAAAAAGCAGTGTGAACAGACCTGCAGATCTAATGGATGATTACACTGCCCAGCAAGTGTCAGCAGTGATAGTTCAGATAGAATCCTTCCTGCAAACAGAAACAGTGGGAAAACCCACACAAGAGGCAAATGCTTATATCTGAATACTTGACAGGGAATTATTTGTCAACAACAGTATGGATGAAACCTGGTCTTTTAAAAAAGGAAAATTGCTGCAAGTGTTCATAGGTGTCTTTGTAATAAAGAAGTCAGCAAAAAAAGAGCAGGTACAACTAAGATGCCAAGCAAGAACAATGCTGCCAGCACAGACATGCTGATTTGCTCTGCCTCAAAACAGAAACCAAGGGTCTGATGCACCAATGTGCTACTCCAATTCCAGGCCAGTGTGACTTTTTTCCAAGAGGTGTAATGCTGATACACCAGGTTAGCTACAGCAATAGAGATGTAATTCAGGAGACATTTTCAGAGTGTAAACTAGTACCAAGATGATGGTGGCCAGTAAGGCTGTTTCAATGAAAGCTAAAAGTGACAAGACTTTGTACTCAACTGACACTCTTTGTTGGAGCAGCAGTCCCAGCAGACAATTTGATTGCCTTTTCTCTAACTTTCACAGAGCTATTTTATCTAGTTCTCTTACTATAGCGCTAAACAGCAAAAAGAACAGTAACACTCATGCATACAAAGAACTCCTAAAGTGGCTCTGTCTATAGCAGAAAATGCTACTAAGAGCCTGACCCAAATCATCTCTGAATTTATCAGCATGTTTTAGAAATTTCTGAAAGATAAAAGATGTGTCCCCTTAAAACTGTAATTCTCAGTGTCACATGTTAGGCTTTGCTTACTAATGAGAATTAGTACTTTTGATGTCTTCCTTTACTGTTCTCTTCTGCTTTGCAGCAGAATGATCAAACCTCTGCAGCTCAGGCATCCAGAGGTCAGTTTCATGTGGCCCTTGCCACCCATCCCAGGCCATACTCCCTTCCTGCATGGAGAGGTGGCAGAGTTCAGTTTGCAGACACTGGAACAGCCTGATGGGCAGCACAAGACACTTGGCTATTAAGCAGCATGGTGGCCAAACAACTGCTCCTCAGTACCTGACAGGAAAAAACTGTGGGCCAAATAAAAAGAGCCTGCAGTCCAGGCATGGCCAGATGGGCACTGAGGTTATGCACAAGGGGCTCTTCAGTTTGATCTCTGTATTCAGTGCATCACCATGCTTGTGAACACAGCCCAGCAGAATGCTACTGAATTAAGTGCTTAGTATTTGTAAAACACTTCAAGATAGATTAAGGATCACATACACATAGTATTATTCTGACATCGCATTCCTTCAGGAACAGACAGACAAATACCACAGTACATAACTGGGCTGGTATCTCTTTAAATCTATATCATTAGAGCTCTCCTGAGATCCTCATCAGTGCACAAAGAACCACTCATTTGATTATTTTACAATACAAAACCCCCTGCATATATCCACAATGATTATATATTCAGTACAATCCCTTTAATGTCCGTACATCAAATGTGTTTCAGTTGAGATTTTGCATTCATTGTCACATTCAAGTGTGTTTTGTCTTGCCTTCTCATCTCCTATACTTGATCTCTCTCTTTAAACTTGGCATTTCTAGCAACCTCTCCCATCTAGGTCTTAAAAGTAGATTCTTTTTTCTGCTTAATAAGCAAGAGAAGAGTATATAATGTCCTGCTTTATGTACAACATCTGGCACTGTAGAAAGAACCAGTGCAAATCTTATCAAGGCAGCAGAAAAAGCTGAGAATCCTCCTGTATGGAAAACAAGTCTGCAGCACTGGCTGTAACACCTATTACATATAATTGGAAAGGTTAGCAGACTTCCTGGCAGAGGATAGTAAAGTATGTGGGATTTGATTGCTGTATAGCAACAGAGCATGGAGAGAGGGCCTTTTGTCTAACATTAAAACAAACCTCAATCTGCTTTTCCCCATATTAAATAAAAAATGTCAAGCTAAATCTGGCAGGAGTCTGTTTCCATCCGTTAATATTTTGGGTGATAGCCTGCACAAAGCACCTGCAACAACATAACCTTCCCTATTTAACCAGCAAACAAGCTGAAGCTACAAAATTTCCCAAAGCACCAGAATGACTTAACCACACTGCATTTAGAGCAATAACTTAGGCATTTCAGAAACTACACAGCAATGACACTCAGTGAACTACAGAACATAATTTAAATATATTTATCATTCATAAACAGTTACCTTAGTGTTGTGCCTCTTAAGAATCCCACTAGAAACATATGACAACTTGGGCCTATCATGTGAGGTTACGATCTATCTACCAAGACTCCCAACTCCAGTAAGAGGGTAATTAGATGACCTCCTATTCTAACACAGTCTACAACCATGATGGTGAAGTTCACCTTTGCAATGACAGCACATGGCAAGGGCAAGCAAATGCCAGCTGGGACAGAGACAGGAATGATCTTACTGTTGCACTAGAAGCTTCATTTAGTTGTCCAAAGTATTTCACTCAGTTGTCCAAGAAGAAAGCAGACTGGTTGATCATGGGCCCAGTGAGGCAAGAAGAAAATTTGTTTCCCTGATTACACACTGGTAGACAGCCCTTCCTCATGGACTGTGAAGAACAAAAGTAAGATCAGAAGTTATTTGTCTTCCAGTGATTTTTAATTGCTTGAACTTTCCCTGCTAATAAAGCAATGCTGCTTTCCAAACCCTTTCATAAAATTCTAGCTCTTCAGTCATTTGTCAACACTCATCTGTCACATGCTCCTTGAAAATGCAGTCTTCAGGAGGAGCCTGGGAAGGAAGTATCTGAGATATTGTCAGTGTCTGAAGCCAGAACTAATCAGTCCTTGAAGCCTTGATAATTGTCAGGTTGTTTTACAGCCCATCTGCCAAAGCACTGCCTAAATAGGAATCAAATACCTACAATAGCCTGTCCAATGTGTTTGTGGAAATAATAGCCAAAAAAACCTTGGAAGGTTGCCATGCACTTACATAAGGTCATGATGTGGTTACTTGTCGGTACTGATATTTATTCATGTGGAATAAAGTGCTATTCATGAGCTAAAAGCCAACCCAATGTTTTATTCAGAACCAAAATGCTTTCTCCAAAGAGGATGGCTTTTCCAAAGCAGTAAGTGCTGAGCCAGTTCTGATTCGTTTAATGTCAGTGGCAGCTTCTGCAAGAGCAGCCATAACTTCAGTCATTATGCTGGGCTGTTCAGGGCAACTCCAGTCTGGTGAGCCAGCACTGTCTGCCCAGGACAGGAGTACAGCTAAGGGTGAGCAAGCTGGCACAAAAACAGGAACTTGGGTGCAAGGGTAACTAGAGATTGACAAGGCTCTCCTGGCTATACAGGAAAACCACCAAAGAAAGACTGGTAGGAATTTTAATTACAATTGCATTATTAAAAAAATTATCTTGTCCAGCAGCATCACAGGGACTGTATATTCATCACAGGCCTCAATTCTGTCCAAATCCAGCACAACATACCTGGAGTGGTAACCAGTAACACTTTGGTTGGACCAATAATTTAATGTACCATGTGCATTTTTTTAAAAAAATACATTTTTACTGAGGTATTGCTGTTGTTCCACAACATTACAATTTAAATTACAAGGGTACATGATATAGAGAGCTGATATTCAGCACCAGTTGTTAATGTTAAAGAGGTACTGATGCATATGTCTCATTACCAGGCCATCTGACCAACCCTATAAATTTCTAGGAGGACCAGCCCTACAAAGATGATGACAACCAGCACAATTGTGTTTGGGGCATTGCTATGCAACAGTAAGGACAGGACAGATTCAAAACACTTCTGTGAGGTGTTTTTTGAAATCTATCTTGAAAATCATTGAAAAACCCAGTCCCGGCCCTTCTGTGTCCTTTTAAGAGGTGACAGAAATCCCCAATATTAGTAAAACCAAAGCTATTGCTTAAAATCAGGAAGTCCTAGGAGAGTAGAGGAATGAATCCACTGAGGCTTTTATGCTAGCTACAGAAGTCATTGCAGCTTCACCTTTTTCTATCCTTGAAATTATAAATAAAAGTTGTAACAAAACATTTTTTTAAATGCTTTTCCCCCCTAACATAGTAATTCCTACTTCAACAAACATCTCACATGCTAAGCTTTCATTAGGTACAACTCCATCTAAGGTACTTTTCAAGGAGTTCAAGCCAGTAATGGATGTAGTTATTCAATACCACCCTCTTGTAACCCTCTCAGACCCTCTTTCCTCCCTCAGGTAGTCAACCTTCATCAGCATCTAATTACGTGCATTCCCAGCTTTAAAACTTTGTAGCAGACACTGATGATATTGAGTGGCAACACACGATGTTAGTCTGTTTATAGACCTCTTTTCTTAGAATTCCCTCTCTGAAGAGCCAGTGCAAACCCCCATTACACCCAAGCCCTTCACACCTTCCCATGCAGCCCATGGCTACTGGCCTTGGTTCCACCATACACAGCACTCCACACATCAGTGGCCCACGCCCTGCCAGCCACTGCTCCTGCTCCTGTGCCCAACATGTCATCTTCCTGGCCAGCTCTGCAATGACTGGGAAGGGGGCCCTCCTGTGAACAGGGATCAGTGAACAGATTTGAGTCTTATAGAAAGCTGCCACACAGCCAGGAAAGAACAGCCAGAAAGGGACAAGGAAAGTGTTGAGGCAATTTTTGCCTCTTTTTTTGTAACACGAGAAAATATCCACATTTTCCTGAAGCCGACCAGTCAGACATTCGTAAAAGTAACCAAAGAATACTACAAACCTCTAAAAAGCAACACAGCACTCGGTTTTGCTTTCCACTGTTAGATAAAGTTGTTTTTACATCTTAGAAATAATATTTTAGCAGCCTTTCAATGGAAACAAAGATGCGCATGCATGTCCATAGCGCATATACTCTACTCCATACTGCATTTCAGAGCACCTCTCTGAACTGAATAATTAACATCAGCCAGGAAAGAAAAATAAAACATGAAGATGATTCGAGACCTATCTGTATGATCTTTCTTCTAGTTAAAAACAATGTCCTCTTCTCCCCTTAAAGAAAAGCTCAAATGACAGTTGACTGCCTTCTGCCTTGAATTTGCATGCAATGTCTCATTGTCTCCAACTGTATGAAGATGAATATCCAGATTAATCAGTCATTCCCAATTGTCTGTCTTCCAGATCATGCAGCACATCAAAAGAAAAATAAAAATCAGCAACTGCAGTTGCCATCCACAGTGTTCTGCCTGTCTACATGGCTGGGAGAATCCAGTTACAAGAGGTTACCCAAATATCTCACTTCTACCAAGTTTCCTAGTTTGGTAGAAACTTGGTTACTTGGGAAATAACAATAGCCCTTCAGTCTTTATTCTTTCGTTTTAGAATATTTTCTGCTGTTCCGTTTCTAACAAAAAGTCAGCATGCAACTACTGAGAAAAGAAAATTAGTCAAAGACCTTCACAGGAGCCCCACACTCACACCAGAGACATAGTCAGAGGCTGTTTCTGGAGCCCTTTTGTGAATAATCTTAATTCTTTTGAGCTGTTACATTGGATTACACTACTTACAGAGGCAAAGGCAGCAATATCAAACTCATGCACAGCCAAATGGAACAGTCTCTTCTCTTTACAAATTGTCATCAAGACTTTCAAACTCCAAAGTAAAATTAAACAGATCCAAGCTGTGCTTCTTTCCTTTTCCTGATACCCTATTCCACGGTATTTTCTGCAGCAGACTGATACAGCATTAAGAGTTCTTCACAGTGCTACAGAATCTAGGTAACCGTACACTGAGTCTACCCATTATTTTCCCACTCTGTACTGACTATCCTGGAGTATTCTGTAGAGCATTTAGTAATATCTAAATATTTGGTTGTCTTTCTCATCCATCAGAGTATAAAAATGGACAGGCATTGGGTCTCAAAATCTTTCTGAGAGCAGATTTTATCAGCAGCCATTCACTGGAATTCAAAAAGAGTGCAGCAGACAGAAAGAACAGTGCAGCAGCTGCACTGTTCACAGGTACAGCCACCACTGAATGACCATAAATCCAGCCTCTTGGTTCTGATATGGGGTTACCCAAGTGAGAATCTGGGGTTTGATTCCATGATTTAGAGCATGTCCTCTTCTTTATTTCCAGAGAATAAATTTAAACTGAATCTGTGGAAGCATGTGGGATTTAGTAATCTTCCTAGACTTTCTCTAGGAATAAAAGTGGTAATGAATGTATCTAAAAATCATCTAACTCCTTGTCCTCCCCTGAAACTCCCCCTGAAGCACTAACTGAATAATTTGCCAATTAAAAACTAGACAGTCCACACGTTTGCCAGCCATTCATTTGTAAAAAGACACAGGGCACCCATTTTAATGCTGCAGTCACATTTTAATCAAATATTAATCTTTGAGGTCTTTGAAGGGAGGAGATATGCTCTCTTTGACAAGGCGATTCTTAAAATAACTCCTTTTGCTTCAGCAGTTAACAGGTCAAACGAGAATGCAGCAGGCAAGTCATGGACTAAACAGCACTTTCAACAAAAAGGACTCAGTGACATCAAGCAAGTGTCAGAAAGCAGAAGCTGAGGGGGATGGGACAGTAAGCAGGACATGCATTAACTTTTAAAGTTTGCCATTGTCCAATTGTTTTTGGATATTGTGCATGACAGCGCAGGTCATCCACTGGAGCAGGAACCTTCAGACTAGGGGCTGCAATAGCTCAATGCCTCCTTGAAGCAGAAGTTCCATGAGGAAATGTGACTTGATCTAATTTTGGAATCTGGAAAAAAGACAAACATCAGGAAGGAAGTTTAAAAAAAGTTTAAGTCCTTTCAAAGAAAAAGGAAACTCAAACCAGATAAATTCAAATAGCAGTAAGTCACCATCAAACTGCTGTGACGTCTCTTTGAGAACAGCACGTAAAAATTGCTTGTACCTCTGAAATATTTGAGACTGGGAGCAGGAAGTCACTACAATCTTTGGATGTGTTTGGCCCAATGATTTCCAGTTGTCTCTGGGTGTACTGGCAGTTCAGACCTTCATTTGTGTACAACACACAGAGCTCCGCTGTTAGGTGCTCACAGAGCTCCATCCTCTCCATTTCAGACACTCCTATCTGTAGAATAACCTTTGTAACAGAAAGCTGGAATACTCCAGACCCCACAGACTATTAAAGCTAACAGACAGGAGATCTGTCAAGCAAAAAGAATCATAACAGAGAAAACTACTTCCAGATTTCTGGGATAAAGAGATAAACCCCTAATTCCACATGACTTCTTCAGTACTGTGCATGCAGTGTCAGTGAGAACAACTCTCTGCAGGTGTCTGCAGGACACCTTTGGTCAACAGGGGGTACTCGATACAGCCTCACCCAGAACTTCACTGAACAACAAGATCAGAGGATCAGTCAGTTCCTGTAATTCACTTGGTAAACACAAGTCTCTGAGGGACTTGTTTGCCAAATCAATTATCATTTCACATGATCAGTATTTTAAAACTATTGGGTCACAGAAAAATAAAATTAAGGTTTTATTAGCCATGTCCCAGTTGTAGGAAAGCAAATCTTCATTATGCCCTAAAATGGTCTCATTTATATCACAGGGTTTTTCATATGGGCAGTGGATGCATGCTGACCTCATAATGACCCCAGAGGGCAAAGGTTTTCTCCCACTCTCACTCTGCTTGTCTCTCCTGTCCTCTTCCTCTTTCCCCTCCTCCCACCCCTCTTTTTCTCTGAAAGCCCTGTAAACTGTATAGAATTTATTCTGAGCCAGTGGAAAGGGGGAAAATCGGCACAGCAAAGAGGGCTACTACCTCCTCCTTCCCTCACTCTCCTCCTGCACAGCAGCAAGCCAAACTGTAACAGCAAAGTCAAAGGAAGCAAAAGGAACAACATAAACCATTTTTAAAACACCCATTCTGAAATGTTAGAGTTATCAAACATAATTGAACAGAAAAGAATTCCAGCTAGTCTTTTTAAAATGTTAGAACACTGGCTTTAGGCTCTGCTCCCACTATGGGTATGAAATAGGCACAAGGGTCAATGAGATTTAACATTCAAGTAGAGGGGAAAATCCATATACTGATCTACCATATTGCCATTATGGAACTTCAAGTACAACTTCTCCTACAAATATATTCTATAAACTTCAGACATTTTAGTATACCCAAAGACAGTCTATCCTCTTTTGCTTTGATATACCCCAACATTCCTGTGATCAATACTGAATTCATAAAGTAAACAAGGTCCAGCTGGGTAAGTAATGAGCACAAACACACCTTAGGAAGTGGTTATTTATCCTAAATCAACCCTCAAAAAACATTATACCCTGTTTCTTGGAATCAATGTAGTGCTGAAATTTCACATTTCAGCAATACAAATCCATGTCTTCACCACAAGTGTTAATTACAGAGTTCAACTGCTGCTGCTTGTCTTTTAAAAGTAATTTACCATTGTTCTCATACAGGCTATGAGTGTTGTCAACTCACCTATGTTTTCAGCTGAGTAAAGTACCTCACGCTTCCCAACCGGGGTGCTGGCAGTGCTGCTGTGTGGCCTTTCAGGGAAAGCAGTAGTGAAGCCCATCAGTAGTCATAGTACTGCACTGCCAAAGTTCTGTGCAACCATGGTGCAGTCTGCTAATTTTCCCTCTGACACATGCATGTCAGTGCTAAATCTCTGCATCTGTAAAATGCTTTGGGATCCCTGACAAAGAAAGACTCTATATAAAGGTCAGATGAATAACTTTCTTCTTGAGCAAAAACATTTTAGGATAATTTAAACAGACATGCAAGTCTAGCAATCTGGAAATTCTCAGAGCTGCTGTTTGCTACCTAAACTCTGCTGCTTAGAGTCATGTGTGTTCACATGATCTGCTAAGCTGGGAGCTGGGGGCTGTCTCTTGCTCTTGAACTTTTTCCTCTTGCACTTTACAATCAGTCCAGCAATGCCTTTATTGTGCAGTGCTGAGTACATGAGCATGCATGTAAAGGGCATATGATGGAAGCTGCATCTAAATGGTTTATAACTATTCTGTTCTTTATTAGCATTTCTTTAGGAATTGAAATAAGCTCATTCAAATTTCAGGACTTTTTTCTTTTCCAGAACAACCCAAAAACTAGATCCTTAGTTTTTGGTCCTTAGAATTTAGCCTGCACTTTGCCTTACGTGTCAACCACAGAGTAAGGGAACCATATGTTCGATTTTCATTTTCTCTAGATATGAAAATAGGTATACTGATTATCTTTAGAGAGTATTTATATCAATTTTACCTTCCCAGGATTCAACATACAGAGCATACCTCATACAGGCTACACTGTTTTCAAGAGCTATTTAAAGGCTTCCTGTGAGCAACAAATAAAACATTAACTCTCTGGAAAGACATGAAGCTTACAAACTGAATCTCTGATGAACACTTTGGTGATGAGCATTTAGAAATATAAGTAATCATTATAAGAATAACATAACCCATCAAAATCCATAGGTCAGCCAGCTTTCTATTTCTGTGTTGTAATAGGAACAGTGGCATCAGCATAGGGCGTTACAAAAGAATTAATGACTAGCTGTAATTAATGGCCCTGGGCTATGCCTGAGGCAATCAACTCCTCCCATCTACTCAGTAATCCCAAGAGATCCTCTGGTCTCCTTTGGAACACTAACATCTAGTTTTTAATAAAATTCTTTCAACACAGAATTTTTGTGCTGAGATTATTTGGAGGACTTTATGTATATATAGGAATAAAAATACAGTCAATTAGGGACAGCATATTGGAGTGAAAAGCAGTATCAGTGCTTTCAAGACTGACTTCAATGGGAACAAATGCTCTCAGATAATAAAGAATGCAAGTGGGCTTGTATTTTTGATCACTTGCTCTCTATATTTGACGTGAGAGCTTTACTGCATTAACAGCTTTCTGTTAGTCTCGCAGTGCTTCAGTTCCTTCAGAAAGTCTGTTCTTCACCCCTGCTCAATTGTCTTGTTTTGCTGCACCTCACTCCAGTACCACTGCTATCATCACTGCTGTAAAAATGTAACAAAACATTTAGGATAGGTGCTAAGCACTTTAAAAATTGCTTATAATGCATGTACAACAAAGATAATAATCATTTTAGTCATCATTGCCATGAAGTTATTAGCATACTACAGATCATAATTTGAAGTCAGAGAAAAAAGAGGTGATACATCATGTGTTATTTTATTCCCTGCCACAGTCTCTCTTAATTTACATTTTTTATTCCACACCCACGAAACTCCCTTTGCAAACATTCACTGACCGCCTGTTGGCACAGACAGCAAACATATTACAGACTTTGAGCAAGAAAAGAATTGACCATTCTTCTCAGGTGAGCTCTGTAAAACTGCAACAGACCCTTCAAATCTGGACCCTGGATATTCTCTTCCCTAGAAAAGCCTTGCACTGAAGAATAACCCATTTGACTGAGATGCAGTCTGGAATGTTGGCATGCACTACAGAACTAATTCATGACATAACTAGCAACACATGAAACAGAGGTACCTCTGACTGCTGAGCACTACATACCAAGTCCCAGCAAGCTCAGCTCCATACTTATATTCAAATAATCTCTATTAACAGTCTACCAATAAATTAACAACCAGCAATACTCTCATCACATAGTATAAATATATTTGTCTCATGTGTGTTTAAGCTTTGAGCTTGCTTGGTTGTCAAATACTTTTGGACAAATCCATCAAATGCACTTGCATGTTTTCCCAGTGAGGTCCATGCAGTCTGTGCATATAATCTAATTGAAAAGAATGAAGTTCTGAATCCTGTCTCCAAATGATGAAAATTTTCATTATTACAAATAATTTATTTAAGACATTGAAAAATCTAACCAGTGTTCCTTCAATGACACAGATCCAGTACCAGAACATGGTACTGGATGCAACAGTTTATTGATTATATACCAAAACAACAAAAATAATAACAGGAATAGACAAGACATATTTGCTACCTTGTTTCAGAATTGTCCACAGATAAATATTAAAGCAGTTCTCTCCACTGTAAAATGGAGCTGGCAATTTTATCACTACTTATCATAGCCTGGGGAAAATTATGCATTTGTGTACAATTATCAGTTTTCCATAGCCTTTCATTATCTGCAGATTCTTTTTGTAGTGATGGTGATGCTACTGAGATGGTTAACTAACTTCCCCTCAAAAACAGATAAAAACTGAAATGACAGAGTTTCTGGCAAGAGAATTTCTGGCAGAGGAAGTAAAGTAGGAAATGCAGTTCCTGATATAAAACAGCCCACTCTGTCTCATCTGAGAGAAGGCTTGCTGCCTGGGTATTTCTCAAGTGAAAAACTGCCAGGGTTTAAAACAACTGAAGCTTTCCTATTATGAGAATTATATGCTTTACAGATCATGATAAATCCTGACTAAAATATGAAAGCGTCAGTCTTTCAAACTGTTCCTTTCCCTCAATGAGGTTACATTTACAGTTCAGTGAGTGGACTTGGATTACAAGGTCCTTTTTCACTTGAAGAGACTGAGAATATTTGTATATATTGCAAAAGCAGCATTCAAGCGCTGAACAGAAAATATGGGAAATGTCTTCCCGAAGAAATTACTCAGTCCCTCAAGAATTTTCCTTCTATTATCCCTCACACCTTTCTGCCTCCTTCCTTCCTCCCACCACTCATCATCTGTCCAAGGAAAATAATGCCAGGTTATTTAACGGCCTTGTTATCATAAGAAGTTGCTATGGTACATTGGTATGCTGAGAAATGGGGTTTGTGTAGTTTGTGGTGAAAAGTGCAACCTGATTCTCTGTCCCTTCTGCTGGAAGTTCAACCAGAGTTGCTGAGGAAATACAAAACTGAGGTAGAAACCTGGACTTTTTTAAAAAGACCACTGGCAGCCCAGTACTGTGGACTGGAAACAAGGAACAACCACCCCACACTACTTTCCCTGCCGAAAATGAAAAGTTAATTGGGACACAGCTCAAGTGTAGCATAAGAAGTCACATTATAACTTCTCTCACAGCCTTAATCTCTGTCACCAACGGTAAAGGTGAATTCTACATTTTGCTGCTCCCTTTTCCTTTCAGTGGTTGCTCCCTCCATCTTGCACTTATTTGTTTAGATTTTCAGTGCATAAAAATCCTGGCATTGCCACTATGGGCTCTGAGCCATCTGAGCAATCTTCTTTAAATACACTAACACATCATCCATATGGTTATCCAATATGTAACTATTTACTTTCCAGATAATCACAGAGGTAATAAAAACTGCTAAAAGCTTCACAAAATTTCACATAGGACTGTCACCCTAACTAGGAATCTATGATTTTCTCTGAATAGCAGAGTTTCAGGCATCAGTCTGAATGATCCCTTTTTGAACATAACTTATTATATGTTTTCCTTTAAAAAGACTGAAAGATCAGATGAGTGGTTGTCCTTAGGAGCTACCTGTTTGAGACCACAGTTGTGTGTGCCCCAGCAGCCAGATTCCATGCAGTTCACCATTCTCTGGAAGATAACCACTTCATAGACAACATTTAGCAAGGCTGGGAAAACTATCTGAAAACTAGAAGGAGAGATACCAAGGAAACTCCTTTCCAAGTATGATCTTTCTCAGTAGCTTGTAATTTTTAAAATAGTTTTCAATAGAGGTTCCAAATTTTGGCAGAGGGCCCAATCAAGGTATGAATAGTTTTCCATAGAAGCTGTAATTGGTACTATTTCTTTTAGAGTCAACTTGGCAGTGCAGATAAAAATTTTTTGCCCCTTTCAGAGATTCCCGGTTTCCCTAGAAGACAGAGAATTTGGATGAGAGACCACTTTGTTGAGACAGTTACAAATGTATTTTCTTCACAGCATGTGCAACACTGTCTGAGGGCAAAGTAATTTATCACAATCTTCTAAGTGTACTTCTGTCTGTACCTGATGCTGTTTGATTGTGGCTGCTTTATGCACTGTAGCTTGTGAGCTAACATTTTATGCAAGAAGTTGGTTGTGAGTATTCCAGACACAATTCCACAGATGGATTAGTGATTATTGAACTTGTGGAACAAATCAATGAGCTCTTAGGCCTGCATGCATGCAGTAAGATGGAAGCTTTTTACACACGCTTTAAAGACCTACAGTTCTCCGGTCTCTTGGGATACTTGCAAAATTGTGCCTCTTTTTATCAGAAGTGACTAAACCCAAAAAGGACTGGGAGGAGCAGGAGGATGGAAAGCCAGGTCATTCCTTTTCCTGGCCAGCAGATATCCTAAGCTTTTGGGATGGGCACACAATATACTCATTGCACCAATACAGAAGTTCACCCTCTGCTATCATGGAACTTGAAAGGCCTCTTCTTGGGGCAATACAGTTCTCTTCTGCCACCAACAGAGTTAACAGGGGTCAGACTTTCAACTTCAAGTGGAAGAAGTACTGTTTTGTAGACAGAAAACCAGAAGAAATTATATCTAATCAACACAGTTTGAACTCCTATGACTGTATGTTTCTCAGGAAAGCCTGCTGTTCGTGTGAGATGCCACCATAGGACTCATGCTGCTTTAAGGTTTCAGGCCCTGCCTTGGCAACTTTGGTTGGTAGGAGCTTTTCCATTGAATATTTTTATGTTGTTTTCCTAAATATCATAAGTAGAAGCAAATTCAATATGCTGAAATTGGCATCAGGAGCCCCCTGCAGCTCTGAAAGTGCAGGTATTAGTGTCCATTAGCACATTTTAAAGCACAAGAAACTACTTAGCATAAATTTATTGACTAAAACTGAAGGTGAAAATGAAGACCATGTTGGAGTCTAGGGAAAGAGCTTTACAGGTAACAGTGAAACAGCATAAGATACTGATAAACACAGAATTTCACTCTGGAGGAGGAGGATGAGCCTTGTTTTGACAAATGGAAAGTTCATCAAGACCATATTCAGTCCACAATAGACTTCGGTCTCTTCACTAAAAAGGAAACTTACAGAAAGCAGTAAGCTAATTCCAGTTTTGTCATATGCATTGAAATTAATTTAGCATTTAAGTGTGACTGCATTATGAAACTTCACAGAAACACACTGAAGCAAATATTTGTTTTAACATCAACACAACTATAGAGCGTCTTAGCAGATATAGGACTTCTAACTCTTCAGAATAGCTTCAAGTCAAGGAAAACTATTTGCTTCATTATCTTCGTAAACCCAAATAATTCTCTGCTGTTCCAATGAACACAGATGACAGAAAAAAAGGATATCTTTATTTTATCAACAGAAGCCCAACTCCATTAAGAGGAGCCAGACTGATTATATTACTCTGTCACATGTGTAAGGAGAGTATTTCAAAGAATAAAACATAGGAATCTTTGCCATGGAGTTTACAATTTAAGACCGCATTGGGTACATTAGAACAGACATAACAAGATCAAAGATATCACCATTCCTCTTTGCTTCCTGTTGCTGTACAGCTTTCCTCTCTTTTTGTGATTATTATTTTCTAAGTCAGTCTCCTAAAGCTACGAGTTCCCAACGAGACCCCAGCTTCAGGGGCTAAAGTACAACTGAGGGCCTGTGTGATCATCCATATGCACATCTGTACAAAAATAAACTCTCTACTTGGTCCATGTTTCATCTGCCAGTTGGCTAGGTTGGTTATTTATTCTGTTGGGAAGAATGAACACCCTTTTTGCAATACAGCTTTACCTTCCCTCTTCTCTACTTCCATCCATCAATCTTGTAGGGAAGTTGCAACTACTAACAGATAAACCTTAACTTTTGTTTTGGCTGAGACCTACCAAAAAATATCTGTGTTACAAAATCTGAAACTGGCCCGTACTCTGAGTATTTGAGGTCCGTGAAGGGGACAACAGCCACACAACTATTCCCACATTTTTCAACTGCCACAAAAATAAACCATTTGTGGACACACTCATGCAGGCTACTTCTGTTTCTAAGCCTCCTGCTACTATATTTGGCCACAGTTACAACACTGTAAAATAAACATATCTTCTTCTGTAGATTTATACCTACTTTCTCAAGCTCCTATCACTGAAGCACCTTTCACACCTCCTTTTTCATATTTCATAAATTTATTTGTTTAAAGCCACTATCTTTCCCTAGAAATAAAGAAATAAATATAGAATTGTTGGTGGGTTTTTATAATGCTTCCAAATTTCCCTTGCTTTCAGACTGCACAGCAAGAGCTGCCTTGGGTTTCCCTGCCTTTTAGCCTAAAGCCATGAGAGACAGCCTGAGATTTCACATCAATAGCTTTTACTACACATTTTTTTCTCTTTGAACAAAGCATCACCTTAACATCTGAACAGTAAAATTCCATCTTTCCTTTTTATTTTCCTATGCATTATTTAAACATGCTGCTCTGAATTCTTCAATTAGGGTATTCCTGGGTAGTTACAATCAACAACATCTTTAAAGTCAGATACAGCAGGAAATGTGTGCTCTCCAGGGTAGTTTCACACATTTGTTTTCTGTATAGTAGCTTGAATTTAAATATGATAATCTAATTTAGTAAAAATGAACTGAAATCAGATTTACTGCAAAAACTTTTAAAATTTAATTTTCAGACTAGCAATCAATGCTTATTCAGTTTTCATCTTATCCCTGCCCTCCCTTTTTGCAGATGCTTAAATGACACTAAATTAAACAATTGCACATATTTTTTAAAATGTAGGAAAATTACCATCTGCACTAAATTCATGAATAAAAAGGTCCAGGGAAATCAGTCTTTATGAGCATTTTTCTTAACAGAAAAAATTTATAGAAGCAAAAACTCTCACAGTAGAAATAATTTTTAAATTTTTTTGTTCTGGCATTCTATCTTTCGGATCATTTTGAAATGTAAGATGACAGAAATTACACAGGGAGATCTCACTATCATCTCACTCAAAACCTTATTCAATTCCCAAAATATGACTTACAGGATTAAATATTAAAACATCTTCAAAGAAAGAACTATGTTGAGACACACAGCAAGAAACCCATTACTATTCACAGACATAAACAGTATCGAAGTATTATCTGCTTAGTATTACACTCCATTACATTCTCCCTAAATCTATGCAAAATAAAAATATACTCTTGTAAACAACAAGAACTGCAACAGAAAGAAGCAAAAAAAGAAGAAATCTTAAACTTACATTGATGTGTTATTATAGGTCGTGCACAGCAAGTAGCCCTAAGGATACATTTTAGGTTTTTTATCCATGCTCCGTTCTTGTTGCTGATGTGACCACTTAGGCACATGGTCAAGTTGCAATCAGCTTCTCTCAGTGATGTATGAGAGCTGTGCTGATTTATCTCGTCCTTCTGCAGCAGATTAGCACTAATGTTTCTGCTTCTGTATCCTACCTTTCTTCAGCGTAGACTCTGCATTACCATTGGCAATCCGAATTAAAGAGCCAGTGAGTGTAGCACAATTTTTTTTCTGTCTGAAACCACTGAGAAGCAGGTAGTCTCACACAAATAGAATCTTTTATCCACTGAGCCTCTTTTTTAACACTTTTGGCAAGAGCAGTAGTCAGAGATACAGAGGAATGGTTCCAGTATGTCTGCTATAGACTTCTGGTGATTTATTCTATTAAAGGAATATTCTCCTATGCAGATGGCCCTAGGCAAGAGACGGCTGTAATGCAGCAACATTTCAGCCAAAATCTAGGGATTTTTACTCTGTAACACAAAGGTATTGTGTTACACACAGTGAAACTCTAGTTTATCCCACAGAAGTGGACAAGGTGAAATTAATTCATGAGAACAGGGTTTATGAGAAAAAAAAGCAAGTTAAGTGCCTTATATGTTAAAGGTATTTAATACATAAACTGATTAGGTTAAAAATTATTTCAGTAACTTACAGTGTATGCAATTATTAGAAATTCTCTCTTTTTGCCTTAGGATTGACACATTTTACACTATGGGACTGGCAAATTCAACTATTAAAAGTATTACAAAGAACATGACTGAATTCTTTTGCTACTATTTTCACATTGCAGTAAACACCTACTATTTTAGCAGTAAAATACAATTGTTAATTCATTATCTTTTCAATTCAAGACATCATAAGACACAGCTGTTTAAATTTTCATTGGGACTTTGAAAAATATTTAGGAAAAAATGGATGTCTTAGACCATCTAGTCTTGAAAATGTGAACACTCTGACAAGTCTGCTCACTGTCAAAATGACTCACATCACTGCTGTTCCTGGCTGCTCCTCTTTCTGATCACAGAAGTATTTCTCTGTTTTTAAGAACCAAATGCCATACCTGAATATTAAACAAGAAATATGTGCTGCTTAATCATTAGCAAGATTTGAATGGCAGAAAAATTTTAGCTACTCATTAAGACCTATTCTGTGTCTATTATCAGCATTCATTTCTAAAAAACATTATATGGACTGTCTTACTCTAAGCAGGAAAGAAAGAATGAAATTGAATTAACTTATTAGTTTATAAAAGATGCCAAAACAAATGACTGTTTTTCCTCTAATATGAAAGTCTGATGTAGTAACATGCACTTCAAAGTGCTTTCTGGATTATACATATACTGATTTTTACACCTGCCACAGGAGCACACAACCTTGGGGATAGAATGTAATGAAGACCTCAGTGTGATCATTTAGCAGAGAATTTGTTCAAAGGCAGTTTTAGATCTAGGTGTGGGACTGCATAAGACTACCTCAAGCCTCCTCAGCTTTCCTCCTCTTTTTGTCTGTTGTTGATAAGGAATTAAATGTATGACTGAAGAAGGGCATCCAGTGAAAGTGACAATCTCCTGAGGAAAGTTATGTGAACAAAAAAGAGCTTCAAGGCATCCCCAGTACTGAGCTGACAGTCCCTGGCCATTTCAGTGGAAACACTGAGGGGCTGATGCCCTTCAGAGAGCAATCTGCAAATGCTGAGCGAGCATCCTTTGGTTCTGAATTTGAGAAGTCTCTCTGTGTGAGAGGTACCTACCACCAGATGCTCAAAGATCTGAAAGTCTCTGTTTCAAGAAAGATGGAGGTTGGTGCTACGTGCCCATCTGACTTTGAATCCTCCTCAGGACTGTGTTCATCCAAAGTGCAGCAATTCTACGTTGTCTTCCCTGGGGAATAAGATTAAAATTCCCAACTCTCATGTCAGGACACTATCCTAAAGAAACTGCAATTCCACTAGTAGTGCTCCAGTTAGGAGTGTTCCTCTCCTTCTGTGGAGAAACATGCTACAATACAATAGAAAACAGAAAGATTCACTGCCTCAGAGAGGGCAGAACAATGCTGACCTTCCTAATAGGGTTCCACCAACAAAACAGGATGTTGCAAGGAAAAGTGGAAAGTGCTGTCAGTTCTGAAGGCAGTACCAGTTGCAAGGACACTTTTTTCCCTAAGAACTGAAATAAAATTTGGATCCCATGGTTTCATGTATGTCTTTGCTGTACCAGGACAAAGGTATTTAGCCAAAATACTGAAATCTTTAAATCTGATGTGCAAACAGCATTGGAGCTGCTACTGCAGACACATACAGAATTACTGTAAAAAAATCAACTCCACTTCAAATATTTCCATTTCTATTGTCCCCAAACTCCCATCAGATTTCTTTGGAACCTCATCACTCTGATGGTTAGAAAGAAACTTCTAAAGTACACGCAAACACTCAGGCTTCGTTAGTACCCATCAGCTCCTGAGCAGCACCATCGTTTAACAGTTTACATCCCCTGAGTGGTGGTCTTGTGTACTTATAGGCAGCAACCAAATTCTATATCAGCTTTCACATCAATAGACTAACCCCGACATGCTCTTTTATCATAAAAAAAAGATAGCCCATCTCCCTTACCACTCTAGTCCTTCTCTTCAGCTATTCCTGTCTGAGTTCATCTCTTTTAAACCTGGGAGAGCAGAACCACATATACTGTGATCCACTTGACCTGGACACAAGAGTTTATTTTGGTAGATCAAATAAACTGTGGGTTTAATACATGGTGCAATAACATGTAAGCCTCCTACTACCTTATCTTCAGCAGCTAAAAACTACATATATTTGTCTGTAATGAAATTCTGACATACATCAATTGGGATGTGTTAATATGTATTTTCTCTGCTATACTACATGAGGCCATGAAGTTAGGAATTAACACCAATCAGCACTGACTTATGTCAAGTGCTTATGAATGTAACATTAGTGCTGGCACACCTTGCTTAACTCCCAGTTTTTTGCTGAAATATCATATTGGTTTGATAACATAATTTCCAGTTCTGTGAAAAAAGTTGTCTCCATAACTATCCAGCAAGGAGATGAAAGAATAGCCATTGAGTCACTGTTTGCCACTGAAAAGCATCATCTGTCCTTTCTAAGCCCCAGTGGTTTCCTTAAGTGTTACACACAAGCTATGCAAACAACACACTAATACTCCAAACATGCAAATGGATTATATGCATTTCTACAGGAAATTACTCAAGGCAATCGAGAGTGTAAAGTCAAACAAATTATCATCTATAATTGAAAACATGCAAGTAACTTTTAATTAAACATGACTCCTCTACTGAAAAAAACACATTAAAACCCTACTAAAGGGGAAGATAGCTAATGAGGAGGGAGAAGTGGGAGGGGAAGGAATGAACAAGATACTGTTTTGTGAAGAGGGTATTGTTCACAAAAAAAATATTTACAAAGGAGACTTTTAAATGTATTTCTAACTTATTATTGATTCGAAGTCCACATCAATTTCAAGCAAACATACATGCAGGTTAAAAATGCAGGTTCTCACAACCACAAATAAGATGCCAGAATGTTTATTTATGCAAGTAATTGATTTGTTTAAAATGTCAAATGTTAGATTGAGACAAGCAGGAAGAATTTTGGAGTTAAAATGACCAATAGTATTATTAAATATTAATATAGAGACATCTAAAATCTAGTAAAAACTATACACAGAAAAACCCTCAGCCAATCCCCACCATTTTTATGCCACAGTTGGAGGCCCATTACAGAAAGGGCACCTATCTGCTTGTGCTGAGGTGCCAAGAAAGCTTAGAAAAGGAAAATCTCTTCAGCTGAGAACCTGTGGGCTCAGGTAAGTGTTGCATATTGATGCATCTAATGTTAAAGGCTTGTTCAACCATTCAACAATCATCAAAACATTCTCAAAAAACAAATGTATACAGTCTTCTCACTTTGCATGTGGAAGAAGGAAGATGGTAAAACTAAATCTCTTGACCAAAATTGCAAGAAGATGACTTTCATGAGACAGGTTTATATGACTCCTTTTTCTGCAGCTAGAAATCAAAATAGGTGCATAGCAGAGCTGGCACAATTTTAGGCTTTCCACAGGGAAGAACACAGGAATTTATTGCTAGTCTATCTAATCACTGACAATCTATTCCTCCTGCTGTCATAACATGGAAAAAAATAAGGGAATATACAAGTTTCCAAAGGCCAGCTCAGAGCTTGCCCTACATTTTAACCTCAGTCAGCAAATTATCCCAGGGATAATGGTATTTCTGCCAGCAAAAGCTCTTTTGCAACGATTCCTTTTACCAGTCCTTCATTAGGCAAACTCTACTACACAAAACCCCCGTTTTCTCAAGCTAACACTATGACATTTTCCCCACAGCCCAGCAAGCAAAATTTTTAGTATAGACTATGGTTTTAGTGAGTAGAAGACCTAATAATGCTTAGGGAAAATAAATCAATGGGAATGCTTTAACCCCAAGTATCCAGTCTACATCTCAAGGCTCTCTCTGCAAGAAATAAATGTAACTTTTTTCAAAATTAAAGTTGAGCTGGGATTTGAAATACAGAGATCCCTTAAATTGAGGGTGGTGTTCCAGCTGCAAACTGCACAGGCCACAATGTGGGCTATGTAAGCAGCAAGGATGAAGAACAAAACTGAAGTGATTAGATGCTCTCCCATAGGTGGAAGAACTCACTTGCCAAACAAAACTGTTCTAAGAACCACGGGAAAAAGCTACATGTACAGAAAGCACAAGCCTACATGTTATCCTTCTGAATGTGTTTCCTTAGAGCAGTGTTACAGTTTCTCACTTTTCTCAAAATGGTCATATATGTCTGCTTGCATTTTAGAGTCAGTGTTGTGAAATGTCCCTTTCCCACTTCACACCAAAGTTGAAGACAAAATAAAGGGTGACAGTTAGAAAGTATCTTACTGCATGGCAATATAGTTGTGTAAGTGTTTTATTCCTTACTTTCCCTTAAAGAATCTCCAGTATGCTGAATCTATCATTAAATGTATATTTAATAACCAAGAGAGATACAATTAGCTTTACAGCCTTCAAACCCAGCCAGATGGATGAGCTTCCTCATTTGATAATGGGGTATGTGCCCAATGGACAGACATGGCCTCACAAAAAGATGTTTAGCTCCAGAAAGCCCAAGTGTAAAGGCCACTGCAAGACACACTAGACCTCATTTAAAAATATTAGAGGTCAAAATGCAACTTAGGAGAAGAAAACAGGGAAAAATTGTTTTAGCAGATACCCCAGGTGAAGAGGTAACATTTCGTACAGTGAATGTGGAATAGGTTTCTTACCCAGAAATTGATTGCCACGAGTTGTACATCTTGTACAGTAACTTTCTTCACCTGCAACTAAGTTTGGAATAAGTAAATTTAGACATGACAGGTACAGTGCTTCTTTTCAATGGGGATTCTTTCCATATTCTTCTTTGTTTTTAACAACCCTGAACTTAATTATAACTCATTACCTGTGTATAAGTATCTATGTAACCCTAACTAGTGACAGCTCTTAATACAATGGCAAAATGCTCTTTTCTAAACAATTATCAAATTCTAGCATGTAAAACTGATAGTAAACATCAGATTAGGTATGTTCCAGATACATATGAAAGACAGTGTCATATAATTCTGTGTTCCAGAGAGCTTATACAAAGAAGCATGATGGCTTTTCAGGTAATTTAAGAATAGTCATGGGATTTTTTTTTTCTTTGAATTATGACCAAACATAGACATGACCACAGTGTGCAAACAGGGATATTGACGACAGAGGGAAATCATCTGAGGGTCATGAAAGCAGCTCACAAAAGAACCAAAGAATGAACTCTGAAAACAAATTCTGGAGTGGAAATCAGAATAAGTTTGTTAGTAGCATGTGATGCACTTGACTGTGGAATGTTTCTCTAAAAGCAGCACCCATTCACAAGCCATTTGGCATGGATATTTAAAATGTGCAAAGACGTGTAGCTCTTCCTTGATAACACATTATGTAAAATGTGTTATGTATGGGTACAGTAATTAACTCTGCTACTGCTTTGGTGTATTCAGACATATCTGCTTAATTGTCTACACTCACGACATTTCCCTCCTTTAGCTCTGCAGAGCAAATACGCTAAGAAATACTAAGTGATGGTGTAGTTCTCACCACCTTCAACAGAGAAAAAACTATTTCCTTACTTTTTCATGATTGCTGCTTATCTAGTAAGATCTAAATGTCACAGAAAAACCTAAGGAGAAATACCCAATAAACCCTTAAGCAGAGATCAACAAAGCTCCCATTAAATGCTAGCAGGAACAAAAGTGACAAATGTAGAAAGAGAAACCATATTAATAAATCTGTGGAAGAGACAGATACCAGAAAACTGTCTGAGAAATAACAGCAGAAAGAAAAAGGCATTTAAAAATATTTCACGCTTCTAGAGAGGATACAGGCTTGAAGAGTATTGGCAGAAAGGAAGAAAAGAGAAAGTAAGTCTGTACTGAGCTTTTAATCTTTCCTTAATTGTACTGAGAGTCTCCAGCATTATCCCCAGAGAGAATTAAGCATAAAAGACTAAGTTACTCAAACAAGTTCCTTTATAACACGTCCTTTCAGAACAGCACGACTTCTTTGAAGGACTCAGTTTCTGAAAGACTAGGTCACACAAAAATCATATTGTAATGCATTTTTTATTATGCTAAAACAAAACTGTACCTGATTCCATGAACCTTTACTCAGGAATATGTGGATAGGGTTCTGTGAGAATTAAGAGAATAGAGTTTGTTTGTCTATTTTGGTTAATGCTTCAAGAAAATGGTTTGCACTGGTAATCAGAAAAGATATTTTTCAAAAGTCAAGAGAGTGGTGGTATGCAAAATTAAATAGAAATTACTGAGGAAATGGTGAAACATTAAAATGTCAGCAAGTTGAACTATATCAGTGAGTACTAAATGCAGTATGGTAAGGTTTCACTTTCAATGTTTATTATCACCCTCAAACAACTGTTATAGAAGCCTGGCTTAGAGCTATGTACAGCATCTAGAAAGAAAAGAGTATTTTATCAATGTAATTTGAAACTAAGTCAAGTTCATTCAGAAGATATTTCGTGTGTAAACTTCTGTTGGTGAGTTTCAGCTTTCTTTCAACTTCTTCACTTGGGATTTAACTGAGAAAGTATTTTAAGCAGAGTTCAGAGGAAATATACACTAATGGCCTTATCTAATCAGGCATGGGATAAAGGACAAAGAGACTGAGCCTTAAGCACTACACCAGACTGATAGTATGAACCTACATATTCTGCTAAACCACTGACTTCAACAACCACCTGTAATAGAAATACTGGGTGAAAACTCATATTTTGTGAAGATCCAATTCAGGACATAGTTCAAAAATACACGGAACACGTGCCTTAAAAGGCACCACATCTTGTGTGATGTTCTTGAATATTTGTGGCATAAACAACCATTCACCAAAAGAAAAATATTTATCTGTAAGCAGACTTGCTTCCATAAATCCCCTTGACATTTAAACACTTCTGAGGGCCAGCAGGCCCTTTCACATTGCTGAACAGATTTCTAGGAATTTTGTAGCTCACTGAACTAATGGAATTTGAGCAATACCCACTAACCCTGAGAACTGTAACTGCTGGAGTTTTACTGCTCAGATTGGAATGAGGATTGATTCAAGTGCAAGAACATGGACTATTTAGGGTTTTTTTAATCTCTTTCTTTTCTTGATATCTGGGACTGGCCATAATCAGCACAGATGACAGGATGAGCCCTGTAATTCTCATTCTCTGCCACAGGAGAGATATTCCATATTTAGGTCTTAGTTTTCTATATCTTCCTTTTTAAGTGTGCCTCAGGGATGCTGAGAGTCCGTAAGGCTTTGATATGATTTGCCTCAGTACAAGTACTGGGCTGACCATTTTGTTAAGCACCCCTGAACTACGTATCCACAAAATCATTTGTGTGATTCCAGCCTCTTGCTCTCACACTGTATCAGCTGTGTCAGTGGATAGAAACTGTTACAGAAGGGATAAGGCTAAAGAGAATTGAAACCTATGGCCACCAGCCTGTGCTGCATATTATACGAGGAGAAAAAAGCAATTAGTAATTACCTGGGTTGAAATCTCACAATGCTCATTGATTTCAATGTGGTACTGTTTCACCATGGATGAAAAGCAGGGAGGAACCAGGCTAAGGTTTCTAATAATCACTGAACTCTGATTATGACCAGGAAAAGATATCTATGAGAACTGTACTATCTAACGCAAGCAAAGGGCACTCTTCTTTTGAACCCATTTATTAATCCATATGCCTAAACAATTCATAATGTCTGAGGTTTAGCTTCTTTTAAGTTGCTGAATGCCCATTTAAGAGAGTACTTACTAAGAATAGAAGAATTTACATTCCACTAAATAAGACTTGTATGCTTCATTATTCTTGCTACATGGAAATAAACATTTTTAAAATATTGTTACAAAATATTTGATAACTACACCAGACCGTGGGAATAAAAAGGAATAATACATCCTACGATACAACAGCCTTGCTTTCAGCTTGTGTCAATCTGAGATCATCCACTGCCACAGACCTCATTGTCAAAGATCTCTGAACTTTTTTTCATGCTGACAGGTTTAGGCTAATGGATTTTTAAAATGTCAATATTAAAACATATCCATTGATCCAAGAAATGGTATCAGATCATTTGCCTCACCTATTACAAAGTACACGCAGAAAGCACCCATTCAAATGCAGAACGCAAGCACGCACTGTCTACAGCAATGCCTTGGAGGAACACACCACTGTATCAATTGCTGCAAAGCAACAAAAAACTCAAGCTTTTAAGGGCTTACTTATTTTTCTCAATAACCTGGAGACAAATAGTAACAATAGATAAACCTATTGTGTAAGGAAGTAAAAGTACCAACTCATCTGAAAAGAGACAAAGGACTGAGATGATAACACCAACCAGAAGATCAAAAAGGGTCAATCTCTGAAATAACCCATTCAAAATACAACCCCACGGTTAAGGATGGTCTGTGTCAAACCCAGAAGTTGAGAAGTGTAAGCAAAGCAATGCAGTTGATCACTTTGGTAGCCACTTCAAGGCAGGAAAGGACACTGCCAACCACAAATGCAGCTAGAACCAAAGCTCCAGGCAATCTGACACAGAAGTTTGACAAGGCAAATCTAAATTTGCCTTGTAGCATATACACACACAATACGTATTAGATATACAGCAGATTATATATGCACACATATCTGAAAAAACATCATTCTGTTAGGCTTTTTTTTCTCTCTGTAACAGAGGAGAATGAGACACATATTTGATAGTAAAATGTATGCCTGGGAAAAAAGCCAGAATCTATTTTATAAGCTTCAAATGTTATGATTCTTCTGAAAGACATTTTTACTTAATAAAAATGAACTAATGAAAGACCAGAAGTTTGTTTCCTGAAGTAATATTCATAGCCTCCCAGTTGTGTTTTGCAATATATATTTTTGCCATTTAGCACATCATGCTTAGAGATACCACATTTAATAATACAATCTGCTGAGGATGAAAAGTATTTTCTTTGCTAATAAAAAAGCTGGTTATGGAAAGTGCAAGTTTGGCAGTAAAGCTTCCAAGAAAAATTGCAGCCTGAAAAACATCTGCAGACTTTAAGTGTATACATTTCAGTTTGTCAGATGTTCTTCTGCAATTTAAATATTTTAAGAATCAATCAAAATACTTTATTTTCTTGGAAATAGGATGAATCCATATTTTTCAACTTTACCTCTAACCATGATAAAATACGAGAAAACCAATAAAGACACTACTTAACAGGGAGACTGACAGGCTTTCTGGATGTTTCTGTTCTTTTTTATGCAAGAAGCAATCTCAAGTAAGTCAGGTTTTCTGCAATATTATTTAAGACCTTTTGAAGTGCTAATGAACATATAAACATTTATATGGACTGAAAATAGGAATGACGATCTATTTTGCACAATATATTTTGTTGAATCTTGGTGTAACAGGACCTTCTCCAACAATTCTGCCTCATTGACAATATTGAATATCATAATAATGGCACAGTAAATTATCTGAAACAGAGCAGTCAACTATTGATTACGAATTTTTCAGTCACAATGCCATTATTTAGCAAAGGATTTATCATAGCAAGACTCTACCAAAACACTTGCACACTTTCATCAGTACATCTCATGCAAAGAGAAAGGCTGAAGTGAAAAATCTTGTTCCTAGAAAAGCTTTTCCACTGCCAGTGGCCAGGAAGATTACCTTAGGAGATACACTGTGATAAACAGAGTTCACAAAATCTGCATTTATTCTTAAAACATGCAGTGATTAATACAACCAAATGAAAGCAGCAGTCGCTGTGGTGCTGTGCTGGCAAACATGGCTGGTTCTGATGTACGTTGGGCTACCAAGGGTTTAATGCTGTTTCATGCTCATTTAAATCTGCTCTATCAGACAGAGCATCACTCGATGAATTAGAAATGTCTGACAAAGCAAAACAAGAGGAAGAAAAACTAAAAGCGTTTTACAAAGATGATCAAAAGCAATATAACAGCAGCACTAAGGGCCAGAATCTGCTCCCATGTAGCTCCACATGTATTAAATCAGCTGTGTTATGCTCACTTGAAATATGTTCAATTCACACCATCAACACTGGGAGCACTATCTGGTACTTTTTCTTGGTATAATAACAATTCTGAAATCTTTCCCTGCTACTCACTTGCGTGTTTTCCCAGTATTAACACAGAAGGTATGAAGGTGGGATGTTGGTTATCTTCAAAGCTTTACTTACATCTAGCCAATTCTGTGTTTACTGTCATATTCTAAAACTGGGCACAGGGATTTTTTTATATTCCTCCTCCTTCCATAGGCAAGAAAAAAAATCTTGCCTATCATCACTTTGTTTTTTAGTGTCTCTCACACTAGCTCCGTGTCTTTGCATAAAAATTTGCATTTGATATCAGCTGAGATCTGCAGACAACATAAGGCAACAGATTCCACATACTTGGGTCCTTCCACGTCTCCCTTCTGTGTTGTATCTGGTAACATGGAATAATTCTTCCTTATTCTGAGAGATGGCTATTTGGGAGGTTGGTGAACACAGTATTCCAGGTACATTGAAAATGCAGGCTACCACAATTTGATCACTTTTACATTCCTCAAATAAAATCCCATTAGACTTACAAATCATCAAGGAATCATTTGAGCAGTCAATGGAGAGAGTGACATGAAGCAGATAAAGACAGCCAAGTGTTCCATGACCACCTTTTTATACTTTTGTGGGTCTCCAAGCACTTCACTATTTTAAATCACATGATCACCCATCCTGCAAAGCTAAATATTCTGTATTTTATTAACTATAGTTTTATACCGCTACTATGTTTGCCTATGGGAAATCAGTAAATCAGAGAAGAGACTTCTGCAATTGATTACTGGGCAATAAACGGGCAGAGTGGTACACCATAAATCAAGGTGATAGTTTAGGGGCTGGACATTAATCTGATTTTTTCTTTGATTCCCCCCTTCCAATATTTCATTTCTCAGATCAAATTTAATCTCTCACTCAAATGAACTGGAAAGAATTTCTGGTATGGAATACTCACTGGTAAAAAGGTATATAAGAAAGTACTGACATTTACGTGAGATTCCTAATACTCCTTAAATACATTAAAGTGTTCAGGAGTCTACTAGAAAAAGATGCAAGAACATTCTCAAGTAACAATGCAACATGTATTTTTCAACAGCCTAAGGCAAGGGAAAGGCTGCCCCTCTGAAATGCTGCCTACACTGCAAAACACCATGCAAGATACAGTAACAGCCTTTGATAAACAATGCACTTACAATATGACCAAATGGATAGAAACAAATTAAATCCTTCCATATTTATTTTCATTAATGTATTTTTACAGTGCCTTCATAATTCCTACTGCCATAACTCCAGGATATAAAATGAGGCATGAAATTATATTATACCTTGATATGAGAGGTGTGATTAGATATCCCTTAAAGTGATAAACTGATAATCCATACAAATACAAAGAGCGCTGTGGTTCCAATTCTGATGAACTTAAGCCTTATTCAGAAACCCCATAGAACAGTGCTACAGCACACCCTTTCATACATGTACTTCCTACATGGCATTCCAAAGAAACAGTGTATAAAACCTCTTCTGTTCTGACAGATCTGGTTTGAAACTAGCTCATTAAAACCCTAGTGCTCACAGTGCCCAGAAAACAGAGGCGGTAAGAAAGCTGCTTCTCCCAAAGCTATCATTACAGAGCAGCTCAGTCTGCTGAGGGCTACTGAATTAACAGCAGATGGGCAAAAGCAGGAAGCAAGTTACACTACCGTTTATCAGTTTACAAGTTCTGTAAGTGCTGCTGAATAGGAATTAAAAAAAAAAAAAATCATTCTGACCTTACAGGGGCCAAGTCTCCCTCTCTCCAAAGTCACTGCATACCAAAGTAATAGCTGTTCTTCATTTACTCAAGTGTTTCTCAAGGCATGTTCAGTAACTTCTAACACAATCTTATTCCACACAAAAGGAAATTGGTTATTTGTATGTTATCCAAGGAAGGCTGAGTAATACACTGTGGTAGGAAAGACCACTAAAAATAAGTCACCTCTCAGCAGATTCACTCCCTTCCTGTCTGGGTTTGAATCAGTTTGCAACTGCATAAAAGGACAAAGCTTGAGGATGAACTATTGAGAACTTCTGTAATGATCCCACTGCTCAAATGCATTCATTTCCCTCCTACTCTCTTTAAAAGAATCCAGTTATTAGGGGTGGAGCAAGGTAGTGACCCAACAGGATGTGCGTGACCAGAGCTCCTCATGTGTAGCCTTCTGCTTTCATGTTTATTTTTGGATGTATTTTCCTTTGTGCTTTGAAGTAGTTTTTTCGGGCAAGGTAGCCAGCACCACAATCACTTATGCATGCTAAGGAGGGAAAGGAAACCCTCATCAATACAAATAGTATTTTTTCCTACAGATTCATAGAGTATCTTGGAAGTCTGCAGTGTTGTAACAGCAATGAGTTACTTTTTTCATGTTTGTTAGTGCTCCTCAGACACCAACGCCAGGGACAATTGGTGCACAAAGGAACACCACCAGTTAGTTCTTCATCAGGGAACAGTGTTCAGCTGTGTGAGAATCCAGTGTGAGATTTCATCATCTTTAATCCACTGTAACAGTGTTGATAGACAACGAGTCTCCAAGGATGAGTAAGCAGAGAAGATCAACAGATGTTCCCCAACAGGATGCTGCTTCAACAGGCACAGTCATTAGAGAGAAGACTGGCCCATTTTAACTGGTAATTGTGTTACCAGGACAGTGTCATTTGTTTTGACCAGCATTCCCTGACTGATAGAAATGAAGGTCATAGGAAATCTTTCTGTACTTAAAGGGCTGACTGAAAATGGGACTGTATGTATTACAGACTGCATCTTACTGTATTTTTTGTAAAGAAGATCCTATCTTTTCCTCAAAGAATATTTAAATTTAGAAGACTGACAAATATTAATAAAAAAAAACAGAAGTCAGTTTAGTAGTAGCTGTCTCTTTCTTTCAAGTATAGACCCAACTACAATAGCACTCATAGAAATTGATACCCTTGCTGTATATTGTGCATTAAATACATCAATAAAACACATCTAATCTGGAAATCATTCTACCAATACAACTACTTCCTAGAGCAAGACAGCTCATACAGGATAAGCTATTTTTCAATTTAATCAAAACTCAGAAAAGTCTGCAAATTCACAATATGAAGTTTCAGAGATTCCGAAAATTTCTTCTAAACTTAGAAATAATTAAAACAGATAATCTTTCTTTCTCTTAAAATCTAGTTTCAGGATATATACACTAAAAGTTTCATAAGCAGCATAATGGACATGTAGTTGTCTTCCAAAGAACTGCATGGATTTGAGGTGTAAAGATATTTGTTGCAAATGTGAACTTCATCAGTAGGTTTCAGTATTAAACAAATTTTCAATGTTAAGAAGGATACTTCATAGCTTTTAGCCCTAGAATTTCAGATCAGTTGCACAGTAAATTAAAGTCCATACTGAATCAATTTCTGTTGGTTCATTTTCCAAGATTACATTCACAATCTAAAAATAACAAAAAAATACTAAAAATTGCAGTATTGGATTTTCTTTGTAGGCCAAAAATCTTTATTTGGTTAACAGATTTATTCTTTCCCTCAAAACAAGGCAATAAAGTGAATTTCCCCAAAAATCAATTTCCTGGAGAAAAACAAACAAATTAAAAAATAACATATAAAATGTATTTTTGCACTTCTATTATTAATCATAGAAATCCTACATATATAAAATCAGTAACCATTTTAAGAATTCTAACCCTACAATTTATTCAGGTCATTCTTATACTACAGTATTACATTATATTGGAATTATTCAATGGTTTTTTTCTGGATAAACTACATCTTTCATTAATTAAATTCTCATTATGTGGAAAGTTGAAATTTGCCCACAGTAGATTTCACCTTTTACAATATCTGGACTGTAATGAACTGACATTGCTGCCTTTCCCCATTTTTCCATGGTACCATATATATTAAATATCTGTGATCTGCTCTTGACTTTGTGTGGGTCTTCATTAAACATAATTAAAAATCTGAATGGCACGTAACAATAACAGTTTCCCCACACAGACTTTGTCACAGCAAAGATGTATGAATCTTAGGATAAGGCAGAAAGAACAATGCAGCATCCAAAACATAAAAAAAGTCTCCCTTCAGAAAAGTATTTACTTTTTTTCTGGTAACAATAATATTAATAACAATATACTACTGGTGCTACTGCTGGTATATTTTGGGAAAATATTCTCACATAATTTTCCACCTATTTTAAACATTCTCTGTTTATCACATGTTAGCTGCAGTTTATGCAGACTCTGGGATCAGCAGATTGCAAGGAAATAAATATTACCTTGAAAAAATGAACAACTTTATTATATCTGAGACCAACAAGCAAAGCTGTATTTCACTGAATAATTTTCCACTCACTGAGAGCACAGGGATGGCCTGCTTGAAAGAAAGCACACCAAAATGCATGAGAAGTTCACTGCAAAATGGCACAAAAGGCAAAGAAGCAGCACAAATTTGAGCTGTGGTCTGTGACTGACACCTGCAGCATCTGTGCCACATTCTACTGCCTGATTTCAGAAAAGCTGCAGCACACAAGGTGTGTGCTAAATCTGCCTCTGATCACTCCTGTACCTCTAACACACATCACCTTCCCCAAAAGCATCTGTCATCAAAAAATTAAGCAAAATCATCAAAAGTGCTAGAAACAGAACTGTATTAGTGATTAAAGAGAAAATGATGTTGAAATTTTTGTTTTAAAACAACTTTAAATATGTTATAAGATTCAAAAAATTTTAAAAGGGAACCTCCATGCCCCCAATAGTCCTGTAAGAGAACAACAATCTCTGAATGCTTAGCAGGAAATTCATATGTATGGGATAAATGACTGTGCTTATACCAACTAAAAGTGAATTTTAAAAAAAATGTTACCAGAGAAGCCTACAATTGGATTTATTCTCCCCATCATTTTGTTGCAAAGCACTGTCTACATTATCAAATTTCTGACTACTGGCAAGTGCTGCATATGTTAAAACAGATGAGACCACTGGCATATTTAATCTTTTAAAGCCAAGGCCTAAAACTACAGTGCAGCTGCTGTAGAGAAAAGAAATTGTGAATTGCAAAAAAATATTGCCTTGTCAAATTCTTCAAATTTGCTGCAAAACTTCAGTAGCATTTTAATTTAGCTGTAGAACTTGCCAAAAACCAGTACAAATCCTGGTCATGCAATTCAAAGCATGATATCTGATATTGTCAGGGCATTCAGTGGCAAGCATGTTTCACTCACACTGGTCTTTCATGCTTTGCTCAGGCTGCACCATTAACTATGCCCAAGGTAACTTATTTGTAGGTGATGGAAATGCGATTTCCTCCATCAGTGTAAACAGTTGTGGATTTGACTTTTTTTCTGATACTGACTTTAGAAATGCTTTAGGACAATTATTTGCAGTATAATACTGCTCTTTCTCAGGAAAAAAAAAATCTATCTGTCTGCAGTTAGAAGCTGAACTAAAATGTTAGAACCAGCACCTATTTCTTAAATATAGTTAGTGTCCCTAGACCTGCAACTTAAGGACACTGTCACACCATCTGGCAGCTCTACACAACACCTACACTTGTGCAGTCACCATTTCAAACAAGCTGGCAGTACAAATTGGCAATAGTGGCCAACAGGATGCCTTCCAGTTCCCACAGCACTTTTCAAACCAAATGTAGTGCTTGCAAAAATGCAAACAGATTCCAGCTCAGTAACTTTCTGCAGCAACATGTTAATGAAGTCTTCTCTGCATGGATACCAAAGTACACAGACTACAGAATGAAGAACCTCAGCAGTATGTGCTCCACAAAGGAAGGTTTTAAGGGAATTCACATGTAATCAGTAAGTTAATTTTTAAGTGATCTTGATCCATCTGCAAATTCTAAAACCCTTACAGCTGGTGATGAGACAGGAGTAAAGGAGAATAATTTACAATTTCAGAGTATAATAAGAATAGACTCTCCTCATAAATGTTAGCAATAAAAGCAAGTTTAAGGCTAAGGGAGCAACACCTGCAGTATACAAATAAATTCTACCAGAAATTTCACCTAAGTTATTTCATTACAAGAGGCCCACAAGAAAGAAATACAGGAGTATGTAATCATGCATAATATGGAACACTAAAGAGAAGTAAAAACTTTCCTTTTTTTCTGAACTAATCTAAAAAAATTATACTTTGCTTATGATATAAATGTCTTCATATTGTACTACAAATACTTTCAAGGTTAAGTCATTTTTTCTGCATTAACTGCAAATAAATCTGAACTTACCTCCCAAAGTGCTTTGAAGTCCTTCTGCTCAATCCGAAGGAGCTCACTGTGTTCCCTGGTGACAATGGTAGCATGGCGAGGAGTGTTATCCAGAATGGACTCTCCAAAAGCAGTTCCTATTCCAAGAGTGCATATTGTCACAGCATCCTTGGAATCAAAAAAAAATAAAAAAAGGACACATTAAATATTTCAGGATGTTTTGAGAGTCTTTGTGTCATATTTTGTAATAGCACTGCCTTAAGATTATTCAGCAATCTGCTTAAAAAGGAAATTTAATGTCAACAAAAACCCCAAAAACAATATGTTGATAGCAACATAGGAAGCTTTAATGTGGAAACAAGCAGGACTTCTGTTTTCTGTGACCATCAGTTGAATTAGATATTTCTGTCTGCAAAGCTGAGAACACAAAAATCACTTTCACCTTTAGAAAAAGCTATGAACTCTGTCCATCTAAGTCTAAACACTGCTGTGGTGATGAGATATTTAGAAAACCCATGATGAGAAGGTAACTAGAATCAGAAATGCAATCTCGGAATACAAATTTCTGTCCTTCACAGGCTACCTTCATCAGAAAGAAAATTTGCCTGTAATGTTTTCTCAGTAAACATAACTTTCAATTATAATATCCTCTTGTATGTATAATGCATTTCTCTATTGCACAAGCAATGCACCTGTACTGCTGAACCAACTCTTGGCCCTTCTGTTGAAAATGTCAGCAAATCTTTCAAGTATTAATGGATGTTTGCCAATTAACTACCAGAACAAAAACAAAATTATTTTCACATAAATCAGGGATTTCAAGAAAACTATTAAAGTTCAAACAACCCGGAAAAGTTGTATCTATGCACAGAGCATTAAGAAGGGTCCAAACAAGCAGCAAAGTCTACATCGAAGGAGTCTATATGAGCACATGCCATTCTAAATGATGTCCAAATGAATCTCCCTTGGCCAGAAACTCCTCTGTAGTAGTTCCAACAAAAATTATGAGCTACTGCAAAGAAAAAAATTAGACTACTAGCCATTAAACAACTTACTGAATCAAGATCTTTAGACACATGTTCTATTTTCAGCTTACAAGTTGCTTTGTTCCTTATCACAGGTTTGAAGTTGAACCTCATACATATTTTTTCTGAGATGGGCCTTATCTGACTGTCTGTTAAGTAATTTAAAAAAACTGGCAGCAGCATAAAAAATTTAAAATCATACAAACTGTACTTAAAAAAGGAAATCACATATGCACACATAAACATATAAAAACACGCGCTAACTTTACTTGATACAACATGAAAGTATAGTTTAATTCTAAAATGTAGGATTCATGCAACATCTATGAAATCCAAAGCATAAACATTTGTTATCCTTGTGGCTGATAACCCAGGAGAGATGCATGAGTATATTTTATCATCATTTTCTGTTTATAGAATTGCACTGCCTTCCTTTCATGCATCTAATAAGTCATAATAGGCAAATGCTATTAAGATCAAGTTAGTAGCTTTATAATTGCAATAGAAAGACAAAAGCCCATAATAGTCCAGTTCCCTGAACCATAGCAAATTGCTCTTACACAGATGTTACCATATAAAACTGTGTGTTCAGGAAAACAAAATCAATTATGTCTCAGAGAAGATCCAGGAAAGATTTACCAACTGTCAGAAATAAATTTTCAAGGAAGGAAAGTAAGAACCGGTTTTCTTTAAAAGAAAGACTATTTAGGAATGAGCAACTAGGCACCTAAATGGCAGTCTCCAGAAACAGACTATAATGCAGGTTATACACTGAAATCTGCCTTCTCAAGCTTATGTTTCAGAGCTGAAACACTCTATGCATGCTACGATACTCACAACTGCACTCAAAAGAGCTACAAAGAAAATGTGCCTACTGCTCCTACAAAATTTGATCTCCACATATCCAATACATTATTCTCAATCCTATTCAGAAGTTCAGATAGAAGAGCTCTGTTCAGGACAGGACACCCAAACAGCTTGGCATAAAAGAAACTTTTCCTGTAGGTGGATCATAAACACTGTTTACAACTTCTTTCTCACTCCCTCCTCTCCCTTCAAAAAATAAAACTCATTTTAAACATTTCACCTTCTCTGACTGTTTACAACCCTAAAGAATAATCTTTAATGACAGAACAGACATGAGAAGAAAAAAGAAACCAGTGTTGGTTAAGAAATTACTTTATAAGATAACTTCTGATGAGGCAGCTATTAAACTTAAGGAACAAATTAACACTGTGGGGTGTTAGGTCAAGAGGCTGGAATGGTCCTATCTACATTCATTAGAGGAAAAGTCCAGGCTTCCAACAAGTTCTTTCAGATTTTTTCCGCAGCCATCACTGTTCTCCACAGAGATGCAGTTTCACAGCCAGCTGGGGTGCAGGTCTATCCATCTTCTTCAAGGCTCCAGAGCCCCATTTTCTCACTACCCCTTGTTTATACATCTCCAGCCTCCTGGGGAATCAGGTGTGTTTCCTATTGTGCCTGTTAACCTTACACTCAAGAATCTCCTGCTGTTCAGTGAAGGCTTCAGGAGGATTGCTGGCAGCTCAAAACTCAGTTTGCTGCTCCCCTCTACAATCCCAGCAGCAGCAGGGGGTTCTAGTGGCTGGTAACCAGCTAACATTCATACAGCTGTTTAAAAGGCAGTATCAGAGACTTATAAAGATGAGATTGCTATCTGTCCTCTGTACACACTATAAAACAGTAGTGTTCAAATCAGAGGTTGCTTGTGTATTCAGTTTCACTGACTCTTACTGTCACATGAGACACATGCAGGGAAAGTATTCTTAAACCTTTCCCTCACCCCCCCATCAATCTAAAACATTATTGAATTTGTATGACCATTTTATGGAACGGATGACAATCAGAAACAAGGCTCTGCTTTCCTTTCCCACTATCTCGAGGATCATCCTGTATTCTCCTCCCTGACTTGTGACCCCTTCTTGTTTCTCAACCTGGCAAACACAATTTTTGAACTGTATGTAAATAAAATCATGGTGTCAGAAACAGAAATGAAGAAAAGAGGGGAAAACATTGTTAGTGCTAGGCTCAAAGGAATTGGGGATGTTCTTCAAAATTTTAGTTTGTTTGACATTTTGAATTTATAAGGGAGCTGATTTAGCTAGATTGTTTTTAATTTAATAATTTTCCTACACCTTCCACCTTTATCTCACCTCTGCACCTGTGTGTCTCTAGAACACCATACTATCTCTATGTTTAACTGGAGTTTTGCAAAGGCTGGAATTTTGAGAAGTCCTCTTATTATTACTTTGACATGGTCCAGTTTGCCCTCAGCAAAAATGTCCTTTTATAACAGAGAAACCAAGGATATACATGAAAGTAAACTATTTATGAAATTATTTCTCTGTTCCATTACCTTCACTTGAGTGTTTCAGCCATTCAGATAAGACATCCTTATCAAATTACTTCTAACAATAACACAGAAATACCTTCTGAACACACTAAAACTGTGGTTTGCAAACATATGTTAGGCCACCCTCTTTGTACAAGACAAGGTTATTTGTTCAAAGGAGGCATTATGTTTCTACAAAAACTGAGCAGCTTCTCTTCTAGTACCTAATTAAAACGTGTATGGTTCAGATTAACTGTACTGTAATACCACATTCATTATTTCCATGCCTTTCTATCTGATCTTCTAAAAGCTACTTGCAATGTCTTGGATGTTTTCCTACGTCACCTGGGAAAGGGAAGTGAAATGGTTTTTCCGTATTAACTTCCAATAATCTAAGTTCAAAACCAAAATTAGCACAACCACAACACTGTGAAGCTCAGCATGAGCCAATACACTCTGCTTCTCATCTTAGTTCAGCCAATCTCTGTGTTATAATGGGTACAGCAGCTCTCATGCTCAAACTAAACAGTTTAAAGCTACCTTAGGTATATTTATACTACTAGCTACAGTACAAACCTATGCCACAACTTCACATAGCTTATCTCCAAAACACATAATGGCTGAAATCAGTATTGCAAGGACTACCCTGTTTAAATCCCTTTCCTTAATGCCACTTCATCTTGTCACATACCTCCTTTGTCCTCAGTTTCAAAGAGCTGTGAAATTCTTCCATTTCTCACATGAACATCTGAACCCCTTTCTTCACAGTCATTCTTCTCAGCAACCCCACTAACTTATTTGGCTTTTCATCCCCAGCCCTCTGCATCTTCTTACAGCTGACACTGCTGTACCATCCAAGCACTCACGGCTCCTCCTTTAAAGCTTTTCTGAAAAAGGCTAACTGTTTATTAAGCCAATGCCCTATGTTCAGTTTGGTCTGTTTTTAAAAACTGACCTGCTTAAAAAAACTCCACCATAACATAGGCAAGATAAGCTGGCAATAGGCCCTGGCACACACTGTGATCCAGCTGGCAAAATACAGCAAAACCGCAGATCAAATTGCTATTTGGTCTTTGTCTTTCTTCTCTACATTCCTTCGTAGTTTATCAGAAAAATCTTCCGGGTAAAAGGCTCTGAATCTAATTCAGAAAATCCCAGTGTTGCAGAATCTGACAATAATGTAACACTGATGCTTCTGTCATAATCCATTTATTCCCAGCTACATTCTGAGACATTGCCAACAGCCATCCTTAGAGTGTTCATCTTCAAAACTGAGTTCAAAAATGAAATATACACAAGGCACTCGGCAGTGTTATTAAGACAACACCAAACCAGGAATATCTCTAAGAGGAACTTCTATTACTAAATATTTCAACATTGGGTAGGCAACAGTGCCAAATAAAAATGAAATTCAGAAGCTGATCATAACTGAGGGCAAAGACCTCTTTCTGATATATTCCACAGAGGCTGCATTTTCTGTTTATTTTGAAGGTAACTTAACTGTGTCTTTCTATGACTTTTAAGCAGAATATTTATCAGCATATTTGTTACTAATAAGTTGAGGCAAGACCAAAACAGTTCATTACAATTACCTCTGGAATTCACAGTGGGATGTTTTCACCTTAGAAAAAGTCTTCTTCAGTCTCTTCTTGATTGTTGAATACCCAGAAAAACCCATAAATCGTTTGTATAGAAAGCAGACTCCACTCAGGATGTACTGGATGAGTAATCCTGTCAAATCTCTGTAGCCTTTCCAATGGCAAATGAAATTACCAGCAGATTTTACCAGCTCAGTGAAACAAAACAGTAAGAGCGACTTCTTCTCTGGCCAAACTCTTTAAAACAGGTGTGTGTGGCAAATAGCCGAATGCAAATTTCAAAGTATGCATTTCAGCCTGCACTGGGGTTTGCTTTGTGTTCTATCACTGCCCTCTCGTGACATAACACAGCTTTGCAAGCAGAGAGGAATCTTCCAAAACAGTATGAAAGCAGGGCTTTATGAAGTCCTAAATACCTGTGCCTGTCTCTATTAAAGGACTCAAACCGATAGATGTAATAGTTCCAGTAATCATAATATCAAATAACAGCTAATATCAATATGTCTGTTTATATGAATTCTCAACTTGGTCCTAATCAGTTTTACCAATATTTTCTGAGAGAAATCACAGGCACCTACATTAGTAAGCTGATGTGCAGCACAAATGTGTGTGAATTAATACCTCACCAGCTACACTGAAGTCTTGATCCATTAGTACATCAAGATGTAACTTCTAGTGCAGGACATGTTCCTACATGCCTCTGTAGGAACAAAGGCTATTAAGACATTTTTAGTAGGGACCAAGTGCATAGTAACTTACTGTACTTCTAACGGGAGAAAGCTACCAAACACCAAAGGTGACAGCACAGAGACGTAGCACATGGTAGCTCTTACACAATGCATTAATTTCTAGGCTTGATGAAATTTAAGATCCCCAAGCAGACAGACAAACACCTAGCAAAAGGGGGACTCATATATTTTTAATTAAGAGAATTGATTTTCTGTATTTACATTAACACTCCAGGCATCATCATATAATTGTAGGATAATTCAAGCTGCAAGAAAATTCAGGAGGTCATCTAATACAACCTGTTTATCTGAAGCATTAAACAGTGTCATGTCTAAAGACAGTTTAACCAATACGAATCTAAACACAAAGCTAGTTACTCTCTTACTAGGAATGATGGAATAATCCTGTACCCTTACATGAGTCTACACACTTCTAAACTCAGGTAAACACGTGTATCTCTCCTGCTTTGCTGGAAGTTTCTCATTGGCATCAGTGCCATTTATGGTGTAACAGTAGCAGCAGAGCCATTAGTCACTATCATGCCTTTGCAAAGGAACCCTTTGCTCCTGGGTGATGTGATTGAAAAATGTGCTCCAAGCACCCCCACATCTCCAACGCTGGTCATCCATCCCCAGCTGGGAGCACAGAGCTGCCAGCTGAGCGTGCCAGGGCTGCCACAACAGCAACACACCGTATTTCCTCCATCATCTGGGTTGGTAGAGAGCACTGTAGGCAGGGAGTGCTAGCAAGTACTTCAAGAATGACCAGAACCATGCCAACAAGAAAAGTACAGACAAGACTGGAACCACATCCTGGAGCTACAGGCAGAAGAATGAGCAGGAGATCAAGAATGGACAAGGAGGGACATGGTATGAACACCAAGCTGGAGCAAAACCAGAGAAAATGTTGGACTCAAATAATACTTAGGAGTCCCTAAACATCAAAATTATCCAGACAAGAGTGGTAAATGCATGGGCTGCCATCTTTTTGGCAATGAGGGTGTATTCTATGGCAACTAGGCAGTGGTAAGAATTCAGTTCGTTGTTCATGTGAGAAGGAAATGTGAGGTAAGAATTCACTGCAGAATATAATTTCTAGAACTAGAATTACATGAACTGTAGTTCAACAGCTTCCTACTGGCAGGAAAATGAAGTCAACCTGAACAAGCAGAAAAAAATATTTACATTATATTCATTAAGAAACTGAAGTGTTCCATACTCCATCTAATGGAACAAATCAACACTCCAAAGAGATTCTTAATTTAACATCCAGATTGTGCAGATGAATTACTTTCTGAGTAAAGAGCATTGATTCTTCACAACAGTGTAGTGCCATCTTTTGGCAAACACCGGAAAATGCTGATTGCTTTAGATCCACACAGAAAAAGGTCTCAGAAGAGCCCAGTACTGCTCCAAATTATGACAATACCAATGACAGCCAGGCCATGCCAAGAATTGCTCAAATTAAGCTAATTATACTCTCAATCAACCACTTAGTACAGTGAAGAGGTTGCTAAAAATAATATGAAAGAAGTTCCTTTTGCATCTATCGTCCTACTGCAGGAAGTAGAAAGACCCAGTACTCGCACACTACCTTGACTTGCATTCTGACCCAGTTTCATTGGTGATGCAAAGCTCAACAGAGTGAAAAAAATCCAATTTCTGCTATGAGCAAGAAACTTTCCTCAATCAGCCAAACAAAGAAGGCACCACCACCATCCCCCAAACAGGCTATATTCAATCCAGGTGGGGAAAATGGGCAGTGGTCTCTATCAGGTCCTGGGTAGCTCTCCTATCCATGTGAAGGTACAACAAGTCCCGTATCAGAGGTACAATCCATGCTGAGCTGCATCATGGGACAATCACTGATCCCAAACACGGCAGCAGGGAATGGACAGGATGCCTTCCCAGAAGAGTAAGCTCACAGCAGCAAGTGCATGACTTGTCAGCATGACATTAGACAGCATAGATGGGAGACTCCAGAAGTATCTCCTTCTTCTGCATTCTTATTTACTCTACATTTTATAAATCCAGGAGCACCTAGGTACTGAGAAATCACTTTAAATATGGGGAGAATTTTAGTTGTTCTTCTGTTTCTTAACACTGAATATGTATTACCTATAGGCTTCTTGTCCAACATGGCAGCAGTTTCAACACTCTGCTGTTACTACAATACTTTACTTCCCCATTTCTGCAGTGGAGACTGCATTATGCTGTTATTAGATGCACTTCTAGTGGGTTTGGTTTGAACTTTCTGAACAAGAACTGAATTAAAATATGTCTTGGGAATGAATTAACAACTCTCCAATCTTAAGCACAACTTCAATAGCACTATTAGAAAAGACAGGGGAGTCTTGTTTCACATTAAATGTAGACCATTTCAAGAGCATTAAATTTCAGTTTCTTGAAATCAATGGCATGATTTGTCTTCCTTAGACTAAGGACAACTGAGACTAAAAGAGACTCAGAGAAACATATACATCCTTGTGATATGACAAAATACCTGTGCAGAATGTGTTTTTATCTACCTTACCATAAATTATATTCTTTCTTTGTACTACTGAATGGATGGTTGCAATGAAAAAAATCTACTTTACCTGGTGGTTGCTTGTATCAGACACCTTCACATCCAGTGATCCTGTCAGGACAGCATACCAATTCGTCCCAATATCACCCTGACGGAACACTGGAAAGATGAAATCTCGTAAATAAGAGCTATCACTTCAAGTTTAGCAACAGTAACAAACATTTTCCCACATATTACTGCAATACTGCAGTCACTGCTGGCACTATACAATTTGCCATATGAGATTACTTATTTACTATTACAATAATAGTTCCAGTGACACTGGAAATATTTTAGCAAACTACTCAATACACTATCGAGGCAATGAAAGCACACAGAACTGCTTCACTCTTCTCCCCAGTTTGTTCAGTTCGACTGTTCTGTTCGTTAGTTAACCAACCAAAGAAACAAAACAAACAAGGAAAAGGTTTTCTGAACAATGCCCCTTTGAAATTCATAATCTTCCAGTGCAGACACAGCTACCACTGAATTCAGTAAGAGTTCTGGCTGAACAGCAACTGCAAGACTTTGATGTCCAAGCATTCCAACTGTGTTATTACAGAGCATCAAAATCCCTGTTACTCTAAGCAAACCCCAGTGCTGCATGCCAGATTTACCTGAGGCGTTTCTGAGACTTTATTAATACCACAGGTTTTTATCAGCTATTCCCCTGGTACACATTCCCCTCACAGGACTACCACTTATTTCCATCTCAGCTTCACAGACCAAGCACAGGTGGCCCACGGGCTGCCAGAGCAGGCACAGAGCTGTTGCACCCTACAGCAGTTTGCAGCTCTGCAGGTCTGGCTTGTGCTAGCCAGGGTGCCTGGAAACCACACGCTATCAGTGATGTGCCTCCCTGATACACCTTTGCCCCTGACAGCACAAAGCACCAACAAAAGCGATCAATAACACATTTACAGGGGAAGAATGAGGCTTAAGTCCAATGACTGGCTCGTAATCTTTCAGCAGAGCAGTGGTAGAGTCTTACATCCAACTGTATGCCTTGTTACCATAGATTCACTACACACTGTATTCGTAGAGCAAGCAGCACTTTAGTCCTGCCTTGCCCTGTGTAAACATTCCGCTGATTCTGCTCTCATGATCTCTTCAAGACAATCTCAGCCTAACCCCCAAAACAGATAATCATGTGAAGCTGTCTTACATGTGATTCCTTTTTCCAGATTTTCGTAATATCCACAGAGACATATCTGCTGGAGAAGGTTTGGATGAAATTTCTCAAAAGCTTTCACTTCTTTCAGTCGTGTGAATATTATATCTACGTCTTCACTAGAACGTTCCAAAGGCCTGCAAGAAAACAAAAGACAACATTCTCAAGGGCTTTATCAGAGAAAGATCCCCACCTGCATGCGCCAAACTTACAAACATTTGCATTAAATATCACACCATAATATAAACCAATTAAAATGCATTTCACAATCACATAATGAAATCCTTCCAAGACATCCCAACAACTGCTCTTTATCAACTTAAGCATGATTCTTATCATTTCGACACAGGCAGTGTCCAGAAGCCCATTTAGCACCCAAGTCTTGATGTAGCATCACTGTAAAAACATGTATGATGATACAGTCCTTATGCTAAAGACCTTAGAATGATACACAGTTTTAGGTTTGTAAGGGAACATTAACAAACAGATGTCCAAACACACAAGGTTTGTGGGATCAGTGCTCAAAACAGATGTTTTCTATCTGGCTAAATGGAAAGCATTAGATACCAACAGTAACTCCTATATCCAAGCTTTTCTTCTGCATTTTACTGACTATAAAATGACTTTCCTCTTCTCACTTGCAAGGAAGAAGGACAATTTTAATAAGTATATTCTTTTCCACAAAGTGTCTGTCTCTTAGTGCTGGACAAATTAAATATGCAAGCAAGAATCTTAATTTTTTAATTCAAATGTTTAAAATATTTTAAATCTTTGACAGCAATACCTTTAAAAAAATATTTCAGGAAAAATGAACTTGTAGAACTTTCTACAACAAAGTTGCATGTAGATCAGCAGTTCAGCAGGTTCAGCATATTACTACGTAGTTATGAAAGTAAAGTGAATTAGCTCTGTAACACACTTGAAATGTGATTATCAAACATTATGAATCAGCAGGTAAGCCAAACACCAGCTGACAGCATTAGAAAAAAAAATTTATAACAGACTGAATGCAAACCACTAAAGACAGAAATAAACAGAATTTTTCTAGGACATCATGATGGATTAGATGCAGAAATTATTCATGTATAAAGGCGTAACAGAAAGAGAGACAACTGTTAGTAATCATAAGACCTATCACTCACTCAAATGTTGCTAGTTAATTTTACTGGCAAAAATATCCTTTTCACCAGTGGATGAGCTTACAGTGAAGAGAAGTCAGGTAGCTACAATGAACAAAGACTAAGTTCACAAATACATATCTTTATTCACCTTACTGTAATACCCACAGTGTAAGTACTCCTTCCAACAAGATTTTTTAAAGATTCCTCTTTGAAATCAAAGACTTTAAGGAATCCAAATCTTTGTATCAGTGAAGAAACCCAGATCCTACCTGCATTGAATCTCTGTATCTCCTCTTTCTTATCAAACTATGTCTAGGAAGGATTAAATCTCTATCCTCATTTATACTCCAACTTACCCTTATTAACTACAGATGAGAATAATAATCCTCTAGTGTATGCAGTCACTTCTACATCACAGTGACATCCTCTTACCACTTCAAACTACAATCAACTACAATAGCTCTCTTTTGAAATATTTCAAGCAAGATTTTCACCCATTTCTTTTTTTCTTGACTGTGCACTAGCTGACAAGTACTAATAAGCATTAACTCTCTTGTCAAAATCCTTTTAAGAAGATTAGGAGGTGCAGCTTGCAAACAGATTTAAAAATCTACTTATACGAGATCCCTACCCAAACTACACTAACTTGAAACACTAACTACCTTAATTTACAGACTCTCAAAAATAACAGCAAAACCCAGCAAGTCAAAAAGGTGAGATCATTCTCAGAAAATCATCCAGCTCAAGATTTAACTGTTTGGTTAAGATCATGAATTCTTATTCTTAAAAATTAATGAGGATTCAACTTGTTTGACAACAAGATGCCTTTGGATTGTTTTCAGAGCTCCTGGAAAATGTTCTCAAAGTTTAAAGTAAGGAATTAACAACAAGTGTCCCAAGCTGAGGTGGCCCTTGCTCTTAGGAGCACATGAAATTTTGCCTGTGTAAAATTTCAGACTGCAGTGTAACAGTGGTATTAGTAGCACTAAAACTCATTTCTACTAAGTGTTTATATTCTGTAGCAATGAATCTGGTTTCAAAAGCCAAGTATCACCTACTGAGAATAATGTACCATGGCATCAATTAACTTTTTTTTTTCTTTTTTTTTTGCAGGTCTGCAAAACTCAGGCAAAGTTTGACCACAGTCTACAGAGCATCTTTTCATAAAATGATCATCATGATAACTTGTAATTATCATTAACTTGACATGAATTTTCATTAATTTAACATTAATCTATTTATGTTGTTAAATTTTGTTTTCTGTTTCCTAAGTACAAGCTGCCTAACCTGGAACATAAGCAGGACAGAACAATATAAATTTATTTCTCCATCACAGCTACCTTACTGTAAACTTGTTTGCTGTAAAGCATAGTTTGGAGTAATACTTAAACAGCTAATGTTATAATACAGCCCTTAGAATATTAATGATTCAATCTATTAATAAAAAGTACTACTGATGGCAGATGGAGAATTCAAGCTTTATTTTCACTGTAGTCACAGTTAAAAAAAGGCAATGGTATTAATCCAGAAAGGAGCCATTCCCCAGAACATGAAGATAGGCTGCAAAAGTCAATCCCAAGGAATACCCCTACATTCCCAATACGGCTCCAAAAGCCCCTGGAAAGACTTTTCCAGATACCTTATCAGAGTACCCAAAGTCAGTTCTCTGTGATCACTGCTGCTGTTCAACCTCACTGACTTAGCCCTCCTCTGCTAAACTACTGCTGGTGCAGATTTATTTCTGCTCTGTTCTGTCATATTGATGCTGATGATACTGAAGTAACCCTTCACTGCTGATGCTGCAGAGTTACAATCTCATATCCATGTGCAAACAAAGCCAAAAAAAGCATTTCAGGGAGTCTTCAGCTACCACTGGATTTTCTGCTAAAGCTGCTGTCCTGTACCCATCTCTGAAACCTCAAGACCAATATATGGAATTAGGACCACAGATTAATCTAGAAGTGTGAACAACTATATTAAATCAATTAAGATTCTTCAGCTCTCCTTTGGTAGATGCATGAGCTAGAGTAAAAGCATTTTAAGGCAAGGCTACCCTTCTTGTAGAAAATCTCTTACTCCATCCCAGTGAAGCACCTCCTCCCTAGACTACCCCACCCAATTTAAAATAAATTTTAAGTCAAACTGTGCTGACATCTCATTTCACTGTAGCCAAAGCCAGGGGGGCACTTTGAGAGTTGCAAAGCAGACCTACCAAATAAATTATTAGCAAGGGATGAAAAGCAAGAGTAATTTATTTTCACTATGCTACAAGCCTTTCTGCTTTGGTTGACCCCAAAATGCTTTCTTATTTATATTTTCAATTTGCCTCTTCAGAGCATAGTAAACAATTAGCTGCAGTAATATTTTCACACAAGACCTCATCTGTCTTCTGCTTCTTCAATACAACATTGCAGCATACATATACAAGTGACAGCATCAATGCTAGTTACACAGCTCTATTCAATTATGTCAATAAGGCTTTTTTAAAGATTATTTTATCCCTCCTTATTTGGATGTGAAGATTTCAGGAGCATATTTTATAGAGATAAAACAATTTTCTTGACAATGTCTGCTTGACTATCTGTAAAAGCGATTATAAAGAAAATCTGCCTGAAGTCTCTCCTCATAAGGCTCAACATGAGCTGACAGAGCTGGCAGCCCCGAAAGCCAACCACACCCTGTGCAGGATCAAAAACAGGGGGGCCAGCAGGTCCAGGGAGATAATTCTCCCTTTCTACTCTGCTCTCACTAGACCCCACATGGAGCACTGCATTCAGCTCTGGAACCACCAACATAATAAGAACACGAACCTGCTGGAGCAAGTCCAGAGAAGGGACATGAAGGTGATGAGAGGGTTGGAGCTCCTCTCCTATGAACACACGCTGAGAAAGAAGAGAAGGCTCCCAGGAGACTTTAGAGCACCTTTCAGTACTTAATGGGGCCTAAAAGAAAGCTGGAGAGGGACAAGACATGTAGTGACAAGTCAAGGGGCAGTGAGTTTAAACTGTAAGAGGGTAGGTTGAAAGTAAATATTAGGAATAAATTTTAAATTCTGGGGGTGGTGAGACACAGGAACAGTTTGTCCAGAGACTATGGATGCTCCATCCCTGGCAGTGTTCCAGGCCAGGCTGGCTGGAGCCCTGAGCAACCTGATCTAGTGGAAGCTGTCCCTGCCCATGGCAAGTGGGGTTGGAATGAGACAATCTTTAAGGTCCCTTCCAACCCAAGTTATTCTGTAATTCTCTTTTGTATTTTTAAATGCAAACTAGTCAAGCTCAAAGTTCAAATACAGATAGAGGGTAATTGTCACAATTCTTCACATACACGAAGTATTTCTATTCATGTGCAGTATATACAGCTTAATAAAAGAACCTATTTTGATGGTTTTAAGATTAAGTATTTGAATGTTTCTGTAGGATGTTATGAAAGGCTTGTTAACCTAGAAGAAAGAAACAAGCTGGAGCTTTTTTGCTTGCTTTTATACAGTTAATCCAACTATAGCCTATTACTTTCTCTATTACCATATGTCCTTTTTTTAAAGTTCTTTCTCATAGTGGGTTTGACATTTGAGAAAGAAAAACCAGAATATGTGTGGTTTTACCTTATTTGCCAAGATGCCTCTGAAATTTTAAAATGTTTATTTCTATAAAATGTGTTCAAAAACCTGCTCTAACTGAATGAAAGTATGGAATTTCCTTCCCTTGATTTTTTAACTTTTTAAAACAGCAGTATTTCAATTCAGACAGCAATGAACAGCCCACGAGGGATGAGCAGATGGATCTATTTCTTCCACTGCTGAGACTGTTTGTAGAAAACAGCTAAAACACTAGAACAGACAAATAAAAGGAGTTCATCGCTGGGTTAAGACCAAATCATCAATGCAAAGACACAAAGGCAATCTCTATGAGCTGGAAAGTACCAGTAACCACTACTGTGGACCATTCAGTGAACTTAATACTACTTTAAAATATATTCAGCTGCGAAACATGAGCAAGGAGACAGCACCAAGGAATGCCATTTAAACCAGATAATTTCTCTATGCTCCCTGTACTTTCTCCTGTCCTTTCCTGACATGCAAAAAACAATGCTGTAGGATGCAGAAAAACATCAGTACCAATTGACCATCTTCCCCTTAGTGAGAGCAGGACAATACTGAAACTCTGTCCTTCAGCAATTCTGTAAGTCTCTTTGACTTTTAATTTCTCTTTGAGAAAGGAAAGCTTAAGAGCGGAATACCATTGATTTATCAAAGCATTTTAGACCTGTAGTCAGGCACTTAAATGCTAACTATAAATGAAGTTACTTTTAATCTGAAGTAGTTTCCAGATAAGGGTTTACTTCAATGGCAACAGAAGCTAATTAACTTCCACCAGGAGGCAATTTTCACTTGTTACAGTAGTGTTACCAAATCTGTTTTCAACAGTCACATTTCAGATCCTCTTTCCCATGTCATGGGAAAAGCCTCATCATGAGGCTTTTAAACAATAATCAAATTACTATTCTTTGTCATTTTTTAAGAGACTTTGGACTCCAGCTCTCATTTCCTCTGAAAAACAGGAAATATAATTTTATTTAAACACTGCTCCCTAGGACTCTTACACACCCAAATCATTCTGGAGTTTAGGGGGAAAAAAAAGGCAACACAAATAAAATTGCTCATGCTTAGTTTCAATAAATTACTACTGTCACCTACACTCAGAATCCCTGTGATAATCTCTCAGGTCCTGCTACATAAGGCACAAGAAATACTGTAGATAATCCTGATCTACACAGGTACTCAATGACCAGCCAGTTAAATGCAGACTGACTGGCTGCCAGCTGCAGTCAGACAGAATTTGTTATAGTTAAGTTCTGTCTTCTTTAATGAGGACCATAAGAAGGCAAATACAGGGGACACTTCTTTACCTACCTCATTATCATCACTTAAATCCGTTTGATCAATACACTGAAAAATTATTGGAGAGTTAAACAGAGCAACCAAGCGTGCTTCATCTCTTTACATACCCTGATGTACAAATTATGCATCTTTCCAAAAGGTCAATTTTTAGATCTGTATATACACTGGAACAGCAAAAGATGTTATTTATTAAGTAATTATATTCATAAAGACTCATCTCAAGTTAAAAATACACTACCTGAACAATATAGCTCTAGCAGGAAATAGACTCCTTTCCACCTTCATTTGCTGTCTAGAAAGATAGAATATTTCTAGAGAAATCGAAATGCACAGTTATGTTCTTTCATTTACAAAAATCTTTACATATTATGCATGATTTGTAACCAAGATGAGACTAAATCTTTTTGAATTAAACCTCCAAATTTCATAAACATAAACTGGAGCTCAGGACAGTTAAATTTCCATTTGACAGAACTAAATCCAGACGAAATTACATTAACCAGCACTGTAGCTTCATAATAAACATTAAAAGCACTTTAATATGAAGACAGACTCTGAGATACACTGCAAATGAAATTTGTAATTGAACAATATGCACAAGTGATGATATCCTTCGATTCAAACTCTGGCCACCACTATCCACCAATAACACCATGCCAAATGCACCTTTCCTGATTTAGGATCTGCATTGCTACAGCTAGTGAAAATTTAAAATTTACAGCTACAATGAAATAAGTTATACAGATTTACATTTGCACCCATTTTTGACAACTGACGAATTCAAAGATGAAAGGGAAAGTCAGTTCAGGAAACATTCATGGATATTGATAAAGCAGCAGAAATAGTAATTGATCGTGCCAGATACAGTGCAGAAAATACAGCACAAAGGAAATATCATTAGAAGGATAAGCTTTGTTAAATGCAGCAAATTGTAAGATGCAGATGTCATGCCGGATAAGAAAAACACTTCTATTTGGAAAATATCTGTTGAACACCTGACTTTGGGGGCACAATTTCAATTAGCTGGTTTGTCATGTTTTTATTCCTTTGCTCAAATATGGAGTTCTGTTATAAAAGAAATTTAATCTGCTCAGAATATAGAGTTTTAGAGATCAAATCCTAACAGCATGTCAGAAAGAACTCAGGCAACGAGAGTTTAGACATGCTTCCAGTATAATCTGGTGAAAGAGAAAACCTACAGATGCACGTGTAGCATACCAATCATGCAGCCACTTCACAAGACTACCAACTAAATTTGAATATATCATGTCCTTACAGGCATGTGCACATACTGCCTTGCTCTGGTGGGCTATGACAATGTTTATACTGGCTGGGGTAATCACTTTCTCTTCCTCTTAATACCCCTCTGTCCATAGCACAAGAGTGTAACTTACTGCAAACACACGTAACAAATGGAAGCTGATACTGCAAATGCGTAAGCGGGAGAGCAAAGAAAAAAACAGCTTGAATTTGTTTAAAATACAACTCCTGCTCTCACCAGGATTTAATCTGAATTCACATATTTGATAAATGCACAGACCTACAAACTTAACTATTTTTGTTTCTCTAAGAAAATATGGAAAGGCAAAGGCTTTTTTATTAGTCATCAAAGACTGTACCTTTGCACTGGACTAGAAAATGAGGTGCATGATGTGGAAAGATAAATTTGTTATTCAACGCTCTCAGAAGACTGCACCCTCACATGAGTGCTAGAAAGCACTTAGGCTATGTCTATACAGCTCTGTCTCTGAGTTTCCACATCCACTGCAGTGCCTTCTGCTGCTATATCCCCACACAGACTTGATCCAAGCATATACCAGCTTAGTCACACACTGTAAAGAGAGAAAACACGAAGCACACGAGCCAACCGGAACTGCAGTGCATGCCCATGATGCAAACTGCATTAAAATGGTGATATTCCTATGGATTTGTTACGAATAAAAAGGTAGGGAGAAATTTATCTAGAAGACTGTAAGTTTTACCAACTGCACAAAAATAAATTTAAAAATAAAATAGCATCATAACACAAGTGTATTCATAATATTGCCTGATTATAAATCTTTATCCCATTATCTTTGACATAATTAAAACGTTATGGAGGATGACAAACATTTTCTCTATTTATTCTACAATTCTTTCAGAATATCAATTCTTTATTCTAGCATATCTGTATGCTCACAAGGGAACCCTTGTTTACTACTAAGCAAACAAAGCTTGCATCTCAAATACATATAACACTGAACTGAAAAACAAATCCTGATTCAAATATGTTGCTGTTATGTTATGTATCTTCAATGTGAATTTACATTCAAATCTGTGGGAGGAACAGATCTGACATACTACCCAATATGCATTATTTTGTTTTTTTCAGACGTACATGATGCAAGACTAACACGATGACAAGGTTATAAAGGCTCAGTATGTACAATACGTCCTTGAAAAGCCCATTCCTACTTAAATAATTTATAAGTCGGTAGGCAAAGTTTGTAACATTTTTAGTACAACAGGCCAGTGAAGTTACATGCTTTGCCCTGTGATCTGCTCCTCCAGTCTGCTAAGGCACTGAAGGTTACATTTAATTCAGAGAAAAACACAAGATGCCATAGCCAGGTATGAAATCCCGGGATCTCTAGCAGTTGTGCATGCTGTACACCCCTAAAAGTTTGCATCTGAATCCAATTAAAACAATTAACTAAATTAGTATATGTGATCAGATTTAGAGAAATAATAGTTATGCAAAAAAAACTTTGTCTACCATTCAGCAAATATATGTCAAACATGAAAATTGCCTAGTTAGATGGTTTTTGATGTGAAAGAACACATGAGAATAGACAAAACATTTTTCCCAAGTTAACTTTACACACATGTATAGATCAGTGACCCTTTTTTTGCAGAGCAGACATACAGAAAAGTGCTAAGATTAGAGGGATACTTCTGCATCCCAAGAAATCAGTGGTAAGGCAACTATTTTCTTCAAATGTAAATGGACTGGTTTCCTCAAGAGAGAAATTATTTACATCTCCAGGTATAACCAGGATGTACAGCTGCTCACTGCTGATCCTCTCTCTCTCTCTCCTGCAAAAATACAATATTCTTGATAGAGCACAATGTTCTGAAATTTTCCTTACCTTTACACTTGTAACGTTATATATAAATTCTGTCCCATGTATTTGACTTTTAAGTGTGGATCTTTGACCTTTGTGGCCAGTAGGTACACATGGACACTGCATGGACAAAGCACTGGTAGCTGCAGGCCACAGCAGCCTTCACAGTAATAACATTTCTCCTGTAACATTTTGGCAGTTCTTCATTTTTATATATGCTCTAATTTTACATCTTAGTAGTTCCACTTTGACACACTATTTGGGGGAAAACCTGAAGAACATATACAAAACACATCATTTCTATACATGATGTATTTTACTATTTCTATTTAAAATTCAGGGTTTTTTCACATAATTATATTGGATAATCCATATCACATGTTATTTTAATTGTCTTTCTTGAGGTTCACTTAACATTCTAAAGCATACCAGTTTTAGAACTGTCTTCCTCCTGGAAATATATTCATTGATTCTTTCCACTCAACAAACAGGTGCTACTAGCTTACTCCAAATAACAAAAAGTGAAAGAAAAGTTTCACCTTAATAGCTCTAATGAAATATGTGTTACAGAAAGGGTCAGCTTAATTATGACAGATTTCTAAATTAGATGCCACATATGTTTTCTAAATACATCATCTACTCTCCAAGGCTGTGTACTTCATTAAACCCTGAATTTCAGTTTACAGTTTAGATCTCACAGTGTATTGCATGCAGGAAAACAGAAACGACAGGATCACCTATCTAAAAGTACTGGGACTCATACTCTCCTTCACATCTGCTCAATGTCAGTTTATAGATAGGCCTCAGTTTGGTTTTCAGATGGCTGGATTACCATCAACAGTTCTGTTCGTATTTACTTTACGAGTACTTTCAACATTTATGCACATTATTTGACCTCTAAGAGGTTACTCTTAAATCACATGTTACAGAGGGGGATCAGTATCTGTGGTAAGTGTCCAGAATGTCTAGCAAACTTACTAGTTTGCTACCTGGACTGTTAAGGAAAACCTAATCTGAAGTGCAGTCCTACAAGACTAGGAGTTACCTGAAAAGGGGAGAAACTATGAGAATGGGAAGGTCCCTTCTATGTGCATAAAGGGTACTCTCCACAGCACAGCCCCAAATGGTACCAACCTGTCAAAAGCTGGCTCACGATGCTCAGCTAACTGCTATAACACCACGTAAGAGAATTCTCTTGATAGCTACGGTCTACATTTTTGTTAACTATATTCCTAGACCACAGGAGACAGTGAGTGTTCAGACATTGAACGACTTCTGACCTAATCCAGGAATCGAAGGTACGGATACAGTAAAGGGCGTTCAAACCACCCACCACGCGACTCGACATTGCGAGACTTTGGGCTGCAGCTCCCGAGAGAAAGCAACCCAGACCATTTTTTTTAATAATAATTTGCCCGTATTTTTGGCAGTGCGCACACCACCTCTGAGCACACGTCAGCCAGCCGTGCCTCCCACCCCGGCGGTGCCGCCGCCCGCCCGCCCCTGACCCGCAGCCGGGGGACAACCGCGGGCCCCGGGGCGCCGCAGCGGGGACGAGAGGGGCTCGTCCTTCCCCTCCCGCCCTGCGACGATGCTGGGCGGGGGCTGCGCAGCGGCTGCGGGAGGCGGGGGCGGTGTGCCGAGCGGAGGGGAGCGGGGGGGAGGCAGCGGCCGGGGCGCTGGGGCGCCGTGAGGGCGGGCGGAGGGCGGACGAGGGCAGAACGCAGCAGATCTGCCATGGCCCATACGGCGGGTCCCCGGCTGGCAGCCCCAGGCCCTCTCCCCGCCCCGGAGCTCCCCCTCCTCCACCACGTGCAGTATTTTCCCGGCGGGGAGCAGCAATCCCCGTGGGGACCGCCTGTCCCCTCTGCTGCCCGGAGTATTTCCAGCCCTCATCCTTGCCCGCCGCCCTGCCTTCTCCCAGGCATTTTGCTTCCCACCTGCACGCTCCTTATGTAAGGCAGGGTCTGACGGAGAGCGGGGAGGGGGGGGTGTCAGCGCACGCACACACACACACATACATACACATACATGCATACGCACAGCATCCCTCCGCAGCCGCCCCTGGGAAGATGCCGATACCTTTTATCCAGGCACGCGATCCACTCGCCGGAGGACGAGGAATGGGAGGCGTGAGCGGCGACCATGTTGGACCGGGATCAGGTTGCCGCGCACCCGGCTGGCGGCGGCTCCCCCGCTCGGTCCGTCCGTCCGTCCGTCCGTCCGTCCGTCCGTGCTCGCTGCCTCCCTGCGCGGGCAGCGCGATGGGCTCGCCCAGGCCCCGCCGCAGCGCCGGAGCGCGGCCGCCCGCAGTCTCACGGGTCCGCCCGCACCCGGGCTGCGACCCGCGGCCGCACAGATACCCCGGCCCTGCCTCAGCGCAGCCGGCAGGGAGCGGCCCGGGGAGGGGGCGGAAAGAAGTCACTCCCCTTCTAAAAGGTGGTGTCCCCTCCGGCTTTCGTGAGCTCCTCAGTGCCCACACCTGAACTCGGCTTACCGATCCCTGCCCTTGCGTCACCGGAGATGTCCTTGACTGGGTTTGAATTGGAGGGGCAATACAAGCGTTTTAATTGAAATAAGCAGCTCAGGAGTCACTGTGTGTCGGTCCCGTCCCCTCCGCCCCCAGCAGTAAACGCACAGTGGGTGGGTGAAAGGAAGGTGCAGTCCACATCTCAGGATTTTTACTGGACCATTCCTCCAGTGTGCTGTCCATCCTGTCATCCCCCGTGAAACTGTGTGCTAAAGCCTCTCATTTCTTGTACGTGAAGAATGAGCTGGGCAGTGCAGCCCGTGAAGAGGATTTGGCACTTGGAAGGAACCCAACTCATAGCATGAGAAAGGTGAGGCTAGTGTACAGTGAAACACGCCCACAGCCTTCTGTTGTGCTAGTGTGGCCTGCGAAGTGCAGGGTTTTTAATGATACTAATGTATACACGACATAAAACTGATGAGCAGAAGAAGGAATGCAGAGCAGCAGGTCTCCCTGTTTTGCAAATTCTACATTAAATATTTTCTATTAAATATTTTCTAGAAACTGTTTCAGATTGTATCTTCCCAAGTAATCAGTGTATGACGGTAAGCTTCCACTTACAGTCAACATAAATTGCCTTGAGTACCTTGTGAGAAGGATAGGAAGCTATACAAATCTCAGCAGGATGTTTGGGGTTACATGTAGGTGATAGCAAAGTAAAACTCAAATTCTGCTTTCCTTCAGGCTCATAACTCCTCTCTGCTCTACAGTGTGGGCACAAATGATTAATTCAAATGAAGATCATCTGCCAGTGCCTTTCAGACTTCTCCATGGGCTATCTTCTTTGCCCTCTGTTGTAATTTCTTTGGTTGTACCAAGTAATTTTCTTAAATACATGTGCTACTTCATATTTCACATCTGCTTTTTAGTTGGTTGCATCGCTGCCGCAGCTTCTTTAGCACTTTGAAAGAAATAACTGCTAACATTGGGATTCTGAACAGTATGATGAAAAATCTAAGGAAATGTATCTAAAGATCACTTTTGCTAAATGAATGCAGCTAAGAAATTGGCATAGCAGAGGAGAATGCCACAAAAGGCAATTCTTTCCTTTTTCCTCAAAAAAAAAAAATTTAAAAGTGCATGCCAGAGGAATAGAAGAGGCTGCCCGTCAGGGAGATCAAAGCTGCAGCTTTTCCTTTGCTATCAACCATGGGGGGAAAAAAATGAGAATTTTTTGCATCTAAGCAATCAATCTACTCGAGGAAAATCAATGCTATTCATTTTTCAATATGCAAGTGTTTGAGAGCCAATAGAACCAGAGCTTGAAGAGTAAGAAGCTCTAAATTCTCAATCAAATTAATGATTTATAACACAGTATGCGCATTACAGATGAATCAATAAAACTCACTAATTTTGTACTTCCATTATAAAACATTCACCATGTTATCCCACGTAATTACAGTTTTCCTTCCAGAGCAATCACACAAGGCAGCCCGTACTGCCCTTTCCCCCCTCAACCCAGTTTACGCTGCAGTAGATGCTCTTTCCTCAGGCCTGGGAAGGGCCCCATTAGTGTCTCCCAGCTGAAGGTGGCTCCCTGCTCTCCGGGCTGGTACACGCACACACGCTCCACTCACTGCAGTGCGGGCAGCCGGCGCGGGGCAGCGGCGGCCCGGGCATCCAGAACCGCCCCGAGCACCCGGAGCCGCCCCGGGCATCCAGAGGCGCCCCGGGCATCCAGAATCGCCCCGGGCACCCGGAGCCGTCCCGGGCATCCAGAGCCGCCCCGGGCATCCAGAATCGCCCCGGGCATCCAGAGCCGCCCCGGGCACCCGGAGCCGCCCCGGGCACGCAGAGCCGCGGCCCGGCCCGGCCCGGCCGCCAGAGGGCAGCCGAGGCCGCCGTGAGGGCGCGGCAGCGGTGCCGCCTCCGGGAGCGGGGCCCGGCAGGAAGCGGCGGGAGCGGGGCTGGAGCGTCCCGGGAGTGATTCCCGGCAATGCCGCTCCTAAAACCTGCTCCAGTGCCACGAACCTGCCCGTAACCGAGCAGCGGCACTGCCCTGGGACAGCCCTCTGTAGTCACCAGGACTTCGGTTTCCAAGGAGTGCGGTGCGTGTTGGCCGAAAGGGGATGTTGCTCACGTGCTTGGCTGTGGGCAGACACAACTCAGAGATGTGAATCTTTTTGTGGAGTAACCATTAAAGAGACTAACACTTTGTGGGTTGTGTAAGCTGGACATGCCCAGAGTGAGCCAGGAACCTTGCCTGCATTCGTACTGCATTCGAAGTGTCCTAATTAGAAAGCAATTAGAGCAAGACAGCCAAAATTAACTCTGGCATTTGTATTATGAGTAATCATGTAGCTTTCTGATTAAGACACCGGTGAAACTTCTCAGAGAAACTTAGTCAGCAAGGATTAGATGTTTGAGCAGTTCAAATATCAGCCTGTGTCAACCAAAGAGCCTCCAAACTGCACAGAAATGTCGGGAGCTCCTGACTATTCAAATCAGAAATCCCAGACCCCAGGACATTCCATGTTCTCTTGAGATGAAAGGTACCAAATAAGTATTATACATCTCACAGGACAAGTCAAATAGAATTCAGATTATCCTGTGCCTCTTAAGAATTCAGACCATAACAAGCCTAGGAATCGTAATTTTAGAGTACTGACTGTATATTAATGGGGTCAAGTGCCCATTCGCTTGTGAGAACATTTGCTAGAAGGAAAATGCTAAAGCACACTTCATTAGTTTATACCCTCTACCTCCTCCTGCTGCCTCTCAGTGCCCATCCTTCATTACTTTTCTAAGCCACACACTTGTATGAAAAAATATGACCAAAAAGATATTTGAGATTTAATTTCTCCTTACTGAACAGAAGGCTAATGGGACTTTTTAGAATCTGAGATGTGATTATGCAGCCAAAAAATTAAAATGGCAGCTGCTTTCAAAGGAGATTGCTGCTGGGAAATGGTGAATTGCCAGCTGAGGTATGTGAAAGATCAGCTGGCTTTTTAGCTTTCCACAGTTTAGGAAGGAGTGGCAGGGCCATGTTCTTAAGAAGCTCTTAAACCATGAAAAACAAGAAGTCAGCCTTCAAGTTATCCCATGCCTGTAAGAATAAAAGTTCAAATGTGTAGGGTCCAAACTGCTGTTTGCATTATGGGACATAAGGCAAATCATGTTGAATTTAGTACTTTGACTATTTCTGTGCCTATTCTGGTCAGTACAAATACTCATTCCTTCACTTTTACTAAAATCCAGCCAGTGAGATCTTGTTAAAGTTTTTCAGGAAAAAAAATCTCTTCAAATAGAAATGTTCTGTGAAAAATCTGCACGAAAAGACTAAATCATAGTTTTTAGAGCTTGAAAAAAAATAGTAGATTTACTAAGATTGCCCAGTAGTAGAATACAAAGGAGAGCTACTGTGGATAACTCTTTATACCATTAATTATACCAAAAACTTCAAGAAGTTTCAAGCGACTGCAGTAATAATTTCACTTAAGCTGATTTTAAGCATGTTTTGTTTTGTTATATGGAAACCAATTTAAATAGTTTAAGTCCAGAATGAGCACATAAATTCTACCTCAAGCAATAGTTTAAATTCATGTATCACACAGAAGTCTTGGGAGCAAGATCAAGACTGACAGGACTGTGATCCATGTTTGGAATACAGCAGTGCCACGTTCAGTGTGGTTAGGGTTGTAGGAACCAAAATGTGTTACCAGTTTTACACACACAACACCTACAGACTTCAAAGGAGTAATCAGCCTATAGTGGAATAAAGACAGAGAAATCTGCATGTGAGTTCTTTTGGGATTTGTATGCTGTGAGGGCTGCAAAAGATGTGACGGTGTTCCTACTTTAACCCAATGCATGTATTAATAAAATTGCCCTGCAAAGCAACATATTGATTCTCCTCTTCAATGCTAATCGATAAAACCAGCATACAATAACCTAGCAAGAGAGTTGCAGAACAAGTAAGGACTTCCTTTCTTTCCTGCATTATTCAGACTCTGTTGTGACCCTTTTCAGTACAATATTCAGGAGAATATTCAGTAGAACTTGGTGCCACAGCAGACCCACAGCATGCTCCTTTTTCTGGGAGTACAGGGCAGACACATCAGTGCTTCTTAACAGACCTGAATCAAACTGATCAGCAGGGGCTGAATCACACACGTGAAGATGAAGAGGGTCTGGCTTTGTGCCCAGTCACAGGAATAGGATTCATGAAGTGCTGGGCTGGCTCTCCACATACCCACAAGAGCCTGACAAGTTAATTCAGCTCCTCACTGCCTGAAAGCAGCTGTGCTGCCTCTGGGCCTGGACCTACAAGTGTCCATTTAGAACACGAAGCATGCATTTGGAAACTCCAGTGTGCCTTGTCCACACTGCATTGTCAGCTCAAATGTCTCACTTTCTCTGGAACATAGTTATCTTATAATGGCTAATGGACTTAATTATTAGATTGTAATTATTAACTCATTCTTTCACCCAAAGTACAAAAGCAGATGAAAGTTCTTATTGTCTCTATGTCTAATTTCTTATTCCTTTATCCTTCCCTGCCAGATTTGCTGTGTTTTAGCAATCATAGATTTTCATCAAAGGCTGAAAGAAAAGGTGGTTTCGCTTAGCTGAGGAGCCAGATGAGCATATTTTAACTGTTCAAGCCAAGTTTTATCTTCACAACTTGGTGTCAGCTCTCTCTGCTAGAGACAGATGGATATACTGGGTAGGAAGAGCACTAGTCCATGGTCTGCCCCTAAATTTGCTACAGATGCTATTGAAACCATTAGACTATTATTATTTATTGTTATGAAATACCTAGTTTTCATCATTTTACTGTGTGGAGTCTGAGGGAAAGCCTGAGAATTTCTAGGAACAAGGTACTCAATTATTTAACCTTGTGGTTTCTATGTCCTCACAGATGACACCTCAGGAAGAAAATTTGTAATGTGTATAAGGTGGTCCTCCTTAGGACCCTTATTTTACTAATATTGATCTTTTCACACTAAATTCAAATTAATTTCAAACCCAAATCTAATTTCAACATTGCTTGATCACTACAGGAAATTTACTCTTCCTGGTCTGTTCCCCATTTCTTTTTCTGTTCCCTATTTTTTCTAGCAACCAGTTCCAGAAATCAAATGTATCTATTTTTTTCTCAATTTGTTTTTGTATTGGTCCATAGACACTTAAAAATGTGCAATGTCAAGACTCTAAGACAATGTTGAGATTCTTCTATGTATTTGTGTATGTGTATTATTCATGAGATACAGGGCATAAAATCATTTGACCGCACTCTCTCAGAACTCCTTCGTGATAATTCACAAAACTGCCTCTCTGTAGTAGACACTTTTATTTATGTGAGTACACCTCCCCTTAGAATTTGAGGTTTTCAAGGGCAAAAGAAACATGGTACTTAGATTCCAGGCAAATAAAATTCCTGTCATATGTGTCAAAGGTGTTTTCAATAGCCTTCCTTCTCTAGCTCCCAATGCCTTAGCTGTCACACTGATTCCTTGTTTGCAAAATTGAGACCAATAAAACATTATACATATCACAAAATAAGTACTGCTAAAAAGCCTTGTGAATTAGTCTTATATAATTGGGACATGTAATTTAATTAGACTGTATATGAAATAATGACTTGTGATCTGCAGTGAATAAAGAAAAAAGTATTTTAATTATTTTTTGCAAATTCTTTCATTCAAGAAGACACACTACTATGAGTGCAATTCAGATCAAATTCACAAATTATTTTAGTGCAAGTGATAATTTCAGAAATACATGCAATGAACATCCAGGACATTCAATGTCTGAGATTTCCTTTTTGCATAGGTGTTCTTCACTACTCTAAGAACAGGACTGTAGTTGGCATCATAGAAGTGCTATAATGAAAACATTCAGAGCTTTGTATTTACTTGTACAATGTGATATAATCTGCTATAGGTAAAGATCATACATGGCACACATTTGCCACTTGACGACACATTTACATAGTAATCCATTGTGCAGCTTCATATGCATTAAATGCAGCTATTCTATTCATCACAGTACAGTAAACAAGTTAGTTCTTTCTGCAATGTTTGGTTCATAGTATTCCAGATTTAATTTTTATAAGAGCCTGCTGGGGGCACCAACACATGCCCATAAAAATCAAATTATGAAATTAGGCAAATGAAAAAAGAAAGACAAATTTAATAATTTATTTATATCATATAAATTACACAATACACCTCAGATTATATGTAACGCTTATAGTCTTCTTTTCACGGCTTTGAAAATACATCTACAATGAATTTGCTTGCAGGCTTATACTCACAAATAATTCACATCTATAATGACCTGAATAAAGCACAGGCATCTCTAATAATCTATTCTGGCTGAGAAAAAAAGGTGAACCATTTGGTGAGTGGGAAAAGAAGTTGTCTTGACTGCGGGCTGCATCCTGGCTGGTACAGACATGTGGCATTTGCTGGTTTAAAACCAGAGTGTTGAGTTTTGTGACAGGAAACCCAGCCACAGCAGCCACATAGTTAAATAGCACTTGTGAGGTGCTACCTCATGTGTGTAAAAACAACAGGAGAATCCCTATACAGATTAAAAATATGTTAATGACACCACAGTAGCATAAACCAAGTAATTCCCTAGATTGAAGCATGGGGTTTTTTCCACATACAAGTTATTTTGGCTCTGGAGAAAAGTTACACAAGTCCAAAAGCTTTAAGCAGGACAACACATAGCAGATTTTTACAGAAATGCTGTTTTCTTTGGTATTCTCTGATTTTCCTGATGGAAGAAAGACACCACATTTCAGATTCTCCCTTGCCCCCTGAGAGTAGCAATGCTCAGCTGCCTAACAGCAGCAAATTATCTTGAAGTGCCTATTTTTCTTATGCTTCTTACATAGTGGAAGGATGGAAAGGATAGATAAACAAAAGCTAAGAAAAAAAGCAAATAAGAGGCCAGCACAAAAAGAGGGTAAGAGTTGAGCAGCAGACTGGAAAGAGATTGCTGGTGAGAAGTGCATTGACTTCAAATTTTTACAGGATCTGAATTTCTTGAGGACTGTGGAGAAGAATCTTATTGAGAAAATTTGATGCAGATAAAGAAATGAAATGAAGTTATCACCAGGAAAGTAATAGGAGAGAAAGACCTTTTAGACATTAATCAGAAGAAGCTGGCTTCTAGGAGCAGCCAAGAAATGCAGCAAAGAAGGGCCTCCCCATTGCTGTAATGGCTCATCAACTACCCCGTACTTGGAAGTGTTCCTGAAAAGAGAAGTGACAATTGCCAGGAGTTTTTATTATCCTCACATAGCCACAGCTTGCTTCTGACAAGGAAGGGTTTCATTATTGCATTTCATTATTCAATTAATGCATATTAACATTTTTTGACACTTTGATTTTTGTGCTCTTGTTCTACTTCTAGTCAATGTAACCTTGTTACATTATTCAATCACTTTTATAGTTTGGAGTTTTTTCAAGTTCAAGTGGAATTCCCTGCGCTTCAGTTTGTGCCTGTTGTCTCTTGTTCTGTGTCTGAGCATGCCTGAGAGGAGTCTGACTTCATCTTTAGCTGTAGCCTCTAAGTCCATCCTTCTGGGTCCATCCTAACAGTGATATCTCTGTATTTCCCAGGACTGATGTGAAAATTCTTAATATTTGAAAAGCACCTTGATGCTACAGTGATGAGGGCAGAGAAAAGTTCATAAAGATATCATTAACCTTGTGATCACAAGTTTCTGAACAGACTGTAATAAATGAAAAGAAACACATGAGCAACACAGATAAAAAAGGGTTCACTGCAGAGGTATAGTCCAGTTGCTCAACTGCATTGGAGAAGCATCCTCAGGAAAAAAAAAAAGGAATCTTATAGTAAATAAAAAGTTTGCTCTGGATAATTTTAATCCAGTCATTTCTAGATTCTAGACTTTGCAATTTTAATATTGTCTAGATACACATCATATGTGAGAAGAACACTGGCCAGCTTTCCCTACTGCATATGAATATTTCCTCTAGCAACCTAGTGGGTGCCTCAGAGGGCTGGGATGGAAGAGGATCTCTGGGGACAGTTCACTCCAGGATTCCCTGTGATCCTTTTCTTCCCTGCAGGATGGGCATGGGCTAGTTCTCAGTGCAGCCCAGCAATATTGCCCTCAGAACACCTTCCTGGCATGCTTACAGCCCTCACTGGATATTCAGAATATCCTAGAGCCTTCACATTGTCACAGTCCCCAGGGATGTTTATGTGATACAGCCCTATCATGAGGGCTAAAATTGGTCAACCTATGAGCCATGTACTCATCAAAAAATGTTGTCACTCCTAGATATTTTTTAGAAGCACATGCACCTGTCCTTCTCCTTTTCCTCTTTAGCAGACCTCTGGAAAGAGGAGTTCATAGAAGTACCTATGTTTGCTCTCCTTAGTAGTTTAGTCCCTCAAAACAGCAGCAATTTGTAAGCACACCTTTGCTAAAACAGTTTTTAAACAATGTATTTTAAAGGTTTGGAGTTTTTTATTATGTTTACATCTTTTACACAATCTAGTAAGTTTTCCGGGGTGAAATCAAAGTGGATTGGGGATACTACAGGTCTTTCTGCATGGATCTGGGAAAAAACAAAGAAAAAGCAAAGCACTGACTCACTGATATTGTTGATCTTTTCAGGTTTATTTACACAGAAAATTTTAGGTTTTCAGTTAAGATTTTGGAGTTTTAAGTGATGTACACTGTATAAGCACACATTGACTAACCAATCTCATTTCACTTTGGCAGAAAGACTGATTTATTCTAGGCTGTCTTCTCACTGGAAGAGATGATGTTACAGGATACTTCTATTGAAAAGATAGTACATAAATCCACCAAAAACTCTTCAGTTAATATTTGCTAGCAGATAAGCCAGAGAAATATGCAAATCATACAAATTTAATTCCTTAAGGCATTTTTAGTTTTGCCTTCAATAAGCCAAGAAATATTATGGCAGCTTATTATAATCTTCTAAAACATTTAGATATTTGAAACTAACATAGTTCTGGGGAAGAAAACTATGAGAATAGCATGACACTGTCCAATTACAGCGATATATGTATTGAAATAAAAATATTTAAACAGATGTTATAAAATATTCCATTTCCATTGTACAGCATAGGCACATCTGCTGTACTTTAAATACTTCTTATCCGTGCCAAAGAAATACTGTGAAGAGAAAATGCCTTTTTTGTGCTTTTCCTTTGAGTTTACCCTATGTGAATACGGAAAGAGTCTTTTCAATAGGAAAAAAGGCACTGATTGTAATGGCAACATTTTGTGTTTGCCCTACAGCTGCCATTTGTGACTAGTATGGAAGTCGAGTCCTGGCTCTTGTTTTCTGGCCTCTTTAAAAAAACCTTGAATATTGTTAAAATAATATTGGGCAGGAAGGAAAGGAGGGACAGCATTGTGCAAGACCAAACTAATATAAAAATGCTGCAGTGCTACACTCACTTCCTTCCAAATCATTTTCAGGCATTAGCTTACTGGTATTGTTCTTTATAAAGGAAATATTTGATGTCACAGTATTATCACCAGTGATGAAGTGCACCTACGCTGATGTTTATGATGCACCTTTGTTTTGGGGATGTGCTTGAGTTTTAGTATTAAGGCATCAAGCACATAAATTCCAGAGTTAGACAGTAGTGGAGTGGTGGCTTTAGAGTAGTGACTTTAATTACTTATAAGGTAAGGCTCTTACATTTGCTCACTGGTGAGTCTGGAAGACTTAATACAGCTATATTTAGCAGTGATATTTAGTAAGAAGTATCCACTACTACTGACTACCAATGCAATAGTCTCAGAATTATCAGTCAGTCAGTCTTCCTTCCTTGAGCTGCTTCTGTTACAAATCCTTTGCATATTCCCAGATGACACAGGTACCTAGTCTCTTATTTTGACCATGCAAGTTTATCCATAAGATATTATCTAGAGGTAATGGATGGATGGGGCACAGGAAGAAGAAAGCCTTGAAAGCTTCGGTTTTATACAGATTCTTCTGGGAAGCAATCTGACAGGGGATCCCTAAGCTAGCAGCTCTGCTTCCATATGGGTCAAAGAGGCCAAGAAAAAGCTCTCAGGGACGCAGAAGTTTTGCCATTAACTCAAGTGAAATTGGATTAGGAGTGGAATATAGATGTTACACCTGTGGAAGTTATGCAGAAATGGCCCTGTAGATCCTGTCAACCATAAATTTAGAAGATGGAGACAAAATTTCTTATCACTATCCCACTTGAGGTTTTGGAGAAAGTGAAATAAAATCTTCAATCCATCACCTTAAAGGCTGCTGGGTACAAGACATTTGCTTTGTAGGTAAAAAAAATGCCAGAATTTTGTCACTATTAACAAACATTCCAAGGGTATTAATGTGCTTGGTATAAATCGTACTGTTGCGTGATGCTTTTGCACTTCCAACTTCTAGAACATGAAATCAGATTATTAATATTATGCTCTAATGTACTTTACATGTTCAATTATTTTAAAAACTCATTTTATGAAAATTATCCTCATTTTCTGGCAGAAGAATATTTATGCCATAGCAGGCACCTCAAATATGTGACACTATACAAAAGGAATTTAAAAGTAATGGGTTTGAACTGCACTTGTCAGCATTTGTAGTGCAAGAAGCTTATGAGATTTCTATCTCGTCTGATAATACTTTCCTTCTGCTTCCTTTAAATTGTTACTGTGCCTAAATTTAGACTACTGCCTTATGGTCTTGGCATTTTTGTTTTTCTAATTCTAGTTTTAACCAAAATCACTGATCTCCTCATGGTGCAAAAAGTAGGATTTGTATGTAATCTTGACAGCAGCTTTTTAGATTTCTTGTAAATTAAATAAAAAAGGAACGGGATGTGAATTAATTTGGATGTGTGACCAAGTGACCATATCAGCAACGTGACCCTTTGTAGAAAGATCATTATTTTTATTCTCAATGTTTTTGCTGTTTAATATTCCACTGCAAGAAACAGAACTGTTCTTGCTGTTTCTATCAGTGCAAAGCGAATACCTGCTACCTTCTCCAACATTACCATAAAAATAATTTGCAAAGTGAATTCCATTCCTTAGTGTGCATGATCCATGCTTTAATTCTTCTCTCTATGATTATAATTAAATTTAACTTTCCAGACAGTAGACAGAGGAATAAATACTTAGAAGTGAACTGTACTGTGTATCAAACTAGAAATGAAAAGACCGTCTGACTGAGAAATGTGTTGCAAAGCTTAGGTTGAAAATTCCAGGAATACTCTCCAAAACAAAGTATCTAAAAATAACTTTATTAATTTATGAAACTGGGCTTGTTCAATTCCTGATAAAACAGAAAATCTTCTTAGACTGGCAAAGTTAGATAAATCTAAGTCAGTTTTTGTTTGAAGACAGCTCCAACTATCAGCTCACAGGCTGCTGGACAAGAGCCTGTGGGAGGTAAGTGGGCCTTTGGCTGTCACCAGAAATGTTCCCAGTAAATTGTCATAAAAATAAAATTTAAAAAAAAAGTCAACTTTCTTTTCTGCCTCCAAAAGCAGGAGTGAAAGTCTTTCAGTAAAAGATTTCATTTTTGTAAATAATACGGAAACAAGAAAAAAAGTCTGGAAAAATATATATGGAGGAAATAAATGTCTGTGGCAATGTATGGGGCAATGGAACTATATTCCCAGATTATTCTAAGCCAAATGCTCTTACTTTACTTATCATCCAGCTGTTGTCAAAGAGGATATATAAATTATTTTTAAAAGCAGGCAGTGAGTAATTAACACTTTGCTTTCCTTTCTGAAGATATTTACACATTTTCAGCATTAGATAATTTGAGAATTCCTTCAATTTCAGAGTTATGGAGATGGTCAGGTGTGTATATACTGAAGTCTTTATGTGATATGGGGTGTTATTCATATTTTTTTTTAATTTCAAGTTTTTCTTGTCGTATCATTATAAAAGTGATGATTTTAAAAGTAACAAGAAGTCTCTGACATTATTATCCACTTTATTAGGGCCAAACGTGAAAGGCACTACAGGCAGTAAATCTATTTATCAGTGATTTGTAAGCATTGTAGGAATTGAAGTTATTTCATTTAATAAATAAATGATCTCTCACTGTAGAAAAAGAGTGATCTCTAATAGCCAAAGGCACCCATCCTGTAAAGAGGGTATGCAATGATTAGAGTTTCCCTGGTGGTAGATTCAAAGAAGTCAACGAGATGCACGAAGTTGACAATTAACAGAATGAGAAATGACAAAGTAATTGAACCAAACTTAAACTGCAGAATCATAATTAATTTTTAGTAATATTTCCTAGGCAACTTACTGGTCCTTTAGTGTTTTTCTTTTTTAAACCAGTTATTCAGGATGTGAAAGAAGCATTATATCAATATTTCAGGGAGGAAATGTCAGTGAGATTTCAGGCATACTCTAGAGTGGGTGTAAACACATGGCCTCAAGAGTATTGACACTTACTTGGAATGAGTCAGTTTGGTTCAGGAGGAATCAGTGGTATTTTTCATTGATTTTTTAAAAATATATCTGTCATAAGGATTCCTTGCAACAAATACCAGCATAAGGATCATAACAAATTTGTCTGTGAAAGATTCTATCAGGCACTGATTAATATGCTGAATATGCTGTAAGCCATGTAACCTGTTCATTTTTCTTCCCTGGTTTTATGCGATTCTGTAGTTGCAGTTTCTGAACTTTCCCTGGATAAAGTCATGTGTAAAAAAAAAAAAAAGGAAAATTAAAAAAGGAAAAAGAACACAATTTTATCACAGAAAACTTCATGAAAGATGATTCACGCTCCAAGAAAGTTAGAGAATGTTGTTATAATTGTTTGTCTCAGACACAAGTTCACCAACAGTGTATATTTACGTAGTTCTCACTGTTTCTGTTTGCAGATAAAAATGTGATCATATGATCATTTCAAAATAAGCTACCACTAATTTTAAACACTCTGATTAGTCTGTTTTTACTTTTTGAAATAGTATCTCACAGGATTTCACTGAATTGAATGCAGCTCCTTGAGTTGTGAAATGCTTCCTGGGAACTTTTCAAATTCCAAAGATATTTTAGTCCTAAAAATATGCATGTGTGATATGTCATTCCTCCAGTCATGTTAATACATTTTTGCCTGTATGTTGTAAATAGATCCATTTGCTCCTTTTACATTTTGTGTTCTTGCAGATATCTGAAGTGTGAAGCTGCATCAACTCACAATACAACAGAGTCTTTTGTAACTTTTTGACTCCTAACTGCATTTAAATCCAACACATCACTTAAGCTTCAACTCTGAGGGCTGTCTTTAACTTTTAAGATTAATTTTTCCCACAAAAGTTAAGAGTAGACTTTTTTCAATTTTTTTCATGAAAATTTTGCAGCTTAAAATGACCAAGATTGGAGTCATTGCCAGTCTTTACATCCAAATATGTCCAGTAAGAAATGGAGGCGTCCTTACCATTTGAAGTTTCAGAGCAGATGGAGTTTGGCTATTCTGAGTCAGGGTCACAAGGTTGCATATTTCCCTCTACTGAAGCCTTGTAACACTTTTTAAGCATTAGTCAGATACCAGGCTTCTGCATGTTGCCCTTAGCAGTGTGGCTGAAAGGAAAAGTAGCTTTTTTGGTAAAATCGAGAGCGAGCAGAGATTTGAAATTGGCATTAAGTCAGCATCAGTCTCCTGAGGCCATTCGTGCAGTCTGGCTTCTGCCAACCAGTCTAGCAAATTGTTCATGTTTGCTCTTGAACTTTGTTCTACATATGTCAGGGTAGACTACTAACAGCTGAAGAAATGGACCAACCAGGGAAAACTTTTTGCAAATTAGCTGAGCGTGACTGTGCTATTCAGTGTTGACTTTGCAATTTGGCAGTGCTATCCATTGGTCACATTTGAGGAGGTGTATTGGGCCTCCACTTAACAGTATATGAGTTTACAAGATTACATATGAACGCACGTTTGTAGCTGTCAGGAGCAGAAATGAAAATATTTTTAGTGAGCGCCATTGCCAACTAAACAGAAACGGTAACTAAGCAACACAGAAACACCACTTAGGTTGTTCATGACTCGGAAGCACAATTTAGCAAACATCTTCCTCCCCCTCAACCCCCAACTAAAATGTCTGTATTTACTTGGAAGCTTTATTTCACTAATCTGCAACATATTATGTACCAATATGAAACTGAATCATCACCACAAAAATCAGTGGAACAATTTGATAATGCTGAATCCAGGCACAGCCTTTCCAAAAACATCAAATAGTTCCACTTGATTATAAAGAGAAGAAGATAAGGAATGAATTAAAGAAATGTTTTTCAGTTTTTTTGTTTCTTTTTTTTAACTGAAATTGGCTTCTTACTTAGAAGAACCCTATCTCAGGCAATGGCAGTGCTACTGTCCCAGTAGTAGACTTGGATATCTGTGCCTAACACCATAAACCATCACTAGAATCAGGTCAAAAAGACTTCTTCCCAGTATAGTAGCACTGGCACTGTGAAGTCCTGTGGTAATGTTCTGTTATTTTAAGTCAGCATGTTATGCAAAATGTTTGTCCTGCTGTTTCTCCATCCCTGATGATCCTGTTCCTTCTCTCCTTTATCTGGGTCTCACTGGATGAAGGATGGTGGCAGAGTTACTGTTCAAGTCTGTCCTGAGCTAGAAATTTTAGTAGAATATTCAGTATTATACAGGACACAACTTTTCTCAGAGGCAGGATGGTCTTGGTCCTGGTTTATGCCAATGAGCTGGACAGGCATTTACTGAGAAGCTGAATTTTCTACACTTCTCAATTATAAAGAGATCTGGACAGTCGATAATACATGTTCCATGAGAATGCCATGCTAATTATCTCATGAGTCATTTCACGTTGAATTTGTAAGTTTCTACAACCTGCACCAATATTTCAGCTTCTGTCTTCAGACAACTAAGCAAAAAAAGCAGTGAAAAATACTTTTCAAGCTACCAGTGGCTTTAAGGAGTATTGTCAAGCTCACAACTCCACTGGAAACGACAGGGGCTGCACCTCAAAAGTACTTCTGAGTTCAGAATTTTAAGCAGAAATTAAGTCATCAACTTGGTGAATTGCTGCCTTGGAAGATGTGAAAAGTTCAAGTTAAAAAACTTCATAATGCCAATATTATGGGACTTCTGCAAGGTTGTACCTGTCACATGTATTTCATAATAGCACTTTAAATCTAAAAAGATCAGGAGATCCTTAAAACTACAAAAGAGGTGTGTTTTGCTTTCCACAGGTGTCACATCAAATTATCTCTAATGTGGAAAAATACATATATTCTCTTATGAAAATGTGCAATGTACAGTTACTGCTTAATTGTTGAGGGACTCTGGTAGACATTTTACATCTTTTTTAAATGGAAACAGATGAGATTTTCATTTGAAAAAAAAATTATGCCTGCCCATATGGCTGTATTACGCCATCTTACTCAAATATGCTGGGCACTTTGAAAGCAAAGACAATGTCTCTGCTTTCAGCACCTTAATATGTAAGAAGAATATTATGTGTCTTTTCCCAGGTCATCAAGATACAAGATAGATACATTAAAAAAATATTTAAGCAAATCCTTCATTTGCTGTTATAATTATTTATTGGAGCAGTTGTGGAATTTTGATTTTTATAACAGTTTTTACCACAGATTTCAGATTAAAAAAAAAAAAAACTAGTTTTGAAAAATATAAGTTTAAAATATCTGTTTTAGCCATGTTTTCATATTTTGAAACAGGCATTAAAAAGGCATCATCTTGAGTTTCACTGAAAAGAAATAAATATTTTCATTTTTAAAAAAATCAATTTTAGCCAACCATAGTAATTGTTTTAAACAGTTCTTTAAGAGTCTGAACAACAGAATGAGATACCTGAGCTATCTGGGGTCCTGTGAGCAATCTCACGGCTTCAGTGCTGACCTACGTTGGTTTACTGCGATCCCCAGTTGTATCCAGCTATTCTGTTTCCTGTTGGAGGATGCATGTTCCTCAGGCATAATAATTAACCTTACACAGGCCCTGCCCTTGTTATGTATTAATCACATTTGTATGGGCTACACACATCACGTCACTGAGATTTCCCACTTACAGGGTTTCTTTTGTATTTGGGAGAGGACAACTCCTTTCTGTGCTCTTTTTAGTCTTGTCATTGTACCTGTGTAAGGCAGGTACTTAATGTGAAGGTTTCTAAAGAGACAACATCTACCTTTACGAGCTAACAGCCCCTTAAATGTTGTTATTATAGACAAAAAGAGCTTCAACAAAAGCACACTAAATAGGCTGCTTCTTGGCTGAGCTTGTTAAGAGACTTGCCAACAAGACAAGGAACTCTCAGAATTGTAAACAGCACAAATGAGAAATAAAAGAATTACAAGCCTAGTGTTCTCCTCAGCCTGTCGACCTCCTCTTTGGTTGCAGTCCAGCAGCTTTTTGGAGTCTTGTTTTCAGGCCAATAAAAGTTCTCTTTCTTCTACGTCAACTGAGACCCACATTTAGAAATAATCCCATGAGCCAAAATGTTCTTTGTGTGCCTGCAACCTGTACCCGTGCCATTCGACAAACTTGAGGAAAGTGGGTATCACTCTTACCAGGCTTGAAAGCAGAAAACACATGTTGGGCCTGGCAGATTTCCTGATATAGTCTAGAAAATGGATACATATCCCAAGCCCATTTGAAGGAGAGTGTAGGAAAATACTTTTCAGATTTTCTTGTCTATCAGACCAATCAATAATGAGTTTAATATGTTTCTACTTCTTTCCAAAAATCTGATTTTTAAAGTGAAATATCTTCTAGATTTTGAGCCCTGAGCAGAGGGGTTTTTTGTTTAATTCTGGAGTTCTTACCATGTGAGATCTGAAAACACATTTACAGCTTGTATATCTACCTGGCAAGTATAGACTGCAAATTTTGACATGATCTGAATCCCCATTATCTGGATTTGAGACCTGTTTGGACCACTTAATGGTACTTTTTCACTCTCAAGCTAAGGGATTTTTGTTCATGGAAGGTGGAGCTCTGGAGAGAAACACTGCTTGGGTCTCCCCCTGCTGAGCTGCCTGAGGATGTAGTTACAATGCACACCTTGAGATCATGTCCAGTACCCCAGTAACGACAGCTGTTTATTACCATACAAATCTCAAAGAGTCCAAATCTGAATGGACAAAGGTAGCTCTTCACAGCACTTATCCTATGTTCTTGAAGGATCCTTTAAAATAAACAGCAAATAAAGTATGATTTTTGTTCTCAGGTGAAATGGCAAAATAAAAATGCCTCAATAGACTGCATACATATTTAAAGACATTTATGCTTCTTTGCAAATATGTGATTGGAGTCCTCCCTGAGTTACAGCACCACAACAAAGCCCACTACATTTATTACAGCCTGGTCAAAGCTGTAGAGAACTCACTTGATCCCAGTTAGCCATAAAGAATGTATTTTTCTCATGTGCCATGAGATTCCTTCATTCAGAGTATTTCCCATTCCCCTGGCCCTATAGCCTGTTCCCTTATCCTACATTTCAAATACTGTTGCTACAAATTTCCAGTTTGAACCAGTCACTTTGCCCATTTTCTCTCTTTCATGCTGTTGGGGCACCTATGTTCCTAAGAGCATGACTGAGCCATGACATCATCTGAGACTTTGTCACCTTGCTAAGTGGGTAAGTGTCCTGAAACTGCCCCTGCCCATCCATCTATCTTCCAGCACAGCTCTGAAATCCTGTGCATTAGAACAGTTTGCTTATCAGAACAATATGCAGCCCTGAGTGCACTTGGAGTTGATCATGTGAAAGGTGCTATTAAACATCTTAGGGGTTTTCTCATGTGTCTTGAAAATGCCTTTAGAGAAGAAGGACAGTGGTTGTGTGTGTCATAAGGCTTCGGAAATCTTTTGTTTTTCATCTCAGTCCACTGGCCAAAAAGGAATGAGTCACTTTGTTGTAAGTATCCTGTCTCCCATTGTTTTGTTTAGGTTTGCACCTACTTCTTCCTGAACAGAAAAAAAAATGATTAATCACATAAACATGCTGGTACATGTTTGGTACAGATGGTGCACAGATGACACAATGAGAAATTGAAACACTGCTCTCACTTTGCTGTCTTTTACTACCTAAAGCACTGTGGCTGTGACCAGTTCTTGGAAAGACTCTTCCCTTGCTCAGAAAGTGATCAGCCCAGGGAAGGGAGAAGAGGGTTGTGAGCAGCACAGGACTTCCTAAATTGCACTGGGTAGCATATAAAATGGTAATTTGAACTTTCTGAAGAGTAAATTCAGTTTGAGAACACAAAGGAAGTTTAGTAATTGACATCAGATAAAAATCTGATGAGACAGTATCCATAGAAGGACTGTCTAAGTCTTGTGTCATTTCCTTATGTATTCATCAATTTAGGGTAAAAGAAAAATATTATTTGAAGTGTGTTTCTGTATTGTTTTCCAAAGGAAGATTAGAACGGCAACAGGGCCTCTCCATTTCTTTTGGGCAGGGCGTCAAGATGAAAAGCAAAAGGTATGGTTCCAGGAGCTTAGAGCCAACACCATGCTATCATAAGTATAAATCAAAATTATGACAGGTGCTCCATAATAAGCACCTTTCCATGATTATGTTCATTAAATAAATATATGAACCAGACACTACTGAGAAAGGGCAATCCCTGACTCACAGTTGTTCATCACTGTAAGTAGTAAAGGACGTGACAGAATTTAATTGATTTTGGGGTTGAAAATAACCAGAAAAATTATAAAGTACATTCATTTTTACTTTTTTTTTCTGAGATTAACCAAACAATGAAGCAGTTAGAAGGCTGTGATCAGAGCAGAATGACAGTGATTCTTATTACTCAGATGGGTGTTTTGTGCATAACACTTCTAAAATCTACACTGAAGCTTTTAGTCAATGCTATTCTAAAATCTACACTGAAGCTTTTAGTCAATGCTATTCATGCTCCAAAGCAGCACAATTCTCTCCCACACTCTCTCAGGATTGCCTTGCCACCACTGTCTTACCGTGCTCCCCTCCTACGGAGTATCTGGTCAGTGGTAGCAGCAGCTGCAGGAACAGCGCGTTCAGCGTGCCAGACTGAAATTCATGTTCCAGGAATGTCTCCTGGGGGGTTGAGCAATTCAGTCAGATTCATAGTTAAAAGCCTTTCAGTGTAACACAATTACCCTGCAGTGGAGAAGAGGAATGGTTGGCATTTGTTTGCTATAAATGTGCCTTGCAAAACCCACTATTATGAAATCCTTCCTTGGGTGAAATTTCCACTGCCAATGCAATGTACCTCTGCTAGAGTGATAGGCTTCTGTGTTGGGACTATAAGGGAAAAATCAGAATGATCAAAAGCACTTTATCTGGGTTTCAACATGCATTTTCTTAAAAATATTATGGCTTTTTCTGTCTGAAAAGTAGCAACTACAGCTGTCCAGCAGGACCCAAACAGTTCCAGAAAGTTGTGGTTTAGTGGCTGTTTAGAAAAGCATTTATTTTAATTTTTCCAGATTCAGGCTGATTCTTGTTATCATAAAAAACACAGAAAGTCATTACAAAGAATATGTCATCTGCCTTAGGCAGGTGGGGCAGTCTTACTGGCCACCTTACAGATTTAACTGGCCTCTAGCCATCCAATTTGCAATTTCTATCACATATTCTGCACTTCTGGCTTAGTCTGAGTCATGTCCTGAAACAAGAGAGGAAACCGCCACTGTCTGGCCAAACTGTCTCATCTTGCAGTAGGAATACTGTGGACTCCTCTGCCTTTTGATCCCCACCATTGAGTCCTAGTCTCCCAGCCACTGGGGAATAAAAGCAAGGGAATCCAAACTTGGTCCTCCTTAGACCCCCTTTCTGCCTCCTGGTAAGGGAAATCTTGCACCTAGCAAGTGGGGAAGAGAATTGAAGCACACACATGCTCGTGAGAATTGTATGGTCCAGGGGAAGAAGAAAAAAAGCAGAGAGAACTGGGATGCTTTACAGGTTATTTGTGATAGAGTCAATGATGACAGTGACTATATCTTGAGAGGGGGCTTAGGGAGGAGGTAGGGACAAAAGGAAAAGGAAGGGGAAGGCAGGAGTGGTGGTGCAAGTAAAAAACTAGAGGGAAGAAACTGTGAGAGGTAAAGCTGTCTGGAGATTGGTTCTCAAGAGGCTCAAGGTACACAAAGCAGTTTCATATCTCAGGATACAGAAAACTAAAGTTTTAACCCTTTGTGCATGTATTCTTCAGCCAGCTGTATGACAATAAAATAATTAGGCTTATTCACAGGTCACCAGGTTGATTTTGGCAGATTAGACATAAAGGGAGCGCTTGATGGGTCAAATATGCACAAACTCTTTTGAGTTTGCAGGGATTCAGTTCTAGTTCTTGGCCTGATACGAACTCCCTCATCATGTAATTTGAGCAGTGTGAAATACTGAGCTCATGAATTCAGTTGAAGCATTGTATACTCCATATTACCTGAAGAAGCAATCTCATAGCAGCAAAATTTCCCTCCTTTCCTTACATTTTTTGGAGTCCAGAACCAATATGCTTTCAAAAGTACCCCTTGTAAGGATTATACAGACAAGGTGGTTAATGCACAGGAAAGAGGCATAGACTTTCCAGACAAATCCATAACCAAGAAATAGAACAAAAAGAATATTATATTATATGATATGTTATGATATATATGATATTATATATGATATGATGTGATGTGATGTGATGTGATGTGATGTGATGTGATGTGATAGATATGATATGATATGATATGATATGATATGATATGATATGATATGATATGATATGATATGATATGATATGAAGGTTGCTTGTCTGGACAGATGGAGAAGATAGAACATCTAAAATAAAAGGAAAAGAGACTCAATTTTCATAATGTTAAATCTGAGCTGGTAGTCCATGTGATAGTCACAGACACCATGCTCTTTTCTTCCAAGCTGAAACAGGATAGTATTTGCATGGTTTAAGTTTAGTTAGGTTATTAAAACAAATGCCTTCAATTCACAGTGCAAACAGCTGTACTCTCTCCAAAGGTCCATGTAAGACTGCAATGATTTGAAATGCACTGGAAAGAGGTGATTTCAGGAAATACCTATCCACCTTTATATAAGGGAGAAACAAGAGAAAAACAAGAAGTAGGAAAAAAATAGTACAAAAACATTAAATATAGCCTGGAACAGCTCTAGTAAAGTGGTTGTTAGAAAAACTTCCATACATTTTGTGCTAAAATCTAGTGATGGTACAGGCAAAAGAATTCACTTTTTGTAGTTGTTTAGATCCTCCTATAGGTACAAAATGAGACCTTCAAACATTCTTCAATGCAGCTCTGAACAGAGATCCTCTGCTCTTATCAGGAGGTTCTTTTCCAACAGAAACAGTTTGCAGGATCTCAAGCTCAGGGCAACCACTTAGGCCAAGAAGCAATAATAATAATGAATAGCTTTTGTATCCTTCAAAATGAGTCATGTTGTTCAAAAGGTAAGAGGGATTTACTCATAATGGACAGGCAGTGATGATTCAGCAATTACATTTTCAACAGACTGTCAAACAAACTTCAATGAACTATAAGAATGCATCTGTACTGATCTCATGGAAATATACAAAGGGAGTTGTTTTTACATTATTAGAAGCAAACACATTACTCAGACCCAGAAGTATAAAAGAGAGACTGATGGGCAGCCAAGTCTCTCAGCAGACAAGCCAAATAGATTTCTAAGCCCTCTTGAAGCTGTCTTTGTGTTCCTTCCTCGAAGAACATTTTTAAAAGCAGTTATCCAGATTTCTTTTAAGTAATACACTGCCATCATATAGATCCAGATCACTATTGCTGAATGCCAAAACCACAGATACTCCATTCTGTGCTTCCAGAAATATTTGAAAATATATCAAATGTTTAAAATGTTTGACATTGCAAAGTACCACATGATTCACAAGTGAGTTCACAAGTGAGTGAACTTCTGTTATGCACAGTTCATCATAAGTGAGTTTTGACCAATCAGAAAGTTTGCATATAAAGATAATTAGGAAAATCTTTAAGATATTAAATATCTTCCTTTGTAGCACCTAGTGAAGGCTAGCCTTTAGAGACAGAGAGAGAGAGAGAGAGGGAGTTTTGTAATACCTGTAAATACAATATAGGTAAATCCCTGTTCTGACGGTTGATTTCAAAAGGCCCACATAGATATTAAAGTCTACGTATGTAGGACAGAAGTTTAGAATTCGCTGTGTGGATACAGAGAACTTTTTCCATCAGCTCGAGGAAGAGCTGTGTCAGTCTCAACTGCCTATGATGCAATTCTCTTTGAGACTGAACCAGTCTTTGAGCCACCTCTAGCACATTTTAGTCAGATGAAATAATACATTTCAGTGTATTGATGATCTTACAAAACATCACCGTTTCGTTTTGTATAACTATGACTTTATAATTTGAAATTCAGTAACAATTTAAGATTTTTTTAGACTAAGAAATACTTTTCCTTCTGAAATACAGGTGAAGGAAAACTTTAAAGGGCATATCATATATAAACATTGTAAGAAACATGGATGGAACCACATCCAAATGACACTTAGTCGAGGATTTCTTAGAACCATCCAACTGTTAGATTTCAAGAAATTAAAATCCAGATTTATTTCTGACTGAACAAAATATGTAGTGTTGACTTCCTTCTTAAAGTAAAAGGCACCGAGCAGTCTCCACCAAACAAATGGAGAATGGAGCCCAAGCAGAGTAGCATAAGATAGACCAGCTAAGCCCCAGCACTTTTGCCTTATCTCTGCTTTTCTTATCCCATAGTAGGGAATACAACAAAATGTGTTTGTGTGTGGAGAAGCCTGTATGAAAGCATGAAAGTATATGCCTGCACACAGTTATTCTTTACAATAATTTAACTGTAATACACTTTGTTCTACACTTTAGCATTCAGGATCTGTCTATCAGATCAGAATATTCTGTGTGTTTGCATTGCTTAGAAAATGACGAAAAAAAGAAAGCAGCTGGAATTTCTGGCAAGTGCTGCTCACAATAAGCATGTAGAAGGTTAAAATTAGAGTCAGAATTTGGTTTTGACGTATTTTAAAAATAACTGACATTTGTCCTGGGAATGTACAACATCTAGCATGTATTAGAAAGATCTTTCTACATCTGAGCACAGTGTAGCAAAACAAAAAAGGAAAGCTTTCAACAAGCCAAAAAAGCAAACCAGCAACATGATTTTGAAATGCATAAATAAGATAATAACATGCAGGGCACAAGAAATAATCCCTCTGCTCTGCTATGCATTGCTTAGGCCACAGCTAAAGCACCATGTCCATTTTGGGTATTTCAGAATGGTTTCACTGTGAGAGGACTAGAGAGAACATGACAACAGTCATAAAGGACATAAAAGGACGCTGCAAAGGAATAATATAAGTGTATTCCCTGTCTCTATTTTGCACAGGGCAAGAAGTAATAAACTGGAAAAAAAATTAAAATTAGGTATTGGGAGGCAGGGGGAGAAATCTAACCACGAATGTACTGGAAGACTGGAGTAGCTTGCCTGAAGAGGTTGCAGGTTGTCTATTGGAAATTTTTTAGGGAGAAATAAATTAATGAAGAAGTACAGAATGAAAGAATAAATAAAAAATAATTAATAAGGAAATCAGGAATTATAGAACTGTCACTGATCCCATTACGCTGCAGGAGGATGGGTTAGTTATATATTATTACAACAAACAAGTAAAAACTTTTATCATTAAAGAAATAATTTGGTGATTTAACATTGGATCAGTGATTAAATTTATGGTTTAATGTCTTACATGTATTATTTCCTACTGATTTCCTAGTACTTCACTTATTTATACTATGTGCACAGATTGAGGGCCACTAGGAGTTTCATGCTGTCAGCATGGCCCATAGCAATTTCCCTTTTCTTTCTCTATTCTTTTTATTTGATCCATTCATCTAGGCTTTTCCCTCACCTCCAATTAGCTTGACTGATAAAGAAATAACAACTAAAAAATTCAAGAACAGTACTCCCCCTCTGCCAAAATACAATTTTAAGTCAAACAGAGCATATAGAACTGCTGGAACCAGAACATAACAACAATAAAACTGACTTTTTCTTGACCTCAGATTTGCTTTCAAAGTTGTGGAACATTTCCAATAGTGTGGGTGTATAAAAGGAAGCAGGAACTCGAAATACTAACTACACCACTTTAATTTCTCCTTCTACTCACAAAACACCACTTACATACAAGGAGGTAGAGTATCAAAATATTAATACTGGTCAGATCTTCATTAACACGAATACTAAAGCTTAGGAAATAACTAGCAAAAGATCTGCTTAAAAATGCTTTATAACTTCAATTCCAAAACATTAATTATTTTTCTCTACACTGATCATGATATTCACATGTCTGTACACAAATCAGGATATTCATTATCATTAATAGCTCCCTTGATAATCAGTGATCTCTAAACACAGCATGAAGCATTCTTGTCTAAATACACCATGACAAATGGCTACCTTTAACATGTCCTTTTATTACAGTCACTCTAAAGGAGCAATTTTGCCAAAGGAAAGATAATTTTTATAATTTCTAATAATATTTTAAATGCTTTATACATTATTGGTGAATCAGCTCAAATGACACAGCTACAGGAAAGAGGAAAAAAGAAAGAAGGGGGAACAATTCCTGTCTGAGCATGACAGCAGCACAATACCCCACACAAGTACCACACTGAACTATTTTGAAAGCCAGGTGTTTTCTGTTGCTCTTTACACGAAGCATCAGTAAAAAAGTATTTCTACTCTCAACACAAATTATTCCCCAATTTCCCCATTAAAACAAGGAACTCACAATAAGAATCAACACACCAGTAAATAAAAACTGTACTACTACCTTCCAGTTATATTCAAATCTGGTTTGGTGTGCATATGTGATGTTACACCTTTAGCTCAATAGTCAGGAATGGCAGCATGATTTTTGTCCCTCCAGAATATTAGGGTTCTAAAACTTCAAGCTGAGCTTAGAGAGTCACATTAACTTTTGGCCCAACAATTAGAATGGGGAAGAATACTGCACAAGCATCATGGATAAAAAAGAAAAAAAAAAAAAAGGTGCCATTATATGTATGCAATGTAATACCATCCAGAGCAATAAATCCAGGGTATTAATTCAGGCTTTCCAATTACCCTGCATGAACTAGAATAACTTCTTGAATAAGGGTTAAGAGTGGGAAGAATAATAACAGGTCATATTATTTTTTTTTTCTGTTTTTTTAGTCTCTTGCCCTTGCTCAACATTATACAAAGTATGCACAAATTTTCCATAAAAATAAGGCACTGGTTTATTTATTGTGTGCAAGCAAGTAGCTATAAATGAATTTATTACAAGTGTCTGAGTGTCATAAAATAGTAATACATTCGGCTAGAAACGAAAATCCAAATGAGTTGCAAATCATATCATTATAGTGATTAAATCCATGGCTTACCTAAGCCTATATTTCAAATGACATATTTCTGAATTTATGTAAAAGGCTATGAGCAGACTATTTAACAAGAGCAAGCAAAAGCTTAGCACCAAAAAAAAAATGCTGCTACAGCAGCCTGTCACCCTTCAGCCAGCAGCTTAATCTTTCACTAAAGTCTATAATGCTTCTTTCCTTCATTCTAGATACACAGTTGTAGCAGCATATTTCACAGCAACACTGCATCTGCACTTTAAAGCATGAGTTCAAATTCAATTTTTCAGAAGCTGAGCCAAATTTAACCTTATTTCCATATTTGTATACCTACCACTGTAACTGAGATAAAGAAAATTAAACTATTTGCTATCAGAAAAGTCTTGCTGCTTTTCTCAACCACAAAAAGCAATGAGGTATTATGCATGAATGTACCAGTTAATCTACCTGTGCCATTTAGTCTAATTCATCTCTCTCCTCTCCCAGGCCAGCCACATGGATTGAACAGTCCCTCCAGAGTAGGGAATTGGGAATTGCTAGAAGGGCATGCAATGTATCAGTGTGCCATGAAGCCAGCACTAGCCTGGGTAGTAACCATTTCCATCTGCAGTCTATGAGATGTGATATGTGATGAAGAGAAATACACAGTCAGTGAATTTCCTTCTAAGCTATTGAGCACTAAGCAATTAGGAAAAAGAAATTTACCAAAAGGAATAATTGGTGTCAATAGTCTCAAAGGAAAATGACAAAATAGCACACAGGAATTAGCCTTGTTCTTCTGGAACAGAAACATTACATTGGTCATCCTTAATCAAATTATTGCTTTGTCCAACTCATCATTCAGCTGGTGACAGCAGCAAATACTAAGTATTTCAGAAAAAAATGCAAGTAAGCCCTATCAAGGACTATAACAATCTACCTGATTCTAGGTATTTTCTCTTTCTGGTCCAATCAGTTAATACTTACAAAGACATTTATTTTTATCTTGTCCAAAATATTTGTGGCTGTTCTCAATATCCTCTGTTCAGTCCTGCTAATCTATTGGTTTTGCAGATGTCTTGTACAAGTGAATGATTCAATTTATTTATGTGTTGCATCTAAAATATAATTAATCATCTTCAAAGTTAGGTTTTAAATCTGTGGTGCTTCTGTTTCATCTCTGCTCTAAACTTGAATTGGGAGAAGTAGTAAATGAAAGTAGCAAATCAGCTTCCTGTTTTTTATACCTCTACAATACTGTTTGCTGATCTTTATAAAGCTACAGTCACTGATATTCAGTTCCTCTCATTTGTAAATCTAAACATTTTTCTTCACATTTGATCTTTTTTTCTTATTTTATCCAGCTCTTCGGTAATACTTTCTAAATTTAAATGTGGTATTTCAGAGGGAGGTAAAATTTGAGGTCTTTGCACATACATGAGCAGCTTATTGGAACAGATCTGCTGAGCAAGCCCATTCAGCTGCATGGCCTACAGGCAGTGCTTGGGGTATGTTCACCATCCAGTGAAAATGGGCCACTACAGGGGCCCTTTCACCTCTTAGTCCAGAGTCTGAATTATGTCAGAAAGTCTGCACACACTGTGTTTCATTAGGGAGATGAGGCTTTTTCAGGTGAGTAACTGTATGTGCATGACACTACTGTATGATGAGTAAGTATTGACATATTGTATGATGATACAATTATATGATGACTAAAGTAGTTTTGCAGAAGATCACATCCTATTGTAGCTCCACTGCTGCTAGCAGGGAGATCCCAGTGTTACAGAGTACGTGGCTGGGCTGAATGTTTTGTAGTGGGTGTGATGTGCATGTTCTCAGAAGCACAGACATTTCTCTGAGCAAAAGGGACATGCCCATACACTTTCTTTTCACAGCTTACCTTCTAGTATTCCATATACCCATCACCAGTCTTGTTTAGGCTTGTACAAAGTGTGTGGGGAATTTTTTGTTGTGTCATCAGCACTTACTGTAAGGAGCAGAGGGCAGATGGATTCGAAGCTGGCTGCACACTACAGAAACCAATATGCCTTAACCATGGTGTCCCAAGGGGCTGCTAGACCTGAGCAGCTCTTACTGAAGTTCATTTGAGATAGTACAGGCCCAATTTGCCAGATCAATTGACTAAAACAAGGCTGTTTTCGTATACTTTATGGTATATCAATACTCCAGTGGTTGCAACACTTCTTGGAACTCAGGTTCCAAATTCATTTTTGACAGAGTAATTCATGCCACTTGACCTAGAAGAGATGTAATAAATATAGTAAGGCTGAGATACGTTTCCTATATTTAAACCCTTGTAAAAGATACCACACCATTTGGAGAGATTAAGCAAGTTGTCTTTATGCCTTTCTCCTACCAAATGGAATATTAATATTGACACCTCTTTGGCATGGGCTACAGCCCAATGAATGAAAACAGTGTAAGGACAACGGGGATTCTGTGCTGAGCATTTAAAAGATTTTGCTTTGCCTTCCAGACAACTCTTTGGCAACACACCTGAATCTCAATGAGTGGCTAATAATCTGTAATTTACAAAAAATCCCCATTTAAATGTATCTGTTTCTTTAGAAATTACATGAAAATGATAATATCAGTATAAGAATAAGGTCTCAAGAGTCTTCAGAGTCACCTGGAAAGCCTCATACTGGGCAATGACATGTACTAAACATGGAATTCCTTCGACACAGTAATATAGTTACAATGCCTAAGAAAGCAGGATAGAGTGGGAACTTGCAGCCAAGGAAAAAATACTTTATACATCTTGTAGGCAGTTCAAAGTAACCACATCAGGACTTGTTACACTGTTGTGAGCATATATGGTTCTTGTGGACAAGATAAATCTTGTTATTCCTTTACTGTCATTAGGTATAAAACTGTTTTTACATTTCTAAGCAGTCACATACAGCTGAAGACCCCAAAAGGGACAGAAAGTGTCTCTAGTTACATATTCTGTATTCAAATGTCAAAAAAATATCAACACTTCCCTAAAAATTCAACATTTGGTATATTTTCAAGGAAGTTTATTTTCCAATTTAAAAAATTTAAATTCTCAGAAGAAAATGCTATTTTGGCTACAAATGGTGCTCATATCTAAAAAGAATTTTAAACAGTGAAGATCACCCAAACAGTTTTCAGAGTTGGCAGAAATATCTGCTTTACAATTAATAAATTATTTTGGATAAATATTTTTCATCCTGAAAACATGTCCATCACGTCCATGCTACAAAGAGTAGATTATAGTAACCATTCTAGGTTAAAGCTAAAAAATGAAACTACAGCTGTTTTAATTGTCTTTCTATTATCTAGTTTAATCCACCTCTAGTCAAATAATTTAAATAACAACAACCAGCTCTTAAATAATCTTCTGATGAAAAGCTAAAGTCAGACTTACTGTCAGTGATGACATAAGGTTTCCATTTGCATATAAAATGATTCTTATGTATCTGCGTACAACACTTTGTATTGGTTCATTTAATAAGCGTGCAATTCGTGTCAGTTTTGGGGGTATAATTCCCTGGGATGGTAATTCAGCTATTGCTGAAATACATACATAGACACATACAGACTCTTAGGTTGCTTGATCTGGGTAAATTCCTGTAAATGGTGAAATATAAATTCTATATAGCCACTGATTGAGTTTATATGCTAAACAAAATAATGGTACACATAATCACAGGACCCTTGAGTTTGGAATGGCCTCTGGAGATCATCTAGTCCTTCTCAAAGCACATTCTAGATGACTCATATCAAAATACCTCTTACTGATTCCCAGTGTCCTGCGTTGACTGTAAGATGCTTGTATCCCCAATCGTCTGTCCTGCTTAGGCCGGGTATTAAGTTCTGTAGCTTTAAGTTAGGCCCAGAGAGAGACAGAGAGAGTGAAGACGGTGAAGGGGGGAGAGAAAACGAGCACAGTTTGTCTACAGGAGTTACACCTTACTCCCCTGGAAATTCCTTCAGAGACTGCGCTCAAAGCGGAGACAGAAATAGAGATAAGCTCTCTGTGTGCTCTCAGAGTTCGCAGTGGAGTGCTCTCGGAGATCTCTCCGCTTTTGCAGGGACAGAGAGAGACTTTGTTTCTTTTGCTGGTTTTTTTTTTCCTTCTGGGACTGGTCAGCATCTCTGTGGTCCAAGACATCAGGACAATCCCCCAGGAGCCCCCCCCCCGACTCTGCAGCCGGGCCTGGCCATCGGCCCCAGCCTCTGGAGGGACTGAGGCTGACACAGCCACACCCACAGAAGGACTCTCTGGATCCACCATCTCTTCGGAGAAAGGAGAGGTTTCATTGTTTTATATCATTCAATTTTTGTTTCCATACTTGTGAATATTCTGCTTATTAAATAAGTAGTTTTTTCCACTTTTCCTCTAAGGAAATCTTTTCCCGAACTGGTTTGGAGGAAGAGTGGCTGAAATTGGCTTGTCTAGAGGAGACCCCCTCGGAGCTTTCCTCCTAACATTTGCCCTAAACTAGGACACCCAATTCTACAGATTTTTACTTTTTTCACCTGTTACAACAAAGACCTTAAATCACCTTTCCAAGCTATTTCTATATACTGAAGATAAGAGCCTTGTAAATCTTTCTCAAAGCAGGCACTTGGTTTCAGTGGAACACATCATCCATTGAACAAAGTAATCATATTCATTATTCTGAGCTGCTCATAACAAGAGATCCGACCAGAGTCAACTTTGCTACCACATTATTTGTATCCTTCAATCTACACAATTCTCAATTTCTTATTTATACTTTGATTTTGCTATGCAATCTTTGTATAAAAGCCACATACTTTCAAAACCAAGATCTATTAACAGCTTACTGCACTGAAGACACACACACTGAACAGCAACACTGCTGGACTGATACATTACTCTGAGTAACACAACAATAAATTTCCCTCACAGAGGCTTGTAATATTCTTTATAATAATATAAAGGGCAAATACCAGTCAACAAACTAAGGTTTCAGTTTTCCAGCCTCAGATAATAAATAATGCTTCCTGTTTCTTGGTTGTTATTTTTGAGGTTCCTTCCTCAGAGCTCAACATAGCGATGATGGGATACTTCCTCTGCACCAGAATGGCAGAAGGGAACATAGTTTCCATCTGCTGTACCACCCAGACTGAGTTTTTTGCAATCATGTGGCCATTACCTTTTATTGTAGTGGAATTCCTTGACTGAGCAAGATTAAAAGTGAGCTGTCTATATAACAAAGAATACTGAAGCAGAAAGAGTGGGAGGAACAGCAGGAAAATAGGGAGCATAGAGGAGGAGCAGAGAAATATCAAAAAGGGTTGTGGTGCACATTGTAGAAGAGGGTAGAGAGATCATCAAATAGTCCTCTACAAATCTACTATATTAACCAATTTCTAGGACAGAGGGTTAAGTGGTATTTCTGGTTCTATTTTGTTACTCAAAGAAGCTTCCTATATCATTAGTCTCCTTTAAGTACAGTATAAAAACATCATTGCAAGGGTTTGTTCTGTTTGTTTTCAGAAAAATTAGAGAATGACTGTGAGACATCAATATACGTAACTATTTCTTAAGCAATGGAAACAGCAATATTTCTCTAAATGTACAAAAAACTTTTATGGAAGCATCTAAACCACTAGACTTTGTATCTAGCTTTCCTTGGAAAGAAGGATGAACTGGCTTGGCTTTGCTACTCTGTTAGACATATTTAAAGGAAAGTCAAGAAAAGGAAAGAGTCCGAATAGACGTCATGAAAACTAAGAAGATAAGAAAAGTTGAAGTTCTGAAAAGAACCCTTTCACCGAGCCTGCTAATAAAGACGGTCCATCTCTTCATTACCATGCTACTCATCCACCTCTGTTACTCTGCACAAAAGGGAAAAAAGCAGTCTTTATAGTTGTACATGATTATATTTTCCTTTTGTATTGAGTTCAAAGTCTTTTCTAAAAAAGCAAGAGTAGATTGCTCACAATGTAATGGGCCATTCCCAGGAAACGAAAAAATGGCCTTAATGTTTTATATTAATACAATAGGTTATGTATAAAACAGGTTTTAAAAAGTTAATGCATATTAGCTTAGAACAGCCATATTTTAACACTGTGCGACTGAAAGTTCCAGTAGAGCAGATGAATGAAACTACAGAAGAAAAAAACCTGCTATGACAAAGAGATAAAGGTTTAACTAAAAGGACTCAAATCTATATTTCAGGTGCCTCTTTACCTTCCATCAGGAAACGAGTTATTAGGAGTAATGAAATCAGAGATAGAAAATACAAAAACTTTTTAGATCCTTCTGTGCAAGGCGGCGACACTGGCCTTTACTTCTTCACTTTATAATGATTCCTTTGAGTTGTGGTTCTGAAAAAGCTGTGAAACATCTTCCTGTTATTTCTTTTTCATCTTTCCAAACACTGGCCAGGAATAACCCCATCCTATTCTTTTCTTGGATTTTTGAAACACATATTGACTGTAATGACTATAAATTATCTGGTTAATGTGTTGGATTTATAAAAGTGTTAGAGCTCCTCTACGCTGCTACAAGGTGCCTCTGAGAAGGTGCAAGGCACGAGAGGAATCTAACTTTTTCCATGCCTGCTTCTACTTTAGGCCTCTGAAAATACTAACTTTAGAAAAATTTTTAAGTTACCTGGATTTTAGGACAGTGTCAGCACATCACTTCCCACCTGATGAGCTGTTGGCTCTCTTTGCCAGAAGTAGCAGTAGACTGTTGCCAATATCACCTCTGCCAAATCCCTCCCTGGAGTCACAGTCCTGATGGTCAGTTTCTGGGTGATAATCTCCCTTAATCGGGGGTTTTAAGTCTCAGACACAGATTTCTACTGAGCTCAGTTACAAGGTGCACATGTAAAAGAAACAACTGCTTTGGTCACTCTTACTGTACAGCTCCAGCTTCTCTAAAACCGCCACAAGCACTGAACCAGTAGTTTCCAGAATACATCAATTCACACTGCAAAACACAGGAAGCCAACTAATAAACTTTGCAGTATCTGCATCTTCAGCACTGATCTTTGGCTGCACACCCAGGACTGTAATTGAATGTCGTAAGTGATGCATGACAGAAATTAACACGTACCACAGAATTACATATCCTTTCCATTTACCTATTTAATCTCCTAAACAATTGGAACAAAATCAAGGCTTTGGGATGAAATGTCTTAAGAAACACTATAATCACCTCTTCTTACCTGAAACAGTCTTCAGATCATGACTACCAGAATGTAAAAAGAAGCATTTTGGTGACCAGAGAGAAGTTTCTGGTGGAAGACTCCAGGCTCTGGTTTTCTTATCACAAAGATTAGTAGCTGTCATATTAGAAAATTTTTTAAAGACATTTTTGGTCAGCTCAACATCTACTACATAAAGGAAACTTTCCAAACTTTAACAAGTGTGCTCTTCCAACAGTTCTTCCCATCCCACTTAAAATGCAACTCAAAAAGTACAAATCATTTTTAAAAGTGTTGCCAGTAGTCTGTTATCAGATGAGGTCAGCATTGGCTGACTTTATCTCTTATGATGACTGTTTCTTTGTTGATGGCACTACTTAAATTATTTAGATACATCGTGCTGTTTAGGTTTTCTGACACACTTTGTATTTGACTGGTAATTCCTGATAGGAAAGTGACCTGTATATAGAATTGTGAGCCAAGTAAAGAAGCAGATCTGCCTATGCTAGTGATGACCTCAAGTGAAGGTATTAAAAAACCACAGACTTAAGTACAAATTTATCTGCTATAGACCTAAAAAATTTAAGGCTAAAAGACTTTCAGAGTTTCTGCTCAATATCAGCAATTCTGAGGGGAAATTTTATTTTACCTTCTTCACCTCTATAATCATAATTTCATTTATTCTATGGTTCTTCCTTGTGGTCCCTGTTAGAATTGAGACCACTTTAGATCTACACCATCTGGCTCTGTATGCACACCATGGAAAGCCAACCGCAATCCTGTGCAGTAAAAAGTTTAAAAATCAACAGTACTTGAAAATTGAATTTTGGTTCTTCTCAGACATATATTATCAGATTGTAAACATAGTACCAAAGTGAAAATGGCAGGAAACCTGATCTCTCCCGACTTTTCTGAGTAGTTTCATTAATCCAATTTTTCTTTGCACAAATGGTGCGCATGGATAGAATCCTTTTATTCCTATGAATGAAAGCATTTGTATGCAAATGAAAACATTCAAATGCAAATTAATGTATTTGCACAAGAAGCACTTGCCCACCTGCCACACAGCCTTGGCTTTTTGACTTTGAGGGCCTGGGTGCTCAGAAGCAGAGAGTGAATAGGAGAATAAAAATGCCAGCAATATTTCAAAAGGTGAATGGTCAGTCACTGTGAACAGCAAGTGGGAAGGATAAAACAACGGCAAAAAAAAAAAGAAAAATGGAAATGTACAAAAAAGATTCTTACAACTGTTCACACAGGGCATGTATGCAGACCACTACCACCCAGAGCTAAAGCAGTGGCAAACTGGAAGCAAGGAAAGAAGAGGAAGTACTATAAGTGAAATCAAAGCTTTTGACAAATTCCTTTGTTTGCTTTTTTATTTAGCAGCTGTATACATTACATGCAAGGATAAAGTCTTCTCTGAAATAATGGAATCTTACCACACTGAGACCCTGTTGCTGAGACCTAGAAATACCAGAAAACAAGTTTTTTGCATTCACCTATTTCCATTCTTTTTCCTTATACAAATGATTAGCTCTTAAGAAACAAAGATCTTGTTGCTTTCTAGACTTCCCTGTGCTCTCTACGCTGACAGCACAGGGCATGAATCTGTTTCACCAGGCCAGTTTGGACTTCTAGTAACAAAAGTTTAAAAGTGAGTATTGAAAAGATCTGAGAGCAGTGCATCATGCAGTTGAGGATTTGCATCCTTTAACTCCGTATTGCCAAGAGCAGCAAGACTATTCTGATAATTTCTTAACTGTTTCTCATTATGTCTTGTATGCAGCCCAGGAATTGCAGCATGTATCCCAAAAGTCTATCCCAAAGACAAAACAACAACATCAAAACCCCACTGCAATGGCTCTTCAGGAGCTGGCTGCTGACATACACGTGCAGCAGGTGGACATTCAGTGAAGCACATAAATCCTGTACAGAAGACTAAGGGAATAGGTTTTGGAGGGGCAGAGCAGCCTGCCAAAGTACTCCTGCTAGGTGACTGATACACTGAATCTCACAGGAGCCCTCCTAGACCTAGCTGAAGATTTTGGGGCCATACAGCCCCCAGAGATTTTTTTTTCCTTTTTAATTTAAAATGTGTGATTACCCCTTACTTTCTGCCACCTGTTCTGCTTATAAACTTCTGCAGGGCCCTTGTCTCTGCTCTAATTTCCAGCAAGCTGTCACATTACCCTAACCCATGGGGCCACCTCCTCCCCGAGGCATTGAGATAACTCATGTGCATTCATGTATGCAGAGTGGCAGCTGGCCCTAGGGCCAACCAAGGATGTGACCCATCTATCAGTTACTTGGTTTTCTTGAAACTCTGAACCCTGCTAAAATAGACAACTCATGCAAAGCTTCACTCCTAGAAGTATTTCTGTCATTTCCCTGATTGTTACAATGGTTTCTGAAAAGCTACCATTCACAAAAAAATGTATGGAAAAACTTGGACTTCATCAAGTCCAAGAAAAACTTCATCATTTCAGACTCAAGACACCTGTACTTCTAGGAGCCCCAGGTGCAAATTCAGGGAGTCCCTGCAGAAAAAATTAGATTTATTCTCTCAGAAATCACAATCATCTAGCTACTGCACAGTAGCCATCCTTACCCACACACTCCTCCTCCTCCTCCTTCTTCATTTTCCACCAGTTTGTCAGTCAACAATGCCTGTCTGATGTGTATCACTTGATTTTGTGTTACCAAACCCTCACAAATATAATTTTAACTGCTACAAAGCAGTAAAGGTTATTTAAGGGTGTTTTTGCAAATCATTGCAGAAGTCCACAAGGTCCTTTTGTCCAGTAATGCTGCAAAAAAAGAAAACAAAATCAACACATTCTAAATTAAAAGTAGGTTCATGCCACAAAGGCAAAGATTTCTTTGACCAGAATTTGCCAGTGTATCTTATTTTAGAGTTTAAATGTGAGATTTATACTGAAAGAAGAACATCTCAGAAAATAGGTATGATCATGACTTTGTAAGGTTTCCTGAATGCTTCTGAAACAGCTCTGTTCAGGAAGGAGGCTCAGGCAATGAAAGCAATCCCATTACATTGTATGAAGTAATTTCTCACTGAAAATGTCACCATTTGAAGGTTTTCTTTGTGACTGGGACAAATAAAGGCTTTTAGGGCTTTCTGAGAATCTAGATGCCACAATATGAGCAACAGGGGTAAACCACATGTGACACATCTCTCTCCTCCATTTCTAGCTCTGAATGGGAAATGAAGGGAAAGAACCTTGGAAGATTTACTGCATGGTTTAGGATTTCTCTTTCCCTGAAATGATCAGTGCAGGATTTCACTCACTGCCTCTAGAAGTACATTCACATAGGCTTTCCTCCTTCACACACATTGTGAATTTGAACAGTGCCTTCCCTTCCTTGATTAAACATTTAATTTCTCTCTTCCTTCCCCCAGAACTGATTTAGATCTTGGTGCCTACACAAAGTGCAGCACTGATATATGTCATGTAGCCTGTAGAAACCCACAAGACTTTACCATGTCAGCATTTGTAAAAACCTGGTTTTAAGCATCTTATAATCATAAGTCTTATAACCTCAGCATTTTTAAGAAGCATTGCCTGTTTACTGTCCTGTTGCCTCCTGCTCTAAGCAGGGCTGAGAGTTTGCCTGTTGTCATGGCCAGCGAGTATGCTGGCATGATCTGAACAGCTCCTGCTCAAATCCCAACTACAACATTTTATTAAACCATGCAGTTATCACCATAATCCCATATTATGGCCTGAGAAATTTAGCTCTGACAGTAGGGTGTATTTTCAGTTCAAAGCCTGCAGCCAGGAGATTACTAAATCCCCCAGCTGTGAGAAGGTTTTCCCATCCCAGAGTCAAACCAGTGAGAAAACACACAGCTCCCTCAGGCCCCTTTTTAGGATGGAGTTGAGTAACTTACTCCACATTTTCAGACTGGTAAAATTAATTCTCCTCAAACCTTTAAACCCACCACTGTGAGGTGTTGCATCTTCCTCAGGTGCTGGATTAAACATGCATTACTTGGGCATTTTAACTCTATAGGCACTACAGGAAAGAAAAAACTTTTCACCCCATTTCAGAATTTCCAAATTTCTTATGCCTACCTGTCCATCTCGCTAGTAACACTTTGCCTTTGTGTAAGGGCATTACACAGCACTTCTCAACAGAATTTATGGCCCTTAATGAATCATTTAATTCATATACAACTTAGACACTCAAGACAGTCCCACAGACAAACAATGATGTTCTTGCACCAAAACAGCAGCAAGTACTGCAATAGCATAATAATAATAAACAAGTTTGCCATCCCACCCCACCAAAAAAATTTGCACATATCAGCAAAATGGGAACTAAACTGATGAGTACATTTCCAAAAATACATGCTTGGAGAGATGAGATAAACAGCAGCATCACAACAGGGAACTAGATACACTTCAGAGGTCCAGTATCTCTTATCACACAAACCACTGTGCCAACTTGTAACTTAAGGGCTTGCAGAAAATGTAATTTCTCTTTGCAGGGGAATAAAGCCTGTATATACAGCACATAAAAAGTAAAATTCTAAGACTGTTGAGAACAGAAGGTAACAAAGCAATGCCTTCTTTCTAATTACACAACATGTTAATGAGCCAAGAAAATTATTGCTACTTACTTTCAAATGTTCATTCATGTTCTGCACTGCACCAGATCCTTCAGCTACTTGCAGATTCAAAGACTGCAAGGGAAACAGGGTTACTTGGAACTAAAAGCAAAGAAATAATACAGTGTTTTAATCACAGAGCATCCCTAAATGGAAGCCATAAATTAATGACCTATACCCATACTACAGCCTTTTTGAGAAATGTTATGGTTTTTTGCCAAATGATAACTTCAGTTCTGTGTAGACTATATGAGTATCTATAGGTGTTTCAGTCACCTATTTGTATATACTTATTGTTAGTTTGATAGAGCATGTTCTACAGCATTAATTAAAAGTACTTATCTATAGGTCTTAAGTCATAAGTACCATTTCAATGGGACTTATTAATGGGATTTTTTAATTTTTGGGATTTAATGCACTATGGCTGTTCTACACTAAATTTAGCTTTCCCATCTGAGGCTCATAACCCAGAGACCAGACAAAAAATGATGATAAACTATACCACCACAGGAAAATGTAAAAGAATATAAATTGGACATACATGCCTGTCAAATACTTGGATGCCTCTATTGAGTTTGTCTTGTGGCTGTGCATCTAGAAATATTTGCTACAATTACATAGCAGGGGCAGCTGTATGCATCATATTTTTCTGCTTTGGGAATTGTGTGCTATTTTGAACAAGCCAGACAGGCCTTTTGAAAAGGCTTTAGTGTCTTTCTTGGTAGACAGCAATAGTGACTAAATGATTAAATGCAGGAGATGGCAAAAATAACAAGTCAGTACTAATTATGAAATTTTTAGAGTATCATAGAATAATGATGGCACACAGCTTTTGCAAGAGGAAATTATCCAGTTTTGCTATTCAATTCAGATGCCAAGCTCCAAATGTGCTTGTTTGATTGGGCTGGCCCTCTTTCCTCAGAGACTAGAGAAAGCTTCCATTAGCTTTCATTGGCCTAAATCAGAAACATCTGTTAAGAGCACGAAACACTCATTGGTTGAGATCAACAGTCAGAACCCTGCACAAGGGCAGAATCTTCCCCCTAAGGAAGGTGACAAGTCAGTCATATGCCATCATTACTCTGCATGTCAACCTATGCATATATTTTATTGAATTCCTAACTCAGCTCAAGCTTGTGTCTTTCTCTGAGCTCTCTTAGTGATATTCTAAAATTAAAATTCAGCATCCTGCACATTTCTGTCTTCCTTCAAACTGGTGCTTTCTTCATCTTCACAACAGAATACAAATGCATTAGAAGTTTCAGAAAGCTAAGGAAAAAACCCAAACTCTTACAGTCCTTCAGAATAGCTGAAATACAGCGCAAACAAACTTAAACCTTAATCTTTTTCATCTCATGCTCTTTTCTAGATACAGAGATTTGATTTAGAGCATACTGTGAAATCACTTCTAGCTGCTACAGACTTACCAGGTCCATATCATTGCTGTTTCTGAGGGAAAAACAAGGCCCCATCTACAGGTATCAGCTATACCCCACTGAAAATAAGCACAACAATGAGGATTATTCAGGATGTAGCTGTGAAGTGTCCATGTTAGGGTATGTTTGGCCGGCTGTGCTAATTGCATCCAAACCCCCATGCCCACGCTCTGACTGGCACCGCTCCATCTCCACATTTACTACAGCTCTGCCTCTTTCCCTCTAATAGCTTCTGGCATGTTCTCCAATCCCACTATTTCTGATCCTCACGCCCCTTTGCCAAATTGTGGAGGCAGCTTGGGGAAAAGGAAAACCTAAACAAAGCAGCCATCATCTTCAGCTGAAACTCACCCGCCTGCGTGGCTGCCTTCCAACACGTCTGCCAATGCCTGGCTGCCACAGCAGCTACTGCACGAGTAGGAAAATCGAGGGGAAGGAGCAAAAATACACAACAGGCACAGAAATTAATGTTAGTGGCTTTAAAGGCAACAGCCATCTGTTTTCCTTACTGCCTGGCAGCATTAGGAGCTCCCTGCAGTGAGGATGGAGATTTGGCAGGTTTCCGTAACCCTGTTGAGCTTTTAGTGTCCCTACCAGCATCCCCTGCTGCTTCTCTCCACACCCTCAGACCAATTATACTTTGACTTTTTATTGCAGCAGCAGTGCCCACAAAAAACCTTATACTTATGGGCACTTTAATCACCAACACCTATCAAAATCAGCAAAGTTCAACTACTGCTTAAGCATGACATGTCTAAATTTGGAATTAATACGATTTTGCGGCCGTGTTGCATCCAAATCTTAGGAAAACTGGTTTTAAGAAAAAGAACTTGGTTTAGCTTTGTGATAGCATGATCTTATCTATATCACCAAGACATCAAGAAAAATTGTGTTATTTTTTCCTTCTGTGGCTGCCATTGGAGGTTTTATTTGCATAATGCTGCTTTCCCAGGCAGAAGGTTGCCAGGAAAACAGAGCATGAAACCTGTCACAGAAATGACACAAAGAGAATTTGGAGGCTTTGTTTTCACATAGATCTAAACTGATTTCAGTGTATTTCATTGCCATAAAAATTAAAATAGAAATTTTCTCAGTGTGTAAGGTTATTATTATTATTTCTCTTCATTGTGTGCCAACTTTAAGCAAAACCAGCAAGTAGTAGAAAAAATATAGCAGGTAAAAAAGTATAAGAATATACATTAGGCACAGGAAAAAACCCAGCTACCTACAACCACAATCTTTCCTTGAATTAGAAGCTTTTTAGTACAGTTTTTCAGGGCTGTTTCTGTTCTCAGTTAGCACAGTTTTAATATAACTTACAATCACTTCCTAGAGACTTAGTTATCCGGATTTTACAAAGCGTTATCTGCTTTAGGAAAAACCAGAGTGCTGCATACAGTAATCTGTCATGCTAGAGCAAGAGCAGCTGGTGTAGCTTACATAAAGTGGCAAATAGCCCAATGTAATAAAATATAAGCATGTTCATAGCAAGAGCAACTATTGGCATAGAATAGATGCCAAAATGTATTTCTATTTGGATCATAAATAAAATTATCTGTTTATCTTCTGTCATAATGGAGATCAAACAACAGGATACAATTTCCTTAAATTTGGGGGTGACAGATTATCTTCAAAATTTGGATTTTCTTTTTTAATTTTTTTTCACATGTATTTCATGCTCCCAGTTATAAGATCTGAGTTATCACATAGGCCTCAGCAAGTCAAAATCCAATTGATTAGTTTTACTATCACCTTGTCACCTGAATTGTGGTTTTGAGTGGAGGGTTGTTTGTTTGTTTGTTTTGGGGTGGGTTTTCTATTCAGCTCTGGAAGATTTTTTCACATAAAAGCAGAACATTTTTTCTGGTTTTGGTTAGCTTGTTTCGGGTTTTTTTAAAGGAAGGAGGTTATCCATTCAAGCATTTAGTACCTGTATCAGACAATTTATTCTTTTTCTGCTAGTTGTACTGCTATAGCTTTAACCATCAGGTGTACTTGGATAACTAAATGCTCTGCCCTTGTGCTACCAGAAGCACATTGGAAGAAGGCTGGAATTAGGCTGCGTCCCAGCTGCAAACATACAGTGGATGACAGTACAGCAATGAGTGCTGTGAGAGGGATGAGGGGCAAGACCTGCTTAAGATATACTGAAATACAGACTAAAAATAGTAGCAGTGATCTCCACCACATTGGGACCCACTCTGTTCATGGACTTAGCAGCAATTTAATCACTGCTGCAGAGGGTGCAGTTTGATGTGCTGTTTTCCATATACTTCCACAACAAAGATGCTCTTGTGGTGATATACTCTAGACGCCATTGTGAGAGTTCAGTAGTGCCTCCTGTTATGAAGGCATTTACAAATCCCCTCTAAGGCTTATTTTCTCTCTTTTTTTTCTCTTGTTAAAGGATTGTTTGCCCAGTTTTGTTCTGCAAGAGTATCAGGTTTCCATTTCCTACTCAAAAGGCCTTGTCAGAAATGCTTAGTGTTTCAAAGAATTAGTCCCTTACAAGTCTTTGTTTCCTTGTCATTGAAAGCAACATGGCCCACAAATAGTTTTCAGTCAACTCTGTCTATAAGCCACTGATCAAGTTATTTGCTGAGCAGTGAAATCCCTCCATGGGTCAATATTAACAGGTATGAGATACAAGGAGGAGAAAGGGAAAGCAAAGTGGTTGCTTTGGTTAAGTTTTTCCATATTTTTGTGGGCAAAATTGTAATGATACTAAAACATCCTGCTTTTTGCATAGTGGTAACAGCAGCAGCATGGCCTAACTATATGTGACAGTCACAATGACTCTTCATGCAGTATGTTTAATGATCTGTGTTCAATGAGAGCTGGGACACTTCCTGGACACTGTCCATAAGAGTCCTTCTCTGAGGCTATAGTCAAACATTTAATGTGAGAAGAAACTCTAGAGGAAGTTTTTTCTTGCTCTTTCTGCTGTGATTGCAAACTCACCCAATGTGAAATTAATGTTGGAATGGCCCTGTGAAAAATAGAAAATGAAAGCGCAGCAAATGGAGTCACCTTTTTCTTCTGAGTGGATTAACGCAGCTCCCTAATTATGATAGTTTTAACATTGCTATTAATAAAGCCTTTCTTTTTTCTTGTAAGGTCATATACTTTCCATGAATAAATTCCCATTTCAGTGTCACAAGTGAGTAGGATTTGGGATGTAATGCTTACCTCCACCTATCTTCCTTCTCCAAAACTTCCTAGTCAAAAAGGTTCTAATCCTAAAGAATCTACAAGAATCTCGGAGTGGATTGAAACCCACCACAAAAAGGGGCAAATCAGTCCCACCACAAAAAGGGGCAAATCAGTCCAGAGTGCCACCAAGTCACTGGGAAGTGAATAGGACTTAAAAAAGAAACTCACTCTGCAGAGAACACAGTTGGGTTTTTTTTTAATTATCCCACAGGTGTGAGTTCTAGCACATTTGGGCCTCCTCCAGCTGTACACTAGAACACCTGCCAAGCACATCAGAGTCCATCAGAGTCCATGGACAAAAGCCATACTTTGCACTTCAATCTCTGAGAACAAAAAAAGAGGGAACAATTTAGCAAGAGCATTATGGTCTAGGTTGTGCTTTAGAGGCTTAGCCCTTTCTGAGTTGACAGAAAGAATGAGTTGTTCCACTGGTATTTTGGCATTTTAGCGTAAATGCCTCACGGGGCCTAAAAAGCATTTCCTGGAGCAGCAACAACCTGGTGGGTTCAGTGGGTGCAGCTTGAACTTGGCACTCCCCAGCAGAGCTAGCACATCATGCTGCAAAGGAATGGGGCTTGGGACTGTTTACCTGTCAGCCTCAACAGGCTCAGAGCTTTCCATGCTTCCCTTTTCATGCCTCCTATGACATGGATCCAGTGGAAATTTGACCTTGCTTAGGAAGATTATCGCTCCCAGCAGAGACTCTGGGGAGGAAACATTCTGTGAGCTCTCTCCCTATCCTGAAACATTAGAATTACTAATAGAGCTCCCAGCTGCTATTATAGTTTGCATAATATAAACACCTGCCTGCAGCAATGACACAACCAAAGTAATAGATGTTTGTCCACTATACAGCTAGAAATTACTTTTCCACACTACAAAACCAGGCCAATTACAAATAGCCAAGCCATAGCTAAGAGAAAGGGTAATCCTCCCCTGGTCTGGCAGCCATGCAGACCTCTGGATGCATATATGTTTTTTTAAATGGTCACCTTAGCTCTGCATTAAAGTTGGTTTGAAGCCAACAGCTCAGTGCCCTAAGAAAATGCATTCCTTATGGGTTAATATTTCACTTGACAGGAATCCTTTCTGGCCAGAGATCAACTATGCAAACAGGTTTGTATCTCACTGTTTCCAGGAACAAGAGTTTTTCAAACCCTTCTCAAACACAGCTGAATCAAAATATATACTCCCCACTTCTCTTCTATTTCAATCTGTAACTCCAGGTCTGCTCTGTTCTCTAAGAATAGCATGCATCTTTTTACTGGTGGTGAATTCATCCAGCTGTGTTTTGGACTTAAAGAGATCTTTTAAAACAGGAAACATGAGTACATATGTAGAAGGAAAGAAAGAAAGAAAGCCTTAATGGTATTGAACACTGGGAAAATACAGAGGCTTAAAAGGGTCAAGCTTACTAAAGGGGGAACGAAGACTTAAAATAAGAAATAAAGATTAGAAATCAAGATCCAGAGAGATAATGGGCATTCAATTAAAGGAAAATCTTCATAAATTAGGATGACAAGAAATTTCATAAAAAAGAATTATTGCTGTTTAGGAAAATAATTTAGAAAATATTGATGTCATTTCAAACAAAAGCTACCAGTAAAAGTAAGCAAACCCCCCACCTAAGGAGTACTTCAGATTCTAGGTACTTCAGCACTCAACAGAGATGAGATGAGATGAAATCTCTCAGTATAGGATATTGCCTTCACAATGACAAAATGCAGACTAAGAATACCTTCAGGTTTCTCTTAAGACTTTCTGCTATGGTAGGCATTCCAATTTCCTACAACATAAAACCTTTATTTATAGAATATGTCTTAAAGAACAATTGCTGTATTCATTTGATTTTCTCCTCCACGTGGTTTGCTTCCCATTTTCTTGGGAATGTTTGGCCTTTTGACTTGAGGATAATGTGAACATAACCAATGATGGCATAGAACTACTGCTGGACATATTTGGTCAAACCTCAGCTTAACAAGATTTTTGGTTATGTTACAGAAATTTGTAACTATTCTGGGTTGTTCAACAAGACTGTTTGCAGGTCCTGTCCTGGGCTTGGACCCACCACATGACAGAGAATGTCTGAAATGTCATCAAATTCCAGGTGCATCTCATCTCTTGATGAGAAGCTATGTCCCATGATCCTCACATGCCTCTGCAGGAAGCTCTGTGGCTTCTTCCACCTGAAATGTCGGGCATCATTAAGGCTGTAGGGACAAATGTCCTCATCTAGTCATAATGTCAGGAAACAGAAAACTGGAATGGTTTTATTCCTGCTTCAGTTTCAATAGTTGTGCGTGTCAGAGTGCACCTTTCCTGAAATAGCCATTCCTGATTTGATAATTTCTAATAATGGATGATCACTGGAAATACTGTAGCCACAGCCTTTGGTTACCAGCTCAATAATGACTTACCTTTAATTTCTGCCCTGGGTACAATTTCTTATTTTGTATTGGAGCAATTGGCTGAATATCCTTTTCCTAAAATTTCTCTCTTTTCCGTAATTTTTCCAATAGATTGTGATCAAACCAGCTATTTATCTCATCTTTTAAGAGCCGAACACAGTGAACTTCGTTAAAGCTTTGCTGCTGTTTTGCAGCCCTTAAGTCACTCTTGTGATTTTTTACTTGAAAAGTACTCAAGTACTTTTTATCTGTACAACCTCCAGTATAGCAAGTCTCTGGGTCTTCTGATTGCAAAGTGAATGAAGGAAGGGCATTGGAGAAATCCTGAGCATTTGGAAAAGCCTGATAATGACTGACAGCAGGGATATTGCTGCTGCTAGGGCTCAGAGCAGGACAGAGGAGAGGTAAGAGGGGAAAGCCATTCTATCCCTTCATCATTTTTCCCTTTCCCATACCTTTATGCTCTGCTTACAATGACATGCTAAAATTATCATTGGAGCTGTTGTAGTCCATATGATGTTTGTCCTTTTGTTATTCTATTTTATTTTACAAGTTGCCTTAAATCAAAAACTCTGCAGAAAATCTGTGCTTATTATATTGATCTCATGACAGGTATCACAGAGGAGCACCGTACAAGGAAGCTGAGATGAATCTCGAGGTAGATGCCTGCACTGTTCCAGCCAAGCCCTCTAGGCTGAGGTCTTTTGTTACTAGGGATAGAGCAATCCTGGCTGAGTGCTTCTATGGACAGCAGAGTGAAGAAAACCCTCTGTGAGTTTCACTTGCCAAACTGAAAGTGCTTTTGTAGTTGTGTGGCCTTCCTGTAGCATCAGGTGTTAGCATTTGAGTTAGACATAAATGTTATGATAATATTTATTTTTTCACTCGGAAGATATAGATTAGATAGAACTGTTAATTTTGAGAAAGTCTGTTTAACCTAACATGTGCAAAAACAAGTTTTGAATTCTGTCAAAATTCATTTCATCACATAGACCTGTATAACACATGGAAACAAGAAACAAAAACTGGATAAAGATTTCAGGAATAACAAACCTGCAAATTCAGAATATATCAGGCATACAAGCAGATTTTCTGTATAAAACTTTTATATATAAATCTCTGAAATTGAAAATTGCATTGACAGTGATTACTAGAGTATGTAGCTTCCAGGATAAGGGGCTGAACGTTTTCCTCCCTTGTTTATTTAATAAGAATACTTATCTTTTTTTTTTTCTCTAGTGACGCAGCTGTTGGGTTAATCTTTTAACTCCTGCAGAGGACATGAGAGCAGTACAGTAATGGAATTGGTGGCTGGGCATCATTCACCCATTATTGTATCTCATTCTTCAATTATTGCAGTGTAGTGATAGAACATCCATTAAAGTTAGAGATAATGTTGCAGACAAAGGTCAAAGGGAGATCATTTACAGTCCAGCACTTAATTTGTTCCTTCTAATTATGAGGGGGAAAAAATCCTCACAATTATCCAACTTTCTTGAGCAACAAAAAGTGCCAACAGACCTTAGCCTATGTGGGCAACTCCTGCCTGTGAGTGTAAAGTAAAGCTTTATGACATGATCCAAAGCAATTTAAACCTACTTACTTGATTTCAATCAATTTGGAATCAAGACTTAACTGAAAAGAGTTCTAAATAATTAGGATAACATTAGCCACTATCTCTTTTTCTGTCAATAAACATCATGACCAGTACTGTCTTGTGGAATGTGTTCAGTCTTTTAAACAATGACATCACATTTATTCAAAACAAAGCTAAATGAGGGATAGGCCCTGTACTAGAGAGGAAAGCTTTTTCTGCTCTCTATAAAATATATTCCCATGGCAATTAGTGCCCAAAGTGAGTGTAGTTGTGATAATATTTAACATAAAACTCTCAAGACAGAAAATATAAATGGACAATGACCAGACCAAATAAAGACTTTTGGTTATTTAAAGTGTGCTGTACAAGTCCATAAACCAGAACATCTTCATTTTGCAGTGATCATCATCATCACAAAATACCTGTACATAAACACAGACCACTCTGGGCCATGGCTATAGTGTTGCACAGTCAAGGGCTTCCAAGCCATAGTGATCCTATTGAGCAGCTGGAGTGCACAAACAAGCCTGGCTCAGGGCAGAACTGATTGAAGAGGTGCCATTCCACCTCAGAACCATTTCTGAAATTCCTGCATTCTGTTTCATTTAGTGTGGAGCAAGCCCAAACCCTTTCACATGTTCTCATTATAAGCAATCTTTTCCACATATTTGTTCAAAGAGAAGACAGGGGTTTAAGATTCAGAAAAGGGTTTCAGGAGTGGAGAAATGGTTCCATAATTCTGTAACTATTTTAACATTTTACTAGTCTTTGAATTTCTGCAAATGAATTGGGCTACAGTTATAATTGTGGGAAACAGAAGTGCATTATGTGCTAGATACTGTCTCAGGTGCTTGTAGATAGAGAGGGTATTTGAAAAAACCTGTTTGGGTTTTATTAACTCTAGTGTTTTTAGCCACATCTGCACAGAGTGCTCTAGCTGAAAACAAATGCAAATGAGCAGAGAGAAAACGTGTCTAATGTGAGCACTGGGGTGTTTATGCTGGACCTCACACATACCAAACAAGCAAGTCTACCCACTTTTTGTTTGCTGTTTACCCTTATGCAGCATGTACTCTGCAGCTGTCCAAACGTGTATTGGCATGTCTGACCCCTATGTGAAAAACAAAGAGGATTCTTTGCTGCACTCCATGTGTACCAGGCATCAGACCCATGCAAAGCAAAGCAATAAATGAGACTTCTGATTTGGTTATACCCTCCTGACATGATAGTGCTTCTGCTCCTTTTCAACAGCAGAAAAGAAACAACCAGAGAAAGCAACAATGAAAGGGATCTGTAAGTACAGAGCTTCCCAGTTTTGTTTAGCTTGAAACAAAGGAGGGGGTTTTTATCTTTGGGAATTAAGATATGAAGTACAGAACAAAGGACTACACAAATAAGATAGAAAGAACAATACTCGGTTTTCACCTGGCCTGACTTTCCAGAGCTGAAAGTACCTTTTATTTTTTAATTCCTGGTAACATTGAAAAGGAAATTTTTGCTATAGTTGTTTTGTTTCATAGTGGCCAGTCTGAAATGTGGCACACAGTTGACTGAAACATTCACAATTGGAAGGAAATTAAATTTGTTCAAAAAAATACAGCACTACAGGGTGCTTTATCACTTGAGGAACAGGAGTCAGATCACAAAACTCACTGTTCACACAGTAACTCAAAAGCAGCACTTGAATAATTCAGCTTTACAATCCTGATATACTTCTATAATGGTCACTTCTGAAATATATTTTCCCTTTGGACTGATTCATTTGGCCATTCTACAAAGCTTGTTGACTTGGAGCTGTGGGTGACTCTACATGGATACACCTGCACACCCAATTAACCACACAGGTCTGAGCCAGGCTTGGCACACAGAGGTGCACCTGGGATGGAAACACACAGTACAAGAACTCAGGCATTACTGAAAGGAGGTGAAAACAGAGGTGGAGCAGAAACAAGTTTTTTAAAAATTGTTGAAGTGAATGAAAGGGCAAACATTAAAAAAGCAAGATTTTGTAGATTTTCAGAGTGGAGGAAAGCAAATGAAAGTCTTAAAAACTGGAATTAAAATAGTTAATTTTACAAATAAAAATTTATTAGCTTGATTAAGTTGCAAAGGAGCTAATTTTAAAGTTGTATAGATGTAAAAAAAGGTCAGTGGAAAATGTTTACTATCTGAGTTGCTCAAATTTTGCCTGTGACAGAGAGACATGTATGAAGCCACATTAACTTCATAACAGATCTGCTTTTTTATGAATCAAATTTAATTTGTTGATTGTTTACTAAAGATTTTATGCAAACAAGTACAAATAAACTGTCCTGGTTTATTAACATAATTTGAAAAACTAGATAAACCCTTTAATGAATATTTTAGAAGGTTGAAAAGCCAACCCAAATCTTTACATAAAAATTAACTCAGGTTAGAGGCAGATGTTGTTACAGTCCCAGGAATTCAGCATGAGGAAGAAAAATAATTTTTGTGCAGCAATGAGGGGAAATTTAGCTGCAGAAATGCTATTTTTTATTTCCTTCTTTGAAAAGGAGAGAGAAACCTCCGAAGGAGAAAAAACCCCAAACCCTGAAACCATAGTTTGTGTTGTATTCAGTCAACAAATTCAGGACAGCTCACTCCAGCTGGGGTCTCTGCAGAAGAGCCAGTGCTGTCTGACCTGTTTTGTGCAGTTTCTGGTCCAGACCAAAGAGATGCAAATCATCAGTTCTTCAGAAGTGTGCACCAGAGCTCTGCCTCAGCTATTGTGCACTGACCAGAATAGTTGGACTGGGGGTGTTACTTCTTTCATAAAAGTGTTGTGTTAATCATGGAAGTGGTGCCAACTCACCAAACCTTCATCATTCAAAACAGTTACTATTTTAGGGGAGGGATGGCAGGTTTCATCGTTGCCCAGGAAGAGGCCTCTCCAGAGCCACAGAACCTCATTGCAGGAGCCGTGCTGATGGGCTGCAGTCTTCTTAATCTCCCAATAAAGGCGCTGCAATCCAGGTGCATTTCCTGTCAGTGTCATATCAGTAAGCAACAATACCTTTCTACCACCTCTTTTGGTGGCAGAGAGGACCAAGAGACAGGGAAAAAGTCAAATCATTAGGCAGGACTCTGTGGGCAATGAGAATGGGCAGGTGCTAATGCTGATCACTTAGGAAGCAGCACTGGGATAGGAGAGTACATTTCTGCTGCAAAATTTAAATTGAACTAAGATCAGATCATCCTACTGGTATCTGGAAAGGAATAGCTGCTACAGTATTTTAAAAGTATTAAACAAGAACGTTAAAAACAAGCTCTTTCACACGGATAGGAGATGCTCTTCTAGCCCTAACAAATGCCCAGGGGTGGTACAGCAAGAGTTTTGATTGGTAGTTCTTTATCTCAGCATAACTTGACATTGTAAAAAATTTTATATGGATATAATATGAAATTCTGACCCTTAAGGAAAGTGGCAGTGTCACCCTAAAACAAATTCATAATTTTAGAAGATTTTATTACCTTCTATCTAAAATCCTTTTCTGGAGTCCTTTTAGTAATGGACTGATTCACATATTTTTGTTTCTTTCTGAAGTATCTCAGATTTTGCTTCCAAAGTCAGGAGTTCTGTTTGAGTTGCCTTTACTTCAGACTCTCCTGGATTCTTTTGTTTCTTTCAGCTTAACATTAAAGTTCTCTTTCCCCTCTCCAGAAGCCACATTAGTTCAGATCAACAGCTCACATTAACCTATTATCACATCACCAGCAGCAAATGCTTGGGGAAGAATTAGGCAGGGCAAGACCTCAGTGATGCTTTCCAAGGCTAACCTCTCATTAAGCAAGAGTATTTTGAACATTAAGCAATTTTCAATTCACCTACAGTTTACTTGGTTATTTTAATACTTGTGACTGGAAATATCTATTCTACCAAAATTATTTGCAGGAGAAAAATTTAATTTAGTTTTCTTTCTTCTATTTCACCTGTTCTACTTGCACGAGGAAGGTGCCATTAAATTCAGACCAAGATACCATAAGGTTAAGAGATAAGTGTTTGAGAACTAATGCTTTTATCTTGTTAAACTGTGCTCTGAGATTAATGTTTAACATCTTATAGTTCTATGATGCATGTTTGATTATGACTCAATAAAGACATTTGAACTATCCATACAGTGCAAATTTGAAGTCCACTGTAAGAGAGACATAAAATACAATAAAAAAAGAAACAAACAAAAAACAACTCAGAGTGTCTTAGAGGTTGCCTTTTCATATTGTAACGTGCAGTAATAAAGAGAATGACACGGCAAGAAGACAAGTGGGTATTTTGGTTAGTTCCTGGTACAACTAAGGAAACCACAAAACCACATCAATCTCTAGTTTGCTCAACCAGCTACAACGTAAAACATTTCTGATTTTGTTTCTAGAACTGAAAACCACAAGAATAAAGAAAGTTTAGCTTATTCTCAGCAATCAACTCAGATTGCTTTCAGAACCTCATTGACATTTAAAGTAAAAGTCTCAGTGCAGTGCCTGGGTGTGACATGAAGCAAGCCACACAAGCACTGGTACTGTGTGTGCCTCAGGAGCTGCGAAAATTTAATTCTGACTATTTTCTAAAATTACTTCTGATTCCTGCAAGGATCAACATATCTCCTTGCCATATTTTATGTCATGCTACAAAGGGAAAAGATGGTTATCAGTGCATTTAAATAATCAAGTTTTATTTTCCTGCATCAACTGCTTCACAAAATAGACAGTGAGTAATACAAATTGGGGGAAAAGATTGTTCTTTGTTCTTGGCAGTTCTTAAGTGAATATGTATAGCAGGACTGATGACTACTGATCTGGAGATAATGTTGTTTTCTTTGCTTAAAAGGTGTACCATTACCTTATGCCTATGCTTCTTACCCAGTGGCATGCAGCAGATACAGCCAAACATGCATCAGTCCCACTTGTTTGGAATGCTGCTGAGATAAGGAGCCAGTATCTCAGCCAACCACCTGAGAGGTCTCACATTCAGTGGTTATGTCCAGCCAAGCCTCTGAATGACAGTGCTGACCCAAAGGCATCCTGAGAGTTTTCATAGCAGTGCCCACAAAGCCATCTCAAAGCAGCTACCCAAGATGTTACAGGGTTGTTTAGGATGCCTAGAGCAGGATGGATATGCTCCATATGTCACAATCATTGCAGGACTATGGACTGAAAGCAAGGCTGACCCATTTAGAAGGTTTGCCCCTCCCCAGTATTGATGACGTAGACAATCCCTCCACGTTCAGCTATGCTGGCTTCTGGATATGCAGGCTGCCTAACAGCTGCAGCACAAGCACAAATCCAGGAACACAGCAACATAGGAAATGTTTCCTGGGTCTAAAAAAGTCTGAACCTTGCAAACATAATTAAATCTTTCTGTAAATGGAAAGCCAAAGAATGGCAGTTTTCTTTAATGCAGATCATCGTCAAATAGCTTTTAGTTGTAAGTATAGCAGTACTTTAAATCAATCGCTGCTGTCTTTAAACTGAAAATAACCTAGAAACACCTCTGTGTTTGACATCTGTAACAAAATGAATTCCTGGTTAGCATTCTTCCTGCCACAAATTCCATCAGTTCTTCTTTTTCCATCTGGCTATAAAAGCAAAAGTTATGTAGAAGTTAGCTCATTGCATAAGAACAGTAGTCTGTTGGCCCAATACATGTCAGGAACTGAATCCCTTCTCAATTTATGAATCTTTTAGTAACATAATGAGCAGATCAAATATATGTTCCAGAGAACTATATTGCAGCTGGTGTTTTTTGTGGATTCATGATCTGGTAAAGAGGAATATGAGGAAAGTCACCATTATTTAGGATAGCCAAATCCAGGAAGACATCAAAGAATATCAGAAGAATTTAATAATGGAAGATGACTGATTCTGAAATATCTAGGGCCTTCAGTTTTTCCTATGAATCAGTAGGTAAATGACATAGCACAAAAAATCAGTTCCCAGGTTTGTGTGGTTACTTAGCAAGGGATTGTCTGAAATGGTGGAAATCTGAAGAATGTCTATGACCTGTTTAAAAATGTAGTCTGGGCTAGTCCTCCATTTGGGTGTGATTCCTAGGGAAACAGATGGACCTCATGTGGCAGTCCTGCTACCGTATCACACTCACCTTTTAAACTGTTTCATTACTCATCTATGAGAAATACTTTTTGAAATCTATTAATCATCACTAGAGTAAATAAAGCTTAATTTCTTCTTTGTTCAAGAAAGCAAATACTTAAATCATTATGTCATATTACAAATCATCAAAATATGTTAATTCATCTTCTCACTCCTTACAGAAGCATCCAGATCATCTTTTACTGGCAAAACAACATCTTTCAAAGAGCTAAAATAATTTTGGAAGATCAAAGCTTTCCTAGTCTAAGTGTCTAGTGTCACTAGTCTAGACTAAGACTAGTGTCACTAGTCACTAGTCTGAGTGTCTGACTATGAAATATAATTGAGTACTATATGATAAGTCAAAAACTAAAAGAAAATCACTCTTCTATTTTCTGAGCAATTTCCTGGGAGCTCACTTTATAATATGTTCTAATTGAGTATTAAAGTCTAACATACACATCTGTGGAATTGTTTTGGCCCAGTACCCTTATACTTCTAACATTAATGGATAAGCCCTTAACTATAAACTTTACTATCAGTATGTTATTTAAAATTAAATACAAAAAACATCAAGGAGAAAACTTAAAACTATTAAATGCCCCAAATGTATTTAAAATCTACTTCTTGAAATATTGACCTTCACAAAACTGAAATTAGGTTTACTTCCAAGGACTTTATATTTTGATTTTGAAGAGCTCATGCAGTATTTTTATGAACTAAAATAAACCCATTTGATGTCATGAATGTAGTTTTCTGAGGAGTTTTTGGTTTGCTTTGTTTTTTTATTTTTTTAGTCAAGCAGAATTGATGATATAATAAGCATATGAGCCTATTTCTGAGCTTTCTTGTTAGAAACAGTTCTGGAACTCTGTGATGAGGGGTGCTATTCAAGAAACACGTGATAGGCATTTAGCTTTCTGAAATGTGCAGCATGGGAGATGAACCAAGGCACAGTAATTGCAATGCTTCCCAGGCCTTTTCATTTGAAGACTTCCAGTGCCTGTTGTGGCAAATCTCACCTTGGCAATTTTCCATGTCTGGAATAACTGCCTCATCTTTCTTCATTGGACATGCTTCCTTCCCTTTATTTCTACTGTAAGCCTAGCTCTGAAGCTCCTCAGATTTACTTTCTTTACCTTGTTGCTTATGCTATTTATATTCACAGGTCCATGCTATTTATGTTCTCAGGTCTCTGATGTATATTTCTTGAAGGCGGAAAATATGCCATAGGAAATGAAGACTTTTATTTTAGCATGCCTTTGCTTTAATCTGCTTGATATTAGACTTCTAGATGGCTTTTCTGTGATGGGAAGTTGCTCAACTGCAAATTTACCAATGCCTTTGCCCCTCGCCCTGGTGAAGCACCTGCTGGCAGAGGCACCCTGGGCTGTGGCACCTGGCTCTTGGCATGGCAGAAATCTGTGTGCTTCCAGTGGTCTCAGAGGACTCCACTGCCCTGTCATGCTTCCTGCAGCTCCATCTGCTACTTCTTTGGAGAAAGGGAACCACTGAGGGTAACTGACCCATGGTTACAGGATGTACATACTCTCCTCAGGATACCAGCAAGCATGGGTTTTTCGGGTATCTGTCTCTTTACAAGCTCTTCTTTCAGTTTCCTTCCTCAAGGACTTGATAGCAGCAATATTTGTGCAGATGCCAGAAAGTTTAGCTGGTGCAGCCAGATTGCAGACTTCTGTGATGAAATAACTGAAAGCATTCTAAATTTCCACATTCCCATTTTGTTGCCACTCTTGAGCATTTTTTTTAGTTTAAGCTCTTCTTCCTGCATGTGCCTTTCTTGCCTAATGAGAGCAGTTTTTGACATCTACACTTATTGCTGTTCTTCTCTCTTATATAAATTACTGATGTCCCACCATTTACCTAAAATGGTGGATGACACTTCCTTCCATAATCTCTAATTGTGTTTGAAATCTGACTCTTCAACATCTTCATCAGGTGATCCTTTGTCTTCTGAGCCCACTTGTTACAATCAGTTTCTCTGACATAACGATTTATTCAGCATATCCATTTTAGTGCTCAGATTAATCTATTTACATGTTGATGTCTCATTCCTTCTACCACTCAGCTCAGACAGGCACTGTATATTTTTCAATGTTAATGTGTGTCTCAAAAGAATTAACCCATTGACTTAAAAGAATATGAAATTAAATTACGAACTTGGTTACTCTTTTCATTCTATAAAAAGAAAGCAGAAATCTATCTTTCCTGCTCAGTTTCCTTGCATCCCATCAGTGTTATTCAGCATCTCAGAGCTGTTTGGAAAAGAGATTGTGCCTGTTCCTTTCTACCTAGATATTTAATTGAATCCAATCTCCCTCATCAAATATCAGCTGTACTAAAAATTTTATATGGCTGTGCATTGCGTAATGCTTAGCAAGCTTCTTGTACAGCTCACCAGAGTTATTATATGGCCATGGAATGAGTTGGAATTATATTTCTCATCTCCTGGGCCAATTTCTTGCACTATCTGGGAGACTTTCTAATCTCAATTATGCTAGAACAAATTATAATGCTCTGGATATTTGCCAGGACAAGATCATATTTTGACTCGTTCTTTTGTGTTTTGTGTTTTTTTATTCCTCATTTCTTTTTCTTTACAAAACTTTGTGACATAGTAAGAAGTTATGAAATTAGATTTCTAGCTAATGTGTTTGGAAAATTCTGTTCAAAGCAAAGTTAGTTCTTAAATAATTGGGCATGCATACTTTTACTCCATGTGCTTTGAATACCCACACTGTTAGCCACAAAAGCCCAGATAAATATATGTTCAATTGTAGACAGCTTAAGTTCCTTTTAGTTGCTAACACCAATAATTGATTTCCTCTTTTCCATAAGTAGCATGCTATAACAAGTTGCTCTGGTTTGGGGGGTGTGGATTTTATACAACCCTCCTCTTTCTCTGTATGCTATGCATGACTTACCAGTGGAAAAACTCTAAACTAATGATTGCTTTTCCAACAAAACTTAGAAAATAGTTTTTAATATATATATAAGCACATCTGTTGTGCAACTTAATGCTTGGTTAATAAGATCAATTTTGCTTTCTCCCAAAAAGTGGGATAACTTGACTTGAGTCCCTAAGGGTGTAAGTCTTTGTGAAAACCATTTTGAACATTTTGGTCAACAAATCCAGCTTCCATGCATTATGATGCTCTTGAAAACCCTTCCTTCCCAAGGTACTCTCTAGGCCTTCCCATCAACTAAGTCCATTCACCTTTTACTTTGAAAGCTTGTTTGCCATTTAATAAGGAAATAGACTTTCAAGTAAGATTTCTGACCAGGGTTCATTTTCCTTTGTCAGTTAGGAATAAAAGTAGGAATTAGAATCAGCTCGGTTGTAAGATTTCATGCTGTTCTTTAACCAGCCTTTTCAAAGCAGAAGCTAATACTGGCAATCTGATTAACTGAATATGTGGAATACCTCCCCTTCACTCCCCAGTTTCCAACAATTGTTTGGATTTTTTTTTCCAAAATAAAAAGTAGCTGCAGCAATCCATACCCTTGTTCATTTCCATACACAAGAAGCCAGAAAACAAGCTAAATAAAACATTCCTAAATTGGACCAATATTATTCCCATTTACACCCTGAAAATCAACATGAGTGAAGCAGGAAGCAGAAAATAAGCTACCAATGGTAATAATCCTGAGTGACTAATCTGTTTGCTTTTGTTTTCTATATCCACCCATTTTCCTTGTTTTCCATTTGCTTCCACTTTGTCTCCAATTTATGGCATGAACACATACAAGTCTACCTACTGCATCCAGGCTTCACAGCACCAACTGATCTTCCCAGTACTTGTCATGCAAAGCAGCACAAAACATCTGGAACAGACCATTAGTTGTACCTGCAATTCACTTTTAACCCACCACATGTCTTGCTAAGTCAGTGAGCAGTTCTGAAATTATATTTTTTCTGTGGGAGGGGGTACTTAGCAAAGATAGCAGGGAAGAAAGATGAGAGATATTTTTCAAGAGATAAATATAGGGATCCTAAATGATAAAAGAATGATGTTATCCTAGATGAAATAATCTTAGAGTGCTCTGTTTAGTGAAATAGCTCTTTCTAGTCTTTTGTGGAATGTATTATTTTACTGCTACAATACTTAGGTTAGGGAGCAAAATCACAATTCTTTCTTAGAAATGAAAAACCAAGTAACAACCATTTCAAAGAAATTATACAATGTTCAAAATGTTCACTCTAGCTACTCAAAGAGCCCCAGGGACTCTGCACCTTCAGGAGTGGTACAGCCAGGTGCCCAGGCTTGAGTGGGAATCTGTGATTCTTGTCTACACCACTGGGCAAAGTGGAGAGGAGCAGCAATATGTGTTGAAAATGGAAATAGTTTCCCTAGAAAAGAAGGGTCCGTGTTCAGACTGGTCAAATATTTGTAATCAAAGCTGTTCTTCAATGGCAGATTACTCTCATAAACTGGTTGGTTGTTTTGGGGTTTTTTTCCTTAAAAATCTGTTTTGTCCTTGGAAAACTGAGTTTTCCTTATTTACAAAAAAAAACCCAAACAAACTCATGAACATAGGAAGTTTGAAGTAAAAACTGAAAACTGTCCAAAATTTTCCCTGTGAAAATAAAGGCCTTTTTTGTTCATGTCCATTCCTTGCCTCTTTCACCACTCCATGGCCAGTTTTAGAGTTAATAACAAATTAAAACCTTTGTTAAAAAATTAGTTCTGGTTGAAAATTTGTCTGTCTACAGGCAGAGACTAATAAATATTTTCCCTTCTAATTTGTTATTCTTTTAACAATTTGCAGTGAAGTTCTCATTTACTGAACAAAAAGTGAAAATATTGAGCAAATATTGAATAAATATGTTTTATTACTTGAAAACAGATAATAAGCATTACCTCTTTAGCATAAGAATGTATAAATGTGATGCCTTGAAAATCAATCAATTATATGATGGAGACCAGAATCCAGTCAATCACAGTCTTCAATGAAAGACAAGAATTTCAGGGGGAATCCAGGACCCTAGGCATGAGAATAGATAGCAAATATCACACACATGAGCATTGCTGCAGCTTTCTGAACATACAGAATGGGGAAAACTGCATTTGTTAAGGCTGTAGACCAAGATTTGGCAGTGCTTGGAAAGTGAGATAATCAGAGCTGATTTAGCAATGAGTTTAGAGTATCTTAGACTTGTTTGTAAAAAAAAAAAAAAAAAAAAAAAAAAAAAAAAAAAAAAAAAAAAAAAAAAGAGTGTACTACTTGTAAAAAGGGAGCACTGGCTTGCCTCACCAGCCTAGGTAAATCAGACACATGAATGTCTTGCATGACAGGAATGCTACAAAGCAGCCAAAGCAGACCTTCTGTTTTTCAGCTTGGGTATATATTTTACAGAAAGGAAATATTTATTCAACATTTGAGAAAAGAACTGAGCAAAACTTTAAAGAGAGATTAAGGACATAATTGTGGAGGGAGATTGAGTGCCAGTCCCAAAGAAGTAAAATATCTAGGAAAGGTGGGGTTTGGAGTTTTGTTGGTTTTTTGCCCCGCAGGTAAATGTCCTGTGTATGTCAGTGAGACTTTTGGGGTAAAAAGATTTTAAGATTTAGCCCATGTTACATTGTAAAACTGTAATTATGCAAATGGTTCTGTCATAGCAATCAAGTATGATTAATATAATACAATTTGGGAAGGAAGGACTACAAAAAAGTTGTCTCTACATATTTGTAAATGTGAAGCAAATTAAATTTTTATAGAAATATTTATCATATTTGATTGATGGAAAGTGAGGGCATTTCTACGTACTGCATCTATGTGAATGTTTTCAACATCTGACTTAAGAGAAAATGTTCTCATAGCTACTGCCCTTAGTAAACCCACATTTAATGCTTTTAAATATTGCCAGTAATACAATTAACTTAAAATGAAAGATGTGTTTGTGTACAGGTATGCATATATGTAATATATAAATGAGTTTTGAAACATTTATTTTAAGATTACAGTAAAATATTTTAAGGTATCATGGTATGAGTTAGAACTTATTTTAAATGTAGATCTTTCAATGTGATGTAATTAAAGCAACCCCTGCTTTTTTTCACATTCTGTAGAAAAAAAAGCTTTTCTCTTCCTGGAGATCATTATACACTTTTATTGTGAGGCATCAAAGTGTATTCTATCTTGAAAAATATTTATGAAAAGTAAGAAATACGATCAGCAAAAATAAAGCATCAGAATCAAATATAATAGTGAAAAAATTCTGTATTATGTGTGAAATAAGGAGCTGTGCTAATGCATACTAAAATAACGTGAGTTTGGTCAGGCCTTCCTTTAACCAGTCTGAAAATATTTATCACTATATGTAAGTACATGTAATGTCATATGCAAATTCTTGTATTATAAAGGTTCAAGTCTCCATTCCGTAATTGGCTCTGACTGCCAAGCAATATGCTAACAATGAATTTCATCTGCTTTTGTAGCACATCTGTTAGTAGTGGATGACAGTCAATTGGCAGAACTGATATTCCAAGCACTGGCACAAAGTCAACTTTTTTTCCTCCTTGATTTCATTAATTTCCTGCTGGTTGAACATCCCAGCCTCCCAAAAATGGTATCAGTTCATACTGGCCTTCAGAACAAAGTGACATTACTGTAGTTTAAGAGGATGAATGTATTTTGAAGTGAACAGGATTTGTTTGAAAAGGAATTAACTTACTACAGTCTGGAAATTTTCTGGTCTTTAAATGAGGATATATCTGCTGATGTGCAACACTACTCAATTCAAATGCAAAACCTGCATAAAGTAAAACATTTTTCAGGGACAGGGTGGAGAGGTCAATGTGTATTTCCACCCCTGAGAAAATACATGAAAAACACATGGAAAATAAGGAGGCTTCACTAAAGGAAAGTCATGACTGACTAATTTGGTGACCTTCTGTGACAGATTTACAGCAGAGGGGGAACAGGGAAGAAAGACTGACATCATCTACCTGTCAAAAAGCCCTTGACACTGTCCTGCACAACATCCTTGTCTCTGAACTGCAGAGGTGTGAGCACTCAGTGGATAAGGAATTGGGTGGATGGTCACACTCAAACAGTTGTGGTCAGTGCCTTGATGTCCAAGTGAAGTCAGTGACTACTGGCATTTTTTAGGGGTTGGCATTGGGACAAAATTATAATATTTAAGAAAATACAGATTTTAAAAATCCTGAGGACCTAACTCATATCTATGGAAACATCCAGCAATATTTCAGTTTTCTTTCCTTTCTGAAGACAAGCTTGGAAGCAGCTTTTTCAACACTCAGGTAAAAACTTACTATGTTTAGTTGCATTTTTTATTTAAAAGAATACAGTTTGTATGAGGGATGTCAAACTAAATGCAATTGCATAGCAAAAATGTGGAAGTAAATAAAGCCTAGGTTTTCTTGGCAGTAAGGAGATCACATAATTATCAACAAGGATTGAGAAGCGATTAGTTCACACAACTTCACACAAAATTGAACACATGCTGTATCTAGTGCTACTCGTTATTTTTCCATGTTTTACTGACTTAAAAATATGTCATACAAAGAACAATGCATAGATACCCCAAACAATCAAAAAAACCCAAACAAACAAGAAACACAAGCTACTGCTCTTTTTTCTTTTAAAATTGTCCAAAAAAAAGGGTTTTACTTCAAAAGGTTTTTTATTTCTCTGTAGAACAAGGTGTTAATCACCTTGTTGGACTCCAAGCTGGGATGAAGAAACCCTCTCTCAGTGTATTTCTTCTTCTGCAACACATTCATGTAAACAAGTGTTTCTGGCCTGGAAGTTCATCGGAAGGTGAGTCAAAATAGAAGTTTGCTATCAACATTTGGTTAGTTTCTGTTAACATCAAACTAAACAAGTTTGCAAGCTTTATCTTTGACGAATCTGTATGCCCTGAAACATTGGAGCCACAGATGGAGGGGTCACACTGACATCTTCACAAAACACCACTAAGTGGTGCCTTCCCTTCCCCATCATCTGATTGAGACTGTGGCCTTATATGCAAGGCCTTAGACAATGTCAAACAGAATATTAAAATCTAGTATTTTCTTCTGACATGTGTCTTCAGATTACAGGCATTTTTCCCACATTTGTTCCAGTGCTATAAATGAAATAATTTCATGCCACATAAATATGCTGGCTTTTCTGAGAATTCAGATATTCATATGAAAATATTTCAATATTAGCTTGAAATGGCTTCTAAATACTTCTTTAATAAACCTATGATAGAAAAATAGCTGCATTATCTGTAATAGTAAATGTACTACTAATAGATCATAGAACCTGCACTATGCTTGGGAAGTGTGACTTGGCCTGGCTTACCCTGATTTTTGAGCATGTTCTAATAACATTTGAGCTGAACTGAGTTGCACACACGCTAACCCAAACAAGTTTAACAGATGCTACTATGATGACCTCACACTGTGGTCTAGACAGGCTAACAAAATGACTGCATGACAGAAAGAAGCCTCCAGAGCAGGATAAAAACAGTCTTTGGTGAAGATGAACAGTGGAACTTTGGGGTATATAATAAATTTGTACATTGAATTCAAGTATGTTTTGTAGAATAATGGTTTTTATTGAGATGTGATGACACCACATTGATGGCTGCACCTGCTGGGTAAAACTGAGGTTTGAAAAGATTTTCAGACTTACTGTCTACACAAAATGTGGATCTCCTCCATAGTCCATAAGTCCAACAAAGACAAGCCAGATACACCTACTGATTTTAAATCTACTCTAAGCGCTTTCCTTTGCAAGGATATTTTCCAAAACTGTTTTTTCTTAAGCAACCAAATCATGGATAGAAAGGACTGGCATGAAACATGGTGATTTTTTTCTCTTGATGATATTTTCTTTAAAGCTTTTATTTTAACAGTTAATCATCAAAAAATTCATCTAATTCTGAATTGAAAGTTTCTTATTTTGTGCCTTTCATTCAATTAATTTTGAAGTAAGAAGGAAAGAATTTTTGATTGTCTTCTGGTGCCTAACTCAGGGTTTGAGAGGCAACCCACAGAGAGGTACAGTTAGAGGGCAGATTACAGGGTGCAGAAAATGTAGAAAAGGCCGTGGCTGTTATTGATTACAGGTGTTTTCACATGAACATCATCATGACAAACGGACGAATATGTATTTTTGCACTCAGTTGAAGGAGTTTCAAGTCCCAGTATCTTATTTTAAAGAGAAGGTGGTTCAAAGAATTCCTCTTTTTTATGTGTATGTATTTAAGTACAAAAGAAACTTTGTGAACCAGCACAATAACAACATTTTATGACTACAAGCTTTTATTAGCTAGAAACAAGCTAAGGAGAGTGATGAACAAGCTATGTAGCTCTCACATAGTGACATCTAATAAAATCTTCAAATATAACCACAACGGCACTCAAACAAGTTAAAAGAGAGCACTACTATTGCACTCCTATCCTGTACTTTTTCTAAATTTCCATATACCCAGAAAGGGTCAAATTTCACAGCAGTGTCTGTGAGTGTAGTTCCAGCATGGGCAGAGCTGTGCTCATTCCCATCACCTGGAACGGGTGTGAAGGAAACTCCACCAAGCAGAACCAGCTCTACATTTCTGCCTCAGTTTGTGGAAAGTGAACTAAAGCTTTGTGGCACACAGAGGAGCAGTACTGCATAGTGAGGCCAAATATGCAGTCTGATTCCAGCAGAGTTAACTTGGTCATATTTTGAACATCTGTGAAGTCTAATGTGAATTGAATGTTAAGTAAATCAACTTATTTTATTAGTAGAGCATGGCATATTGCCATTTATTTCAACTCAACTTCTTTTCCATATCACATGCCTTTTGTGTATTTCATATATGCCTGAAAGAGACTATTTCTGGAATAATTTCCAAGGGTTTTGCTATGTTTATGGAACTGATTCTAGTATTTTTCCAGAAAATCTGGTTAGTTACACCATGTGTGCAAAGCTTTTGCAGAAGAGAAAAGAAGATCAAATCAACGAGAGTGAAACAACTCAGAAGTGACCCTGTTCAAGTTTAAAATTCCTACTTCAGCCTGTACAGGGGAGTCTTTTGGGTTGGAAAACAAATGCTGAAAAATAACAGTAAAAGTCAAACAATTAAAGCACAAATAGAGAAGTTACTGAGCATTTGTTACTGCAGAGCTGAATGTTGCCATCTCAGAAGTAATTCTGGGAAGAAACTTAGGAGCTAGGGAGCAAGAAATATATTCTATTACTGATGTTAAAAAACAGACAGCTGCTTAAAAATGCTCAGTGGCTTGGAATGTCAGCCCGAGCACCGGGGCATGAGTTTGTGGAAAGGTTTGCAGCCAAAACCATCCAGTGCACATCCATGCTTCCAAAACAGTCCTTCCAAAGGCACACTGGATTATTGTATGACCTGCAAATAGGACACATTAGCACATACAAGGACTTGGCTTTTTTCTGGCAGTCAAAGTCTCCTTAGACCTAGGTCTTCCAAAGTCTCTATAGGACACCAGTCTTTGGGAGGATTACAAACACAGCATAATTTTCACTACCAGCAGACTTTACCACAGGGCTATGATCTCCACCTAGAGCTATAGGGACAATAAATATATCAGAGCTAAATTGTGCCTCAAGGCAAATACTCTGTTGATTCTACTGTCCATCCTGTTATGTCTTGTGATGTTTTGCTGTACTCATCTACTCATCCCATAAGACATCCATGTGAGCAGTTCTGTGGTTTTATTTTCATGTTTAAATCCAGTTGCTGTAATCAGCTTTTTTATAACCTAAACTGCAGTTGTTGTGACCATACTAAAGTACAGCTTTTCAGGCTCAGCCTGTAACTCTGCTATTAGAGGTTTAAACCTCAATGTAGAGAAAGTCTATAATGAAAGTGAAGCTCTCTTTCATTTCCTATGATTCAGCATAGCTGTACTTGAGAATTACCTGGTTTTGCTTCCCATGCTGTGACATTTGAGACCTGCCCTCCAAGCACCAGTGGAAGGCTTTGGACTTGCCAGCTCGACATTTTAGATGGCATCACAGTCATGGTAAACCTCTGCCTTAGTGCTGGCTTGGAGGCAAAGATACACCAAGTGAGTATGTGGGGTGGCTATTAAGGACTCTGCTCACATGCCTCATCAAAAGCAAGTTAATTTCAGAGGGAACATGATTTTAGAATTATTTCAGTGCACATCAGATTAATTGACAAAGTCATTCTTCTTTAAAGTCTTAATGAAAATATTAAGGCTCATGGTGTAAGGAGGTTCTAAGTGCAGACACAGGATCTTTTGAAAGTGATAACTTGATTTCTGACCACTAGTTGTACTACATCACTACTTAAATGAAAAAACAGAAATAACTGTTTTGTCCCTTAAATGAGTACATCCTCAGTGACTTTTGCTGTAAGAATAACACTAAGAATGATATAGGAGTGATGTTTTTAACAGTTTGTTTCTTAAGGGTGTCTAGTTGAAGGTCCCTCAGTTTAGTAGTTCTCTCTCAATGGTATTTCCTGCATTAAAAGTCACTGTGAATAGCCTTTCATCCTTCTGTTCCAAAAATAAAAAACGCAAAACAAGCCAGTGCTTTGCAGTCAGAAGACCTAGGAACCAAATTCTGAAATAGCTCTAGCTGTGATGCCTAGGAAATCAGCCAGTCTGGTTCCAACCCCTGTGAAAAAAGACACTTCAGCCTACCAATGAAAAGAACAAACACTTTGTTTATCTTCCCAGAGAGTACTGACATGCATCTGGAATATGTCTAATTGTCTAATATCAATATTCTGTCAAAGTTAATGCCTTAGTAGTAGTTGCTGAAACAGTGACAACCCACCAGTTGCCAATGATGTTTTTAAACTGTTTTAGAGGTGACAAGACAAATGTCTGATAGCAATTTTTAAATCAGATCAGATTTTTGAAAAAGTTGTCAGGTCTTTCTCCAAAGCAGATGCAGTTAATGCCTTCTATTCATCAGGTACTATTCTTTTAGCCTTCTTAAAATAGCATGAAGCTCGGTGATTGTTGCTGATACATCGCTTTTTTGCTTGGATTTGGGGAATTCAAGTTTCTATTTCCCACTTGCTTTAGGCCTTACAGTAGGAAAGACTTCAGTCATAAGTTTGCTATTTCTTGGCACGTCTGGACAATGTATTATTGAATTCAAAACCTAAATTAAAAATAAGGGGGGGGCGGGGCGCAGGGAAAATTCAGTTTCAATGAAATGCAATTTTTTGTATGTAAAAGCAAAATAAAATCAGTTCCTGTTAATTAAAAATATTTTTTTAGTCTAAATGTTCTGCTTTATACATATTTTGTCCTGTAAAATGTTTTAAGTGAGAAATTTATTTTCAATATAAAAACTGAAAGTTTTTATTTGGAAATATCAAAATAAACTCTAAATTTGACTAAAATTTTTTCTCTTTGCTGTGTAATTTATACCCTGTATCTAAATTCTATGTACTATTTTATCTCATTCTTATGTTTTCACTTTATTGTATACAGTTATCATTCAGACTAACATACAAAAATAACCAAATTTTTGAAGCTCAATTTGTTTCATGTAATGCTTTTAAACTTTTGATGTTTTATTACTTTTTTTTCTATGTATATTCTAAATCTAGATGGTGTCAAGCAATATTTGGACTGACAGAATCTCAAAATACTGCCTTATTTATTTGAAAGTATTAATAATTGAAGGCAAGAGCTCACCTATGTGTAAGATCCTGCTTCTGCTTTTTGCTTTTTGTAATATAACTAATACTTCAGTAGGAAAGATAAGTTAGAATGCTTCTGATTTGCTTTTAAACTGCATTGGTTTAGTTTTAGACGGCATCCTTAACCCTAGGCTTTGTATACTTGTCTGTTTGCTTATATATAGCTATGATTTAAGAAATACTAGGGAATCTAAATATTAAAAATAAGATACCTTATTTGGACTTGGTTTCAAAGCATTTAAAGTCATCTTTTATCTGAAAAATACTTTAGGTGTGTTATGCATACATAGGTATAACAAACACTTTGGGTTTTGCATAAAACTGCTTAATCAGACAGAAACTGATGTATCAGACTGAAAAATTGTGCTGTGAGCTCTACTATTAAAGTAGCCAGTTACCCTCCCAATGTGTGACTCTTCGCTGACTGACTTCAGCTTTAAAAAAGATGCAACTTCAAAATAAGGCTTTTCTTGTGACTAATACATTCATCAGGTTTCAGTCTTGTGTGGCTTATACAGGATTATCTAGAGGCTTATAAGGGGTCATCTCTTGCTGTAACCTTTCCTTTGATTGATCTTGCAAGGTCTTTCTCCTCTCTCCCTCCAGCTCCTTATTCTTAAGCAACTGGTAGGAACATAACTATTGTTGAAAACTCTCAGCCTGTGTCAAATCTGGTTGAACATTTTCACAAGTCCTTGCAGAGTAGGAGACAGACGCAGAAACTGTACAACAGCATAATGTTTCTTGCAGGGGAAATCAGTTAAATCAACAATAACCACAAACTTTATTTCCTAAAATCCTGTAAATCCTGTAAAAGCTGTGCCAACAGTACTGCAGTTATGAAGCTGAAAAATGCATTCACGGACTTCTGTTTTCCAGCAGCTTTCAGTGGGATGCTGTTATTGAGACTCCTGCCTCCTTGTCAGGCTGACATCTGCTCTTTGTGCTTCAGAAACCCAGCACAGTCTTGAGCCACCATTTCAGACACTTCTACAGTGTGCTCATTACTTTCCTCTCTTGTTCTTTTTCACTCATGAATTTGACAATGTAGCAAAGGAGTCTGATGGTTTGGACACTTCAGGAATGGGGCTTGTAAGGTGAGGAAACTCTCAAGTGTCTTCTGTTCAGTCTTCCTGGCAATAAATAACTGCCTTTCTTTTTTCAAATGCAACTTTGAAATTCAACTGACAATATTTTACTTTGAGGCTCAGGAGATTCTTGAGACTTAAGAGGTTCTTCTAAGTTTGTCTCCAATGTGTCTTGGAGCTGTAACATAAGTTTTCCTCAGTTTGCAAAGACCATTAGTAACACGTGCTAGCAGGCCAGCTGTGCCCAATTCCGGTTTCAGTGACGTTCCACCAACCTTCATTTAACATTCGTGGTTCTGTGGCCAGAAGATGTGGTCAGGGTATTAATTCAGAGCATTCCTGGGGAACAGAATCTAGTGTGGGCTGTAGAAGGATGTAACAGAACTAATAATTAATTAAATTCACCTTTCTGCAGAGAGCCTTTTCCTTGAAGGACCTAATTCTGAGTAAACAAGTAACAAAGAAAATACTGATTTATTAAATTTAATCCAGCAAGGGAGACACTGATGTATGATTCACCAGAATGGCCCCTCCCTGGAGCTTTACATGACAGGTATGTCGGGAAATGAGAGAGGAAAGCCCTTCTTTGCTGGAGCTGTTTCTAAAATTCCATTTCATATCCTATGTTAAAAGTTTGCTGTGGCATAAATATTAACTGCAAGGAGAGAGAACCAGGCAAGCTGAAGACTTGAGTCTTGAGTATTGATACCTTGTTAATAACACTGCTCACTATGATAGTTACTTGCACTAAAAATAAATCTTACTGTTTGTACTGATAGTGAATTTTTTTCTAGCTCAAAGTGCCAGTTATAGGATACATATTGGATATTGGGCCTATAAAATACAGCATCCTCCAGTAAGCACAGCTCTATTCAAAGGGCTTTTTCTATATAATTTGGCTCAGCTGACCACAGAAAGGGAGAATGGGATAGTCTCAGAAGTCGCAATAGCAGGAGAAACCAAAAATAAAGCTACAGGATTAGCTGTTAGCTATTTCAACTTGAACCACTGTATTTTACCTGCTGCTTCTTGAATGTGCTGGGGAACGGTTTGAGGAAAGAGAATCAAAACCCGGAGTAGACACTAACTAACCCAAACCCCTGTGCCTTCAATTTTAGAAATGAAAATAAATATTAAACATGTATGTCATCATACACAATGGCGAAGACCAACACAGTGATGTCTCAGACTTTGTCCGTGGCACTGCTGACATGCAGTAGAGTAATTGCCACATTACCCAGCACAATTTGAATGAAACTGAGTCAAACTTAATTAGCTCCTGTCTTTAGAGCATTTCTTCACCCACAACGCTTGTAGTCTTTCGGATCCTGCTGTACAACTGTAATGTTGTACACAAAATGCAAGCTGTTAGGAGGATCCCATTCTGAAATCTGCCCAAGTTTACCATCACATACTGTAACTCTTAGAGTAGTGGTGGTCTGTTTTTTGTTTGTCACTTTCCCCTAGGGTATCTTTGCATCCTTTTTTCACATGTATGTGAAAGTTCACAGTATGACAGCCCGGCTGGTCCAGCCCTTAAGCCAGGGAAATGTCTTTTAAATATTAAATTTTAAATATTAAATTTTAAATATTTGACCATATTTAGATGCTGAGTTTTTTACCTGCAGATTTTTGTTCCGTATCTATCTGCAGTCACTGCCACATTGCCTTTACCAAATTACTTGTCTCTCTTCATCTGCTCTGAAACTTTCTGCTCCTCCTTCATTGATCAAATGCTGTTGACTATTAAATACAATTTTGGGTTTTAGTTCTGCTTTATTTTAGTGAAGAAGTGCTACAAAGTAATGAGTGTAAAATTTTACTGTACTATTTTAGTTTTGTATTTAACATAAGTAGTCGTCTAAAATTACAGCTTGCTTTCTTAATTCTAATAACAGAAATACCTGCTAAACTTACAGAAGGTGCTCTATTTCAAATTCGAAATTGCTATTCAAATTATACTGAATACGATTGAAATACTTCCAGAACATTTTAATTGCTCCTAAATGATAGAAAAATATTTTCTTAAAATACAACTTTAAAAATCTACAGAAATAGTTGTGGAACTCTGAACGCTTAATTATTCCTTCTATTTCTGGCTTTTTGCAAAAATATAAAAAAAATCACTGACTTGTTCCACTTAAAACTGCTGATGTAACTCACATTAAACAGATTAAATACAAATTTAGTGAGACTGTATTTCAAATTACATGATAAAATGTGGATAAAGCAGATAACTTATTAAAAGTTCAGAGAACTAAATTTTGCGATGGATGCTGGAGACCTGGGTTTGTCTCACACTGGCTCTTTCAGCTCAGCTGATCAGCAGCTTTAAAACTGCTGAGCTCTCCTTGCCCTAGGAGGCATTCATTCCTTCTCTGCTGTGTCCTGCCCAGTCAGTTTTAGGGAGCAGGAAATCAAAAACTAAGAGAGAGAGAGCTTTCCCAGCCAGTCCCCAGCCAAAGCATTGCTGACTCAAGTCTTTTAGTTTCTAAAAAGATTTAAGAGCAAAATTTTTGTGAGTTGATGAAAGTATGCTAATGGGGTGATGAGATCAGTTTCAAACTTGTTTGGCATAGAACATATGCTTAGTGGTTTCTAGTGCTCACTTTGAGTGAACAGCAGCAATTGAATCCACCAGTATCAATAAATACTAATCCAGACCACAATATATATGCCCCATTTTAGCTACATTTAGCTACGTTAATCATAAAAGTATAAAAGGATGACTTTCCTTACAAGTTGAAAGCATATAAACCATTTAAGAAATGAACGTTTCTCTAATCTCATGTACATACATATTTATTGGAGCTTTCTTATGGGATAATTTCGTACCAACAGCAGAATATCTTTCTCATCTAGACCTCCTGAGAGTCTTTTTCATTGTATGGTTCTAGTTTAGACACTCCTTTGATATACTCACAGGGAGTATCTATTGTTCCTCTGTCACCATTGCCCCCAAACCATAAGCACAGCCATGTGTGTACAATAGAAGAGGGATTTTAAAACAGTTAAACCAAGACAAGAGTAGTCACAGGACCATTGTTCTTTTCAGAAGGTGCTTAAACACTCTTCGATGATCACTGAAAGAGATTCATTTTGTACATCTGAAATAAACACTGTACCTCAGTGGTGCTTTTAACAACTGGGTTTAGAGAAGTGCCCTCAATTTAATTTTTTTCTTGAAAATTTTTTCCTCTTTATCTGTCTTCATTAGATTCATGAGCTCATATAAAGCAACACTTTTTTTCCCCCAAGATTTTGTGCTGCCAAGGCCCCCCTTGAAACTCCTATTTTTTTTCCTAAGAATGGGTAATAAAATGTAGATGCTTCTCGCTCAGTGCAAACCATTTGCTTACTCACTGTTGTTTCATCATCTTTCAAGGAAAGCACCACAGACTGAATGTGTAAGACACTCTTCCCAGGTTTTATTGCAGTTATTCACTATGATGAAATCATAAACTACGTCACCTTCCCAGACTTCTTGCTCAAAATCCAGAGGTCTTTATCTTGAATCCTTCCCATCTTTTTAATAATTGTTTCCGTAAACAAATCTATGATTTCTTTCACATTCGCATGGCACTCATCTAGAATGCAATTCAGAGTCCTTCTCACTAGAAAACCTAGGAAATTGACCTAGATAAATACTGTCCCTCCTAAGCAGTACAGCTAGGCAAAATAACCTGTATGCTTTCCTAGTTAGGATGGGAAATTGTAAGGAAATGAGTCCTTTGATGCAATTAAATGTTTTCAGAATCTGCAATTACAATTCCTGCTTTCTCATTTATAGAAGAGTTCAAAACACAAGACTATCTTCCTGCTCCAGCCTCTGTAAGCCAGCACCCAGTACAAAGGCCACTGGATTTCCTGAGCACGGTTTAGAGCTGATTTGGGCTTCCTTCTTCTGTTATTCCTGAACTCTTGACTTTTTTCTTTGAACAGTCTCCCATATACTGCCAGGTTCCCTGAGTAGAAAGCAGAATTGTTCTCTGCCCACAGTGCTCAAACCACTGAGCAACCTTGTACTTACCTTTGGTTTGTGAAAAAAAACATTTGCTTAGTAGCTTCCTGTAGACTATCGAAAGATGGTGGTTAAGCCTGGTAATTTCAACCCAACCTACAAATGCTATATGAAGGACCACCTCCGTAGCATGCAGGGGATCACCTCTACATGTTCTAAATAAGGCCTACATATTCAAAATAAGAAACATTTGTTGCTCTTACAGAGAAACTATCTGTATTAAAATTTTATTCAAAAATGTGGTACCAAGTGTATGCAAGACGCTGTAGTGGCAGATCCTGCTGAAATGCCACTGCCCCTGCAATGTTTGAAAACACAGAACGTCTTGACAATGTTGTCTCTGTTTTAGGAAAACATATTGATAATAAGATTTTATTGTAAAATCTTGATTAAGGGTATTTTGAAACTGTATCATAGATTTTAGATCAAGTTGTGAAATATTCCAGGCATTGTGACTCCAAGTTAAGCCAAAGTCAATTGGGAGAATGTATAAATTTCATCATAGACTTGAGTAATGAACCAGTGAAGCTATTTTTTTCAAGGAGTTAAGTATTTCGACTTCTACATGACTTGCACAATTTGGTGCCAAGTGCCAACAAGTTGCCAGGTAACTGGTAACTACCAGTACTCTTCTGCGCTCTTCTAATAAATTTGTGTGAGCTTTATAGCACAGAAGGAACTGCAATCGGAATTAAACAGTCATCCAAATCCTGTCTTGGACTGATAAGTTGAAGCCAGTGCTTTTATTTGGACTAACAAACGAGAGAACGGAATGTATGGAATAGTGCTTGCAACACTGCGGTTATTACTGCCTAGGGCTATCGATGACGAGCGTATTTTCCCAGTCTTGGGGAGCTGCAGTCACTTCCAGCCGGGGAGCGTGCGAGGGGAGCCGGCGGGCTCAGCCCCCGCTCCCGCACGGCACTGCCGGGGTGCCCGGGGGAGCGCGGGTCCCCACGCCGGGGGCGCGGCGGGGCCGGGCACCGCCCCGGCTGTGGATCGCTCCTGAACTCTGATACCTGCCTGCTCGGGAGAGCCTAAAAACAACGTGATTTTTGAAAGGAAGAGGGGGGAAAAATGAATGTTTGGCACTGTTGTTACTTCCAGCTGTCCGAGCCTCGGTCGTGGCAGCTGTCGCCACTTTTCCCTCTGCTTTGCGGTGCAGCCGGGGCTGACGCTCCCCGCCGGGGCTTCGAAAGCAGCGCGCAGCTCCGCAGCAGCTCGGCGCCCGCGTTTCTCCAGCGCCCCTCGCCCCACCATCCCCAGCTCCGCCGGCGGAGGGACCGGTGAGCGCTCCGCACCCACCGCCGCTGCCCCGGGCCCGCTCGCCTCCCCGACATGGTATCACCCGAAACCCGTATCCCACTATGGCGTGGTATATCCCGGCGCGGGAGGCGCTTCCCTCGGGCCGGTCGCTCCCGCCGCCCCCCAGCCCCTCTGTTCCCTGGCGCTGAGCGAGGAGCAGGGGCGCGCCCGCCGCTCCCTCTCTTTGTGTGCGAGCGAGGCAGGGAGCGCGCGCGGGCGGGCCCGAGACACAGCGCGGAGGAGGGCGCGGAGCAGCGTGAGGCCGGCGAGCAGCGCGGGCGGGCGGCGGTTCTGAGCGAGCCGCGGGGGCGGGAGGAAGGTGGAGTGAGGAGCGCGGGGCGGTGGCGGCGGCACCAGGGCGGGGGGTGGGAGGGAGGAAGGAAGGGAGGAAAGGCGGGCGGCTGTGGTGGCGGATAATGATGGCGTGGTGCGTGCGGCCGCTGGGCGGCTGGGAACGCTGAGGGGAAGGAGGCGGCAGGACCCCCGCCCCCAGGTAGGCTGGCTCGGAAAGTTTGGGGCGAGGTACCGGGGCGGCTCCGCTGCGCGCCCCGCAGGCCCCGCGGCGCAGAAGCGCCGCCACGGGGAAGCCCCAACTTGGGGCCGAAACTTGTGGCTTCGCCCGTTCCGGGCGGCGCGGGGAACCAGGGCCCCTCCGTCCCGCCCCGCAGCGGTGCGTGCGCGGGGTCCGGCCCGGGCCCGGCCTCCCCCGGGCGGCAGGAAGGGCCGGCGCTGCTCCCCCCCGCACCGCCCGACCCGGCCTGGCCCAGCCCAGCCCGGAACGGCCCTTAGCGGAGGGGCGGCAGCCGGAGGTGGCGGGGGGGCCGCCCGCAGCCGCCGCATCCCCCGCCAGAGCCGTCAGGTCGGTGTCCGGGGAGCAGCTGGGTCCGCGCGTCCCGGCGGACACAATGGGCTTTATCCCGCAGGGAGGTCTTGGGCTGCGATTCCCACCCCGAGTTTCGGATTCGTGTCACACGTCGGCGAGGCCCCGAGTTAATGGAAACTCTCTGTCTCTCTGCAGATGGCTTTCCGGATATCGGGATCCGCGCTGGGGAGAACACCCGATGTGGCCATTCACGCGCTTTGATTTCTTTCTCTCCACGTAGAGAGGAACTCCCCTGCGTTCTATTTCAATGCGAGCGGGGAAGCTGATTGAGTGAAAGGCTGATTTTGGGATCTTCTGTGGGATCTAAGCTGCCTGGTGTTGGAGGGTGGAAGCTTTGTGCTAGCGATTCGTTCTTCCCATTCTTCTTAAGGAGTGGAGGCAGCTTTCTCTTCCAACAATGATGAAAACCGAAGGCAAGGGGGAAAGGACTTTAAGAAGTGCTTCTCCACACCGAAATGCTTACAAATCTGATTTCCATGCTATCAAATGCTCTTTTGATGGTGTAAACAATCCCGATAACGCTTCCAACAAAACAGGCTTGCATCAGAAGCTGAGCACCTCTTCCAATGGAGGGGGAAGTGATCCACACAGTCGAGGCAGAGCTGCCACTTATGGCAACAGAGTACACAAGATCAAAAATATGTTTCTGCAAATGGGAAGCTCTTCCTCCACAACCTCTTGTGAAAGCAGTCCACCTGCTGAGACCAAATTAATCAGCCGGGCCATGGCAGCAGAGTATGGATCTTCTCCAGGTAGTCCATCTTTTCTCATTGTCCAGAAAAATAATCTTCTTAATACAACTACCAGCCCCAGCAGTGGTCCTGTGGAGTCATTGTCTGTATCTTCTGCTGCTGACAAGGTCATCCGTAGCAGCGATGAGGCGGACTTGGACAAAGTTGCCCTGGCAGAAAAATTTTCAGAGACCAGGAAGCTCTTTGAGAGAAATATAAAACAGCGGAGCTCCGTGGACAGGTATTCCCCTGGCAAATGTGAAAGAAGTGAAGATAAGAGGAGACATGGTTCAGCTTCTGATTGCAGCAATGTGGTGGACCACTTCAGTTTTAATACAGAAGCAAGTCCTCCAGTTGCACTGGAGAAAGCTGACAATCAAAGTAACGAGGAGTTGAAGCAACAACATGCTAATACTGGTTCCAAGTCTTCCTTCCTGAATGCAGGGCCCATTTCTAGGAGGTTGGAAAGCTTTCTGGGTGACAGTGATAGTGAAGAATCCAAAGAAACTTCCAAAAATGATAGTTCTCTGAATCAGGACCCTTTGAGAGGCCAGCAGAGTTTGAACTCGTCTACTATTGCTGAAGGATGTCTGGAGAAAGGTGCATTCCCCAAAGTGCCTGAGATCTGCAGGGATGAGCCGAGCAAGGCACTTGGAAAAGACAAAAGAGAGCAACTGGTACTTGAGAGGAGCCTGTGGAATATGGGCAGTGTGCCTGCTCAGGAGGCTCAGCAGGCATCAGATAGTGTTTGCTCCTGGGTTTCTCCCACAGAGGGGACTTGCACAGAGCTGGTTGCACAAGATGAAACCTCAGGGCATGAAAAAGGTTTGGAGAAAGGTGATGTTGATCAAGAGACTCAGAAGTTTGTGTGTCACGTACAGGAAGGGAAGAGAAGCGACTATGCCTTGGAAGTGGTAGGAGAGTTTACAGGTGGCAGCAAGACCAGTTGGGAAGAAGAAAGAGATGGGATGTCTGTGAGAGATAGTCCAGTTACACAGGTACAGGATGTTCTAGAGCAGGAAAATGATATTGAAGAAGAGGAGCAAGCGTTAGAAAAGCAAAGTGAGGTCTTTAGTGATTTTGGAATAGAGAATGCAGCTTTTGATGATGACAGGGACACAGAGCCAGAAAACCCAGAGCCTGAAGGCAAAGAAATTTTGGAGGGAGAGGAGGACTATATGTATGACAGCGAATATGAGGAGTTTCCTGGACTTTCTGAAGAGGAGGATCCAGCACCAGACCGAAAAGTCAAGTTCTCAACAGCTCCTATCAAAGTAAGTACATTTGAGTTTTCTTTTTTTATAGTTGTTTTGCAGTCAAAAATACTCCGGAAATAAATTTTGGGTTGGTTTTTTTGTTGTTTTTATTAAGTTCTAAAAGCCATTTCAGAAGTGTAAGTTTCCAGCTTTTATTCAACACTAGGTATGAGAGAAGTTACCACTACAGAAAATTTATTGATTAGTCATAAGTGATTTCTTAATTACAGCTGCTTCATAAGATGTGTAGTGAAGCCCATGAGATTTTACTTGCTGGACTTTTTCAGGAGCACACATCTTTTAGGAGTAGATACAAACACCTGACCTCTAATACTTGCCTTCATTTGTTTACAATTGAGGAATTGCATTAGGAATGGTTATTTTCAGTTTTCCTTTTGGCACAGAAGTTTAAAAAAATACCCAAATGAAACAACGAACTCCCCCATAGAAAACTTTCATGTTCAACTTCAGACTTGTTCATGGAATTAACTATAAGAAAATATCAAATGTCTGGTTCTTGCATTTTAAGATTCTAGCATTCTCTCCAATAATAACCATTTATATGTTGTTTGGTTCTAATACTGATTGGTGAATAAGTCGTAGGAGTGTTAACATGAGTATTTTGGAGTTACGAAGTTGTAGAAGTAAAAGTTAGAGGATAGACTGGATAATGAGGAGTAGTGTAAGTTATAAGTTTAAAAAATTAAAAATATTTGTGTGCCTGATCTTCCCCCACCAAAAATACCCACAAAATAAGTTGTTCCACAACTCAGACTATATTTACCCATAGTCTCTTGCAGACTTGAATTATTCTAGAATTTCTTAAACTTTGGAAGGAGAATTGGGAGACATGGACGAGTATGGAATGGGAAGCTGTCCAGGTTTTCTTCAGCACATTTCTCTTCTACTATCACATGAATGAAAGATATCATCTTTAATAAACAGCTTTTACACGTTGTTCATAGAGAGTCAGGACTCACTTTTACTGATGAGAGGGATGTAAACATTCTGTTGACTCTTGAACTTCCCGCAGCAGAGAGCTGTAATTTCCCAGTTTGCTAACTAATGCACACCAGTGCTGCACTTCAGATGTTCTGATTGTGCCAAAAAAATTGACAAAACATGAGTTTTGTTGCGTGTGGGTTTTTTTGTAGTCTCTCCATAGACAGGGTGATGTTATATAGCTTTCTTCTAGTTGATATTGCTTTAGTGGTGACCTGGAGCAGTGAAGGGGAGAGTGCTGCTATTGAAAACTGCATAATGAGTCTGGTGAGGGCTGGGAGAGAGCCGGAGGGGCATCAGTCCATTTCTACATGCATTTGTGCACTCAGATCTGAGCAAAGTGCCGTGTAGAGTCTGCTGTAAATGTGTTGAGCGACTTCCTGCTGTAGGCAGGGTTTTAGTGATCATTGCTGATATCCTACTGAAGCAGTGGCTGTTAACTTTTGCCTTCTCTTCTATGTCTATGCCAGACATGTTTGAAAGCATTAGTAGAAATCTCAGTGCCAACTAATGGAAGCTCTTGTGTAGACAAAACTCAGGTTTTGGTAACAAGCACTGTTCAATGATAGCTGCTTCTCTGAAAGCCACAGGAAGCACCGTCTCAGATTATCATTTATATAACTGAGAGATGAACAGTTAGAAGCAACTGTTAGCAGTTTCCTATGAAAAATAGCAGTTCTTGCCATAATGCCCCACTTAGATTGGCAGAATAAACTGTACTTAATAAAAACAGGGTCATTGAGATACTTTTTAAGGCCCTTTAATTGAAGCTTGTGATACTTGCCTTCCTTTATCCCCTTTCAGTGAAACTTGACTGTAGCTTTCCTACACTGGGTATAGGGATCTCTTTCTGTGTGTCATTTTCAATAAGTTTTCCCCCTTTGTTTCTATTGCCTAAGCAATGATTTCTGTTCCCATGTCTGCCTTTTTGCTTCATATTTTCTGTGATACTTAGTGGGAATAAGTCCTGGCTATATGAGTTTTGGGATCTGTACTCTCTAAAAGAAAGAATTCCAACTTTTTTATACTTAACCAGAATTTTCTTTAGTTGTGTATTTTTAATATCTCAATAACCTTTTAGAAAATCCCAGTTTTACTTCACAGAAGGAAATCTCTCTGTCTTTCTTCACATATTTTGGTGCATCTTAAATTGGAAGAGAAAAAAATCTAAGTGGTAGCTAAAAGATTATTCCTGGTCCCCACCACAGCTTAGAGCAGTGTCATAGTGAGAAATGTATCCTAGTATCTTCTTTTTTCAGCTTTATTTAGACTAATAAGTTTGACTTAAATGCGAGTGCCGTTTTCAGACAGTCATAGCCACTAGAGAAGGTCTGATTCTCCTCATAGATGTTCCTCAGAGGCCAAGCTGCCCTTGTATTCTTGCTGTTTTCTTTCTGCACCTCTCTAGTGATTACAAAGAAACCATCTGTGTCTCTTGCAGTTGCTGTTTAGCAGGTGTGTGGTAGAGTTGAAGAATTCAAAACGTTCAGAATGTATTGAGCAAGAAAAAACACATTCTCAGATCTTCAGTGTTCTGCAGTGATGGAGCTTTGACCATTGTATTTGAAATACGCAAAAGGGAAGTTGGATATGTCTGTAGGTAATGGAGAGAACTTAAAGGCACCTTAAAAACAGCATTTATACTGTTGCGACAAAGAGAACTTGATTAATGTTTCTGTTTCAAAGCTTCTAGTCAGTTGTAAAATAGGCAAGGCCTTTGAGTAAAAGGAGACTGGAGCTCCCAGGGGATGTATAAGGTAGCTAACACTGTTAGCACTGCATCTGACCCGTGATGGTGGTCCATAATTGTTGACATCTGTAGCAGGGCTTGAGAACATAATTTGATCTGATAATTTCAGGAAAGATGGAGCATAATTACACAAATACTCTGTTATTTTGTGTTGCCCTGTGCCTGTGAAAGCAAGCACGGATGAGACTTCTATAAAGAAATGTTTCAATTCTGTAGAGGCTGTTGATAAATGACATGGGATTTCTTTCTTGGTGGGTGACCAGACTCTCTTAAGTCCTGCTGCTATTTGATCTTTCCAGACTGTAGGGAGCATTTTATCTCAGTTCTTTTTTCTTCTGGAGTAGTTTAGAGCGTGGTACAGTACAGCTATTAGCAGAACTTTGCAGCCTGGGTTTGTGTTATGGTACATGAGCCATTTTTAGTCTCTTGTTGCCACATATGAAACCAGTAAGGAATTTAAAGCACACTCAGCAGTCCAAGGTATTTACAAGGGAACTGAATTTGCTTTTGTCTTAAAGTTTTCTGAGCAAACTGTGTAAACAATCAGCATTACACACAATGTTAGCAGGTAATTCTGCTGTCACCTCTCTATGTTTCATTTTGCCTTTGTAATGTAGACATTAACTTGCTTTCTGTTATGAGACTACCTTGAAAAGCTTTAATTAACATAAATATAATGACTGAGTGCTGTTTGATATTTGTAATTTTGAAACTTTCTGTTGGGAAAACAAATGCTTGTTTTCAAATTGATTTCTTGAGATGTTTTCACCACTGACTGTGTCAGACTTTGTCCTCAAAACCTTTAATAGCATAGTGACTAACTTCTGCAATGATTTATGATCCTTAGAAATTCTGCAGCTCAGGATAGATGAAAAGATAGTACAGCTGCTGCTGCTGTTTGCTTCTGTTTACTTGTCAGTGTTATCTAGTTTATGTTGCATGGGAGTGTCTATTCCCAGTTTTTTGTGAATAGTAATGTATTTTCAGATGGCTTAGTCAAGGACACAGTTTAATAACATAGACAGAACAAACCCCAAACCTTCATAAAGGTGTTGCTTTTTTATTTGTCACAGCTGAGCATAAATTTATTTCATAAGGAAACTGAAAGCCATTTCATAGTTCATGTGTTGTCCCAACAAGTCAAGAAGTTTCAGCTGCTTCTGAGAGAATATGGAAATCCTTCGTAATATTGCCATTTGTCCGGCACATCACAATAAAACTGTTTTATGTACAGCTGGCCACAAATGGTGGTGTTGTTCAGCCTGTCCTACTCTTCATTGTTTTTAGTACAAAACTGCTTATTGTGGAAGTTAATGAAGAACTAAATGAAGATAACACTTGAATTAGATTTCCTGTATGACAGAATACCTGCAAATGCTTTTAGGAGATGCACAAATTTTCTAGATCAATATGTAGGCTCTTCAATACTGTTTTAACACAATGTTGTAGCTTCAGCTTTGTATATCCTCTGATTTTTTGAGCTGTTCACTTGTGTACTTACGATGTTGTACACAGAAAAGGATACAAAATACACTAACTGGTTGAACATACCCAAACCCTGGAGTTTCTTTGGTAATTAGAGAATTGATGGCCGGTCAGTTGTTTGTCAGCCATTGCTCAAGCACTTCAGTAAAATACTTATGTGACATTAAGAACAAGTATGTGATGTGGGTGAGGGTTGATGAAGGAAAATAGAGATTTGATTTGAGAGTAGATTTAAACAGAATTGACTTGTATGTGAGAATTCATCCTTCTTTTTTCTTGACACAATGTGTTTTTCCATTTTACTTTGTTTCGGATCTTTTCCAATGACAATTTGGTTGTTTAAAGTCATAGATTTTAATTGTTCTGAAGCTCTGTTTATCAACATTACAACATTTGTAACAGAACATCAAAAGGTTTTCTTCATGTTTTCATCTCAGTCTCTCCACGATACATTCTGGTGACTTTTCACAAAAAATAATCCTGTTTTGTTCTGCCTGCATCTGAGAGTATGGCATTCCTGCAGCTTAACAGTGTGAGGTGTTAAAAACATGGATAATAACTGGAGGAAGAAGGTGTATATTTTCACACACATGTGAAATTCTTCTGTTGTTTTGGTTTTTTTTGAGAAAAGATAGTCTTTAAACCCTTACTGAAAGCTCAGTTTTCATTTATGTAAAATGTTTCTTAAGTTAAATGTTTATTAAGCCTAAATGCTTTTAATTCTGTGTATAGGTTTACCTGTGTTACAGAGTTTTGCGTCAGATATTTCTGATGCCTTTATGGTCCTTGTTTTTGATTCTATGATGGTTGTTCATCTCTCTGGAAAGAAGCTCTTTTGACTCAAGCTGTCTTTGGCCTTTTACTTTCTTTTTTTTATCATATATCTTCTGGTTTGATTTTTAGGAAATGTTTGGTATGTAAGTTTTACAATAATAGATTGATTTGGCATTCCAAGAGTTTTTGGATGAGAGTCCAGTGCCAGGACATGGAGCTGTAGAGCAGGAATCGAAATGGAATGGAAAAAATAAAGAATTTCTTCTTATATCCTAGCTCACTGCTGGAGCAGCTTGACCCTTTACATTAATATCTCAGTGTATTTCTAACTGAATTATTCTGTACATGGAGTTAGATGATATACCAACTGACCTGTTTAATGTATTTGATTATGTATTTGATTTAAAACTGTAGAAATATAAGGGAACGTTGTGGTTACGGAGATCAGGTGAGGTCATCACCTGCCTGTCCTCACTGTCTTTTCAGTCCCTCCAGCTTCTAACTTCCTAGCAATTTCACCTGGATTTTATAGAAAGGAGAGAGGAGTTTTAAAAGGCATTTTTAAAGTACTGATTGGTTTGCAGAAAATTAGCACTTGTATCAAAGTTGCATATTCATGGCCTTACTGATGACAGGGCTGCAGCTTTAGTGTAAGTTACTTTTCTTTTTGGCTTAATATTAGCTGATCACTGTGTATGCCCAGCCTGTGCTGTCTTTTGCTCTGAGAATAGCTTGTGGGGAACAGGAGGGAGAAAAGGAGGTGAATATAAGCACTTGAGGGTTTCATGGGAGATTGTCAGAAGAAACACTGAGGGACGTGGAGGTCAACAAAGATAAGCAAATTTATAGGAGACAAGTTCAGTTGTTCAGCAGTTAAAGTGCTGAGAGATTCAGTGTCTTTTTGGTGATGATTACTGTTGTTAGCATGTGAGAATACATAACCTAGCCAGGTAAAAATGAACCAGCAGTAGCTGAAACTTCTTTGTAGTTTGCCTTTGGAGAGATGGAAAAATAAATTATCCCTTTCCATATAATTCTAACAAAAAGGAAGGTGAACACCAAGAAGGACATCAGTAAAAAGATGCCTGTATTATCTGAGTACATATTTTGTAATCTTGAGATCATGAGGATTGTGCAGAGTATTTACAGGGTTCTTACATTTTTATTTAGTATTATGCAATATGACAATTTCTTTATTTTTCAGACATTTTCTTTCATCACCCTGTGGTGTGACTTGACGTAGTGAATTGAGCCTTCCTTTTAGACCTGGGGTATTGATCATTGCTGATAGCAGTATTAATGCAGATTAGTTAGTTGAGTTGGTCTGGTACCCCCTGCTGGCAGGGTTATTTTGTTGTTTTTTCTTAAGGTCTTTGGAAAACGGGTGGACTATTTTTGTGCTCACTGTTATTCTTTTGAAATTCCCCATAGCGATTTGCTAGCTATTCACATTTAGTCAAGCCAAGATTTTTGTTTTGGTGAATACTAAATAAATATATGTGTATCTATGTGGGTCACCAGGGGTGAACTGTTGATACCAAGGCACCTCTGAAGTTTATGGAGGCTCATAATTGAATTACTCTTTATATACAAAGTCGTTCGGGAGCTAAGATTTTTTTGGTGCCCCCCTTTTATGTGGTATTTTGAGTAGTTTTTCCTCTTCTGGTCATATGCTACTTACTTTGGAGCCTTTCAGTCTCTTTGTCAGTCAGAGAGCAATGCCACCTCAGCTTGAGTTGCAGGAGGAATACAGCCAGGTCACGGCAGAGCTCTTCTTCCACAGATGGAGATCATGGATTGTCTCTGAACTTCTTCTCTGAATAAAATCAGTGGTCAGAATCTGAACGGATGCTTTTCTTTGTCTTCAATATTTCTGCCACTGGGGTTTAAAAATTAAATACCTGAAATTGAAAGTTTCTCCTTCTCGAGTAGGTAGCATAACCTGACTGAAATAGATACCATATCGTCTGTCTTATTCTTTAGCAGGCTACGGTGTTTTAGCTCCTGCAGTGTAAAACAGAACTAAAGAATAAATTTTACTGATTTTATTGAGAATTAGGTAGAGAATAATGAGACTGGTAAAAAAATAGTTTATTTATGATTACATTGTCTATATGAAGTTGTCTGTATGATAGATCTGAAGCAAGATTACACTTTTGTATTTATGTAAACTGACTTGGTTGGGGGTTTTGATTAAGTCATACAGAGGTTCAGGATCAAGGACGTAAGTGTGCATAGCCTATCCACCTGCTTAGTAACAGAAATTGCTACCTTGAGTGTAATGGTTTATAATATCAACCTTTAACACTTGCCAACCATTCTGTAAACTTTTTGAAGAAGAGTAAAGGTGTGAGTATTTAAAAAATAAAATTAAGTAAGGTATTTATCTTTGTTGCTTGTATGATTATATAGCATGAATTGAGTTAAATTTGTTTTAGGCAATATTTACTTATAATATATGAAGTAGTGCTAATAAAATATTAACCACATAGCTTTTGGAAGTAGAGGGAAGAATAGAATAACAGTAGTGTGATGCCTGCTTGAACAGAAGAGGGAGATAGTAAGAGTAAAAACTGGAAGGTGTACATTATGCTTCAGTCCTACCTCAGTGCTGCTATTTCAAATGATTATTCATGGGCACTTCACATTTTGCCAGGCATCACAAAGGCCTCAATTTGGAAAGTTTAAACTGTTTGCTGTTGGATAATTTTCCCTGAGCTTTAACCTGTGTTTTGAATGTTTGGCTTTATGGAGTGTCAGTGCACTGACACGTTCAGAGCGAGCACTGTGTTTCAGAGGCAGGTGAGCCAAGGGGTGTGGTCCTGGCTGGGTGTGCTCCAGGCAGGGCGTCAGAAACACTCCAGGGCCTCTCTCAGATGTTCCGTGGTGCTTTAACTGCCTGTGCAGGTGTTGCGAGGTTTCCTGCAAATACTGTAGGATTACATGAGAACTTTAAAGTGTTGATGTTGCTCCCGTTCTAATTAGCTGGAAGCCCTTCTGGGCAGTTCCTGATTTCCTAATCTTAATGTTTAATTACTTTTGTAATGTTCTGCTTTTCATTAGGCACAAACAAATCTATATACTAGAAATGAATGTTAGAGTGGAGGTCCTTGGACTGTGTTTTTTTACTCTGTAGCACTTTCATGCAAGCACATGCTAAATTAGTGTTTGCCCTCTAACTAATTGATATACTTCTAAAACTAACATCATTCTTAAGTAGACATTCTTCTGTGCTGTG